>OZ034804.1:42427407-43086796 GCA_964028335.1 Altica lythri | reverse complement strand
GTCAACGGATTTTACAAAATTTAACCAACAGGTTGGGGGGGGGGCGTGAAAAATAAAAAAAAATAAAATTAAAATCTATTAGTCCTACAGGTTTTAAACTTTGCACAATAGTTATTTTTATAATTTTGAGGTTAATTGTGAATGGATTTTACGAAATTCCACCCACATGGGGGATTGCGGGGGCGTGAAAAAAAATTAAATTTTATAAGTCTTACAGGTTTAAACCTTTGCAAAATAGTTATTTTTATAAATTTGAGGTCAATTGTGAACTGATTTTACGAAATTTCACCCACAGGGGTTTGCGGCAGCTTGAAAAATAAAAATTAAAATTTAAAATCTAAAAGTCCTACAGGTTTGAAACTTTGCACAATGGTTATTTATGAAACAGTTCGTGAAGTATGCTTTTTGTGCACGCACGAGATATTTAGGGCACGAGCGAAGCGAGTGCTATATATCGCGTAAGTGCGCAAAAAGCACTTCACGCACAGTTTCATACAATATTTTATCTACGATAATCAAATAAAAAATAATTACACGAAAGCAATTTATTTTCAATTTTTTACAAGATACTAACAAAAGTAATGCTCTCATGGCAACACCATGGCAACGCGAATGCTAACGATATTTGATTATATGAAGGTGTGTCAAAAACAGTGCGAAAAAGTAAATCCCATTTAAATTACATTGTTACTTCACGCACACTATAATGAGAGTTTTCACAAACTAAAAATTGTTACTTAATATGAGGTAGAGTAGATAATAGTTATTTTTATAATTTTGAGGTCAGTTGTAAACAGATTTTAGAAAATTCCACCCACAAGGGGGCATGCGAGGGAGTGAAAAATAATCTATACATATAAATAAATCTGTAGAAATGAAAATTCTGTACATTAAAGATATTTAAAAAATAATATTTTTTTTATCTGTATGTCTGTATGTTTGTGCGCGCATGCGGTTTTCACAGATGTATTTGTCTTCTTTCAACTTAATATCTGGTGTATAAAAATTTTGCCCCCCACCTCTTTAACGAGGCCGGGGGAGAAATTTTTATATAACAATCAACACGCCAAGCGAACGACGTCGCGGGTACAGCTAGTTAGTAATATATTTCGAATAAACTAAGAGAATTGTACTTTAAGTTTGAATGTCTTTACTTAGGTATAATCATTCATGGTAACACCACCTTAACAAATTTCTTATTTAAACAATTAGTCTTAAAAACAATAAAGCTTACGATATTCCACTGGTTTAATTTCTAAAAATGGGGTAGAACAGCTTCAAAAAGGAATTCACAAATTAATATTGAAACACGGAACCCGGAAATCATCTTCGAAGAGTGGAAGACATTACTATACCCATTTATAAGAAAGAAAATGGATTAAATTGTATGAACTATAGAAGTTAACACTATCGTACATAATATTGCCGAAGATAACTTAAGCAAATATCTACCCATGCAACTTTGGGCCCAGCTTATATATCTAGATAGAAACATCAACTCTTCAAAAACAGCTGGAAATTTAATGAAGATATATTCTTTTACCAAGACCTATGTCTTAATCGTCAACAACACAGAGACAGAATAGGACAAAACGTAACTATGTGCGTATATAACTTCAGGAGAGTGGAGGCCCAATAGTATCTGGGGTAACCATAACGCCCAACAATGATATAACACCAGAAATTAAGGGAAGAATACAGTGCGCGAGCCGATACATGTATGCAGTGAATAATCTCTTAAAATCAACAACACTGACAAGAGCAACTAAAATACGAATTTATAAAACAACAATTAGACCACTTATCACTTATGGTTTCGAAACATGGACCATGACAAAGGCTAATGGGGAAAAACTTAGACGCTTTGAGCGGAAAATTCTCCGAAAAATATTTGAACCTTATCGCGACTTAACTACAGCAGAATACCGAATAAGAACAAACAACGAAATTAAACAACTTTTCGACGATATTGATATTGTGCAAGATATAAAAGCTCAAAGATTAAGATGGGCCGGACATGTTCAGAGACTTCTAGAAGATAGGTTGGTAAAATTAGTTTGGAATTCAACCCCGGAAACTAAAAGACCATTGGGATGCCCACGCTTAAGATGGCACGATAATATAAAAATAGACCTGTCCTTAATGAATGTACCCTTCGATACAAACTTAATGAGAGACCAGAAAAGATGGAAAGAACTTGTAAAGTCAGCCAAGACCCACCCAGGGTTGTAAGCGCTACCAGAAGAAGAAGAAGTCATATTATTCTTTTAATTTTTGTTTTTTTTTATTTATAATCTTTTTACTCATTTAGTCAGTGACGAGGAGACGTGAGTTCCTTTACCGAAAAGGGAAGTTTGGTGTTTAAAAATTCTTTTGTAATGATATTAACTAGCTTGCAAGAATTGTAATTATTATTTTTTACGTATTACATGGGACACACTATTTACTAAATTTCCTTTTTAGAAGGATCATTAATAAGTAAACGCAAACATCTTAAAAGTTTTGGCAGAATTTGTTTTCTTGATTTTACAAGCAAATGGAATTAAGTTTATATTTTTATTACGTTCTACAATTAACAACATTTCTAAAAACAAAATCAACATATCAAATTAAATGAAGTGATCGATGTTTCTCAACAAGACGTAAATTTCGTCGGACATTGCTCATTAGCTCTTGGACGTCTTCAACACTTTTCTCTCTAATTCTATGCCGTAATTGTATCTCATTTTCACCTACTTCACCCTCCACCGTAAACTTTTCTAGATAAGACAGACCAAAAATCTTCTATCGGGCGAGTTTGGGGTAGGTAAGGGGTTATCGTTTATTGTTATAAATGGTATATTTTGAGCGTTTAGTCAATTTTGAGTCTTTTGATCGAAGTGGCATGATGCTAAGTCGGTCCAAAAACTTATTTTATCTTGAGGATGATTTTCTTGTAAAAAAACAACTGATTTGGTCAGACTATTCAGCGCTTTAGCTCTTACCCGCCATACATACGTACCGTTTAGATATACCGGCGGTAGAAATCGCATACCAAACTTAATTTTTTTCGGCGAACTTTTTCTTCATATTTTACATTGTCGGGGCAGTCTTCAAACTTTGTCCTTAGAAGCACGATACTCTACTACTACGATACTCATTTTCTGACAGAACCCTATTTTTAGCTTTCCTCACCAGTCTATCTACTTTTCTTAGGTAAAATTCCTGAGTCTTCCACATTCTGTAAGGTTAGGCATGGTATACCTTGTTTGCATTCAATTATGATTTGATAAAAAGTACGACGGGAAAAATTTTGGTTTTCGAAGAAACCAACTATTTGCGGTTCGGGCATCCGTTCAACTAAATTTTAAATACTTTTTCGAATATGTAATTTAAAAGCCATTTTAAATAAATTAATTTCGCAAATCAAGCTGTCAAAAAAAAATAAACGGAAGAAATAAAAACCCGAATTCGGAATGGAAATAAGTGCTTGTATGCACTAAAGGCTACAATGGCATACAAAAATATTTTAAAGAGAACAAAACTCACAATTTATAAGACAGTCATATCACCTACCGTCATGTACGCTAGTACAAAAGAAAACGAAAGGAGACCAAGAATCTTTGAGAGAAAAGTGCTACGCAAGATATTTGGACAGCTACGAATCTCACTAACAGAACAGTACCGAAGAAGAACCAACCAAGAAATAACGGAACGATACGGAGATCCAGACATCGTGAAGGTGATAAAAGCGAAGAGATTGCAATGAAAGAGTCATGTACAGAAACAACCAGAAGAACGAATGTTAAAGAGAGCCAGGGAAAGAGTACCAGTTGGACGAAGACCCCTTGGACGCCCTAGAATGAGGTGACGAGATAATATACAAGCAGACCTAAGAAGTATGGGAATTGAATATGACCTAAACCTAATGGAAGATAGACGACGATGGAGGCAAATAGTACAGTCGGCCAAGACCCACCCCAGGTTGTAGAGCCAAGCGGTAAGTAAGTTAGTAAGCTGTAAAAATAATAACAAGGCTTCCACAGTTTTTCTTAAAGCCAGCTAGGTATTGTCTCATTATCGCTTATTTTTAATTAAGAAAAGTTTGTGCCAAAACTTTCGAGATATATGTTATATTACTTTAAACTAGACTATCTAACGTCGACGATGGTTTTTCAATAATTTTAATTATATCATTTTCGAAAACCATCCAGAAAGCCATGTTAATTAATACAATCAGATATTCACTAGAAAATGCACGCGCCACTGTAACATTATTCTTGTAAATCTTTTAAAACTTACTTCACAGAAAAGACCATCCAGACAAACTAATAGGGGTCTCATTAAGTAATTGTTTGGCTGTGACTCCTTTGATCAACTTATGCGTAACGTGATTGGTCGACAGTAACTTGCGATTGCCCAGTGGGCTGTCTTAAAAGCAATACGGAGTTGCTTCTATTGTATTTAAATAAATTTTCAAAATTTTCAAAATTTTGAAAATTCTAGAAAATTTGAAAATTTTGAAAATTCCGAAAATTTTGAAAATTATAAGAGTACCATAATAAAATTTATAAACTTCTGCTCCTCCCATAGCTGACGTCACACCGTTACTTCCGTCAGATTCTGACGTCAGAATTACTTCGTTCCGTCAGAATTACTTCCGTCAGAAAATAAATCTGAGTTACCCCTAGTCGCGCCTAAAAAAGTTATACTTCAATAATGATACTAAAGAAAGGTATACTATAGAGGTCAAGGAAATTTTCCTACAAATCAAAAGGGGGAGTCATACAATCGGTCTTAAGATGGACGACGACAAGATTAAATATATGCATGTAACACGCTATCCTCTCAGAGATAGAATCAGACAAAAAACCTAATTACGAAAATATATAAAAAATTTAAATATTTAGAGCTATCCCAATATCAGATAACGGCATGACAAAAGTCAAGATTCTTAAAAATAAAAATTTATTAATATATACAAACAAATAAAATCGGAGTGTCTGTTTGGAATATTAAAAATACTTAAAAGTATTATTAAATACATATGTACGTATACACGGTACAGATAACAAAATAATATTTGTCTGTCTGTCTGTTTATTCCGGCTAACATCTGGAACGGCTGGTCCGATTTTGACGGGACTTTCACAGGCAGATAGGTCATGTAATAAGAAGTAATTTAGGCTACTTTTAATTAAGAATATCTATTGTACTCTTAACAACGAATTAATAACTCAAAGGCTGCCTGTCGCGGACCCATAACGCGCGTGCTAGCTAGCAGTTTTTGCAATTTCTGCAAATCTGATAGAGCACAAAATTTGTGATACTGGCATAAAAATAGTACTAAAGTAGCAGTAAATATTAAGCAAACTAATTAGCGATTTTGCCCATTTTGCATTTCTAGCTTTACCAAGGATGTTATATATACTACGCGTAGTATATATAACATCCTTGAGCTTAACAGATGTTTCTTCAATTATGCTCAGTGATTCAGTTACAGTTATAGTGTCGTTTAAATATAAATTAGTTAGGTCTTTTAAAAAATTCTTTTAGACTTATACTTGGTATTTTTCAACTTCGTATTAACCAACTTCCATTTTAATAATTTGTATGACCTTTTCGTCCTAAATTTGTATTCCATTATTAAAAAATAAACATACCTACTCTAATAATATATCATTAGCTCAACGCAAATGTACACTAGCATTGGATATAATTATGCTACTTTTTTACAGGAATAGGTTTATCAATTTGTCACGCAACTTCTAAATAAACTAACAGAAGTTGTAAACTGTAAAGAAGCAGATGATATAAAAAATCTAATAAACGATTACTTACTTTTGATACCATTATTTTAAGGTTTGCGTTTAAAAAATTTACGTATTTTACCACCAATAAAAATCGAAACATTTACCAAAATGGATAAAAATTATGTTTGTACATGGCGAATATATTTTAAAATACATCAGGGGGAGCTTTTATTTATAAAACATTTTTTTGCTGTCTGTTTGTCTGTATGTCTATGTGTCTGTATGTTTTTTAAAGCTAATCTCAAAAAGGGCTTAACCGATATGGATGCAGTTTTCAGGAATATATTGTGATTGGCTTGCCTTAACATTTGATGTTTTTTTCCATTTAAATCTATTAAAAAGTAAAGAAGTTATGTCAATTTATGTCAGTTACGAAATAAGGTAAGTTGATGTGATAACTAGGTCCAAGCAAACTTTCTTTGAATTCTATTTAGTCTATTGAATATTAAACCACTGAATATTTAATTCATTGTTACTGAACCTTTTATCATAAAACTAAATAAAGTTCTGCCTGCATTGTTGTCAAGTTTCCTGTTAAATAAATTGAACTTTGGACTACTTTTCCTCATTCCAGGCAGTTAGGTATAGTTAGGTGTTTTTCAATTTTGTATGAAAAGAATATTTGTACAATGCGTGGAATTATTCTCATGTTTTGGATTATACTATGATATATTTTAAGACCCTTTTTATAACTTCAACTTATTTTTTTTAATAGTTATTTAATTTATTTAGTACAAAGGCTTAGCACGTTAAACATATATCTGATGCTCCTATAAGTTATACACTTATTTTAAGAAAATAAAAATTGTAATTCACAATCTACAATTCAAACTTAAAATGTATAAAGTTAAGAAATAAAACAACAAACAACATTAAAAAAGTAATCGAAAAATGTCACATCTGGTAGGACTCGAACATGCGATCTCTATATATAGTCAGTGCCTTTAACTATTTGGCCGATGCGTCGGTGTTTTTTAACAATAATATACTGCCTCTCCCTTCTCGTTTTCAGACGCTCCAACATCGCTACGTCACCCGGACTCTGCAGGGCACTAACATCGTTGCCCAGAGGACCCTCCATACACACTGGAATGGAGGACTCCAAAGAAGATCCAGAGTTCCAAAAAAGAAGATCCCCTCCCTAATCTAAGACTCCTCCAATCCGCTGTTGACTTGGACCTTCCGGAAGACCTGCAAAACCTGCTGGAGGAAACCGTCCTTTCCTACCGATAGATGGTGCCTCCAACCCCGCATTGGACACGACAAATAAAAAAAAAATGGGCCCTTGGCGAAGGTTTCTGTGGTTCCCTTTGTACTTGCCAAATGGAAGGGCTCCACGACGGAGGAGACACGCCACAGCACAGACTTTTAGGCATATTTAATCACCCGGAAGGACGAAATGGAAGTTAGAAGACCAACTCTCCATGAATACAGAAGGAAGATTTGTGGGAGCGGAACCGACGACAGACAGATGCTAACTCCTTCCCAACATTCCATCCATCCCCTGAAAAGGACGTAAGTCCTACAACAGGGTCCTCTTACGTACCAAAATCCTAAAAATTTCCATATTTTTTCTCCCTAACTACTCATTCTTGAACTTGAACTTGAACCCAGAGAGTAGGTACGAAACATGCTTCGAGAAGGAAATATTGAACGTTGGACTCTCCAGACATGAATCCAAACGAACATGTTTGGATTCATGTCTGTAGGGCAATACAAGATAAAGAAAACCCTCCGGTAATCTGCCAGGAATTAATTATAGCCACTGAAGAGGAATGGGCCAACATGGATCAAGATTATATTGATAACCTTATTCGAGGCAAGTCAAGACGTGTCGGTTACCACATGGAGCGAAGGGGTGATCATACTGAATATTAAAAACATGTTTTGTTAAAAGCTTTATTTTTGAAGTTATACTTCTATTCGCGCACTCGATTTGTGTGGGGTTAAATGGGAAAAATCATTACATATGTAATGATGTGAGTAAGAGAGAGACAGAAACACGTAGAAGGTATATTGGTCGATAAAAACAAAGATGAAATATTTACTACATGTTTAGTCATAACTATAAGTCCTTAAAAACCCTTTAAATATTCAGTACATTGTAAAGAAATAGATATACAAAAACCAGTCTGAGCTAATGTTTTGAATATCATAGTAACGTATTACATTGTGTTTGACAGATTATTTTATAATACTGTCACGTAAGTAAACATATAAAGTTTAGTATTTTATATTAATAATATTAATAATAATATTCAGTAATGAGTATTGTATTGTAGTCCATAGTACCGTCACATGGCTGCATTATATCCTGCACTATGCTTTTGAGGTTTTTGGCTACATAAACAGAGTTTTGAATAGACCAAAAGTGCATTCCGAACAGACAATAGATAGAAAAATTACAACTCGGTAAGTATTCCAAATAGATTCAATTTATGTACTCGGGGTTTTTGGGGACGCTCAACACGAATATCACGATTCCGAAAGTCTCCGCGGCACTTGGTGCCTAGGGTATTTACCTCTTCTCCAGGGGAACTCGGTGGTTTTTTGGGCCGCTGAATACGAATATGATAATCGCGATGGTGTCCCAAACACCTGGTGTTTAGGACAGACCTCGTCTCCAGGAATTTTATTCAAATTCGATACAAAATGAGTGTGCACTCGGTACTAGGAGGTTTTTGAGGTCGCTGAACACGAATATCATATATTCGCACACAAATTTATGAATTCGGGCACGTGCATAGAAGTATAACTTCTGCCGGCAGTCCCACTGACTGACACACCCGTTTTTTTTTTATTTAAAAAGGGAAATAAATTTTTCTGTTTATGCATAGTTTTTAATTTTATTTTTTTTAACAAAACTTATTCAGCAAAATAAGAAAAGCAAGAATTAAATCTACTACATTTTGAAACTTTAGTTATATTAGATTTTTAAATATCCAGGGGGACCAAGAATTTTGGAGGTGTGTTTATCTTGTTGTCTCAAAACAAGTTTCCTAAAAATTTTATTTGTTTCTCATTTGTAAACGTCAGTTTCCAAAAACACAATATTAATCAAGAAAGTTTATTTTATCAAGTCACTAACTTGTAAAACTGACAGTTATAGTCTAGTTCACAAGTGCTTTTTTGCTCAACTTTTTTCAGCAGTCTCCGAAAATTATGAACGAGGTGTCATTCGATTCGGAATCGCATCTAGATGATTTTTGAAAAAAATGATGTCCGCATGCAAAAACTGCAAAAGTTATTAACAATTAACTAAAACAAAAAGAAGAGGGTTTGATTTTTTGCAAATATCTTAAAAACTAATAAAGATTTATTAAATTAAAAAAAAAATTTAAAAAGAGGAGGAAATTTCCTACAAAAAAGCTCCAACTCTCGGAACTGTAGTACTAATATTTATAATTTTCCCAGATGGTTGAAAATACGGCCGAAACCGGGTGCTCTGGCTTGCGTAAGCTACGACTGCTTTGGACACTTTTTTAATAAAAATTATTTTAACATATTAAATATCAAATCTAGGATATAAAAAAAATCAGGTGCTTACTGGATAGATAAATAAACAATAATCCACCTGATTTTTTTTTTATCACAATTTATAAATTATTTATGCAATTGTTAATTAAAATGTTTTTCTGCTTGAACATAAACATTGAAATTGTGATAATTGTTGAACTATAAATTTGAGATTTTTTTCCTCTCTTAAAGCAATTCTTAAAAGGCTTTAGAATAGATCCCCGTTGGTGAAATTTAAAAATATGTATTTTTCAGTTTTTTATTAATAATTATCGTTGTTGCAAAATTAAAAACTTAAATTAATCATTGAAAAAAAGGTTTTTTTTTAAATATTATTAATGATCCGTTTTTATGTTATTAGAAGCTGCATAAAAATATTTTTTTAAATTTTTATCAGTTATTGTTTAAAAAATTGTTATAAACAAATGCGTTGTTTATTAGTTAATTGAATTTTTTTTACGGAATTTCAATCTTTGATACAAACGATTTTTAAAAGAAAAATTATTTCTTAAAATACTTTTTTTTATTGCTTAAAAAAGCATTTATTAATTACCAATAAATTTCTTCCACTTCTAATTATTAATATTAAGAAAGAAAGAAACAATTTTTTTTAAATCATTATTTGTTTTTCTTTTCGATATAAAAAAATTCGTTTTGTTTAATTTTTCATTGTTTATAAACAAATAAATTTCGGTGCTCTTCCACCCTCCTGCACGCTTTAGTGCTAAAATATCTCCACCCGAATCCGCAACCATAGTGGCTCCAGTTCTGCGAAAAGAGTGGCCGGTGTATAACTCTGGGTCTTTTAAACCTAAATATTTCTTTTGGTACATTCATTTTCGCTTTCGCCAAAACAAATGTAAATAAAAATAAACAGACATGTTCATGGCAACGCTTCCATAGCTTACGACATTTGCGACAAATTATTGAGATTTTTTTGGAATTTATCTAACCTTTTTACAAATGCGAAACAAATTAAATATAAAACAATACACGCTAGGTAACGGGTTTTACTGGCTCAAGGAGGTAACTGACTCGCCTGCGGCTCGTCAGTTATATCCTCCATTCGCCAGTAAAAACCCTCTTACCTTGCTAGTAATGTTATATATTATATGATGTCGATGTCGGTCCTCTAACCAAATAAAAATTTCAGAGAAGGCACAAACAATGATTTGACAAATCTCTCTTTCACATTCCGGTATTACACAAATCAAATGTGTGTAATTTTTCGCTGTTGTGTTGTTTATAATTTACCTAAAAAAAGTTGACAGGTGTATTAAATTACTAAAAATCTTTAGTAATAAAAGTGTAATACGACCTTCATAAATATGTTGGTCAAACTCATACAATATCGTTATCTTTAACGTCATTAGGGATAAATTTGGTTATTGTCCTATAAATCAAGATATGTTCAAAAAACGCCAACTAAAACCACTTGGTATATATGTGGCCAAATTGTTAAAAGCTTTTTAAGGTCATTTCTTTTTGTCTCATTTCTAAATATCAATAAACCCATTCGAAATGTCTCACAATAATTAGTTTACTAAAAATTGGGTGCGCTTTTTCAACTATAATTGTTAATTTTGTTTTAATGTTTAAAGTTTCGGTTATGCTTTAGACTTTAGCGTTTAAATTTGACATGTTTTATGTGTTGCATAAAAATCAGGCAATCTTTCATATAGTTTATGATTAAAATTTAGTTGTTACTTTCGGTTTTACTACAATTATTTTGTTATCTGATATTATATATTAAATTGTTTTGTGAAAAAGTTAATAAAATTATTCAATGTTATTTCATATCTAATTTTGTGTTTTCATTCAACTTTCCAAATTATATTAGTTTCTAATTTTTGTCAATTACCTACCGCGAACTTTAACAAAAGAAAATAATAACAAAAAGTATTGTATGGAAATTCTAAAATGTATTAAAGAACACTTTATTTCAGGAATGTGGTTATAGAATACCAAAATACCAGTTCGGATTTAGTGTACATCTTTTGACAATACATCTAAGTAGTTTCCATACTGGAAGGGAACAGTAGGTATTGCCGCACTTTATCTCAATATTAACAAAGCTTTTGACAGTGTGTGGCACAGAGGCCTCCCTTCCCTTACAAACAATTGCTCCCAAATTGCTCAAAACAAACATTGTATCTCATTAAATGCTATTTAGATGACAGGACAATTCGGGTCAAAATTCAAGAATCCTACTCAATCGGCTGTACATCCAAAGCAAGATTTGCCGCAGGGTTCTCCACTCTCCCGACTACTCAACAGCCTTTATTGTCATGATTAGTGCAACTATGACGAAAATAACTACTACTTTCATAAAAAAATAATATGATCTACATTATGCCGATGATACAGGACTGGTTAGCCATAATATAAAATTAAAAAAGGCTGTGAATTACAAGGACTTATTAATCATACTTCGACACAGTTCAGTAGATGGAGAATGTTGCCAACTCCTACTAAGAGCAAATTTATCATATTCAACAATAACATTACTCCCAACTCACTAAAGGAAACCAAAGAATAGAATGCTCTCGGTCAGCAAAGTATTTAGGAATAACTTTGGACAATAAACTAAATTTAAAACAACACAGCCAAGATGTTAGAAAGATGTAGGTATGTACTAGGGCAAGACATTTCAAAAGCCTGACATACAAAAACCATGGTATAAGTAAAAAGACAGTATTAACACGTATCTATAAGACTATATATGTAGGCCTATTCTGGAATACTGCCATTCTATATATACCAATGTTCGACCATCCACAATAAAAAACATAAGGGTAGCAGAATCTTTGACTTTGAGAAGCATCACTAAAACTAGACAACCCAGAAATAATTCACCACTATATGAAATTACCAAAATTAAACCTATTGAACAAGGACTAACCCAACTTACCAAAAAATTCGCCAGTAAAGAACATAATGTAAGAGCTTTGGAAGAACTATGCTGGACAAGAAACCAAGGGAGGCAACAAAGAAAAAAATTGACAGTAAAAACCATATTCGAAACATTGCAAGACTTGCACAGACTTAAAAAGGTTTAAATTTCCACTATATTATTTTATTACGTTTAAATGGATTTCCATCAAGTTAAAAGTTAGTTGAATAATTTTATATCTAAATTGTCTGATTTTTTTTAATCATCCATTGCTATATGGTTATCAGTTTACATGTAATTAGAAACATAATCTATATATATATAATAAAACTGTAGAAATGAAAATAATTAGCGGACGGTGTTACTACATCGATATAGAACCCAAAAATGTGGTTAGATTTTTGTTTGTCTCTATGTTTGTGCGCGTACCACATGAAAACTACTGATCCGATTTGAATGCGGTTTTCACAGATGTATTTGTCTTCTTTCAACTTAACATCTGGTGTATAAAAATATCTCCTTTCTCCCCTTTAACGGGTTGAGGGGAGAAATTTTTATACAAAAATCAACACGCCACGCAAAGAACGTCGCAGGTACATTGATATAGAACCCAAAAATGTGGTTAGATTTTTTTGTCTGTCTGTATGTTTGTGTGCGCATCACATGAAAACTACTGATCCGATTCGAATGCGGTTTTCACAGATGTATTTGTCTTCTTTCAACTTAACATCTGGTGTATAAAATTATCTCCTTTCTCCCCTTTAACGGGTTGAGGGGAGAAATTTTTATACAAAAATCAACACGCCACGCAAAGAACGTCGCAGGTACATTGATATAGAACCCAAAAATGTGGTTAGATTTTTTTGTCTGTCTGTCTGTATGTTTGTGTGCGCATCACATGAAAACTACTGATCCGATTCGAATGCGGTTTTCACAGATGTATTTGTCTTCTTTCAGCTTAACATCTGGTCTATAAAAGTGTCTTACCACCACCTCTTTAACGGGGTGAGGGGAGAAATTTTTATACAACAATGAACACGCCACGTGAACGACGCGACGTCGCAGGTACATCTAGTATAACAATATGTATAATAAACAGGCTGAATGAATCCATACCAGTCGATGGCCTTTTGGTAATAGTTACCAATTAAGACATTCTCCCTCTGTCTCTCTCTCTCTCTCTCTAATTTTTTAAAAACAAAAAAGGTAAATATCCAAAATCTTTTAAAAATTGGTCAACTTGCATTTTGTCAAACAATTTGATGAAATTTAAATCAAGTGTAATACGAATGCTATCGTGAATAAGATTTTAAATAAATTCGTGAATTTGTTGGCAAACTGATTAACGAACTAGCTGTCTCGGCAAACTTCGTACTGTCTAACAATCAATTTTATCAATTTTTTTCATTTTATTATTTTTGTTTTCGTTGTATTCTTAATATTTCCAGATGTTTTTTTTTCAGTTGTTTTTTTTTTTCGTTTTCCCACACTTTTAATTTATAATTTTTTTGTAGATATTTAAAAGAGGAACATCGGACCATTATTTTGTTATAACTCAAAAGATTTTGGCAACTCCGGATGGGCTTATATTTTTTTCGATGGGTTAAACTATCGTATTTCATCCAATTTAAACAAAACTTTAACTTATTATATAGTAAAACGTTTCTCAGGAAATGCTCTACCTGTTGTTAAAACTGTCCTAATTTGGCAAAATAGCATTTTTTATCATAAAAAATAATACATGGCTGCCTTTATACTAAAATGAGAAATTAAAAAAAAAATAAACTAAGAAGATTTATTTGTTTATATCAAATTCTTTGTGAAATAAACAAATAAATAATTGAAGAAAAAATTAAGGAATCATTTTCTTCTTAAAAATTATAATCTTCATCGACAAGAAGATTAGAAAAAAAAATTTGATTATCTTATAAACAATGCATTTGTTTATAACAATTATTTTAACAATGGCAGTAAAAAATGTAATTTTATGTAACTTTTAACTGTTAGAAATGAGAACAATTGAGATATTAAAAAAACATTTTAATTAAAATTATGCAGTTTTTAATTAGTTATAATGGTTTCGATTGTTAATAAAAAAGTGGAAAATTAACATTTTTAAATTTTTTTAACGGGGATCCATGTTTATGCCTCTTAAGAATAACTCCACGAAGAGAAAAAAATCCTGGTTAACATTCTCATCAGAAAAAGTTTTTAATTAACTAATGCACAACTAATGGAAAAATGGGGATATTTTTTTTTTCCTGCGGATTACTGTTTATTTATATTTCCTAATAGTGCTCAAATTTTTTTTTTCCTTAATATTCATATTTATAATATTAAAATAATTGTTTTGTTGCCGTGTCCGGGTGACAGATCTCGCGCGGAAGTCAGACTACCCGGTTTTAGCGCTACTTTTGGGGCTCTGTAAAAATTATAAATATTAAAGATATAGTTCCGGGATGTAGGAATTTTAGGAAGTTTCCTTCTCTTTCCAGATCTTTAATAGTTTTCGAGATTAAAAAAAAACCTGTTTTGTACTTTTTGACTCTATCGCGCACAGACATCAGACAGTCACACATGACCCCCTACAGTTTTATTATCTGTGTAGATTAATTGTCGATGTAATACCAATATAAGAATTGTATGAAAAAAAAGCATTGTTTTGACTTGTTATTTCAAGATTAGCCTAATTTTAGGTTTTCATTTTTAATCAACCAGTTAAACTAAATCGTACATCCCTACATTTTGATATGCACTGGCCAATGTACTTTTTTGCGATCCATAAAATAAGGAAAAATTAGAACCTATATTTTTGTTTTGTTAATGACCTATTTTTTAAAATACCGAATAATTTATTATACATTCAATAGCATATAATCGACGTTTCTGTGCCATTAATTTTTTATAAGGCTTTGTAAGTATACTGGTGTAAGTTACCTATTTTATTAATGTACCTTTACAAACTGAATTTAAATATAGGTTAATAACCTTTGAGGGATTTTATATATTCAAGAACATTCTACACGTTTTTACAGCAGGAGCATAATTGTTTTTTTCAAAATCTGAAAAGTCACGAAAACACTATTGGTATAATTAAAACAAACAAGGAAATATTACGAACAATCTAAAAAGAGGCAAGAATATACAAAATGATCAAAAGCATGGAAAGAAATGGTCAAAATCAAGAATGACAATGCCGAACAGAGAAATTTTGGTACAAATTGTAAACATATTTTTCAAAGCACTGTACACAAATAGTCAATTAAATTTGTGAGGTTTTTGGTAAAAAAATATAATTTTTTATTCAGAAACAATAAGATGATGTAATACAATCAAACTCAATGTACTTTTGCCAAAGTGGACCCAATTTTTGTATGCTGGTATTGTAGGACTCCCTGAATTTGGGTTCAAAAAATTGGTGTATCTCATAGAGTTGTCAAAAGACAAAAAATGTGATATTCACATGGCGACATGTCGGAAAAATATAGCGACTTCAAAAATTTTTTTTTGGGTCACTCTTTCGGTATGAGATTTGGCGTTATCCTGCACCTTTTTCCATTCGATAAAAGAAGGGTGTCTCTGGAAGAGTGCGGTTTGTGCTCATTGTAGCTGCTCACAATACAGGTTAGCAGTGATGGTTTGACACCCTTTTTTAAAACTCATAATGGACAATTTCAGTTGCAGTTCACCAAACACAAAACAAAACCTTGTTTGGGTGTAAAGAAGGCTTGGACGTTTGTGGTACCGAATCTTCTTCTTCTTCTTTAGCAGCCCCTTTTAGTCCACTCCTGGACATAGGCCTCCCCTTGTCTTTTCCAACTTCGTTTGTCTTGAGCTAACTGGTGCCAGTTTCTCCCTGCATTTTCCTTGATATCATCGGTCCATCTTTTTGTGGTCTTTCTGCACCCCGTTTATGTTCTCCTGGCCTCCATTGCATTATTCGCTTTCTCCACTTTTCTTCGTTCTCTCGTGCCACGTGTCCGTCCCATCTCCACTTGGATTTTTCAATGTTTTCAGCAATATCAGCTACTTTGGTTTTTCTTCTTAAATACTCATTTCTCACGTGGTCTTTTAAGCTTACATTTGTCATAATTCTCTCTATAGATCTTTGAGTTGTTCTATTGAGAGAATTGTTAGTGAGTGCCATGGTTTCCATTTCATAGGTCATGACAGAAGGGATACATGTATCAAAAATCTTCTTTTTAAGTTAATTGTAATTTTTGGATCTTTTATAATGAAACTAAATATACCTGCTGCTACCCAGGTCATTCGTATGCGCCTTGTAATTTTCGACGTTTGATTTTGTTTACTTTGTTTTATTTCATGCACCAAGTATACATTTTATTTTACATTTTCAATCTTCTTGTCGTCCAGAATGATATCCACTTCTTCTGTTGTCTTGAACTTAGTTTTTTCGATATTCATTGTTAGCCCCACCTTCTCGGATACTTGTTTTAATTCTGTTGCAACTCATTTACCGAAGTGCTTATTAGTATGATATCGTCCGCAAATGGCAAGTGAGTTAAGAAGCGGCCATCTAGGTTTATGCCATTTTTTTTCCATTCTAGTTTTTTAATAACATCCTTCAAGGCAAGAGTGAACAACTTAGGCAATGTTGTGTTCCCTTGTCTGACCCATCCCTTCGTTGATATTATATGGGTTTCTGTTATTTTAACTTTAAATTTTGCTTTCTTGTAAATATTTTCCAAAAGTGGTTTTATATCAGAAGTCAACACCAGCGCTATTCAGTGCAGGAAAGATTGTCCATTGTTGTATGAAATCGAAAGCTTTGTTGTAGTCAACAAATGTCAATTACCGAATCAGTAGGCGACAACCAATGATACGAACGCTTATAATTTTACATAGCAGGTTAATAACCGATTAGGAAATGGTTCATTATTGTTACGTGTAATGTTTTTTGAACAAATGGTGATATTATTTAATTTTTTTTATTCATGTGGTACCCATTTGCATAACTTCCACGTTTTTTTGGCTGATGAAAATACAATAGAATAGGACTCACACTGAACATTTCTGCAAGTTCTTGGCACGTTGTCCTTGAATTTGCGTACATAACATATAACATGTCGGAGATCCTCGTTGTTCATGAGTACTGGTCTCCCTGAAGGCGGTTCACCGCTCAAACTGAGATTTCGTGAAAAAAAAATCCGTGCTGTTCGATCACTAACGGCATCATCTCCAAATGCGTTCATATTTTTCGTATAAACTACTTATACAGCAAACTTACAATTACTGTTTTATTCGTCACCAATTTAAATTATTAAAACTGGGAAAGTAATCATTTTCAGCAACTTTTTATTTTTTAGAAAAGAAGGATTTATACTAAAGTGAAAGCAGGAAAGAAAGAATCGATATCGATCAACAACATAAACAATATCCATAGCAATGTGCGATATATAGAAACCGCACGAAGTTATTTGGTTACTTGATATATTAATCTAGATTCAGAGAAAGGTTAAAAGTCAGTGCTTAGAACAACTGTTGGTGGATTAAATTTAAATAGTTTTACAAAAGATGAAGAACGAGTATCGATTAGTAACTATACGTTAAAAAAAAAGAGGCACAACAGATACAGACAAACTAGTGTCCTTACCAATCAACTTCGACAGCAATATGATTTTCACAAAATAAATAAAATTGTTAGGTCTACGAAAATTTTAATTTTAGTTTACTTCAAGGAATGAGAATACTAAAGGAAATTGACAATTAAAAATCAGTGCCAGTGAATTCTAAAAAACTTATGTATTTTGTGCTTAAAATTTTCTACCAGAAATAAATTAGTAATTTACGTTACATCCAGGCTTTGGGTTAATTACGGTAGGAATTAGATATTAAGAGCCGAGGCTGGAATTTCTAAACGAGTACAAACTTTTATTTTATACTGTGTTTTATTAAAAATAAAATTTTAATGTTTTATTTTAGATTACCTATCTGCACGTACGTGTTACTGTTTTATCGAATGTCTTTAGATTTACTTTGATTAGTGATGCAAAAACGGGATGTAAAATCAAAAATAAATAATTTGACAGTTTGTCATTTCGGGCGTATTTTGCAAAAAAAAAAGAAATGAGGCTTTTTACTGAAGCAATTATTAGGTAAATTGGTGCCTATATCTATCATACTAAGCAAAAATAACATCGCTTAAAAGTGAATACGTGACAGAGATAGAGTAAGATCCCAGAGTCTCCAGACATACGCCATTTTAACAAAACTGAAATTATCAGGATTATTAGTTATTTATTGTTAAGAGGTATGCGTACTTACTAGCTTGAAAGCTAGTAGGTACGCGATTTACAGCTCAAAGTACTATAAAATTAATTACAAACTTTATATGTACTTTTTAAGTTCCTTATATTTATAAATATATAATTCATGTTCACCGAATTTAACAAACGCCTGCTGATATTTAGGAAATTTATTCAATATTTTAAAAGGTCTTTGCTTTCCTTTCTTATAGAAAGCAGGAATGTTATAAACATCTAGGATTTTGTGCTATACGTTTACTGACATATTACCCTTCAGAGCTCCTAAATTAGTTAACCAAAAAAGTTTAGTCTGATGTCAAATGCACATCATTTATAAGAGTTCTGCAACATATATTTGGTACCATGAAGCGATTAGATCGAGTAATAGATTTACGATACCTAAACTGGAAGTCTCGATTAGAGCCCATTCCTTCAGTGCGAAAAAGAAACAAGATCGAAACATATTTTACTTATATGTTTCACCTATTATAAAAAAAGCAAACACTGCTTCGATCTTTCACTTTCTTTTAGGTATACTGAGAGAACGGGCTTAAATCGAGATGCGCAGCATAGGTTTCATAAGTCTATGGATAGAGTATCTAAAAATGAGGAATAAATTAATATTATAACAGCTTAAGAAAACAACAACTTTAATAAAATACTGTGATAAAGTAATGCAAAGAAATTAAAATCAATACAGCCCTGGGGACAAAGTTTTCAATATTAAAGAACTTACTAATAATAGATATTCGAACGTTTTACAAGCTTTGAAAAAACCATTTTCAAAGACAATGACCGTTCAACTAAGAAAAAACAACTACTATATGCCCCGATGGATATTGGATTACACTTCAAAGTCAAACGGGGTTAGCATATCTAATAGATAATTTAAACCAACCATTCTGGTTTGCAGTTAGAAGGGACAACATAACTTGTAGACCGGTTTCGGCTTATTGGGCCTCGTCAGTACAAGGTATATGTTATCCGTCAGCGAGCTTAAAGCATAATCTCTGACTGAAGATTCAACTAAAATCACGCTCGATATATGTATACACAATAACGAAAGTGTAATCGATGTGATAGTAGCGACATCTTCACCTCTAATTAGATTTAACGAGGATAAAAAAGTTAAGGTTTGGAGTTAAAATATATAATTAAAAACTTTTATAAAAGCCAAATTTGGATGTACCTACAGATATAAAATTTTTGGACCGATATGGGCTTTAACTAAATTCTATAAATCCCAAATTTTGTTAAATTTTCATTAATTTTTTATTTAGAAATAAAAATAGGTGCATATTTGAATCATAAATTAAAATATTACAAGAAAATTTAAGGTAAAACAAAATTACCAAGAGTTTCTATGACTAATTTAAGTTTGATTTATATACCTTAACAACTTAAAATAAAAAAATTAAAATACTAACCTCGAGCATCATATGTAAGAAACCCGTAGCAAACAAAACACCTCCTCCGAAAGATTGACACAAAGCTATAGCAACATTAACTTGCTTATGCCTTGTTTTGTTGATAAAATGCTCACTTCCATCCTCACCTTCCCATCTTCTTAAAATATTATAAATTTTTACAGGCAAAATTGCAAAGAAAAATCTAACAATAAAAAACAGCACAGCCACTAGAACTTTTGTTGTAATCAAGTTCATAATTATTTCATTGAAAACAAAATTTGAATTTACACTAACCAACTACATCGTTTCGTTTGCAATAAAGGAGGTAGACTAAATAAAAAAACAATATTGAGTAAAGCTACCCTTACAGGATAGTATGTGCGCAGGTTTGCTATGGAATGTTATCTGTTCAATTTTTATTAGAAGTAGCTTTAATTAAAAAACAATTCAAACAAGAAGGTAATTTAATAATATGTTTTTTTAGTATATTTAGGTTTAATAAAAGTAAAGATTATGTAGATATTCAGATATTGAGAAAATATTTATTGTAGAATTATAGAATATTATAAATAAAGTATGTGAGTAATAATGAAATTCAGTTTTCTTTTCTTTATAATTCATTAAAAATCCATTCTGCCAAACACAAAAAAGGACATTTTTGCTCTACGTATTAAGTTATTAATTTACTACTTTTATATTTTATATTATTTTTTATTACTCAAGTATTACGGTTGGAAATCTCAGAAACCATTGAAAATGTCGATGATGAGTTTATTTCACCTGAAATTTGTCAACAGCTAATAAGATAATTAATGATCCTGAAAAATCAGACCGAAGTATAAAGCAGCGCTCAAAAAATTCATTCAGTGGTAAACCTCATCAAATATTAAAAGTTTGTTAGAGACGATTTTTTGAACTTATTTTTGTAAACTTAATGAAGCCATCAAGTTTGTGGGCAACGTACTCAATGTTAAAAAGTATGGTTGATATCCAGCAAAACATTAATATTTACAATTATTTAAGGTTGTGTAACGTTCGTTTTCGAGCATTCCATCCGGACTACTAAGTATTGTTATCGCGCCGATACGATAGGGGATTCCCAGTTTGCTAGGAGAAAATATGTCTCTTATTAAATTCAGATTTATTTTTTAATATCTTCGCCCTTCATTTTGGTGAGTACCTTATTGCTTTTGTTTTAATTTTATGTTAGATATAATCCAATATGCGGTGAATATAATATTTTATGTATTTTACTAACATTTAAATTTTCGAATACAATCACTATTGTTAAAGGTCAGTTTTTTGTGGTATTAAAATATATAAACATGGAAGGTAATTAATTTTTTCTCGAAATTTGGAGAGACTATATAGCGATTGTGTTCGATATTAATTATTTTAAAGGTCGGAGTTTTGATTTCAATTTTATAAATAGGGTTATTGCCATCTATAAGAAGGGCCCTATTAAGGACCAGATAATTCATACAGGAAATTACGCTGTCTGACGACAGCCATTTTGAAGCCGACACCATATGCAGTTCCGTTCCACATCTAACGAAAATCCGACAGAAAGTCCCTTGAAAGGAATTCAATTCAATTGCGGTTCCGTTCCACATCTAACGAAAATCCGACAGGAAGTCCCTTGAAAGGAATTCAATCCAATTGCGGTTCCTTTCCACATCTAACGAAAATCCGACAGGAAGTTCCTTGAAAGGAATTCAATCCACCTTGCAGTTCCGTTTCACATTTAACGAAAATCCGACAGGAAGTCCCTTGAAAGGAATTTAATCCACCTTGCAGTTCCGTTTCACATCTAACGAAAATCCGACAGGAAGTTCCTTGAAAGGAATTCAATCCGCCTTGCAGTTCCGTTCCACATCTAAACAAAAATCCGACAGGAAGTTCCTTGAAAGGAAATTCTATCCATATTTGTAGTTCCGTTCCACAACTAATCGAAACTCTGCTAGAAGTCTTCGAAAAGCCAAAGATAAGAGAAATAATTAATTTATTTAATTAATTTTTACTAAATCATAATAAGTAATAAATCTACTTAAAACTGATTTTTCGAATTTTATTTGTGTGTCTGTACTTGGCGCCCTTTACTTAATGTTTGGAGGGAATTAAATAAAACTCAGAAGGAAGCCACGACCCTCAGGAGCTAGCCTAGGGTAAAATTAAAGTTACAAAGTTGGCGCCCAACGCCAATTTAACGTTTAAGGGATAATTAAGCTACAGTTGATTGCTTTTTTAAAGCAAAAAAAGCGGCCAAGTGCGAGTCGGACTCGCGCATGAAGGGTTTCGTAGCAGCAAGTAACAATATAAAAGTTCATGTAGTTCGTTGTAACTTTGATCAATCTTTAAAAAAAAAACTAATTACTAGATCTCGATCAAACCAATTTTCGTTGAAGTTTACGTGGTAATGTGCATCATATATTTTTTATAGGGAACACACACATATTTGACCACTTTGGAAGTATCTTTTGCGCAAACTAATCGGTTTAGAAAAAATTGATATTAAAAACCTAAATATCATTTTTCAAGACCTATTCATGGATACCCCACGCATATGGGTTTTCCAACTTGTTTAAAAGTTCCGTCTTCAAAAAAAAAAACAAATTCCTTTGGTAAACAGATGTTTTGCTTTGAAAAATGTTAGAATACGATCTTCAGTCCCATTATCCAAAAAGAAGGAAATCACAAAATTTCTGAGGAATAATAAAATCTTGTTAACAAGATGGAATTTGTTGTATCACTAGAGCGTGATGTCTTGGATTATGTAACGAATGTTTGACTGACGAAAAACTGGATATTTCGATAACCAAATCTAAAACCCCTCTCTTTAACATTTGTTATTTCTTTATTTAGGGTATTGGTGTTAACTCATACCTGGCCCCTTTTTGCTCTTAAAAATACATTTTTGGCTGTATTCAGCTCACACGTGTAATTATTGGTTTTGAATATAGTTGTAATATAGGCGAAGAACATGTCCTCCTTATATTTAGATACTTTTCGATTTAATTACTTCAAAGTCCATATTGAAATTCTTCCAATAATTTAAGTTGAATAAAACGAAACTTAGATATATAAAAAATCTGTTCTACTGAAATCACAACCAACCGATAAGTAGGTAACGAATAGAAATTTTTACCCCTTAACTGTCTATTTCTTTCCTATTTGGCCACAATCATCAACATTAAAAAAATCATAATCCTTCAATATACCGGGTTCTGTTCAATTTCTAATTTCATTTTTAAAAGTTTTCTTAATTGGGGAAAAACCTTGAACAATTATAATAACTAATCTATACTTTTTAAATGATTCTTTAACTTTGACCTGTTTACAATAAGACTAAAATAACTATTAAAATAAATGGGACAGTCGACAAAACGGGAATAGCCATATAAGATTTAGGTATCGGTTGACGAAATGGGAACAAAACGGGTAAAATTGATCCATCGACAAAACGGTTAATCGACAAAACGGGAATATACGGTTCAGGCGTACCATGAAGAGGTAGGTATTGCCTTGTTGTCGTATCCTCCTAAGAAGTCCCGACCTCAACCCGATAGAGCATGTTGAGGACTTTCTTGGAAGACTGGTGAAAGAACGAGACTCCACTCTAGCACATCTCATAGAACTTAAGAATGCGCTATATGAGGAATGGTAAGATATCTTTTAAAAATTTAAAGAAAATGACAAATTTCTTAAATAAAACCTAAATTTCTTAGAAGTTGTTAAAAAGGTGTTAAGAATCAATAATGGGTTACACTTTCTCTTGCACGAATGACAACATCTATTCGGTTGATCACGGTTTCAATTATGGTGGACATGTTGGGAGATGTATTCTTATTTCTCTAGCAGAGCATCAGAGCATGTTCTATTTCTATGAGATTGAATGAAGAGGGATCTCGTCCCTTCACCCGTCTTCCGAGAATGTCCCAAACATACTCTATCGGGTTAAGGTCAGGACTTCTTGGGGGATGCGGCAACAAGGCAATACCTTCCTTTTCAAGGACAATAGCTACAGTGTGCGTACAGTAATAAAAAAAATCTTAATATATCGGTCGGCCGTCAAAGATCCTCTTCTTATTACATATAATTATGTACGTGCCCCTGTATTCATACCTGTCCAGACCGTCAAAAAGCGTCCACTTTGGAAGTTTAGTTGAAAGGTTGCATGAAACATATCGTCCTCTAAGATTTCTCCACACTCCTTGTTGGAGAATGAAAAGCAAATCGGGACTCATCCACAAACCAAACTTCTCTCCAATTAGCAACAGAACAATTCAGATGCAATTGCTCATATTGCAGCCTGGCTACACGATGGCTTCTAGTCAAAATAGGACCAATCGTAGGTCGCCTAGCCCTTAAATTAATTTCACGAAGCCATCATTGAACACTACTAGCCGATACTTGTACGAGGGTTATCTTTTTAGTTTTGTATATAGACACTTAGAAGGTGCCACCACACACAAATCTAAGCGTAATCTTTTGTTGACATAAATCCAGTGTCTAGAAACTTATAAGACTTGTAGACTGTAGATTGTAGAGTATAAGCGAGAAAGTAACGAGATACCATTAAAAGATACTAAAAAATATCTGAGATACTGTATTGAGGTGCTTTTATTGAAATATTTTCAATTATTGCATATTGGTAAAACATTTTTATAGATCTATTTTATTCATAATAATGCTATTCATGGTACAAAATATGTACTTGGTTCTTATAACATATCTCTTTTTAAACATACCTACAGCTTGTTGGTGCTCGATGACGGTTTCTGTGGTTTTTTTCGGCCTCGCCTAATACGAGACATCACGCCGAAGGAGACAACCACAGAGTCATTCTGAAAAAAGTTTTAGATATATGCATTTTAGGGGTTTTATCTAGGCAGCATTAACATAACCTTTGATCTTTAACATTATCAACAAATTCTTTATTTTGGTACATTTGTTATTCATACATCTTCATGTGGGGTTCTAATAAATTATTCAAAAATAAGGTACCTACAGTTCAACTTTTTACTGGCGCGGTGATTAAAACATAGTATATAGTCCATTTCATCGTTTTTGGCCGATTTGATATTAGAAACCACTGAAATAAGATTAAACTGTCATCCAAGTTACCAATGGCGGAGAGTTTTTTTTCTAAATTAGGTCGTAAGTTTCTGAAACTATTAGTGTGGTTTGACACCTACAAAAATATGACATTAATAATTATTAAATTCAACCCTTCAACAACGAGCCGTACATGACGGTTACTAGGAATGTGAATTAAGTCAAGAGTTCCGTATTGAATACTTTTTATCTACCGGTGAAACAAGATGCAGTTACGTAAGTGTTGTATTAAAAAGCAAACGTCCTCATTTAAATTTCTAACTTGCCTGTATCTGAGAGAGATATAACTCTAAATTTACTTCGAGTATGATTTCTGTCATCGGCCAAAATCGGTGAAATGGACTAAGGTACATGCGCCCTTGTAAGGCCCACTTTTTGGTAAATTTTAATAGCTGGAAAAGAAATATAAATTTGTGAAAACTGCCTTTATCACAACATAGGTAATTTATTTGTGAATAAAGTAAACATACAAATCAACATGTTTGGAAACAATTCGTTAAGATAATAATTGTTTTTTAAAACATTGTTTTTTAGGAACATAGGCACTTATCATAGCCCGATATTAATTATATAATCAATAAACCCTATCAAAACAAAAAATAAGTAGGGGAGAGTGGGTAGGAATGGGTCACAGGAGGAATGGGTCATTGAGATTTTCTTCCTATAAAACGCGTGCATTAGAACGGCTATTGGACATTAAATGGCAGCAGGTGTGAGTAACGTGTTTCCCTAATGGCGTCGCGAAACAACAGAACGAAAAGTGTAGTGACGGTTTTTTGGATTTTGTAAGTTAAAAGTAAGTTTTCGTGTTCATACTTGATGTGAAATATTTTCCTTAAAATTTGAGATAGATAAATATTATTTTTTTCCTGAGAGATAGTAACTATAACGTGTTAAATGGCGCGATTAGTTTGTTGTCATCTAACCTTAAAATTGAGCTAAATTTGTTTGTATGTTGAAATGTAGATGCAGGAGGAATGGGTCGCCAGGATGCAGGAGGTTTGGGTCTGACCCATTCCTCCTGCTCATTTAAATTACTACTTTATTTAGGTACATTACTTATTTTCTAGAAATGCCTAGAGTTTGGACCAAAAAGACTGACCGTATAAAAAAAAGCCCAGAAGAAATCAGTGCAGCCATTGAAGAAGTAAGTAGGGGCACATCAATAAGGGAAGTGTCTAGAAATTACGGGATATCGTTCTCGGCATTACAAAGACACGTGGCAGCATCGAAAAATAAAGAAAACTATGTTCCTAAACCAAACCTAACGGTTCGCCAAGTTTTCACTTCAGAGCAAGAAGAGATGTTGGTGAAATATTTACAGAGATGCTCAAAAATGCATTATGGCCTTACTTCCTCCGATACTAGAAAATTAGCTTACAAGTATGCTAAAGCATTGGAAATTAACATACCAACAAAATGGGATGAAGAGCAAAAAGGAGGAAGAGAATGGCTATTCGGTTTTCTTAGAAGAAATCCTCGATTAGGTTTACGGACACCTGAAGCTACTAGCTTAGGCAGATCGACTAGTTTTAACCAACATAATGTGGGACAATTTTTTAATAACGTACAAGACGTTTATAGCCGATTTAATTTTACTGCCGATGATATCTGGAATTGTGACGAGACAGGTTTAACTACTGTGCACAAACCTCAGAAAGTACTAGCAGAAAAAGGGTTGAAACAAGTAGGCCAAATTACGTCAGGGGAAAGAGGCCAACTGGTAACTATGTGCTGTTTCATAAATGCTGCAGGAAATACAGCACCACCTGCATACATCTTTCCAAGGCAAAGAAATCTGGACATAATTGGTAATTCTGCCCCTCAAGACAGTTTAATCCTGGGACATCCCAGTGGTTGGATGACTGGGGATAATTTTGTAAAAGTTTTTGACCACTTTGTCAAACACGCACGATGTTCGAAGGAAAGGCCCGTGGTCTTGTTTTTCGACAACCATGATAGTCATGTGTCAATAGAAATTATCACAGCAGCTAGAAATTCAGGCGTCTACCTTATTACCTTCCCTCCACATTCCAGCCACCGACTGCAACCGTTGGATGTTGCAGTTTATGGCCCTCTCAAAACTCGTTATAACCAGGCTTGCGATGACTTTATGGCAACTAATCCAGGAAAACCTATTACAATTTACAATATTAGTGCATTATCTCAAAAGGCATTTGTTCAAGCTTTAAATAAAAGCAATATCATAAAAGGCTTCGAAAAAACTGGAATTTGGCCATTCAACAGGGACATATTCTCCGAAGACGACTTTTTAATGGCAGCTGTTACAGATCGCGTATTAGAAGCTTCAGATCAACCTGAACCTTCTGCCAGGGCAATAGATCGTGAAAGACCAGTGACACCTCCTTCTGCTACTAGTCGAGTAAATGCGACACCGCCTCCTTCTACTAGCCAAGAAAATGTGGCATCTCCTGCTTCTACTAGCCAAGTAAGAGCGACACCTCTCCCTTCTACTAATCGAGTAGGTACCTAAGTTTATACCTATAAAATATTGGTAAATTTTGAATTACTTACCAACTCCATATTTTTATTTTAGATACTTTCCCCGGAAGATGTTATTCCATATCCAAAAGCGCCTCCGAGAAAACTTATTAAAGTTGGACGAAAATCAGGACGAACTCGTATATTGACTGACACTCCGGAAAAGGAAGAAATTGAAGAACGTAGTAAAAGGAAAGTAAAGTTCAATTTAATGAAGGAAAAAAAAGAGAATATAAAAAAGATAAAAAGTAAGCATGATAGCAAGCAAAAGACAGGCATCTGTAAAGCAAAGATCGCAGAAAATGAGAGGTCTAGTGATTCAGAATCATTTGAGCCGCAAGATTCTAGCGACAGCGAATTTATTCCTGAGTTACCAGAAAAAGATTTTGATTTTTCGGGTGAAAATGTAGTTGTGGGCGACTTTCTTTTAGTTAAGTTTTGTACGAAGACCACTCTAGTTTATTATGTGGGGCGTGTGGAAAAGGAATTAGATGAAGAATACGAAATCAATTTCCTTCGTAAAAAGGGAAATGGGTTTATATTCCCACTTGTTCAAGACATATCTTGTATAAAAAAGCAAGATGTTGTGTTAAAACTCCCATCTCCCTTTAAATCGGGTGGTAGCAGTAGGCTTTTTTCTGTTCTTTATTTTGACGTAGATCTCACAAGTTTTGAAAAACTTCGGTAATATTTTAATTTTTTCGTTTTAATTAACCTAAATAAAATATTTGAACTAACCAGCTTCGTTTTATTAACTAATATATCCGGTAAAGATCAACTTTTGTAAGTAACCCATTCCTCCTGCGCCATGACCCAAACCACCTGCAAGCAGGAGGAATGGGTCGGATTGACACTTGGTAATATTATACTCTGCACTATCTACCAATTTTTAATTTTTTTATTTTGGTTACTGAATATGGAGAGTCCTTTAATGTGTCAATACGATCCCTGAAAAAGTTGGTTTGCAAAGTTAATCATATGAAAATTAATGACTATAAAGTCAAAAATGACCCATTCCTACCCACTCTCCCCTATTTATGTAAAACTTGACCTAATATTATATGATATTCTTAGGTAATCAGTCTGATACACAAGTTTTTTTTGGTCACAAATTGGACGGTGGGCCATCTTAGACTTGGCAAAATTTAATTTAGCTACTAAACAAAAACCTCTAAATAGACTCAACAAATAACAATGTTGTGGCGTTATTCTAATAATCACTTTTGGAAAAAACATGTTTATTTAAAGACCAAATATTTTTTTCAAAAAAACATCTGAATTGTCTCATATCTTCGACTGGCCCGATCATTCATAGGATGTGATAAGCCTTTATAGGGAACTTTACCCCGCCACAAGAACTACTTTTTATAAATGAAAATTAACAAATAATATAAACAACTCTTACGTTGAGTCAAGTGCCCATAAACCCAAGTAACGCTGCATTTAAAAAAAAAACACGAAAACTTCTTGTTTTCTTAAGAAAATACTAAAAAGTTTTAAATTAGAAGGTTATAAATCGTCAGCCCTTTGCAACGACACTAAAAAACTGGCAACCACTGCAAAAATGACGACTGTCTTCCTTATTTATGAAGTTGCAATTTTGTCTATGGCACTAACCGAACATGGGCGCAAAATTTAAATTCATTTGAACTTTTAAACGTACAAAATGTTGAAAGTGGGCCATCTTAAGAACAGGGCCTTATTAGGCGTAAGTACCTTATACCCAATTATAGGCAACACACATTTTAATATCTTTCAAATTTTTATCCATTAGCTATGAGGGGTAAAAGTTTGATCAATAATTTAGTAATTTTGAACTCTTTTCTACATTTATTGCAATATATTTTTTATTATTGTAATACTTTGTTTAATTTTTTTTTAAACATTTTCATAATTTGCTTTAATCAACGAGATTATTTCTATTTAGGTACCTACTACTTGATTTGGATGTATGTCGTAAATATTGTGTTTTTAATAACATCAGAATACATTTTATTGGTATTTTATGTTATATGAAATAATAACAGATAAAATTGCCCAATTAATACGCAATCAATCTTCAGTCTATATAAAATCTTATCATGAAAATTCGTTCCCCCAAAAACACGTTTCCATGATTTTATTGATTATACTAGTTATGTGACACATCCTGTTATATTTACGTTAGTTTTCACTTTGGCAGCCAGTTTTTACTGGCACTATACACTCTTATTGCAGATGTGATGTTAGATCATATATAAAATATATTTTAATTACAAATTGTTATTAAAAAAAAAACAAACATGTCCATCAAGCATCCTGGTATACTCCCTGGACATTACTCTTATGTAAGTAACATAATTTAATATCCATAAATAAATTCTTTCATACATAAGTGTTGAACTTTTTAGACAGAGCACATTTTTTTATATTCTTAATATTTCTTTTAGGTTCAGCAAAACCGTCGTCCAAAAGATTTTGAAATAGCGGACAATCCTCAGAAAAGATCTCAAACTATTCATTACCCAAATCCACTTGTTCCAGGCGGTTATGCCCACGTAAGTATTAAAATTTGTTTAATGCTTTAAACTTATTGTAAACTATGTGTTTTAAAGAATCCTTTAAGTTTATGATAGATTTAGATTTATCAGGTTTGAACCAGCGATCTCTATTTATAGCCGAGTTAAACTGTTTAGCCACACAGTGTCCAAACGGTTAGTCAAGTTTTAACTTATCTCGTCTATGACACTTACGTAATTACTACTTGAGTAAGTATATTCCACCATCTATTTAGCGGCCTAAATTGTAAAATTTAAAGTTTAGAAAACAGCTCTAAATTGGTCACGAAATGGTCTTAAATGGTCACTAGGTTTAACGAACTGGTCATCCGTACGCTAAATTGTACAACGTGTTTAAAATATTTTTATTTTTGTTTGTCTTGTGATATTGTCCATTGTCAATTTACTTCCGACTTATACAAATTCTTTTACTCGGTTAAATTTACGTTCTGCTCTAGTTTTGCTTGTGTTCTTGTATTGTAGGTACATATATTTTGTTTTATCTTCATTAATGTTTAATTTTTTCACATTCCCTTTCTAGTTGTTTCTATCATTAGAATTAAATACTAGTTTGTACTAGTCTGTACATTTATCAGAAACTCCAATTTAAACAAAAGTTAAACCTGAGATTTCCTTTCAGATTCAAACATTCTAGTAGGTACCCATAATGGTATATTATTTGCAATACATATTTAAAACAGTATCAGTAGAAAAGCATGACTCCTATAGACAATTTAATTCATACTTTTGGAATCGTAACTCGCCTTTGGTCATTTTAAAATCTTTTTGAGTTACGTATAATATAGGCCAATAATTGTTAGACACTATACAGTTCTTTACACTTTTTTAAGTTTAATATTGAGTTAATATGTAACTTTTTTTTAGATTGCTAAAGAACCAAACACAGATACTTTAAAACAAGCATACGAAGAAAAATTTATGAAAATAAACTTAGCTAATATGCCAGAGGACCACAAAGTAAAAGATGAAGAGACTGAAAAAATAATATTTGGCATAAAAGTTGAAAAACGAGTTGAATATAAACAAATAAAAGCAGCAATAGAGAAGAAAGTTGATAAAAAAATTAGAGCGTACGAAGAAGAGGTTGACAAAAGAAGAAAAAAGTAAATTTTAATTATTATAATTATACTGGTATTCGTATTAAACTGATTTTAGGCTCCATGATCTATTATACGAAGAAGAAAGGCAATACTATCGTGAATCAGTAGAATTGGCACAAAAAGCAGATGAAAGAAGACTTAATGAAATAAAGAGAACTATTGAAATGGTTAAGTCAAAAAGAGAAGAAGAACGACAACAACTGGTACATAAGAAAAAAATCCAGCAGTACATGTAAGAAACTTTTATTATTTTGTGCACTGAAATAACTGATGCATTTTTGTGAAATCACAAAATTATGTTAAATTAATTATTTTTAACTCTAAAACGAAAACTGCTATCGAATTTATTTTTCTCCTAAACATATATCGTATGATTTAAATTTTTGGAGAGAAATTAAAAAAACTGTTTTGAAAAATTGCGCCCTTTAGGAACGTTTTTAAAAAGTTTAAGATATATATTTTCTCCTTCTACCATCAACTACTATTTTTTTAATAGCAATATTAGTAACTAGCAGCCCGCCCCGACTTTGCACGGGGATTAAAGAAAAATAACAAAAGACATTAAATTTATTGGGTCAACGCTTCCCTGTAAACAATATTACATGTTGTTTTATTTTCTGGCAGCAAAATAAATTGTTTTTCAGGTGCTCCGACCCGCCTTAGGCGGTTGGCCATGAGGAAAACCGATCCCTACTAATTGGAAGGTTTGACCTTGAGACTTGTTAGTAAAAGCGAAAGATGTTTTGATAGAAAATTGAAGTGGTTTAAATGGATTTGGTAGATCAGTTGGGATCATCGGTATCCTGAGTGGATGAGCTAGTTGACCAGCTGGTGGTTCCGTTATAATGGTTGCTACAACTTAATTGTCCTTTAATTCCTTTATAAGTAGCCTCGTCCCATTGCAAATGCTAAATTTGTGATATCTGTCGTGATTATGAAATAAGTTATTTTGATAAGGATTAATACCAAGATAAAAACTTTCACAAAATTAAAAAATAGTTATTGTGACGTAACTATAACAGTAAGACATATGCTGTCGCGGCATTTTTTGTAGATATTTATATATTCTTCAAAATCGTAGTACATTATTTTATTCTATAATCAATAGTATTCTCAGCGCACGCGATGTAAGAATTTTAAGGTCATTTTTGGTTACATTAATGGCATTTTAGTAAGGATCCCTATTTTTTTAAAATGAAACATAGCCTATGTCACTCGGGAATAGTGTAGCTTGCCAACGGTGAAAAAATTTTTGAAATCGGTCCAGTAGTTTCGGAGCCTATTCATTTCAAACAAACAAACAAACAAACAAAAAATCAAACCTTTCCTCTTTATAATATTAGTATAGATTTAATAACTTCCAGCCTTGGTCGATAACCATAAAAAATTAGAAAAAAAATGAAAAATCTAAATCTAAGATAATAACAAAAAAAAAAGAGAAATCTATATATATAAAACTCAAAGGTGACTGACTGACAGACTAATATAGTGATCTATCAAAGCAGAGCCCAAACCGCTGGACGGATGGGGCTGAAATTTGGCGTGCAGGTAGATGTTATAACGTAGGCATCCGCTAAGAAAGTATTTTAATTAATTCCACCCCCAAGGGCATAAAATAGGCCAAATAGGGGATGAAAGTTTGTATGAAACTTTGTCAATTTTAAACCATTCGGGCTGAAACTTTGCATGCATATAGTTACTATCACGAAGGCGTCCCCTAAGAAATTATTTTGATTAATTCCACCCCTAAGGGAATAAAATAGGGGATGAATGTTTTTATGAGACTCTGTCAATTTTAAACCGATCGGGCTAAGATTTTGCATGTATATAGCTACTATAACGTAGGCATCCCCTAAGAAAGAATTTTGATTAATTCCACCCTTAAGGGGATAAAAGTTTGTATGAAACTTTGTCAATTTTAAACCGAGCAGGCTGTGATTCTGCATGCATATAGCTACTATGACGTAGGCATCCCTTAAGAAAGAATTTTGATAATTTCCACCCCTAAGGGGATAAAAAAGGGAATGAATATTTGTATAAAACTTTGTCAATTTTAAACTGATCGGGCTGAGATTTTGCATGAATGTAGGTACTATGACGTAGGCATCCCTTAAGAAAGGATTTTAATAAATTTCAGCCATAAGGGGATAAAATAGGGGATGAAAGTTGGTATGAAACTGTGTCAGTTTTAAACCGACCGGGCTGAGATTTTGCATGCATATAGCTACTATGACTTAGGCATTCCCTAAGAAAGATTTTGATAAACTCCACCCCTAAGGGATAAAATAGGGATGAAAGTTTGTATGAAACTTTGTCAATTTCAAACCGATCTGGCTGAGATTCTGCATGCATATAGCATGCAAGTTTTTAAAGTTTTAAAATAATAATAGTCTAATACCACTCGCGCTTTACTGAGCGGTGTGTGTGGAGCGGTGAGACGGTAGCACGCTGCTGCTGGCCGGCATGACACTGTCGATAGACGTGTAGAGTCTTAAAAATTCGAGAATAAATTTGTTTTATTACGTAGTGGTGTACTAAGAAATTACTTTTTTAAATTCCATCCCTAAGGATTTAAAATAGGGGTTGCAAATTTGTACGAAACTCGGTGGCAAAAAACTAAAATCCACGCGGATGAAGTCGCGGGCGGCCGCTAGTTGTTACATATGGGTAAAAAACCAATAACAAACGAGAAACAAACGTAAAATTAAAAATAATGAATTAAAAAACAGTAAAAGGAAAACCGAATAAATATTACAAAAAATGGGAATAAACACAAAATTTAACAAAATATGAAAAAAATTTGGGATAAACAAAAAATGTAATAAGAAAAACGAAAAAAAAACTGTTTAAAAAATTAAAAAACAAGTTGTGTACCCAATAAAAAATACTTAAACGCATAAAAGAAAATGGGAAAAAATAAACAATATGAGCAACTAACAAAAAATAAAAATATTATAAGAAATCATAATAGAAAATTGTAACAAAAAAAAAACGAAATATAAAAAAAGAAATAAAACAGAAAAAAGAGAATATACAAAAAATAAAAAAAGGCAAGAAAAAATAGCAAAAATAAAAAGAAAAAAAAAACAAAATGTTTGGAGCGATAAGATTTAAGCAAAAATAAAACAAAAAAGAAAAATGGTTACATATGGGTAAAAATAATAAAAAACGAGAAACTAAAATAAAATTAAAAATAGTGACAACAAGAAAACAGGAAAAATAGAACTGACAAAAAATGAAAAAAAAACAAAAATCACAAACATAAAATAAAAAACAAAGTTTAGAAATCTAAAAAAGCAAAAAATCAAAAAAACAACACAAAAAAGAAAAATGGTTACATATGGTAAAAAATTAATTACAAACGATAAAATTAAAAATAATCAAAAAAAAATAGTAAAAAGAAAAACTAAATAAATATTACAAAAATTGAAACAATGCAGAAAATCGATACAAATAACTGAAAAAAAAGGTGTGTGTGCGATTCACACACGATAGAAGTGAAACTTCATAAATCGACAAAAGAATGAGATGAATATATATAACAAGGGTAGGATAATTAAAAAGTTTATTTGTTTAAAAATGAAAGTATTTTGATTAATTTTTAAAGATATTTTATTTAACATATGTTAAACCGTGACGATTTGACACGACCGGATACGACAGACGTTGGTTGATGCGGTGATGCCTAATCGAATATTATTTTAGAGGTATAAGAAGAACATTTCCTTCTGCTTCCTGTTGCGTAAATTTTAAAACCGAGTATATAATTTCACGAGCTTGTGCACTCAGAATCCGATTTTTACGGTACTTACGCGATTCATTTTAATAAAAAATAATTTCACCTCTTAGTTTTTAATATGAAAATTCAACAAACAATAACTACTTCACCATTTACGAAGTTATCTGACAACGTAGCAAACGCACTAGAATTGAAGTACAATGTTAAATATACTGATGTTTACGCATCGGGCGCTTGAGGCAACTGACTCTCGGGCTCGGCTCCTCCAACTATCGATGAATTGACCTTGAAAGTTGCAGTTATATCTGTTGAGCTGTACAGGCGACTATGCTTAGAAGACGGGAGTGGGGACGCTACGAAGTATGGAACAAAAAGGAGAGACCGATAATATAAAATAGTATGTATATTTCTGTCTCATTCTTTGCCGGCTTCATCCTACACATTTTTGTATTTGTGTCTCTTACCTGTCGTTTTTTCTGTTGCATCCGGTTTGAAATCACAACAATTCTAAAGAAGTTTCACTTCAAAATCAAAAAAGTAAAAAGACTATAAAACACAACGAAAAAAAAAACTGGCAACCGACAAGAAAAAATTATAAAATTAATAAAAATATATGGAAAGTAATCGATAAATCGCTAAAAAATCATAGAAAATTAAAATAAAAAATGAGAAAAATTAATCATTGATTGTTAGTTGGGTTGAAAAGTTTGCCGGGTCAGATAGTTTTCTTATAAAATATTTCTAAACTGGATATATTTTCACAATTGACCAAATTCTAAGTTCAATCTTTAACTAAACTTCCCTTAATAAGAATTTGTTTTTTTTTCTAAATTTGTAGAGGTTTGTGTGAAGAGTTAAAACCAGCTATCATAAAGAAGCATCTGATTGAATGTAAAGATACTTGGTTTCAACAAATGCGTGAAAATGAAGCCAGACGTCAATCTGAAAAGGAACTGGATAGAATGTGGCATGAATTATGTGAAAAAGAAAATCGGGCGAAGGTGGATAATTAATTTACTTCGAACCATTAGAAATAACTGTTTTTCTATTTACTTTTTTTGTAGATTGAACGCGATGAAAGAGAACTACTGGCTAAAAAAGCAGAACAACTTGAATTGCAAGAGATTTTAAGAAAACAAGTACGAGGAAAGGAACTGCTTAGAGCTGAAGAAAAAAGAATGATGTTGGAAGACAAGCTTGAAACAGAAAATCGAATTGAGAAGGCACGACAATTGGAACTACAAAGTTTGTATATACTAGTCAAATAAGGATATAAAATTGATTTATTATGCCACAAAAACTTTATTCTATTTTTTTATATATATTTTAATTTTTTAGATCTCCGAGCTAAAAAACTAGAGAAGGAAACCATGCTTCGAGAACTAAAAGAACAAATCCACGAACATGAGGAAAAATACAAAAAGGAAAAAGAAGAGGAAGAAGCTATAAACTACGCATATAATTACTGCAATAAACTTGAAATCGAAAAGGAACGCAGAGCGAAAATGGGTAAAGCAGCAGAAACTAAAAAAGAATGCGATATATACAAAAAGTTCTTAAAAGAACTAGAAATGGAGCAAAAGAAACAAGAAAAAGAATTAGAAGCAGCATTGGATATTTATCGTAAAGATATTGAACAAAAACAAGATGATGCGCAGTGTAAAGTTATATTCGCTAGAGAGGAACTTAAAAAGGTTGGATATGAGGTTTTGCATAAATATAAATTATTACTTCTCTCACTTCCTATTTAGAAACTAAGGTGTAAAGACAATTATTATAATCCTTGTTTTCTTTTCTTCTCTTATGAATATCACTCAATTTTAATTTGTTACTAAAAAACATCTAAAACTATTTAATCTCTTGATTTGATATATTGAACAGATAAAGCAGAAAATTATGGATTTATTATATAGTTCAATGGTTTCCTGACAGATGGCTATGTAAATAATTCGTTTGGATCATTGTATAAGTTTAGTCTTTATACAATGGTTTGGATATCTAGGTTACAGATACCTGGTAGGTGGCGCTGTTGATATACCAAATATATAAACAAACAATTCTTACTTAATTAAATACTATGACGCCACCGAAAGGTGGTGCAGTTGGTATCTCATATATTCAAACGAGAGAAACTTATTTAATATGTAGCATATCCAATCGGTAAATTACAAAATACAACGAAACTAACGAGAAAATATGAAAAAAATGATAAATTTAAAAAAACATTAAAAACAATATAAAAATAACGAGACAAAATCGTAGAACGAAGTTTACAAAGTCAGCTATTATCTTTTAAACTTGAGTGCAATTCTATTTAATAATTAAGTATTTTTTCAGAGCGTATTAGAAGGAAGAGCTCAACAGGTGGCGCTTAAACGTCAAAAGGCTGAGAACGAATTGAAAGCAAAACAAGCTGAAAATGAACTTTTGCGATTGGCTTACGAAACTAATGAAAGACTTCAAGCAGAAAGTGACCGGTTAGAGAAAGAAGCTATACGGCAATATCGAGAAGATCTGAAACAGCAAATTGAGTACAACAATTTAGTCAGGGTGAGACAAAATTTTTATTTAAAACTAAATTTTGTTAACTATAGCAGGGGTGGCACAGAAAAATTAAAAAAATGTCAAAAATGAATTGGGGCACAATATAAAACTAGATCATTTTCTTTTATTGCAAAACAATTATTTCGAAAAACGCTTACTTAAGACATGTCAAAACTAATATAAACGTAATTAATAATCCTATGTTTAAAGCTAAATTACTCTTTTATATATACACGAAAAGGTTTGTCTTTTTAGTTTTACATACAGCCATGAAAACAAAAAAAAATATAGACATAAGTAAGTACTTTATTGCCTTTTAAATTATGTCCCACCAAGATCGAAAAACTTTTACATACGTTCAAACCAATTGGTAAAACAGTTATTTTAGTGTTTCAGTTGACACATGCTGTTTTAAAGCCATCGATGGCCTCTTCTGGCAACTGAAACCGTTGCCGACGTATTGAGTTCTTGATCTTTGAGAACGTGAATCGATGGAACTTAGGTCGGAACTATACCTTGGATGTTCTAAAAATTCGATGTTTTAAGCTTCATAAACTCGATTGACTTTTGGACAGTGCGAGCACTTACATTGTCCTGTTTCTTTCTCAGATTTTTGCGATAACTTCTGGTAAACAAACGTTTATTTACCAATCAATTGTAAACGTTCTTCGATTTTCTATAGCAATTGTTGCCACATGACCAGATTTTGACACAAAAGTTGCTACCATTTTCTTTGACACACTTCGAGAATTGATCACATTTGTTGGTTTTTTCTTATCGTGAAACACCCACACAGCTGATTGGCGTTTATTTTATGGTTTGTAGAAGTAATTTGAAGATTCATCGCCACTTACAACACTAGAAACGTTTTTTGAACCTCCTTTGTTGAACCGTTACAATGTTTTTTGACACCAATTAATGCGAACCCCCTTCTGCTGGTTTTAGAGCAAATGAGGAATGCATAGGGAAACCAACTTCGGAGCAATAAGTTCTTCATATAGAATCTTTTGGATCAAGGTCTCTAAAATGTGCAAAGATGGATCTCCCGGAATGTTACACTGCAGATATACTTAATTAGCTAACAAACGGCATTAATGTTTTGCTGTGTGACTGCTATTTTGGGTAGGCCTAGTCTGAATTCTGGAGCTACCACATTGAAAATTCGCAATACCAGCGGGAAATAGTTTACTGGTGTGGTGCTCCATTTCCACACACATAAACCATTTTAGCGACACATTGCTGTTGGAATAATCCTCTCCGATAACTAGAAAGACAACCCTCTTAGTTACTGATCTAGTTCATTAATCAAATATTTTACAAAATATGTTTTAAACTTGTTAACCACAGTAGAAGTTGCATCGTATTTTCTTTTGTTGGCACAGGAAATTTAAAAAGCTGTCAAAAATGAATTGGAAAAAATATAAAACAAAGGTCTTACTTTAAAACTAGATCTAAAATCTTTTTTTATTTTGATTTCTGTTTAACTGACACATGTCAAAACCAGTTGTTATCAAATATTCTACAACATACGTTTTTATTATATTGCAATGATTACTTATTTTTTATTTGAAATAAATTTAACTACTTTATTTATTTCCTTACTATTCTGAGGATCTCGAATATAAGATATGATTTAAGAAACTTTATTACTAAATTTTAATTTTTGTTGTTTTAGGAACGTGAAAGACAAGAACTGGAAAGACAATTACAAAAGGGTAAAGAAGAGGAAGAGAAATATCAGAAACTAGTAAAAGAAATCATAAAAGTAAACACTGAGTCTCCAGATATGAAACATCCATTTAGAACGGTTCTTGAAAGATATGATTGCAGATGCACAGATCAACCTTCTTAAAACGCACGATTCATTATTTTTTTGTACCTATGAATTTGATATATTGAAATAAACATTTTTATAAAGCTTTTTTTATATATATTTAAAAAGATAACAAGCTTGATAAAAAGATAACTAAGATAACTAAACATGGCAAAGATATATGGGAAAATACCTAAAGACTGGGAAAAAGCTTTGTTGCCACCTCTATATAAAAAAGGATATTATAATTAAAAACTGTGCTAACTACAAGCATTATACCTACTCTATTGTCAACAGCGTATGTAAGAAATTCTTAGATGAAAGTCTAAAAACAACGGCCCATCGAAGCACGAAGTGTGTTCCAAAAAGACAAGAACAATTTTTTTTAATGAAACAATTAACAGAGAAGACCTCTCAGTCAAATACATGCACTTATCTTGCCTTTAAAGACTTTAAAAAATCTTTTGATAGAGTTCCAAGAGATAAGGTTTGGAAAAGTCTTCATAATAAAACTTGTAATCAAAAATTAATACACAGATCAATCAATAGTCTATATACGAAAAATGTGAACTGTAAGGAAAAGCTCTAAGTCCATTCAGTTTATCAGTTTCATAGATAAAATAATAAATAGATGTACAAAAAAGATTAAAAAAACTGCACGTTGGATATTGAAACCCTAAGGTAATAAAAATATCAGAAGGAGCATTTACAGACCACATAGTAGTGATGCCAAAAACACAGAAAAAAAAGATTTAGAGATTAAAAGAGAAATCGATAATGTGCTTATCAACATTTTACACACTAAATAAAAGCTATATCGATACTAATATTATAAAGGGTGTTTGAAACTCCAACTTTGCTGGTAGATATTTTTATTTTACATTCGTCAACTTGACAAATTATATAAAAACTAAGGTAACGCATAGATTACATTGATTCTAGAATATATACCAAAAAATAAAACAAAACAATATTCAAAATGCATCGTTCGATGTTTCCGACAAGAGGAAAGGTTTGATTTTTTGTTTGTTGGTTTGAAATGAATAGGCTCCGAAACTACTGGACCGATTGGCAAGCTACACTATTCCCAAGGGACATAGGCTATGTTTCATTGTCAAGGGATCCTTACTAAAATGCCATTAATGTAACCAAAAATGACCTTAAAATTCTTACATCGCGTGCGCTGAGAATACTATTGATTATAGAATAAAATAATGTACTACGATTTTAAAGAATATATAAATATTTACAAAAAATGCCGCGACAGCATATGTCTAACTGTTATAATTACGTCACAATAACTATTTTTTAATTTTTTAAAAGTTTTTATCTTGGTATTAATCCTTATCAAAAAACTTATTTCATAATCACGAATTTAGCATGTGTATGCATGTTGATTGGGATGCAGTGGTTTTAATAAGAATGATGTAAGGCTAATAGGTCTGTAAGCTTTTGGAATGGAGTAATCCATTCTTCCAGGTTTTGGTATGAAGACAACCTTTACTTCTCTCCACATCTTCGGTATATAATTTCGAGCTAGGAAAGCTCTGAATATTTGCACTAGGTGAGGAAGGAGCTCCTCCAGACCCCACTGCAGCAGGGCTGGATAAACTCCGTCTATTTCCGGTGATTTGAAGGGGGAGAAGCTAGATATTGCCCACTTAACTTTGTCCTCGGTAACAATGAGTCTGGAAATGTGCCAGTCCTCTGTCGAGGGTATGTGATGTTCCTCGTCCCACTTTGCCTCTACTGTGGCAACAGAATCGGGGAAGTTTATTTCTCGCAAGAGATGTAAACTTTCTTCCAGGTTGGTAGTTTGGCTACCATCCTGTTTCTTAAGTATACCAATATCTCTATATGGATCTTTTCTTAAGGCTCTTTGGAGTCTCGCTGCCTGGGGAAAATCTTCGATTTCTTCACAGTAGGTTCTCCATGCCGTTCTCTGTTTTTGCCTAACGACTTTTTTGTATTCCTTAAGGTGGAACTTGTATAAGTTCCAAACCTCGAGGAGTTTTGAACTACTTGCCTTGTTAAAAGCCTTTCTCGCCATCTTCCTTAGGCGTTCTAATTCTGGGCACCACCAGGGGGTGAAATTGCCTTTATTATTAGTCAGCCTTAGGGGGTAAAAGCTTTTGTAAGACTTGATGATTGTGTTCTGTATCGTTGTTTTATACCGTTCCAGATCACTATTATTTCCGAGTGTGGTGACCTCACACCTCAAGGGACTGTATTCCAGTAGTAGGTGATCCTTGAATTTCGATCAAATATAGATAAATCTTAGATAGATGAACTTTAGATTCCGTGTACTCTTAAATTCAGTTTTGGAACTTTTTGACAAATCTGGATTAACCCTTCAAAAGAAACGACAAAATCAGCATATGAAAGCAGTTAATAAAATAATCCCCTGATAGGTATTTAACCAAAGTCGAAATCATCGTTAAGTTACGAGTAATGTATTCCTTTAAGAACACGTGTGAAACCCGATCATGAAATTAAATGAGAAAAGCAATTGGAATACATTGGAATTCATATTAAAATATAAGATTCTAATTGATATCAACTGTTTTTGGAATTCTCAAGTTAATTACATTACCAAAACAAAATGACTTGGGTACTTTGCAACAGGAAGGGATTTCACAAAAGTCACTAGGTGTTAATCTGTTTACTTTAAGCGTACTAAAAGAGCGAGTTTAAAGATAAAATGGCGAAGGTAATCTTTTCCGACTTAAGACTAACCTTTTCTGACTTAAAACCTGAGTAATAGTTTATCAGGACTGCGGTAAAAAACTAAACTCTAGTAGAATATCTTTTGCGAATTAAATTAGTTGTAAGGCATTCCCAACAGAGGGAGAAACTAGTTTAAAAAGCAAATAAAATTCGAAATATATACAGTGAATTATTAATTTTTTGACTGCCATATTCACTAATCTGAGAACGACCTTTAAATCTTTACAAAATAATAAGAAGCTATATTGCTAAAATTTCTCTGATTTTTTTACAAATAAAGCACATCGTATTAATTCATATTTATTAATTATTTTTATGTCTAACGATTTAACTAAATGATTAAAATTGTAATCAACAGAACTATCAGTGCGTTACTAATGCACTGTTACTACAAATTTTCACATGCTTAGCTATATTTCCATATAACCCAATGAGAAACTTTTAAGTGAATATTTGCATATACATAGGTAATAAAAGCATAAATGTTTGGTACTACACATTAGTAAATGGTATTATATGGCGCTACTTTGAGGGTTATTATAGAAGTTATATTTACTCTACAAGTATAGTTTAAGTTTTGTAACTAACAGAACTCTGTCTCTACATTGTTACTACAATAGTATATTGTAATACAAGTGTTACAATGACAGAGGTTTCGTAGTACGAGTTCAGTTTGTGAAACGAACCGCGAAGCGGTGAGTTTCGCAAAGAACGAGTACTACAAACCGTCATTGTAATTCGAGTGTTACATACTATTTTTTATAATGAACTTTAAAAAGTATAAAAAAAATAAAATGAGAGTTTTTCGAAATATTTATTTATGTTGGCAATCTTGACAGTTTTGACACTTGTCAGTTTTAATGATTTTAAATTAGAATGTTTGTCAAATTTGTATAAAATATTCCGAATTTAGCAATAACGCTGATAATGTAGTTAATAATTTACTACAACATACTTCTTGATTTACTACCTGAACTCTTTCGTTGAAAATCAGTGCAGTGCAACCAATTGTGTGAAACAAAAAGTTACCAAAAACAGTGTTACAATGAATCTATTTCGATACTGTTTTTAGTGTCGAAATAGAAACTTTGTGAACGTGAATTATAAAAAATATATTGACATTATTAATACTGTTATTGTTTAAGCGCTACCAAATTATTTTTTAAACTTAAAATTTCCAAACATGTGACAATCTAAAACTAAAAGTTTAGGATATCGCTGGGTTTTAAGTTAGGTAGATCTTTCTTTTCTATTTCGTATGATCCTAGGTATTTGACCCTAGAATAACGTAATGCAATGCATTCTGTGAGTATGTGTATTAAGGTTTAATCCTTTACCTCACAGAATCTGCAGTTTGCTTTATCTACCAATCCTAGATTCTTCATGTGTCCTCTTAATCGGCAGTGTCCGGTTAGTATTCCTGTTATAATTCGGAGGTTCTTCTTACTAAGGTTCTTCTGGTTGTAGTTTCCCAAGATAGTATTCGATTATCTTAGTCCTTCTATATCATTTCAGTACTTGGATTTTTGGCTTTCTATTTTTTTTTTCTTAGTTTTCTCAGATTGTACTACTGCTGATTCCACAGGATGGTTCTGGTCCGAGGTATGGGGTTTCAGCTCCTTCTTTTGCCAGCTTGTCTGCTGTTTCATTTCCTTCTATTCCTTCGTGTCCTGGAACCCATAGGAGGGTAACAGTGTTATTCTGTTCTAGTTCATTTAATTTGCCTAGGCATTCCCAGACCATCTTTGAACTGATTGTATGTGACTTCAGAGCTTTGATGGCTGCTTGACTATCTGACATGATTACAATCTTCTGTCTACGATAGTTTCCATACATCTTTCGATGGCACGGATTTCCACTTGGAAGATGCTTGGGTACGCACCCAGGCTTTCTGAGTATTTGGTTCTAGGTCCAAAAACCCCTGCTTCTGTTCCTTTATCTGTCTTGGAGCCATCCGTGTATCATTTTATGGCGTTTTGGCTTAGCCCCAATATGGTGTTTTTATCCCATTCAGATTTACTTCCCAGTTTTGTGGTAAATTTTCTTACAAAAATAAATTTCTTTAGCATGTCATCTTGGGGCATTTTCCAAGTTTGATCAAATTAAAGTGATGGAGGTCTTTCCTTGATTATTCTTTCTTAGACCATTCTATATATTGTTTTCTTTCTAGCATTTTCTACTTGAATATGCGAGAGATGTTCGGGGAGCGAACATCTTTTGGCCAGTAGTTACACTACTTTATTAATTTAATTGGGATGAGTAATTTACTTCTTTGCCCACACAGCAACACTAAAGCTACTTCAGGAAAAGGAGTTTGAGGTAACACCAAGAAAAGCTATTGTTAATATTTATTATTTACAAAATATGTCTTATTACAAGAAGTATTATGGAACTTGGTATCCTTTACAGGGGCGGATGGTGAATTTTGGAATGGTGTCAGTATCACTCGATCGGTTTCTTGGTGTTGTTTCTTTTTTTCCTGGATCCTGGCACGTACCTAAACTGTCACAAAATAGGTGTGTAATCTTACGTTGTGCAATGTGGGTGTGGGAAATTGACGCTGTAGCGTGTCTCTTCCAGTGTGTGGCCTCCCATTTGTCAAGGACGAAGAGAAATACAGAAACCTTCGTCAAGTCTACGGTTTGAAGGAGTCTTAAGGAGGGAAGGAATTCGGAATTCTTGAGGTTCTCTGGGGTTTTCAATTTCAGTGGGTATGGAGGGTCCTCTGAGCAGTGATGTTAGACAATGGACTTGTGAAATGAACAATTGAAACATTAAATTTTAAAACACGGCACAAAAAGTGAGTAAGAGTTTGATATTTCAATTTTGGATTTGACATATATTTCTTTCTCTCTCTCTTCTCCCTCTCGTTCTCTCTTTCTCTCTATCTCTCGCTATATGTATATATGTCTCTCATTAATTTCATAAATGTACTTAAATAAATATTTAAGTCCTATATGATATGATTTATATCAAGATATGATCTTAAACGCCTAATAATTCGAGAGTGTCCTGTTCTAGATGTAATGTCAGAGACGCTTTTAGAAGGTAATTTCATACATAAGGGACCGCTTTGGACGGACAAGAATAATTGTAGTTGTAATATGGCCATATACTGTGAAATAAGATCAAGATATTTTAAAGACGTTATCCAGTACCTAGTTGTGACTGTATCAAATTTGTGTAGATTATTTTAAGAATTTGTTATTTAATAATGATTATCAATAAACTGTTAAGTTTGTCTGCTGTTTATCACTTATCCCGAATCCACGAAATAAAAAGAAAACATAAATATAAACATACAATTTTCTTTTGTTTTCTGTAAATAAATCCCACTTAAATAAATAATTTAACGATTTTTTTTAATAGTTCTCAAATTAATATTTAAATTAAAGCTTAATGGTTAAACGTAGTCTTTAAGATAAAAAATGTCATTAACTCGGTTTCAACGTTTAACACAAATACATTTTTAAAATATGATAAATTAGTATTGTTTCTACTGTTTTTATGAGAATTCATTTAACTTTCTATTTGATCTGCTAAATTATACGTGTTGGTCAGTTGCATAAGTACACCCACATAAAACGCAACTAGAAGTAAAAATTAATTGAGAGGGAAACGAGAAAACCGTTACGTAAACCTGCCAAAGGATTGGAGCAATCAGTGTAATTATTTATTTTACACTCCATAAGTGATCATTAATTAGAAGGCACTCATAAGTTACAGAGGAGATCGTTAGTATATGGGTTTTCTTAATTTAAACTAAAAAAATTGTGCCTTATCTTAAACTTTGATCGTAAGAATAATTGATAAAATGCATTAAAACTAATACACAATTTTCTTTTATAGTTCATTTTATTAATTTAATTAATGAACTAGCGGCCGCCCGCGACTTCATCCGCGTGGACTTTAGTTTTTTGCCACCGAGTTTCATACAAATTTGCAACCCCAATTTTAAATCCTTAGGGATGGAATTTAAAAAAGTAATTTCTTAGTACACCACTACGTAATAAAACAAATTTATTTTTGAATTTTCAAGACTCTATGCGTCTATCGACAGTGACATGTCGGCCAGCAACAGCGTGCACCGTCTCACCGCTCCAAACACCCCGCTCGCGCTCAGGAAAGCGCGAGTGGTATTAAACTATTATTATTTTAAGACTTTAAAAACTTGCATGCTGAATGCATGTAAAATCTCAGCCCGATCGGTTTGAAATTGAAAAAGTTTCATACAAACTTTCCTACCTATTTTATACCTTAGGGGTGAAGTTTATCAAAATCCTTTTTTAGGGGATGCCTAAGTCATAGTAGCTATATGCATGCAAAATCTCAGCCCGATCGATTTAAAACTGACACAGTTTCATACCAACTTTCATGCCCTATTTTATCCCCTTATGGGTGGAATTTATCAAAATACTTTCTTAAGGGATGCCTACGTCATAGTAGCTACATTCATGCAAAATCTCAGCCCGATCGGTTTAAAATTGACAAAGTTTCATACAAACTTTCATTCCCTTTTTTATCTCCTTTGGGGTGGAAATTATCAAAATTCTTTCTTAAGGGATGCCTACGTCATAGTAGCTATATGCATACAAAATCTCAGCCCGATCGGTTTAAAATTGACAAAGTTTCATACAAACTTTTATCCCCTATTTTATCCCCTTAGGGGTGGAATTATTTAAAATTCTTTTTTAGGGGATGCCTACGTCATAGTAGCTATATGCATTTGCAAAATCTCAGCCTGATCGATTTAAAATTGACAAAGTTTCATACAAACTTTCATCCCCTATTTTATCCCCTTAAGGGTGGAATTTATTAAAATCCTTTCTTAGAAAATGCCTACGTTATAGTAGCTATATGCAAGCAAAATATTAGCCCGATCGGTTTAAAATTGAGAGAGTTTCATAAAAACTTTCATCCCCTTATTTTATCCCCTTAGGGATGGAATTAATCAAAATCTTTTTTTTAGGGGATGCCTTCGTCATAGGAACTATATGCATGCAAAGTTCCAGCCCGAACGGTTTAAAATTGACAAAGTTTCATATAAACTTTCATCCCCTATTTTATGCCCTTGGGGGTGGAATTAATTAAAATCCTTTCTTAGCGGATGCCTACGTCACAACATCTACCTGCATGGCAAATTTCAGCCCTATCCTTTTAGCGGTTTGAGCTGTGCGTTGATAGATCATACAAACTTTCATCCCCTATTTTATGCCCTTGGGGGTGGAATTAATCAAAATCCTTTCTTAGCGGATGCCTACGTTATAACATCTACCTGCATGACAAATTTCAGCCTTATCCGTCCAGCGGTTTGCTCTGCGTTGATAGATCACTATATCAGTCAGTCAGTCAATCAGTCAGTCAGTCAGTCACCTTTGAGTTTTATATATATAGAATGAAATTTATTCTCAATTTGTTGTTACTCACAGACTATTTGGAAGTGATTTTGACAATAAAAATGAAGATTATGGTCAATCCATTCACTAGATCGAGATAAACAGGTCATGATGTAACTAACATAAAGTAACTAATAATTTCGCTTGAAAACCTTTTAAAGTGTTTCAAATTGAACCAAATAAATTCTATGTAACAACTTGTTGTCCAATATGCTTTACTCTTAAAACTTATTATTTTTTAATGCTTTTATTAATACGTAATGTTGAAACAAAATAAAATAATAAGAACGAGAGAAGTTTCTAAATGCCTTCCTTACTGTTTGTTAATGTTACAGTTTAAATGGTATTCAATTTTCTAAAGAGAGAGAATAGATTATTACTAAAACGCCTGAAAGAAAATACAATAAGTTTTAAAAAATGTGATCATTTAAAATGGGGAAACTCAAATAGTATCAGTAGATACCTCAAGTGTGACATGCAATTTTTTTAAACAAACTGTGTTCATACGGACTCTCGCTAAACCTTTGTAGATGGATATCCAACTTTCTCTTCAACAAGCACATCCAAGTTGCCGTAGATGGACATTCCTCCAACCTCTACAACATAAACGCTGGAGTTTCCCAAGGATCGAATCTAGCTCCTACTTTATTCCTTTTACACATTAATGATCTACTTGAAGCCACTAATAACCCGATACACGGTTTTTCAGATGATGGCAACCTATACTGTAGCAAAGCGCACAATCGTCCCAAATTTCTAGTTATTCGGGAAGAGGACAGAAGATCCACAACGACTTCTCTCAATCAAGCTATAAGAATTGTTGACGAGTGGGGAAGAAAGAATCTTGTTAATTTCAACGCTTCCAAGACAAAGACATGTTGCTTATCCCACAAGAGGCAAACATACAACTCATCCATCAAAATGAACGATCAGACACTATTAGCAAGTGACTCCATTACGCTGGTTGGTATAACGATCTCACAGGACTGACTCTGGAACGAACATATTGCATCCATAGCAACTGCAGCAGGAAAGAAATTAGGCTTTCTGTTTGGAGTACGGAAATATTTCTCTCCATCCATCTTAGCTACTCTTTACAAAGCCCAAATACGACCCCATCTTAAATACTACACGCATATATGGGGATCGGCGGCTCTGTCAAGGCTCAAAGTTCTTGATGCAATACAGAGAAAAGCAGTTCGACACCAGTATCACCAAAAACCTAGCTCCGTTGTCCCTCCTGAGCAGTATCTGATCTTTCCTTATTCTACCGGTACTACGGATCTTACGGATCTACCCTAATAAGGAATTCCTTATTAGGGTAGATGATGTTACTCGAAAATGCTAGAATGTTCGTTTTTTATTATATAAGGGGGTGTATTGAAAGTTAAGGGTAGTTCAAAAAGTTCAAATAGTTCATTGTTTTTGTAAATCTATTTTGACGTTATCCAGCAAAATTCTTGTGTATCTGTAACAATTTTAATAAATAAATTGTATTAAAGTCTTTATAAGTCTTCCAATATTACGTAGGTATAAGATACCTAATAGATATTTTTTTATTTATTTATTTTAAATAAAAAATAACAATCGAAAAATTAACAATTTTCTGCTCTAGAGAGGAAAGTCACAAACGCTAACTTTTTATTAAAGATTTGGATGTAGAATACCTAACTTTAAATAGATATTGTAGAAAAAAGTAGGTAATTTCTTTGGTGCTTTTTCTTGGATGCGCTCCCTTAACTATTGGTAAAATGAATGCAGCTTAAGTTTTTATTTTTTGTAAATTATAACCAGATTCAGTTTAAATACTAGTTAAATTTATATTTTAAATAAAACCAATATATAATTCGAGTAACAAGAAAATCAAACAAATATAATCTTGTTAAATAAATTAGATAAATTGTTCATACTAAATGCAAACTTTGAACAGTTCCAGCTAGCGTTGAAGAGAAATTAAATAACCACAAGTCTTATTCAACTAGAGCTTATTAACTTCTTAGAAATATATTATTAGAATTATTAGTAAATTTTTTAAAAGATAGTTACTTTTACTTAACACAATCATTTCATTTCGTCAGTCGTGAAAATCGCATTAAACAGTATCTAAAGGTCAAGCTACATTTATTTCAGTAAAAGACAGCCGCTATGAGGCAATTTATTAGAAAATTATGATGTGATGAATTGAATGAAGAACATTTATTATAATAGTAAAATTAGATTATTGTCGTGATAGTCAGATTGTTCAAAAATAAATTATATATCGAAAATACATTATGAAATCATCAATCATAATAAGTTTAAACCAAACTGAATGAAAGAAATTATAGGTACATTTATTGTACTTTAATTTAAAAAGTTAAACGATCGTTTAATGATACATTGAAAGTTAATGATTATAAAGACACATTCATTAGTAGTTAGAGCCACTACAGGCAATAGGTAAAGATCGCAGGTTCTAATCCTGTCGGATTTGAATTTTTTTTTATTTCTCCTTATTATATCATTAACGTTGTATGTATGTGCATGGAGGAATTACGTAAATGTCACATGTAACATGAGTTAAAACATGATATTGAAACACTTATAGGGACTTTAACACAATTTATTTACTGAAATTGTTACAGATACACAAGAACTCTGCTTGATAACGTCTAAACAGTTTTACAATTACAATGAACTATTTGAACTCCCCTTAACTGCTCATAAATTTCCTTATATAGAACAAACAGATTTTCTAGTCTTTGCGAAAACACGATAGTTTCTTGATAGTGGTTGGACCTTCCCAGATCTTCTGTAATTTGGGACAAATGCCTCTTCATCCAATTATATAATTGAAGTTTCTCACGCACCAGTTTGTGTACATTCTTCATTCGATTCCGAAGATCGGCGACATATTCTTTACGAGCCACGTCTCCAACAGGTTTACAACAAAACACCAAGTCACATGGTTGTCTCATTTCTCTTCTTGTTGTCTCGTCATTCGTTGTGATAGCTCCTCTTGCTGGCTCGTCATTCGTTGTGATAACTGAGACATATCTTTGCGCTGGCTATGTATCTGACTGGACAACTGGGACAGTTGTTGCGCTTGTTTAGAAATTGCTTTTTGAACCGGAACTTCAAACTCCACAGCGTCAGGGTCCAAATTATTACTTAGCTAGTATTCACGGAGCCTACTCAACAATACGGATTAGCACCCAATAGTTTCCAACTCTAATTCTTTAAGCTCTCTTCTGAAATCAGCCACCATTAGTTTATTTATCTTTTTTCCCAGTATTCTTATATCTTCACCCCACACCTGATACCAATTTAAAACACTTAAAGCGACTTTAACATAATTTCTTCACCAAATTTGTTACAGATACACTAGATACAGTGGTTTTCAAAGTGTGGGGCGCGCCCCCCAGGGGAGGCGTAGAGACCTTTAAAGGGGGGCGCGAGCTACCGGTGTGGTTAAGTATAAAAAATGTTCTAGTGACTAGAACATTCACGGATATTTATGCATTTTTTTTTAATAATTTGTTTAAATCATTATTGTTTAAACAATAATGTAGATTTAAACTAAATAAAGCTAACAATTTTTTTTATTTAAAAAGTGCTGAAATGTGAGTATAAAAAATTGGTTCTATTCTGTTATAAATTATTTTATTTATTTATGATATAATTGATGCATTATTTTAATTTTATATTTCTTTATAACATTTTTTCTATTTTTCACGTGCTATGATAATTATATTTTTTGATTTTATATATGTTATCGGTATTCTAAAGACATGAAAGATTATACCAAGAAGATCTGTAAAAAAGGTGCTCATTCAAGAATTACCCTCCTAGTTCTCTTGTAAATGTTGGTCAACTTTGAAGACTCAGAAACTATGAGAGATTTTTAAAAGTTCTTTTTCATTACTCCGTGCGGAAAGCACTGCTTTAGACCATGCAGGACCGTGCGGAAAGCAATGAATGACCGAAACAGAGTTGATAAGTGTGTCCCCATCAAAAATAAATGAGATAGAATGCACCACGATATAATCAATCAAACGTCTCATTACAAAGATTCATAACTACACATAATTTTGTAATAAAAAAGTGTTTTTTGTTAATAAAAATGTTATAATTTCTTAACTCTAAAAATTTTTGTTTTAATGGGGGGATCCGCCTCCCCCAACCCTCCTTCAGCGCCTTCGCGGTGCAGGCGGATCATACCTAATACTACTTTTATTATATTCTTTCCTTTTATTTTAGACAAATTCAAGAGCTTTCCTCACAGAGTGATGAAAAATAGAATACGCAACTCGTGCGGTGCGCAGGTAATCCCATCACTCGTGCTTTTTGTATAAACGCACTCGTGATAGGATCACCTGCTTTCTGCACTCGTTACGTAATGTACTATTTTTTAAATGAGCACGTTTCCCAATACTTTTTTAAAACTTTTCAAACAATATGCAGAACTAATATTTAAGGAGTTATTCTAATTGTTTATAAGCAAAAAAAAATTGCTTATAATTTTAAACAATTATTGCGGCCGTCAAAATTAATCGATTTCAATTTAGCCAACGGCATTAGAAAGCTATTCGTATTTTTTTTACAATTTAATATTTTTATTTTTACATTTTAAAAATTTATCATTTTTTTCAAAATATCTGAATTGAAAAATTATTATGGGAAATCTAGAGGATAATTTTTAATATTTTTTTTTGTGAATTCATTATATGACTGAAAAAAAAATGAGCTTTTTTTCCTTTTTCTAATGAATATTGGAATTTTGCAACAAGGATAATGAGTTTTGAACTTTCTAACCAATCCCATCTTGTAGAAAATTTAATTATAAACATTTTCTTTTGTTATCATTTCCATAATTTATAGTTTAAATGCAAAAAAGAAGAAAAATATACGATACGTTGCTTTTTTTTTAATATCTATCAATGTTGCGCAACTTTTCCAGAAGGAGGATAGTTAAATTATTATTGTATAACAATTTTCTAAGATCAGCATAGAAACTTTGCTTTTCTACATATACATTTCCAATAAAAAATTGACATTTGCAACCATCCGGTTGTAAATAATAAATTATTTAGACAACTAAATATTTTATTTTACCAGCTGATACTTTAAGAAGTTAAAACAAACTTATTAAATCTTTTAATAATCGTCACCATGATTTGACTGTCAATAAAGGTAGATAACAGAAAATATACATGCCAAAACAGATTATCCAACTTTTTTTTTCATATGATCGTAGAAAAAATCTTGTGTGTAATTCAAGCAGAACTCTTTTATGTGAAGAGGCAAAGCATGCTCTTAAACCACAAATAGCTATTGCTAGACATCATTTTTCACATCCACTGCTATTCAAATTCAAATAAATAACACTAGTTTAAAAAATTCAACTTTTTGTCTGTTGCCGTGATTTTGATGGTTGATAATGTTCACTTATGACTTGTTTATGTCAAAACTACTCTCAAAATTTTTCGTGCAGCTCGAGTTACTTTGTTTACGATTTTTATCATTTGTGCTCATTTGCTCAAAATGCTTTTCTCAATATGAATATGAATTCAGATATTAAAAACTTGTTGATAAAAACGGGCTAGAAATTCAATGTGTGAGCTAGAACTAAGGGCTTGGACAGCTTTTGTCTCTGTGATGCAGAATTTTCTCGGAAACAAGAAATCTGAAAATTATGACGAGCTTGTAGAAGATCTTCTTTTACAATTAAAAAATATGGGTTGCAATATACGCATAAAATTACACTTCCATCATAGGTTTCCGAAAAATTTAGAAGATATTAGCGAAGAGCAAGAAGTGCGAATGCATCAAGACTTACGGGTCATGGAAGATCGCTATCAGGGTTTTTGGGATAAGAATATATGATGTCTGACTATTGTTGGTCTCTGATACGCCATTTTTCTAAATCTACACATCAGAGAAAAGCATTAAAATGAAGTGTTGTTGCAGCCAATGATTAATTTAATTTTTAATAAACAATATCTTTTTTACGTCATAGCTGAAACTTAAAAACTAGAGCTGAAAAACGATCTAATCATATATTTGAAAAATGCATACCATATAAAGTTAGCAACAGCTAAAATTATTTTGGCAACAGATATACTGTAAACTAGTGTAATAGTTTTTTTAAGTATCTACTTTACTCCAAATAAAGTCTACTACTTCAATCATTTACATAATTGTTTAATTAATTATTGCAAACAAATTAACAATGATGACATCTCCATCCTATAAACATTTGCAAATTATAATCACATTAATATTTTAATTAGATAAATAATAAAATTGGATACCATTGAACTTTAGCTAATAGTGTAACGCAAGAGTACCTAATAATTAATTGCTCGGTATTTCAAAGATTAACATTTATTTTCCTTTAAACTAGTTCAATGTGAAAGGTAAATACGAAATAGCAAATTACACAATACAGCAACATCGCACATATATCATTGGATTGATTTACAAATGAAGATGGTGTTTCTTTGCAATAATTATAAAAACGAGCATTAAGTTTGATTTACATCTCTGTTTACAACGTGATAGACAGATATAGAGCGGGAGCCTAGTGCGTTTTTTTCAGTGATTAGTATAATTCATTTCTAGGAGAATCCAATTTTTTTTTTCTGCGATACTTAATCTTTATAGTTCAACAAAAACTAAGTTTATGTAATAACAAAATTGTAATTATTTTATTATAAACTTACATTTATTAACCTCTCAATATTTGGTGACAGCAGGAACTGTTAGTTATAATAATATATTGAGATGATATCAGTTACTATGCTATATTAAATAAGAATGTAGAAGGAAAATCTAATGGAAAATAGAGAAAGGAGATTTTCTTATTTCGGGTCAGAGCGCAAATTTAGTAACATTGGAATTGATTGTCATCATCTTCTTCATAATTCCTAAAAAAAAGAAAAAAAGGAAATAGAATAAGAAAAAAAAATTACAAATACATTTCAAAGGTTTTTTATTTAAAGATTCAAAAATGATTAATCTACATTATATAAAGTTTTGATAATTATGTAATTGATAAATTGGTAAAGTAGATAATTAAAAGTTTATAAAATTGCCAATACGTTAGTAATCAAACATTAATTTTAAATGAATTAGGGGTGTAAGTAAATGAGAAAATTAAATTATAAAAAAACATCACAAATAGTTAAAATAAATGTTAAAACTTCTACTTACTTTTAAATTATACAAATTTACCAACCATATTCTAATTTATTAATAGTTCAAATGCCAAATGAAATATTCTGAAAAAGAGAAAATTATTAGTTTGTAATGCTAGTAAATTTTATAAGAATAAAAAAGAATGATCATTGTTTTAAAATTGTAATACTGAATCAAGAATTAGATTTTGTTAATAATTTTATTTAAATAAGAAATTAGTAGGCGATTAGATGGAAAAGATGTATAGATTTAAGTTTGTTGAATTTTTCAGTTGTTTTCTTGTTGATTAGATAGAATGTCTCTTGTTTTCTGGTTGGAAATAGAAGTTGTATTAAAAATTTGCTCCGTAGAAATTTTGAGTTTTTTTTGAAAGTATTGATAATAGAAAGTATTAAAACAGTTTAAAGTATAAAGAATATCCCAAGGTAACCAGAGAAAGCAATTGGTAAGAGAAATTTATATGATTTTATGAAAGAATAAATGGTTAAAATTGTTGCTGAGTAGTTAATCGTTATAAATGCTTCCTGAATTGATTTAAAGAAAGATACTCTAGTTTCTAACAAGAAAGAATAGCATTATTGTACTTACCTTTGGATGTAAAAGCTGATTGTGCAGTGATTAGAAGAAATCTTATTAGTAAAATTTCCAAAGTTCGTGATAGCATTGCTGTGCTGGGTAACATAGGCCTGTTATTGAAAAGGGGATCCTAAGGCTTAGCAGACCGAAGAGAAAACAAGATCTTCATAAAACGGTATCACTCTTCCATTATTATCAATAAAGAACTTTTCTGTTGTTTGATTTTTGTAATTTTCATGAACATTTTTATTTCACTGTTTTATGTATTTAACTAAATTATTTTTATTCACTTTTTGATAAGTTTAAGTTGATTTAATAGTTATAAAATTCAGAATTTTTCATTTCATTGGATTCAATTACATCTGGGGTTGAAAATCGTAGTTATAAACTGTCAACAGTATTAAAGAAAAAGTAAGGTTAAGCTCAACATAGAGGGATTTCGCAGAAAACGTAATTTGGTATATGATAGTGAAGTTTTAAAATTATTTTGTTGAAAGTTTTACATTAGTTGATTTTGAATCTAGTTTGGTTGAATATTTGAACTCTGACCTTGATATAAGGGAATAGCCGGTAGCATATTTAATTAATCATATTGGAAAATAATTATATTGAGTTAATTCTTACCTATTCACTATTTATATTTAAAATTCAAAATTAATTAAAGGTAAGGAATATTTTATAACATAGTGATTGATATTATCAAAACATATTATTATTATTCATACACTCATCATATATGTTATAAATTTTGGCGCCCAACGTGGGGCTCTAAACAATCAAAATTAGAGCCTATTCCAATAATTAAAACTTGAGAATTTTGTTAAAAATTTTTTTTTCTCATTATTTCGCTCTAAATAATCAAAACTTGAGCCTATTTAAAGAATAGAAACTTTAGGATTTTTGGATATTAAAAACACTAGTCAAGAAAACTTTGTTTAGTAATTTTTTTTTGAGTTATTTGCTTGATTCTGATTGATCAGAATAAGAAAATAATTAAAAGACATTTGCTTGGTAAATTTTTATTAAAATAAAGGTATTGTAAATAAAAATTTTAAACATTAGTTATATTTATCTCGATAAAATAAATTGTAAATATGGATGGAAAAATGAGATTGAGAGATGGTAAGGTAGTAGGAGATGAGAGTGAAAGTAGTGATGGAGGAGAGATTGAGGTCGAGAGAGTAGCGGTGCAAGTGCATGAAGAGAGAGTGTTCGGAGCAGGAGATTACCGAGTGGAAGAGCTGATTCAAACAGGCCAGACACAGGAAGAAGCAGAAACGGAAGAAGGAGAGAATTTAATAGAGATAGGGGGAGAACAGGATCGAACTATGGTTGAAATAGAGACAGAAGTAACAGCTGGTGGAAATGAACAAGAAATTGAACAGGTGTTACAAGCAAAACCAAAAGAAGAACAAGTTGTGGTGAAAAATAGGCCAAAAAAAGAAGTGACTCAATCTGATGTGTGCAAGGCGTTACAAATACTTATTCTAAAGTTTGATCGGCAGCATAAAAAATTTAAAGGAGAGGATTATAAAGAATTAGATCAGCAAATAGAAGATATGACGAAGGAATTGGAAGAGAAATTTAACATGAATTTTGGAGTGAGGAACAAAAATTGGGATGAGACTAATGAAAGATTGAATGAAATCACAGAAGATATAAAAGAAAATATAAATATGAAATTTAAAGAGAAGAATAAAAAATTGTATGAGACTAAAGAAAGATTTGAAGAAATAAAAGAAGATATGAGAAAATTTATAAATAGTGAATTTGAAGAGAAGTTGGAAGAGAATAATGAAAAATTGGATGAAAGGAAAGAGGATATTATGAAAGACTTAGATAAGAAGTATGATGAAATGAATAAAAGTATTATGATGACTATGGATAAAAATATTATGAATATGAATGAAACAATTGAAGAGAAAGTTGAAGAGAAGAATAAAAAAGTGGATGGAATGACAGAAGATATGAAACAATATATGAATAACAAACCAGAGGAAAATAATAAAAAATTGGATGAGAATAATAAAATATTGGATGAAATGACGGAAGATATGAAGGAAAATATGAATAAAAAACTTGAAGAGAATAACGAAAGATTGGAGGAAAGAAGAGAAGATATGAAGGAAGATGTGAATAAGAAATTTGAAGAGAATAATAATAAAGTGGATCAGACTAATAAAAGAGTGGAAGAAGGAAAAGAAGATACTAAGATATTTAGAAGAGAAACTAATAATATAAAACAAGAGGATTTGAAGAGCACGGAGGAAGAGACAAATCAAATAGATAAAGAAAAGGAGAAGATTATTAAGAAATTCGTAGGTGAATATAAAGCAAAACAAGTAGAAAAGTGTGAAAATAAAATAACGCAGAAAGATGAGTGCAGTGATATACTGCTAAGGAATACGGATAGAATGAATAAGTCAAAACAAGTAGAAGAAATTCAAACAATAATCCACCATGAAACGATAAACAACAGACAAGTACAAGTTAATGAAACTAGTGATAATAAAGAAAATGTTGAAGAAAATGAAACTGCTTTTAAGGAGGCTATTGTAGCAATAAACCAACCTGAACCGCTTATAACATGTAATGTAGAAATTAATATTACAAAAATAGATAATATGAATATTAGAAAAGAGATTATTGAACCTCGATTTGAAACTTTCTCAAAAACAGAGAAAGTTGAAAGACACAGTATTATACAAACTATTAAAGAAGATATAAAAAAGCAAAATGAAGAAACAACAGAAAAGTCAGATTGTGAAATGAGAGAAGCAAAGTTACAATTAGTAAAGAAGATAATTAGGAATATGTTAACAGAACATTCATTATTATGGTTCAGTAAAAAGAAAAATCAAATTTTGTATGTGGATGATAAGCAGTTCTGTAGTGATTTCTTGGGGAAGATAAAACAAGCACTTCGAGAAAAATTGTCTATTTGTAAATATCATGAAAGGGGGAAGAAATTTAAAAATATAGTAGGTATTGGGTATATTTGGAATTATCAGGAAAGAGGCAAAATATTTAGGTGTATAGGAAAATTTAATGTATAGGTATTAATATTTCATAAAAAAAAACAAGTTTAAATATAATAAATAAAGTAAATTTGAGTAAATGTTAGAAAGAAAGAATAAATGTGATATTAAAAAAAAAATAGAAATAAAGAAATTTATAAAGAAAATGCATGGGTAGATGATATTAATAGCAAAGTTTTGTAAATAATAGTATTAAGATGTAAATATCAAATTAAGATTGAATGGTTTTATTAAAAAAAGGTTTATACAATCTGTGCAAATAATTTTAATTGAGGCTAAAGTTTTTGTAAAATGAGTGTTTATTTATAAAAAAAAAAAATAGATTAAAATTATAATTTTTAATCCAACATCAATGAAATGTTTGATGTAAAAATTTTAATTGGGGGATTTGAGATGATATCAGTTACTATGCTATATTAAATAAGAATGTAGAAGGAAAATCTAATGGAAAATAGAGAAAGGAGATTTTCTTATTTCGGGTCAGAGCGCAAATTTAGTAACATTGGAATTGATTGTCATCATCTTCTTCATAATTCCTAAAAAAAAGAAAAAAAGGAAATAGAATAAGAAAAAAAAATTACAAATACATTTCAAAGGTTTTTTATTTAAAGATTCAAAAATGATTAATCTACATTATATAAAGTTTTGATAATTATGTAATTGATAAATTGGTAAAGTAGATAATTAAAAGTTTATAAAATTGCCAATACGTTAGTAATCAAACATTAATTTTAAATGAATTAGGGGTGTAAGTAAATGAGAAAATTAAATTATAAAAAAACATCACAAATAGTTAAAATAAATGTTAAAACTTCTACTTACTTTTAAATTATACAAATTTACCAACCATATTCTAATTTATTAATAGTTCAAATGCCAAATGAAATATTCTGAAAAAGAGAAAATTATTAGTTTGTAATGCTAGTAAATTTTATAAGAATAAAAAAGAATGATCATTGTTTTAAAATTGTAATACTGAATCAAGAATTAGATTTTGTTAATAATTTTATTTAAATAAGAAATTAGTAGGCGATTAGATGGAAAAGATGTATAGATTTAAGTTTGTTGAATTTTTCAGTTGTTTTCTTGTTGATTAGATAGAATGTCTCTTGTTTTCTGGTTGGAAATAGAAGTTGTATTAAAAATTTGCTCCGTAGAAATTTTGAGTTTTTTTTGAAAGTATTGATAATAGAAAGTATTAAAACAGTTTAAAGTATAAAGAATATCCCAAGGTAACCAGAGAAAGCAATTGGTAAGAGAAATTTATATGATTTTATGAAAGAATAAATGGTTAAAATTGTTGCTGAGTAGTTAATCGTTATAAATGCTTCCTGAATTGATTTAAAGAAAGATACTCTAGTTTCTAACAAGAAAGAATAGCATTATTGTACTTACCTTTGGATGTAAAAGCTGATTGTGCAGTGATTAGAAGAAATCTTATTAGTAAAATTTCCAAAGTTCGTGATAGCATTGCTGTGCTGGGTAACATAGGCCTGTTATTGAAAAGGGGATCCTAAGGCTTAGCAGACCGAAGAGAAAACAAGATCTTCATAAAACGGTATCACTCTTCCATTATTATCAATAAAGAACTTTTCTGTTGTTTGATTTTTGTAATTTTCATGAACATTTTTATTTCACTGTTTTATGTATTTAACTAAATTATTTTTATTCACTTTTTGATAAGTTTAAGTTGATTTAATAGTTATAAAATTCAGAATTTTTCATTTCATTGGATTCAATTACATCTGGGGTTGAAAATCGTAGTTATAAACTGTCAACAGTATTAAAGAAAAAGTAAGGTTAAGCTCAACATAGAGGGATTTCGCAGAAAACGTAATTTGGTATATGATAGTGAAGTTTTAAAATTATTTTGTTGAAAGTTTTACATTAGTTGATTTTGAATCTAGTTTGGTTGAATATTTGAACTCTGACCTTGATATAAGGGAATAGCCGGTAGCATATTTAATTAATCATATTGGAAAATAATTATATTGAGTTAATTCTTACCTATTCACTATTTATATTTAAAATTCAAAATTAATTAAAGGTAAGGAATATTTTATAACATAGTGATTGATATTATCAAAACATATTATTATTATTCATACACTCATCATATATGTTATAATATATATTTTAAAACCGGCCAGAAATTAGTACCTTCCGGTTTATTTTTAGTTTAGAAAATCTCATTTTGTCGGACAAGGCCAGAAAATAAAAATGAGTCCGGTAAAAGCTTTTACCGGACTCATTTTTATTTACTTTCTGGCCTATCTTTAATGAAAAAAGCAATAAAATAGTAAGTCTAAGATAGCGGTCAAATGGTTTCTATGGTAACCGAGTTTTGTATACATTTAAAATAACTTGACATATTTTGACGTTTAGTTGAAAACGTGTAATTTATTATAAGAAGGATATTCAAAATGAAGCATTTGATTGCGAATTAATGGAAGATGAAATTATACCAGATGAAATTGTTAAGGCGGCCACCCGAGCAAGGTTTGTTAAAAAAAATGTTAAAATTAGTTAATAAAGAGTTCTTGTTATAAAAATGTAAACTGGATAATATGAAGTTTATGGTACAACAATGCCCGTTTTAAATAGAATATTCTATGTAATACGTCCCAAAAGTGCTTTTACTGGACTCTCAGGCTTGCAGGACTCGCCTGCGGCTCGCCCCCACTGGTCCAGTAAAAGACCACTTTCGTGACTTGTTACGTAAACTACTATTTGAAAAAAAATGAAATCCTAGACGTTTTGCCCCGTCTTGTTCTATGTTGATAAGATGGGGTACACCCTGGGGTAGGAGGGGTAGTAAATATTACATGAAAAAAATATGATCTAATTGGGCTAACAAAACTCGCAGATGTAAATGATTTTATCATCATCTGCTATTCCTGCACAGCTGCTATGGACCCATTTCCCACAATTTATGCACGCTATCCATTCTACAATAGATGATGAGACTCTTAGTCGTTTTGCTCTTTTGCTCTTATTTCGTGATTTTTTGATTTGAGATTACTCACCAGATTTCTTCTGCTTTTTTAATTTATATCTTCTTTTTTTCGTTTCAATTTATTCTAGGTTTTTTTGTTCATCTTCTGGTCAAAGACTTCTTATTCTTGTTTATAGGTAGAAGACGTAATAATTGCTGTTTCACCACCTTTCCTAGTTAATCGTGATGTTCTTTTGGTAACTGGAAGTGGTAGTAAGTGTTTCGGAGAAACGAAGGGAAAGCTACTGTAATTTTTGTATCATGGAGGCGCTTGAAAAGGTTGCCCCAACTTTGTGACCTAAATGCATTTCTTCTAACTTCATATTTTTCCAGACCCTGGAAGACTGCAAACACAATCCTTATACGTAAACCAGGAAAGGACCAGACATTAAAGCAACCTTACAGACCAATACCGCTTAGTAATGTACAAATCTTTGAGCTTCTGCGGAATTTGGAATCACCTAGATTTAAACTTCACTAACCCATTATTCCAACATGGGTTTATACTTAACCATTCAACTCAAAACCCCATAAACAAGCTGCACACATTCGCAGCAACTGCACTTAATCAGGGCAAGGGTGCATCAGCCATACTTAATGTTCAAAAAGATTTTAAGAAAGTCTGGCATGCTGGACTCATTCTAAAAGTATACGAAATCAAAATCATAAATTCCTACCTTTTCTACTTAACAATTTACGTCAAAGTGGGCCAATCTCTGTCTTGTCATCCATGGTACTTTAACCTGCCTAAAGAGTCTGTTTTTTGGGGTGTGAGTGTTAGTGTGTGTGTGGAAGGGTAACCCACTTGATGCAATGTGGGGATGGGAGATTGACGCTGTGGCGTGTCTCCTCCGTCGTGATGCCGTCCCATTTGGCAAGGACGAAGTGAACCACAAAAACCTTTGCCCAGGTCTCTCATACAAGTAACAGTCATCGGACTTTATAAACAAGTGGACCCGGCTGGACCACACCTTAAAAAACCACGACGTTTTACCGTTTGCCGACATCAACGACTTCATCGCAAATCGATGCAACCTTTGTGATTATATTTGAACATTATAAATAATTATTTAATTTAAGTTGATTATGTTAGTAACATATCCATTTAATAAATCAGTTAAAGCATTGTACACACAGTGTTACAATGCCAGAGGGTAATCTGTGAAAAAGTCAAAACTAGCTTTCTTATGATCAATATTTTTATCTAAAATCAGTTTTGTAATTAAGAATAAAAGTTTTATTTGAATTATATATTCCATATAACCATTTCTTTATTAAAGTTATAAGTGGTGACAACATTAAATATTGACAACTAGTAATAAGTAGTGTTCAAACTTAATAAATTTTTTCGACACTCTACATATATCAACCAGCTGTCACTGGTTTACTTTTGAATACCTATAAGTTTCCGTAATTATACATAGGCCTTAAATCTGTAATTACTGTAACCCATATGAAACATATTAGATAATCCACACCTGTATCGAGATACTTAATTTAATATATGAATATTTACGACTTATTAAAATTTTTATGTATTGAGCAAGCATTTATACTACTTACCGTTCTCTCATTAATTTTAAATACGAGTTCAAATGTCACATTTACAAGTCATCTATATTGCTTTCACTTAAAGAAAAAAAACATAAATAACACTGTTGAATACAATTGTTATCTAATGGACTGAATCTTAAATTATACATTAATTTATCAACATCAACATTCTAATTAGATTTTGTAATTGGGTTGCTGAAAATGATTATGATTGTAATGATGAGCAAAAGTATTTTTATTAACCTGGTTTACCGGAACTAATGCATCGAGACTTCAAGAGGTGATTGCTAAGGAGATATTAGACCCACAAATACATTTATTCAAAAACTTACTATTAATGGAGATACAAAGTGATAAAGAGCCCATTTAGGAAGCTATGCTATGCAGAGTGAACGCAGAAGGAGCGACAGAAAAAAGTGTTATATACCACACTCCCACAGTTAGAATACAGTAGAGCCTGTTTTTATTAGATACAAGTGGCGTGACAAGGAATACTCTCAACTCTGCGCTGTTTCCTTCGACAGAGCACGTGTATTAGTACCCTTCCCATACCTCAGTACGAGTTTAAACTTCATTATTAATATTGTTATTTTTGTGAAAAACTTCAAGTGTTTTGGTTGTGTATCACACAAAATGAAACAGCGGAATTTGTGCTTCTAAATTTTGTGTCAAGCTTGAAGAATCGTAATATGTTACGTTTGAGAAGTTTAAACAGGCCTGCGGGAAACATTTCTTACACAGGTCTTAAGTTTCTAGCTCTCACAAATCATTTTTTCGGAATCAGAGAATCGGTTAAAGTAAACACTGTAGAGGGAGACCTTCAACTACAAAAACTTAAAAAAAAAATGATTCGCATTCAAACAATAAAAGAAAAAAGAAAAAAAAAAGATTTGAGTTACTAATATTCGAAATCTAGATTAAAATAGCTGGTAATTTATCATTGGAGCAGACTTCAAGGCAATCGAAATGAGATGCCCAGTTTTATTTTTGGCTTTTTACGGCAATTTGTTTTTTGTTTTGAAGGCGGTATAATTTTTATAAAAAAAGTTTTTATTTTATCCTTTTTAGTTGCTACTGGGCTTTGTGAGATTGGGGCACAAATTCATACTGTCTTCAAAATCTTCCGAAAGCCGTGCAAGTAAGTTTAATCCTGACATGTACCAATGTAACTTTTTGGAGACATAAGTAACAGCTGGAGACACCATGCACGTATGGTGAAGGAATACATGGACTTAGTTGTCTGAAATCACCAACAGGCATTGAGCAAGCGTGGTGATTAAATGCTCATTCCTTCTTCTTATAAGAAGAGGCCCTTGGGGTTTAAAGTTGGACAGTAACGAGTTAATTAGTATGTTTTTATGTTACTCATCATTATTAACAACTTAACTTAACTGCAGAGCTTATTCTGTTGATTTTCCTGGAATATCTTCCACATTGATGACCAGACTATAACCAAATTTCTATAAGACTACACAGACACTTTACTCTTTTGAATACAAACAGAATTTTTCACAGCGGATTATAAATACCGGAGATATTCGGTAACATACACGAAAAAAATATGGCTGAATTGAGAACCTCCTTCTTTTTTGAAGTCTGTTAAAAAAATATCGAATGTACGAACACTTTTGTGACATCAGACCGTTCGTTAACATTATGAATTTTGAGTAAACATTTAAAATTCAACAAATCTGTTATTTTTAAAATGTTTACTAAATATTTGTATATGTAAAAGTTTGAAGCTGAATGGTGGCGAGAGCAAAAGATAATCAGAAAACAAAATCGTCAATAAGCAAGCTTTCTTTAGTCGTGTAATTACAGATGATGAATCATGAATTTTTGAGTATGATAATGGGGCTAAGAGATAAAGTAAGTTATAGCGAGGCACATTGCAAAATATTTTCAAAGTACGCTGGAATGAGCAAATCGAAGAACAGATCAAAGATGTTTTGTTTTTTGCTTAAAAGAAAATCATCTACAAAGAATTTTTATAAAACGATCTTAGGATCATTTTACAGAATGTGTAACTTCATAAAACATTCCTGTGGTTCTCCATTTCTTTTTATTTATCCAATCATAGTTTTTGTGTATTTTACTTGTTTTTTTAACTAAAAAATGTCCCCTGTTAAAGAGTTTTAGTACTGCTACCAAAAGTGGAAACAATGCCTTTATCGGTGTTTACTTGGAATACTTGGGAGTTGCTATAAAAGGATTGACATAAATGAAAAAAAAATAAGGTGGTGCTGTTCATATCTCATATATTTAAGAAAGCAAAACTTACTTAATAAGTACTATGACGCCACCGTAAGGTGGTGCAGTTCTAATTGATAAATTACAAAGTACTATGAAAAAAAAAATAGAAAAAACTGGTAACTAACTAAAAAATATACGTTTTTATAAAAAAAAAATGGTAAATAACATCGAAGTTCGCCGGGTCAGCTAGTTTTAATGTAAAATATAACCTTAAAGAAATTGTTGTATGTGCTTATAGGAATAAAGGAGCTTAGGAAATGATTCATATAATAGATTCTTTTTTAGAAAGTATCTTTAAAAACTATTTCTTTAAACATCAACCATCAAAATACCTAACAACAAACTAATGGTAAAATTTCACGTAATTACAGTTCCGCAATCGATATTGTAATCTAAATAATGTCGGACTAATAAATAGGAAGTGTTAAAAAGTATCCTAAACAATCTATAGACAGAAGATTAAATTAAATAATAAATAAAATTACGACACTAATTAAAGTCACAAAAGTTCACTAATGTTGAGGTGTATATCATTGTATTTGTAAGCAAGACAAAAATTACTTTCACCCGTCCTTGGGTCATCTTTGTACTTTCTCTTGGAGCAGAATCCTTTTAAAAGATATTACAGATAAATGCATTAATAGTGATTTTATATCGGAAATTTTTAATTCTTTGATATAGTTCATTTCATCGTTTTTGGCCGATTTTATATTAGAAACCACTGAAATAAGATTAAACTGTCATCCAAGTAGCAGTTACGTAAGTGTTGTATTAAAAAACAAACGTCCTCATTTAAATTTCTAACTTGCCTGTATCTGAGAGAGATGTAACTCTAAATTTACTTCGAGTATGATTTCTGTCATCGGCCAACATCGGTGAAATGGACTATATAAGAAGTGCATGTATTAAAAAAATGGGTTACATAAGTTGTTGTTCCAAAGATTGTAAAAATGGGATTTGGAATATGTCTTATCTTCGACATTTTTGTGCAGTGAGATGGATTAAGATACAGTTTTTTGCCGATTATATCATATTTTTTATCTATTTAAAGTTTTTTTTAATTGTATTGTCTATTTGTTACGCTTTTGTCTCTTTTTTAGTTTTTTTGAGTTACATTTTTCTTTTATTTTAAATTTTTGGTATAGGTATTGTTTTTTCTTTTTTTTTTGAACTTTTTTCCATTTTTCATTTTTATTTATTTCTTTTCTTTGTTTTGCGATTTTTTCCAATTTTACCTAGTTTTTCATCTTCTTCTGTTTTTTTTTTTTTTTTTGGATTAACACCCATAACCTGTTCGCTTTTTTTTATTTGCCCACTTTTTTATTTTTATTTTTTTTTACAATTTCAAGAATTTTTTAATATTTTTAATTTTTCTTGTACCATTTTCAACAGTGTTTAGAATATTTAATAATATTTTATGGTAATACATGTTTTTTCGCAATTGTCAACAGTTTTGTACGATGTTCAACATGTTTTTTTGGTTTTTGACAGTTTTTTAAACATTTTCACAAATTTTTCAAGGTTACCAAAAATTTCTTATAATTTTTTTACATTTTTTAACATTCTGGTACGGTTTTTAACATTTTTCTATCTTTCGTGGTTTCCTATAATCTTTCTGGATTTTTAAGATTTTTTTTAGGCTTTTCGTTAATTTTTCACGATTGTTAATTTTATTTTACAATTTTATTTATATTTATTTGATTTTCTACACATTTTTAACCATTTTTTTAAGTTTTTAGGATTGTCAATAATTTCTAACAATTATTCACGGTTTTCAAGATCTCTTCATTTTTTTACCATTTTCACTTTTTAAAGATTTTTAACAGTTTTTTTTAAATTTTCGATTACATTTCACGTTTTTCAACGATTTTTCAAGATTTTTAACAATATTTTATACAATTTTTAGGGTTCCGTAGCTAAATGGCAAAAAACGGAACCCTTATTGATTAGTCATGTATGTCTGTCTGTCTGTCTGTCCGTATGTCACAGCCACTTTTTTCCGAAACTGTAAATACTTTACTGTTGAAACTTGGTAAGTAGATGTATTCTGTGAACCGCCTTAAGATTTTACACAAAAATAGAAAAAAATAAATAAATTTTGGGGATTTCCCATACTAAAAACTGTTTTTTTTTTCATTAAACCGATACGTGTGGGTTATCTATGGGTAGGTTTTCAAAAATGATACTTAGGTTTCCAATATAATTTTTTTCTAAACTGAACAGTTTGCGCGAAAGATACTTCCAAAGTGGTAAATGTGTGTGCCTCCCTGTAACTTCTGGAATAAGAGAATTATAAAATTACCATGTAAACTTCCACCAAAAATTGGTGTGACCGAGATCTAGCAAGTAGTTTTTTTTTAAGATTGATCAAAGTTATATCGAAGTACAAGAACTTTTATATAAATCTCGATAATTGGGGTTTTTGAGGTCTTTGAGAACGAATATGATAACGACTGCGATCTCCAGAGTACCATGTACACAGGAAACCTGTATTGTACATTTGAAATTTATTAGTCATGAATTTAGCTAAAGCTCGGTACTCGAGAATTCTACAGAATATTGCAGGAGACGACGTAAACAGAATGTTTCCTGTGCACCAGATCGCTTTCAATATCATATTTAATTTCAGCGATCCCAAAGATGTTTGTGCATCGCGTTTTCTTTTATGACAAATTTGCAGAAATCTAAAGACTGTATCCCTTACTTAGGAGATGGTAGTATCTCAGCGACTTCAAAAATATCGAGTTTTACTTTATTTTACTCGTTATTAAAAATGCAGGTCCACAGGTTCGTTAGCAATTTGTTTCATTGCGCGCTTATTCATCGTTTTAAATATTAGGTTAATCAGTTTCTGAGATACACGCGATGAAAATTTATTTCGGTACAACTTTTTTCAATACTACTAAGTTAATCACAAAAAAAAGAAGAAAAATATAAAAGCTTTTATATATTTCTTTACATTTTCATTTTTTTTATGGTTTTGACCTTTTTTGAAGAGGAAGAAATATTAATTATTGTTACAAGTTATTCGGAAGCTGTTTCAAGAAAAATCTGCATGTCATCTCTTAATATCCAATTTTAAACATATCCGCAATGGTCTATTAACCTAATTTTATGTATAAAGAATTTAATTTTTTATATTTTAAAAATTAAATTAACATATATAATTCCATAAATTTACACTAATCATGTTTTTTGTTAAAACAGTATCAAATGGTATATTCAAATTTATGTAAATACATGTATAGATAGTTTTTAACAAGTTTCGAAATTTTATATACTATATGGTAGACTATAAATCTTTGAATAGGAAGTTTTAGCATATTTCTAAATTGTTTCTCTCATCTCATAATAATTGTTGCATAATATTAATAGGTGCGTATGTAGAAGAGAAGAAATGGCAATTGTACTCCGCACACGTCTAAGGTATTATTTATTCCCTTTGGTAATCACTTCTTAAAATTTACTCTTCACAGAATGTATGTATGTATATATGGTGTTAGGAGTAACAGATACACCTGCGACCTATAAGATCTATTGTGTCCCCCTTTTCTTGCTATGTTTCTGATGATTCCTCAGACTTATAGGAGCTCTTCTAGTCCTATCTTCCTTAGAAAGTTAAGGATATCATTGAGTTTTAAATTAGGTAGTTCTTCCTTTTCTATTTCGTATGACCCTAGGTATTTGACCCTAGAAGTACTTAATGCCATGCATTCTAAAAGTATGTGTATTGAGGTTTCATCCTCTACCTCACAGAATCTGCAGTTTGCTTCATCTACTAATCCTAGTTTCTTCATGTGTCCTCTTAATCGACAGTGACTGGTTAGTATTCCTGTTATAATTCGGAGGTTTTCTTACTCAGGTTAAGTTCTGATTATAGTTTCTCAGGAGCGTCTACGGTTGTCTTATTCCTTCTAGATCATTCCAGTACTTGTATTTTTCGCTATCCATTTTTTTCCTTAGTTTTTCTAAGATTGTACTAGTGCTGATTCCACAGGAGGGTTCTGGTCCCATGTATGGTGTTTCAGTTCCTTTTTTTGCCAGCTTGTCTGCTGTTTCATTTCCTTCTATTCCTACGTGTCCTGGAACCCATAGGAGGGTAACAGTGTTATTCTGTCCTAGTTCATTTAATTTGCCTAGGAATTCCCAGACCATCTTTGATATGATTGTATCTGAGTTCAGAGCTTTGATGGCTGCTTGACTATCTGACATGATTACCATCTTCTGTCTACGATAGTTCCTTTTAATGTTAAATTCTATACATCTTTCGATGGCACGAATTTCCGCTTGAAACATGCTTGGGTACGTACCTAAGCTTTCTGAGTATTTGGTTCGAGGTCCTGTTCCTTTATTTGTCTTGGAGCCGTCCGTGTACCATTTTATGGCGTTCTGGCTTAGCCCCAATATGGTGTTTTCGCCCCATTCAGATTTGCTTCCCAGTAAATTTTCTTACAAAGTTAAATTTTTTTGGCATGTCATCTTGGGGCATTTCCCAAGTTTGATCAAGTTGGAATGATCGAGGTTTTTCCTTGATTATTCCTTCTTTGATCATTATATTGTTTTCTTCGTAAAATTCACTCTTCACAGAAAGTATCACACTACTTTAAATTTTATAAAAAAATTTAGCAATTTAAAAAAATATTTCAATTTATTTTATTTATATTTATAAATATTACGTATACGATACAGAGAAAATGGTGAATAAAACAGAAAAACTGGACAAAGTAGAAAACGTGTATTTGTAAGAATAAGGTTGTCGCACTTTTGGCTTCAAAACACACATAGACTTTAAGTAAGTAAAAAAACAATCCGACAAAGACTTCTAAACGATGGTTTGACTCCTTGAATTGCTGCATGGGGGTCAGCGTTAACCATAGATAAAATTGTAGAGCCCAGATAAAGTCTGCCTGGATGTTTCCTCAGATTTATAATAGCTCTTCTAGTCCTACCTTTCTTAGAAAGTTTACGATATCGTTGGGCTTCAGATTAGGTAGATCTTTCACTTTTTTCGTAAAATCCTAGGTATCTGACCCTTGAATTACGTAATGCAATGTATTCTGAAAGTATGTGTATTGAGATTTCATCCTCTACCTCACAGAATTTGCATTTTGCTTCACCCACCAATCCTAGTTTCTTCATGCGTCCTCTTAATCTGCAGTGCCCGGTTAATATTTCCGTTATAATACGGAGGTTTTCCTTAATAAGGTTCAGACAGCTGAAAGATCTCTTCTGGTTAAAGTTTTCCAGGATTGTGTTAGTCCTTCTAGATCGCTTCAGTATTTTTCTCTATCCATCATCGTAAGTTTTTCCAAGACTGTACTACTGCTGATTCTACTAGATGGTTCTGGTCCCATGTATAGGGTTTCAGCACCTGTTTTGCCAACTTATCTGCTGTTTCGTTTCCTTCTATGCCTATGTGTACTGGATCCCATAAGAGGTAACAGTGTTATTTGGTTTGTCTAGGCATTCCCAGACCATCTTTGAACTGATTGTGTGTAAGTTCAGAGCTTTGATGGCTGCTTGAATTTCTGACATGGTTACAATCTTTTGTCTAGGATAGTTCCTTTCTATATTAAATTCTACACATCTTTCAATTTAACCGATTTACGCTAGAAAAATACTTGGGTATGCACCCAGACTTTCTAAGTATTTGGCTTCAGGTCCAAAAACCCCTGCTTCTGTTTCGTTATCTGTCTTGGAGCCACCCTTATACCATTTTATGGCATTTTGGCATAGCCCCAATATGGTGTATTTGTCCCATTCAGATTTACCACCCAGTTTTTTGAGGAATTTTCTCACAAAGTTAAATTTCTTTGTCATGTCATCTTGGATCATTTCCCAAGTTTGATCAAATGGAAGGGATCGATGTATTGTCTTAATGTTCCGTCTTTGACCATTGTATATATGCTTTCCTCCCTTACACTTTTTACTTTAATGTGTAGTAGAGTGAGATTTAGGATTACTTCTATTGCAGCTGAATCTTCGACAGGTTTGTCCACGTGGTAGGCAAATTTGATCTCGTGCCCCAAGCTACTGCACTATAAGTTATGATTGGTCTTACTATTGCCGTGTTTTTACATTTTACAATCATTTTTTAAATGTAATTTTTATTTAAGGAATCAATTAAATAAAATTTCCAAAGAAATAATTAGGTAATTATTGAAGGTGCGTTCCTTTCAGATTAACTTGTCGAAACATACTTGAGTGTAGAATCAAAAATTCCACCATACATAGATATACTTGGGCAGCTTTTAATAGAACTTTCAACTTTCATTTCAACAAATCTTTTTATTGCAGTCACTCAACTTTGTTTATTTTTGTTAACGCTCTGTTACATGTTAAAGTCAAAATATAATATATACCTATATAAAATGCATATTTATGAAGATATTTATCACAAAAATATAAGAAAAAGAATTTGAATTGCCTTTTGGAAAAATCAATAAGTATAAGTAATACTTTATAAGTCATTTTGTTGAATCCATATCTTCATAAACCTATGACCACTGATAGAGCCAGATTTTATAGCAAAATTATTCTAACCAAGTTATAATTCTCATCAAATCATCCTTTAAACGTGAGTGATATATAGAGTTTTATTCATTATTTTTAATCATGATTTATTGATAAAGATTATATTTTAATTAATAAAGAATTTGGGATCTGGCACTTATTATACGGGTAAATCCGTTTAACGGGGTATTTGGAGTCAACCAAATAATTTGGAACATTAAAAAAATATAATAATAAACAGAAGTTAATTTAGTTAAAAATATTTCTTAAAGGGGAGTTTAGGCTAAAACCGGGAATTAAAGTAAAACCAAGACACTTCACTAACACTTTCTAATGCGATTATAGTATATTGTTTTACGAGCAAGGAATTATACTCATTTCCCACGAGTACGATGTTTGCAGCAAGAGCCGCAGGCGAATGCTGCAAATCGTACGAGTGGGAAATGAGTTATTCCTTGCGAGTCAAACACTATACTTTTTCTACGGTTATACCACATAATAATACAATAATTCAAAAATAAATCCAATACAAAACAAAACATAACGATATAAGTTATATTATTTAAGTAAAATTGACTATTATTTACAATATGTACAGTTATCATACCTTAAATTTATTTGTTAATTCAGAAAAATAAGCTTAAAGCACAGTTTCTGAAACGGAATTTGTTGCCTTTTTCTTTTGCCAGGTCACGAAACTTTCATATGCATTCTGGTACTTATGTTTTGAAATTTCGGGAATCAAATTCTGACAAGCTTCGTTTGCCGCTTCTCTTATTTCAGGAGGAGTTAATTCTAATTCATTTTTATCACTACTTAACATTTTTACAATCTAATTTAAATAATGTATTAAAAACTATCTGTTATATCTGTCACTATTTTATTACTGTCAATCTGTACTGTTAGTCGAATATATGAATACATAATTGTCACAGTATACTTGATTAAGTTAAAACAATAAAGAAATGAACATTTTGTGTTATCAGATAAAGAAATGAGATATTTCTTTATGAGATATAACAACGTACCCTATTTCTTTAGAGATTACTGTCAAAAAATGATACATTTGTATAATAACCGTAGAAAAAAATTTTTCCGCACTTTGGTCACTGCATTTCGGCATCTTGAATAGATTTGTCAACAAAAGTTTGAAGCCGTAAGTGAGTGCTTTCATTGTTAGAAAATATTAAAAGATTTTACGGAGGTTTGATGTAATATTTAACGTATTTTAAAGGCGTATTATAATTCCACGTTTGAAGTGTAAAATGCATTTTAATTATTTTGGTTATTTGTGAAATTCTATTATCATTTTAGAAATTTTTTATTTAAATTATCTTTTTGAAGTTATACTTCTATTCATGCACTCGGTGGAAAAGATTTGTGTACAGTTAAATGGGAAAAATCATTACATATGTAATGGTGTGAGTAAGAGAGTGACAGACATACTTATAAGGTATATTGGTCGGTAAAACCAAAGATGAAATATTTCTCACATGTTATTAGTCATAACTATAAGTTCTTTAAATACCTTTTCAACATTCAGTACATTGAAAAGGGATAGATATACAAAAAACAGTCTGAACTAATGTATGAATATCATAGTGACCGACCACATGATTATTTGACAGATTATTTTATAATTCTGTCACGTAAGTTAACATATTCACTTTAGTATTTTATATTAATAATATTAATAGTAATATTCAGTAATGAGTATTGTATTGTAGTCTAAAATTCCGTCACATGGTTGCAGTATATCCTGCACTATGCTTTTGAGGTTTTTGGCTACATAAACAGAATTTTTACGAATAGTCGAGGAAATAAAGCACCAAAACCTCCGAATTCTGTAACGTAAGATGGATCGGAATGCGTTTTTTTGCATTGCATTCTGTTACTTTTATTAATTTAGGTTTGTTTAAACTTGTAATTGATTATACAAATAAATGTAAAATCTCTTGCAACCTTGGTTGATCTGGATGTGGAGATTTGGGGAGGGGCGAGCAGGTGCTCTGTCAGCATTCAGGCCACATATGACCCATTGTGCATCCTCCCGTGTGTACGGATATCCACACCTCAGGCTGTCACCAGGCCGAGAGATTTAAAGTAGGTGATGAGGCTCCAGAGGGGTATCTTCCGGACATCGGCTATTGTAAGCCAGTACTTGCCAACACGGATCTTCTGATTTCAGAAAAAGCAGAGCATACATTATATGCTTCACTGTTTTCTCTTCTTGTTCGCAACCTCCGGATAGCGGCGATTCAGCTAATTTTAACCTAAAGAGATGCTGTCGCAATTGGCAGTGACCTCTTAAAATTTTTACAGCTGTTTGGTGATTTTGTCTGATCAATGCTACTTTCTCGCCATGATTGGGTAGTAACTCTCTGACCAGTCTACAGTGCGTTATTTAATTCCAGCACTGTTTTGGTGAAAGTGCTGTTTGATACGGTCCACAACAGCGGACATTGTTAGCTTGGAAGATGGGCGAGGGCTAACATATTTATAGTCCGCAGTCCTCCTTGCTAAATTGTTTGCAATGCGGTTGCCTTTAGAGTTCCCAGCTCAGAGGGACCATGTTATTCTGGCTGGTCTCAGTTAGAGTTTGGTGACATTCTAGTACTAAACTTATCACAGTGATACGTGGTTGATTTTGTCTGATCAATGCTGCTTTCTCGCCATGATTGGGTAGTAACTCTCTGACCAGTCTACAGTGCGTTATTTAATTCCAGCACTGTTTTGGTGAAAGTGCTGTTTGATACGGTCCACAACAGCGGACATTGTTAGCTTGGAAGATGGGCGAGGGCTAACATATTTATAGTCCGCAGTCCTCCTTGCTAAATTGTTTGCAATGCGGTTGCCTTTAGAGTTCCCAGCTCAGAGGGACCATGTTATTCTGGCTGGTCTCAGTTAGAGTTTGGTGACATTCTAGTACTAAACTTATCACAGTGATACGTGGTCTATTCACTTTTAAAATTGAGGTAGATCGGACGATGTAGTCGGTTTTTGTTTTGTTAAAATTCTAATATTATACAGTGTTACAGTTTACAACAAACTGCCTTGAAATTATAAAAGAATAACCAACCGATAATCCTGGAGTAACGAATGTATGAAAAATCCATTGAAGAAATAGTAAACAGTAGATTAGATAAGTTTCACTGCTTCCGTTGTTAAGGGGCAATATCGCGTATATTACCAGTTTTGGACCAAGTATGGGGCAAAACCGTAAAAAGTTTTTTAAAAAAATTTATAATTCTAATAATTAAAATTCTAATTTTAATGAATAAATATGTGATTTATAAGTGTTATTAAAAATATCTAATAAAGTTGATTAATAATGTTAAAAAAATACACCTTTTATTTAATATTTTCCCGAGCTTCTCGATTTTACCCCACTATCCCTTACCTATAAAAATACTTAGTATATATTTAATTTAAAGAAAATTGTTATATGTAGGTATAATTTTAGACGTATGTATTTATAAAGTTTAAGCAATGAGTAGTATTAACGTTGCAAGTTAGTCAAACAATAAATTTTCATTTATTTTCTAGTTAACTCTTTTCGTAGTTTGACTATCTTTGTACTTCATATTATTTATCACTGCGCGAAGTTAATATCTCTATTTTCCTATACTTGGTTCATATGCGCAGTTTACAGATGCCCATAAGTAATTATATTTTAACAATTTTTATAGGAATTGATGTAATAAATAAATATTAATTATGAGAAAACGTAAGAGTGCCTACATTTGTACTCAAACCAATAGTAATTGTATACGTATGTGAATTAATGTTGTAACAAGCAAAGGTAATAATAAATAAAAACATAAAACTGCAAAAGTAATTGTTGAGTAGAGGTTAATTATACAAGCATGAGAATCTATGTCAACAGACTCATGTTATATTTTTGCAAATTATTAAGTAGTAATATGCGCTTCTCGAATAATTTAGTTTATAAATTATTTTGTCATTGGTTTTTACATCAGATTTAGTGTTAGAAATGGATTTTTCATTGCCTGTGATAGTACCAAGCTGTCTTGAAAGGTTTATATTTTACCATTTTGATTTCAAAACAGCCTGAAACTGCAAACAGTCTTAGCAAACCAAAAGGTTATATGGCCTTCACTGCACTACTCTAAATTACTCTTAGGCTACGGCCACATTGGCGGGATTTGAGGCTGCGTTTTGGTCCGCTCAAAAGATAGAAGACGAGCGTTCTTATATAAATATAAATATGTTAAAAAAAAAAATTTATGTGAACGTTATAAATATGGAGGAGAAAAATAAAAAGAACAACTGTAGAAGTTAATAATGTACAAATGAAATAAAAAAAATGATAGAAAAGTGGTACAAAGGAAAAATTATTACGATCCATAAAAAATAGCAAACAAAATCATGTCAACCGTAATACAACGAAGACTAAGTGAAGCGACGAAGAACATCTTAGGACAGTACCAATGCGGCTTTATTAAATGCAAGTCAACCACAAATTCCATAAATACAGTTAAGCAAATCATGGAGAAAGCCATGGATATAACATAGAAATTAAACTGCTTTTTATATAGACTTCCAACAAGCATTCGATTCAATAAAAAATCGCAATTGCTGGCAGCTCTAAGAGAAATGGGAGTACATAACAAATTAAGAAAATCAATAATCATAACATTGAATAGAACTGCAGTAAATATAAAAACCCACGGGAAACAGAAGGATTTCTCATAAATTATGTGGTTAAACAGGGAGATACGTTATTAGCAACCCTATTAAACCTTGCCTTTGAATACATAGTGAGAAAAATAAGTAAAGGTATATTTAGAACGAAAGAAGCACAAATATGCTGATGGTATTGCGACCATAACTCAAAATAGAAAAAGAAAGGAAAGGATGTTAAATGAATTAGTAGCAGAAGGTAAAGGATTAAAATTAGTAATAAATTAAGAAAAATAAAAAGTAATGAGATTTGCCAAAAAAATTAATAATAAAAAGATTAGAATCGGAAAACATAAATTTGAGGTAGTTGAACAGTTTAAATACTTAGGAATATTACTAATGGAGAAGAAGAAACAGAAATCAACCAAAGAACAGCAAATAAGTCTTATCATGCAATTAAAATACTAGTAAAAAATAGATTATTAAGTAATAAAACAAAAAGGAAAATATACCAAATACTAATTTGACTGACGATTATGTATGCAGTCCAAAACCATCAGCATGACAAAAAAACAAGAGAAAGAGTATTGGAAAGGAAATTACTAATAGCAATACTAGGATCAATAAAAAAATAATAATGAATTTAGACAAAAAAGAAATTATAAACTTTTTGATTTTTTATTCTTCTGATAGCAATTAGAATTTGATTCTTTAATGCACATATAAGTTTATCACTCAAAACACTTTGATGTGTGTTTCAACTTATACTGTTGCATTTTTATGTATCTTTAGTTAAGTTTATATCTACTTACTTTACTTAATCCCTTGTATTTTTATATCTTTCTTCTTCTAACTAATGTTAGATTTTCCTCTTATTTTGATTATTTCTATTCGCACTGCATTAATGTTTTACATTGTGTATACGATTTGGTTGGTCATTGCTTTCATCTGATCACTATTTCCACATGATTTTTTTTAGCATTAAAGGTATCTATTGTTATGATTTGAACTAGTTGGTCTTTATGTAGTATGCAAATATGATTAAGACTAGCTAGATAAAAAATGACGGTATGAATCTATGGAACTTTTATCAAGGGATGGATAAAAAAAATTATTGAAAAAAGGGTATAAAAGAGAATACCTGGGAGACGTTTGTTGATTATTGATTTTTGTTCAGTCATTAAAATTTTTTTTGAGATTGGTTGTCAAAATATTGAAACGATAGAATTAAATATTGAATATTAAAATAAACTATATCAGATGAACATTTGTATATTGAAGAATCTCAGATAGAGAGTATGGAAATTGGAGCTTGAAAAACCATAGATTGATATTGAAATTTGGTTATCAAGAAGAAAATTAATTTTAAGATAAGTATTTCTTTTATAATAGTGGTATCAGCTGGTATTATTGGTTATGATTGAAATAATTATTAAAGGTTTTTTTTTTGAAAAAAGGGGCAAAATTATAATAAATTAAGATTGTTATTTGTACTTCATTGATTAAACGTTTTGTTTTTTTTTTGTTGTTGTATTGTATTAAAAATGAATTTTTAGTAAATGCTAATCTATGAACCCATCCTGAAGAGTCCACCAATATATAGATTGTTATAGCATATCATAACAATATGTATATATATTGCAATTTTGCTTTCCATTGTACTATTTTTTGCATTCTACTGTCAGTACTGTCCGACATTTATAGTTTTTAACTATTGGTGTATGGTCACTGCCTTTATCTTATTACGCTCAACATATGTCACAACACGACACGACCGACACGACACACGCATGTTTCTCTGTCTGTGTGTTTTTTTCTCTCTCATAGATAGATATATCTTTATTTAAATAGGAAACCCTAATATACATAAATACTAATAAAAGTACAATTAAAAAGACACTAATTTAAATTAAAAGAAAATTTACATTAAAAAGAAGATACTGTAGAAAAAAAATAAGTACCTACCTATAATAGTATTATATTTTATTTCATCCTGTTTTTATAAATTAATAAATTCATAAACATTTTAAAAATAGTTCGTAACTTGACTAGTTAGATACGTCAAATTACCTTAACTGTCAGTTACTGTCAAATATTTTAAAATTTTGTATTAAATTGTTAATTCCTGTTTTAAATTAAATTGAAATAAAAAGTAATTTTTGGTATATGTATATAATCTAAACCTCTGGTATTGTATGAATGGACACTTTTGTTAAAAGAAACGAACTGTTAAAAATATTCAGGTAATAATGGATTTACTATTTTCTATTTTGCTTTGAACAATATAGTGTCGCGACTTTGTTAAAAGTTTATACAAGTTTTTTTTAGATAATAAATAATAAAATAATAACAATAATGTATCCTGACAGTGTTTCTCCACAAATTCCGGATATTGCTGATGGAGTTAGGTAAGTAGAGATTTTATACAGACAATAATAAATGCTTATGTATGTATAAACACTCTGTTGTGTTTACAAATTACAATTCCTTTACTAATTAATCGAAAGGAACTTCCATCCGGGTGTCCCTTGACACCTCTCACTTTTTTTTATTGCTCTTAATTTATTCTAAAATCTGTGCTATTTCTTCTTACTTCCTGAGTTTACTTCTGAATCACTTATATTTTCATCTATCTTGGATTCTTTACCTTATGTTGGATTATTCTGCACATCTTATTCTCATTGAACCAGCATTCCTTCTTTTTTCAGCAGTACCTTTTTTAATACTTAGAATATTTGTGTCTAGAGGATTTAAAAGGTTCAACTTCAGGTTAAATTTGCTTATACTGGTTAACTATTACCAATTTACCATTTTTTTTAATTTTGCATTTCTACATATGTCAGCTGTGGTTTAACCTTAATTAGCTTTAATTACAGCACTTCGTGGAAAAACCTTGAATATATTAAAAACTGGTGTCAAAGGTAATAATAGTTTAATACTATTATGACGTTTTTACAGAGTCTTTAAAAATCAAAGAACATATAGACCGTTTACTAAGAACCAACAACTACTTCCCTGGCTATTTGCCTCGACGGACATTGAATTACAGTTCAAAGTTAAACGGGGTTAGTAGATCTGCAAAATAGAACTAACCATTTTAGTTTGCAATTCGAAAGAATATCACTTGTAGACCGGTTTCGGCGTATTGCGCCTCATCAGTACACGGAAGATATCCGTCCAGAAGCTCTAAGACCATCTAGACTAGAGATATGTCTGAAATCACACAACTCTTTCTGTCGAGGAACCGGACGAGTTTGACAAACTGGTGAAGAATAAGCTGCATTAAAAAAAGTAAAAGAAACGAAAAATGCGGAGGGAAAAAAATAGAATAAATTCATATTTTTTTAAATGGTTGTTTAGTTCATTAATTACAAGATATTGATATATTATGTATTGGCAAAACTGTATTTTACAAAAAATATAAATAAATATCGAATTTTTATCTACTATTTCATCTGTTGTAAATATATTTGCATTGAATTATTTATCATAATGAGTAAATAAAACCAGATGGTCTCATTATCAATTAAATCCTGTCTAATTACACGCATTGTACATAAATTGCCATAATCAACATTTTGCGACTTAGAAACATGTGTATAAAATTAATTTTAAGTACAATTATTGTTATTTCAATAAAATAAACAGATTAGTTATATATAGAAAATAAAAGAAAACTTACCTATAGAAAACGTAAAATAACAGAGAAAACTATCCTCCTTTTAATCAGGATTAATGACCGTTTTCAAGAAGGAAAATAATGTAATAACAATAAATAAAGTATGTTGGCATAAGCTGGTCTTCTTTCTCACAGACCACTATTTTGTTATGGAAATCGCACAAAACATCTTGGGTGGACAGAATATTATCTGAATTGGGACGAAGCAAAATAGACTAATAATAGGAGAGTAAGAATGTGGCGTAGATGTAGCGCCTTAAGAAGAATGAGACACTTTCACTAGATCTAAAGTCACTGTGGTAGTTATATTATGGTATGGGCTGGAGTTATACTCCATAATAGAACGCAGCTCGTTTTTCTTGGATAGAACCATCATCCAAGCAGTTTTTTGGAAGAAAGTTCTTCAACGAATAGTTCAACCATTTTTTTATGTTGCTGGCCTAGAACTCATCGACATGTATGACAACGCTCGTCGGTATGTTGCTCGACAGGTACAATAATGGTTCCAGGAGGAGAACCTCGTTTCTGACCATCGCACAGTGCGGCCGAAGTCACCTACGAAGAGAACGTTACTGATGAACGCAAAATACAAAAGAAGACACAAAGAGAAAAGGAATAGCCAGATACCAGGATTATAGCGAGAGAAGCAGATAACATGAAGTTACACAAATATTTTACATTCATGTTTTAATTACTAAACGTTTTATACCAACAGGAATATTCACACGCTACAAGCAATAAATTTCCGTTAATAAAAAAAGAAGTTAAACAACTAAATGTTATTAAATAACAAGAAAGTGTGAATCGTACGAATAGTATGTTCGGTTTAATTGGGTAGATGTACACTTTCCAATAAGGTTTAATTTTTTTATAAAAAGTATGTAGTCATTAAAAAAACAATTTAAGATAATTATTATTAAGATAATATTATTAATTTCTAAAATTTGTATCTATCTTTGTATTGGGTTGATGAAATAATCAATTAAAGTAAATTACATAAGGCCGGTTTTACCAAAGGAACTAAAGTACAATCTTAGCTAAGATGTAATTTTTCCTTAAGATCAATTTTTTTCTTAAGCAATATATATGAACTTAAAATCTTGCTTAGCGAAGATTTATTTTAAGATGTACACATATTGGCAACATGTTTATTTATTAAATGACAATCTGATTGTCTTTAGTTCTGTTCAAATTTTGTGATATCTGATATTATTTATGTGTCATTTGTGTCAGTAATAAACCACGAAGACTAGATACCAGAAGTCTACACGGTGTAGGCTTTTCCATAATATTTCTGGTCTCAATAATCAACCTAGATCATAGTTCTATTTTTGCCACTGGCGGCGCGAGTAACCATAAGAACTTATAGAGCCTTATAAGAACCGATATTTATGACATTTAAATTTCGCGAATTATTTAAAATTAGTTGTCATAAAAGCTGTCAATAGTTAAAAAACTTCCCGCGTAAGGATTTAAACGAGTATCTTAGGAACACGAGCGCACTCTACCGGCAATAGTTTTGTCCCCTGAATTGAGACCATTTTTTTAACATTACGTTTAAACTTCTGGTATCTATACTTCGTGAATAAACGTTAATACTTCGAAAGTTGAAAGTTATTGACAGAAAAAGAGTACATTATACCACTGAAGAACTTACTGAAAAACAAAAATGTGAAAAAAGTGAATACAGGAATAATCGAAAAACGAGTACACAAAACACAAATGAAAACAATAAAAAAAATGAAACTGAAAAAACAAGAAAACAACCAAAATATAATAGAAAAAATCAAGAAACAAATGAGCTTATGATGGAAAAATTTAAAAACACAAAAAACAAAAAATGAATAGAAAAAATTAATAAAAAGCTGGGTTGCAAAACACCCGATAGATGGCGTTGTATTACTATTGCTAAATTTTAAATTTAAAAAGCTTATTTAGATTTGTCTTCGCCCAGGATGTAGCCACATCAAAAAATGTGAAGTGGCGCTAAACAGATAATTTCAAAAATAGGAAAATCGAGCGAAAAAGGAAAACAAACAATAGAATTGGAGAAAAATAAAATAATAAAAGAACCGAAAAAAATAGAATATACGGCAAAAAAAGGAAAAAATCTCAAAATTTAGGGAAAAAACTAAAAATGTATAAAATCAATAAAAGTGAAGAATTGAAGAAAAACAATAATTATTTAAAAACATAATTACAAATGGTTTAAAAAATTAGAAAATAAAAAAAATGTGGGAAATCGAAAAAAACGACAAAACAGTAAAAATTACTAAATACATCGAAAATAGTACTTTACGTTAGTAGTGTGGAACGCGACAAAGAGCACGAGTGATGGGATTACCTGCTAACCGCACGAGTAGCGTATTCTATTTTTCATCACTCCGTGAGGAAAGCTCTTGAATTTGTCTAAAATAAAAGGAAAGAAAGATAATAAAAGTAGTATTAGGTCTGATCTGCGTGCACCGCGAAGGCGCTGAAGGAGGGTTGGGTAAGGCGGATCCCCCCATTAATACAAAATTTTTTAGAGTTAAGAAATTATAACATTTTTATAAAAAATAACACTTTTTAACTTCCCGCTAACTTAGATTCCCTGTAAGTTTGAACCGATTTGAGCCGGTAGATTTTGAGAAATTTCAAAATAACCGAAAAAAACAATTGGTAAAAATGATGTTTTTTGGGCATATCTTTTTGGCTATTGAATCGATCAATTTCATAACCTAATCAGCTCTCAAGCTTAAAAAACCTGGTCGAATGCCGTTTTGCAAATTAAAATCGGTTGATTCGTTCGTGAGATATCGTGGTCGAAAAATTTCAAAAAAAGTGTTTTTTTTTTAATAACTTGGAGATTTTTCGACCAACCGATTTTGCACTCCCAGTAACGTTTTTAGGTCTCAAAAAACTGCGTCGAATGCCACCTTGAACATCAAAATCGAATAAGGCGTTAAAAAGTTATGGCTTTTAAACATTTCAAAAAATGTCAAAAACGTCAAAATACGTCACGTTACTATAGCTTTGCGGTTAAAACTAGCGGGAAGTTGCAAGGATGGCCTTTAAGGTCAACTTTTTTTCGAATTTTTTATTACAAAATTATGTATAGTTATGAATCTTTGTTAAATACGTTAAATGTAATATTTGAACAGTTGCTTAATACTATAGACATATTTTTTTTATTCAACTTAAGTATATTAGATAATAATTGAGAATCAACAAATCTTATTTAGTAATGAAACGTTTGATTGATTATATCGTGGTGCATTTACTAACGCGTTATCAGATGCAAGACTATTAAAAAATTCATCCTCAATTTCTTTTAATTCAATTTATATTTCATTTATTTTTGATTGGGAAACACTTATCAACTCTGTTTCGGTCATTCATTCCTTTCCGCACGGTCCTGCATGGTCGAAAGCAGTGCTTTCAGCACGAAGTAATGAAAAGTTTTATATTTCGTAACGTTGAAGGAAGCATTGCTTTCTGCACGATCCTGCATGGTAAAAAGCAGTGCTTTCCGCACGGAGTGATGAAAAAATATATTGAAAACTTAGAAACAAACGAGAAAATGTGATAAAATCGAGAAAAAAATCATAAAAATTAAAAATAAAAAGAAAAATGGAAAAAATCCTAATTTCTCCGGTCTATAGATGGTGTTAATGTTTAGAAGGAGAATTTTAGAACATTCTATATATCGCTCAGTATAATATTAATAATAGCCAATTCTTTTTTTAATTTACACTAATTTACCGTATTGAACAAATTGTTAAAATACGTGTACTGTTCTGCAATTATACTATATTAATGAAAACGTTATGGAATTTTAAATAAGCTTTTTCTAGGAACGTTTTGTATAAAACAGAATTACTTAATAATTTTCTGTCTGGGAATAGGTATATCTAGAAAACAGCCAATAAATTATTAAAAGTGTATCATTTAATTCAAATCATTGATTATAGAACTGTTTGAAATGAAACGTGACATTACAAATAGGATAAATTAAGTATAATGGATAGAAAATATTACACATCAGCAGCTTTTACAGGAAGAAGGTTGGAGTTTTCTGGGGTTTTCCTAGACAAGACCCAAGGCTGGAAACAGCTTCTTACAGAAAGAATTGCCTGATAGTCGTTTTTATGTAGTATTAAGTTGTCAAAGACAACTTCTATACTCATACCTAGGTAAAATTTTAAAATTGTAGCACTTCCCAGGAAAGTAGAGGAGTTTGTACAACAGTATAAATACAGTATTTACCCTAATTTCGCAAAGAAGTTGAATCGAATTTAATTATTAAAGATAGAAGTCGTCTGGCATTCATTCGCCGGTCTTACTGCAGCCTAGTTGGGCTTATTGTAATTCTGCATTGTTTTATGTCACCCACTTGAATCACTACCCTCTACTAGTTTGTACCGGTCTAATAGATAAGTAAAATATGTTTGTGGAGTCACTTTAAAGCCTCTAAAAATTGACTGTCGTCTGCAACCCAGGACCTGCCAAGGTACGATATGTGTTTAACTGTACTAAATTCTCTGCCACTTAGGTTTACATTAAACAGTAACAGTTTACAGGTGTCACTTGACAGGTGCATGGCCCTTAAAGAATCCTTGTAGCTAATTCATGCCTGTTTTGCGCAGCGTTTCAGCTACTCTGGCAAACATTTGTTTAATACACACTCTGTAGTGTACTTTTAGCTTGGTCAGATATGTATACCTACTGTTGGTTGTGGTGTCTACGAAACTAGGCTTTGATTCGGATATGGACCATACTTTTTGATATTCCTAGAGCTGACTCTGAAAACTAGAATGTTGAAGCTGATCCTCTTATTCAAGTTTATCAGCTTGTTTGTTGCCTTTTTCCTAGCACCCAAGCTAGATTGACACTGTCATGTTCCGCCAGGATATCGAGTTTCACTCGGCATTCATGTACTAACCTAAGAACACTTTTAGGATTTTTAAATAGCCGCCTGATTATCTGAGCAGACATTAATCTACTTCTGCTTGAAAAACATATGTATACGTTCCTACGCACACAGAAATTTGTACGTTTCAGTTACTACGGTAAATTCCTGCTTCTGAACCGTCCTTAATCTTAAACCCGTCCATGTATTACGTACCTATATCTCTGAAGCTTGGATCGCATATTGACATTCCTTGTAATGTCGTAGTTCTTTCTGAACTCTTTTCTGCTTTTTGTTGTGTCTTGATCTAACAAAAATGTTGCTCAGGTTTTCTTGCAGCCTGTAGAAGCCCATCTTTGCCCCCTCCTTTAACATTATGTGAGTAGAAGATAGGTCTAAAGGGACCTCCGTTGCTGATGTTGAGTGCTTCTTAAATCTCTAGGTATGCTAAGACAAGCCAGTCTTTGGACCCTGCCTAGTTAAATGATGACATTTTTTGTTGTATCTTCAGCCATTATACCAAACCCACATATTTCACTGTTGGTTTAACCACCAAGTTATAAATTTGGTATATACTTGTCTGGATTCAAACCCTACGTTTTACCACGTGTGGATTTGGCCACCATAAAAGTTTTTATCGCCCTTTAGTAATGTATTCCAGATGGTGGTTCCAATTAAATTTTGAGTCAAATATAACCCCAAGATACTTAACCTCTCCCACCACTTGTATATTTGTACTATTAAGACTTAGAGGACCTGCACCTGCAAGTTCCTTATCATGGTAAATGTTACAATTTTAGATTTTAAAGGTCTTATGTTAAGCCCTGCATTTAAGGTCCGTTCCGTGATTACATTCAGAGCCTGTTGTGTTCCATCTCTTGTTGAAGTAGGTATATAATTTTTCGTAGGCTAGGAAGACCAGGTTGACGCATAGCAGATGGTGTCTTTTTCATTATTAAGTCTCAGTATTACCGCATCAAAAAAAATATGAGGACCACAAAATAACCTCCTTCGTGCCTTTAAATGTACTCAATTTTACTACCGTCAAGTCTCTAGCAATTATGCAGGTCCTCGATACTTCTGAGGATCTACTATATCGATCCCTTTAATAGCAACACTGATTTATGCCGAAGTTGTCTCCATGTGCTTGAGGTTCGCCTTATGACCCTGAAAGTCACCAAGTCTATAGTAGGCCTCCAGAATTCTATAAAAGGGTAGGATTTGACCAGTCTTGTCTGTTTTGTACCTTTTTGGAAACCAGTCTTCTGATCTCAGGCCGGTGTTTTGCTTCTGACGGATGCTAAATCCCTCATCCGTCGTTTTTGCCTCTAGTACATACTCTCTACAATACAGAGTTAATACCTTTAACGACTGTTTGATCGATCTATACTTTAAAGTGTTACCTGTATTAGTCAAAAGGATTCGCTAAAAAAACCGACAGTTGAGTGGAACACCAGACATTCACAGCGATCTTCTTGGTTTGATATACTGATTATTTAAATATTTCATTCGCATAATTTAATACATACGTTTTGTTGGAATGACCCAGTGAGTCTCCAGCTTAAGACCGATCACGAGGAGCATAGAACCATGCGAAGACACCAACGAGACGAAACACTTGCTAAAAGTGACCGAAATAAAAACAGTAAAAATAATAGCAGATAAAAGAAGACGAGGCAGAGTCACAAACATGAAATTAAAGAACAATGCAAAATACAAGATATATTAAGATAGATAACTCAGCGCAAGAGGCAGTGATTAAATCATGTAAAACAAATGGACGAAAAAAGACGTCCAAAAGTGGCCCTAGGTTGAAGACTTTCCCACTGCCGAAAGGCCACTAAAAAGATAGGATAGTTTGCCATCTTCTTCGTTGTAAAAGATGCACAAACTGCTTAAGGATTATCAGGTTAATAGAAGATTTATTTTCTACTGATTTATCGTAGTTATAAATATTAGCTCATAGGTTAGATTTTTTTACTAACTACAAATTACGTATCTTACTTTACTTATTCTACCCCTAAAAAGCTATAATATATAAAAATTTTTGATCATCCCCGATAATAAAACTGTAATACAACTTGCCAATTTATCAGCATATCTATAACAATAAATTATATTGTTAAATACTTGTGCCTTCATACCGCAACAATCCGATTAGATTAAAAAGACATACTGCACACTATTATTGATAATAATTAATTTTTTCAGCTATCAGATATGATCTGACTTCAGTTCGTTGAAGAAATGTGGATATGTTTCAAATACATATAACAACACATTGTTTTTTTGTTAAATTGTTTTTCGTGTTGTTTTTTGCGTCAACAAGGACATCAGAGAATGATTTATTACAGGTATTATTATTGTATTAAAATATATTTAATATTAAATCAGAGCCAAAGAAATTAGAATGTTAAAATTTTTGTAATTGTAATCATTAACATTTCAATTTGTTTAGGCACCACCTAATTTTAATTCTATTGAAGCTAATATTGAATATCAATTTAAAATTTCTTATTGCTTATTTCATTGTTTGTATTCACTGGTCAAAGAGTTTTTTGTTTTTTATTCAAGTTTTTTTGTACAAAATTTTACTGAATTTCCTCGTTTGATTCTGGTTTCTTTAACCTTTAGAGTAATTTTACACACTTCTCGATTTTACTTGGTAACGTTACGATTACCTTACAAACAAGAACTTAATATTTAAATTCCAAATCCAATTCTCTGATTTAATTGAACAGGTGCTGGGTTTATTTTCTTTTTAAATGATTAAGTAATACATGAGTACCAATTATAAAAATGTAAATAATCAAAAACTCGGTCTGTACCCGACAACGAAATATTGTCCAAGGTCTCTCTGGCTAGGCATCATTAATCAGGCAATTAAAAACTCTGATATTAGGATGCTCCTAAACAAGGAAATAATATTTCCTAATTCTCTTCAGGAGTTATGTATTAATAAGTCCGAAGGCAAATTAAAGGTCTTCCTGATCAGATGTAAACTTTCTCTTTGAGAGAAAAGACACAAATCAGCAAATTGTAATCTATAGACAATTCCCGTGTAGTTTTATAACCATTAACCAAACACGGATGTTGCCTGAAGACTAATTATTAATTGTATTAACCACAATAGTAAAATAAAGAACAATCGTATTCAAAATTACTTAAAAAAAACTGGATAAAAAATTTGTATGTTAAATTCTAATTTGACCTATATGGTAAATTCTAGACTATAAGTGGGTGCGATCTAAAAGATCTTTTGTGTATACCATCCATATAATTATTAGTCCATTAGGTCTAGACTTTAAAAAAAGTCTATTATCGGCTTAAGATGTATGTTTGTAACCTTATCAGGTTCTAAGGAGACCTATCCCAGATATTTATTTTGTTGGTGGTCAATACCTTAGCGGTTTCATCTGCATACTCACAGCATTTATAGGTTGCACTGTTCACTTTGTCCATTTTACATAGATGGTACCACTTTAGTGGACAGGTTTTAAAAGCTCTAAAAGTAATTTCGAGTAGTGCAATGAAGTCTGTATTAACCTTTTTGCTAGTCTTTGGCTAGTAGTGCTTTTCCAGTTCTTCCTTTTCCCAATTACGAACTAAACGCTGCTTTGTGATATGTTATAAAATGATTCAGTTCCGATAAAAGAAGTATTAGTTCCTTTTTATGTGAGACCATCAGAAATTTTGTTTCCGAGAATCCCTTTATGCCCTGGTAGGTACTTACAACAAAGATACTTTGTTTTGTTCAGCCAGTTGCTTAAGAGACTATTTGTGGTTCCAGGCTAGGAGAAGCAATAAATATTTTGGATAAATTGATGTTTTTCTTGAGCATAAAAGTCTATTGCTAAAATCTCCACTTGGAAGGTTTAATGAGTGTTTCCTACGGTCATTAAGAGCCTAATGTTAGGACCTGTAACCCTTAAACCTACTACTTCTAGTGATAAATATATATATAGTATAGATAGTCATTGGGTTGGCTGTTGGCTTGTACCACTGCGACCTTTAGTGTGAAACCGATCACCTTAAAGCACCTTGTCTAGCCCTGTCCCCTAATGGGACTCAAGAGCCTTGACAGTGGCCTCTCCACGTAACTTGGAGCAGCCAGGTACTTCTCTTTCAATACTAGACATCACGGCTACATTACAAGGACTTATGCACATTGGTTTCATCCTTCTCTTGACAGTATCGACAAATATCTTCATCTGCCAAGTTCAGCCGACAATGTTTTGTCAAGAGACTGACATCGTTTCACCTTTGTGATTTCAGCTCTGCCGTAAATTTCAACGAGTATCCTTTCAGGAACACTTTGGCTTATTGCTTGCCAGATGATTTTTCCACCATTCCTTGCCTTCTATAGTCTCCATTTCTCAATGGCTGCCTTTCTAAACGTTTTAGTACCCCCCCAAACGTTGCGATATTAGCTCCTTCTTGGACCAACTCATCTGCCTTCTCATCCTGAGTGCCCTGGTACCAATACCAGTGTCAGACAATTTCGACTTGCGGCATGTGTCAGTGCCCTAACGCAGTTCCCTACCAGCTGTGAGCTTATTTTTACCGAGACTATCGCCTTTAGAACTGCTTGGCTGTCTGAGTATATTAGGTAGGTACTACGGTTTTACCCGCTATACCTTGACTTATGATTTCCGTTGCACAGTGTTGTATGGTCATTACTTCAGACTAAAACAGTGTAGCATATGCACCTAGAATTAATTGGACTTGTATCCTATGTCCCTTATTATATATACCTGACCCTGTGCCTTTCTCAGTCTTTGAGCCATCGGTATACCAGATTGACTTCCCTTGAATTGAAGGGCCATTTTTATACCTGGGGACTACACTGTTCTGAGGCATACTTATTATTTGATCCACTTTAAACCTATCACATAGCTCTGCTTGCTCTTTTCCAATTAATAAGGTTATGGGACCCTGACCCTGTAACAGCCTGTGAGCAGTTGCTATTGCCTCGTCATGGTGAATAAACCTAATATTAGTAACTTAGTACTAAATACGACTTACTTTGTATAAAAAAAGCATTGAAACAGATAGTTTTGATCCCTGTTTTGCCAGTCGAAACAAGACAATTTCAGACCAATGCAACTGTCAGTCAGGAACTGACAGTTGTTTCTCCCCTAGGGCAAAAACAAATGTAATTACTTCAAGTCTGTCAGAATGTTTCTGACTGACAGTTGCATTGATCTAATGTAGTCTTACTGGCTACAGAGATCAAAACTCGCTGTTTCAATGCATGTGATATAAAAAAATTTAGTGTGTGGCACGGGATGAAACAAAGAATATTTCTGACCGAGCGATGACAGCCCTCGCTTCGCTCGGTCAGTCAACTCTCGCCCTAGTCAGATATCGTCCTGTTTCACCCCTTGCCACACAATATTATTATGTTGGTTACCTACAGTTTTCATTAAATTAAACCAACATTTGACATTTCTCAGACAGAACTGTCTGCGAAATCGAATATTTTTGACAACTTATGACAAAATTTAAATTTTATATTTGTTATTTTTAGTTTTATACAAAACCATTTGGTAAGTCGTGGGTAAAGCATAGTACTTTACTCGAGGAACAAATTGCATATTTAGCTCGTTTCTTTAGCCCCTTCGCTCGCAAGCTCGCTCATGGGCCAAACACACTCGCTGTAATATGCAATTTACTCCACTCGTAAAGTAATATACTATTACAATATTCACAAATTTCTAACTCTGATAAAAGACAAAAATATAAAAGGCCGAGCACCTTTCTCAAATAATCAGGTTACTAGTTCTGAATAACCTCATACTTATACCTATAGATATTGACATTTTATTTTGTTTTTACTAAGTAATATACCTTTTTCCTAAGGTCTGTTCCAGTGAAGAATTTGATAATCTGACCTGGCCCACAACAACTGAAGGAACTTGTGGTCGTTCTATTCCACTATGCATAAATGAAGAGTATGAAATTTCAGAAAGATGCTGTTCGAAAAATAGAACTTGGGATGACATTCCAACATGCAAACAAACACAAGATATTGATAACAGTTTTAAACCATGTCCTGATAATTCAGTACTAAAAGAAGATGTGTGTATCTTTGTGATAAATAGTACTAACTATCCTCCACAGTGTCCGTATGAAGAAACTCTATCGTCAATTCATTACGTAAACCGGATAAATGATGATGATTTTCCTATTTGGGTGCCTGTTACAAGAGAGAATGGAAAATACGGTGAAGGTATGTAAAATTTAATATTTTTACAAAAATTTATTACAGCTAAAAAAATTCATTAAAAGTTACATTGGCGTTGGGCGCTAAATTTGTAACCCTAATTTACCCTAAGCTAGCTCCTGGGTCGTGGCTTACCTCTGAGTTTTATCAGTTTACCCCAAACAATTAACTATGGGCGCAAAGTACAGACAAACAAATAAAATCGCAAAATCAGTTTTAGGTGCTTTATTTTATCAAAATTTAAGTTAATAAAATTTTAAAATAAATAATTAATTATTTCTCTTATCTTCTTTTTCGGTGGAGTCGTTGAATATTCTACAATCAGGATTTCTTTCCAACAAAAAAATTCCGGGATGGAACTGCTTAGACTTTTTATAAATATTCCAATACTTCCTTCCGGAAAGATAAGGTATTTGTCTTCGAAACGGAATTCAATAGAAAAAGGAAAATTGCAGTCGCCTTGTCACGTTCTTCAACAATCACATTTTGTCTGGATTTGGCAATTACTCTAGTAATGAAATCATAATCAAAACTCCAACCTTTAATAATTTTCAATCAAGTAGATTCGCTATCTGGTTCTCCATATTATCGAGAAAAAATTAATTATATTTACATGTTTATAAATTTTATGATCACAAAAAACTGACCTTACGATAGCAATCTACTTGAAATTAATGTGTTAGTAAAATTATAAAATAACAAATTCACCACAATTTGGTAAATTTAATACAAATAAAAATTTATTTCTGAAGCAAAAATTTTACTTTCTTAACGAAGGGCCGAAGAATTCAAAATTGTTTCTGGTTTGAAGAAGGGACAGAGTAAAAATGAAAGAATCGAACTAAACGAAGTAAATAATTCGCCCGTTCTCCCTCCACGGCGCGGCGACGCGATACAATTTAAAATATAGTCAGGTAGATTTCGGCCCAAAAACGAACGTTACAAACAAAAAAAATAATATTTTTTGGCATTTCAAAACTGTTATAATTCTGGTTTTTATGCTAGAATACAAAACGTGTTAATTACGTTGTAAATCTTATCTCCTTAAAATAATTTTTCCGGAGCCTGAAAGCAGTGGAAATGTCCTAATACGTAGTTTAAAATAACTAGTCAGTTACCGTTTTTATTTTAAAGTCTTCTGGAATAGAGCTTTTTAGTTGATCCTGTAATCTTAAGAGGATAAAAAAATGGCCCAGTATCCAGTAAAGCGAAAATATGCTCCGAAATTTATTTATTTGTTAATAAACCCATGTTTTACTTTTAGCTTGTACTAAGTATTATCCTATTTCTAATATAACTTTTTATTGCAGGTTTATTTACGTGGAAAGAATATTCAACAAGATATAAACTAAACTTTGACATTACTTACAACTATGATGATTCTCTTGAACAAAAAAACTGTTTAATCTATTATAATGAGTCCTACTACAAGGCTGTATCCTGTGATGAAAATTATACAGGAATATGTGTTTATGAAGCCCTGCCATATAGAACAAAAACTTTCTGTTCTCAGTATTATGGATCAGATTGCAAACAGAGTCGTTATTCAACAAAATCAAGCTGTTTCTGTAAAAGAAATGAAAGCGATCAAAATTTTAGTAAAATAGAATTATTGCTTCCGTATCAAAATTTATTATACTATAAATTGAATGAAATATGTTTGATTGGTTTAGAAAAAAGAGACAGTAGTTACATATGGGTTGATTCAAATTTACCTATTAATTACACTTTTTGGTCTATTTATACAACTTTTAATGAAGATTACGTATTAGGAGCAATTTCTTCAGCGGGATGGGTACTAAAATCAACAGAACAAGATCAAAATTGCGTTTTAATAGAAAAGATACCGCCAGTAAACATAAGGGGTAGTATTAAATGGCTAATTACGGATGATACTTTAACTGCTGTTCTTGAAAATGCGGTGTATTTCAAACAAAACGAAAATGATTCTGATCCCATGATTTTTTGTTTCACTGATGCTTATAATGATAGTATTATCCACAGACTTACAACAGATACAGTTTTTGTTGATGAAAATGTAGGATTTCAATTTGCTAAAGTACAAAATGGACCTGCAAACTATTGGTGTGAAGGATTTCTATATCCAGAACTGGAAGTAATAAAATCGGATATTTATTTTGAAGAGTAAGTATAGACATATTTTATATATAAACTTACGGACAGTTGCGGTTCTCATGATTTAAAGCGGTGCGAATCATCGACTAAAAAATGCTCCAATTGCACAAAACTTGCTAGGAAGGATATAAAAATCAATCCCGCCGTCTGAAAAAAAGAAAAAGGCTTCTCATACACAGAAACTTTACTAAAATTTAAAAATAGTATCTCTATTTCTGAATAGCAATTAAAACGAAACTCTCCCATTCCCCTCGTAGATTCGGAACCAGGTCTTGGTAAAGACTCGAACACCTTATCAATTTATTATTAAAATACTATAGGTTTAAAGACAAAAACTGGTCAAATTCTAAACTCTGTTGTTCAAAGTAATTATTGTGTTTTTGTATTAGCCGAAACTTGGCTTGACTTATCTGTTAACAACTTGGAATTATTTCCGGATAATTTTAACATATACCTACAGGATGGATCGTAATTTTGAACGAACTTCCTTAAAGCGAGGTGGAGGCGTGCTTATTGGAGTGCATGAGTCTTATCCTTCTGATGAGATTAATCTATCTGATTACAACTTTCCTCGCCTTCGGTTGATTGATATCGTAGTTGTTAAAATAAACTTTTTATATAAATATATTTATATACTAAATATTTACATACCACCTTAAACTCCGCTAACTTTTTGATGCTTTGACATTGTTGCATATATTACATAATAGTGCAGTTCTCGTGATAGGAGATTTTAACATTAGCAACTATTCTAGCTATCTGAATTGTGGTGCAACTAATAGGGAAATTAACACACTTAATAATTTTTCACAAACTTTTAATTTATCTCAATATAATTTTGTATTCAATAATTTTATTCGACTTCTCGACTTGGTCCTTTTTAATGGAGCTTGTCATGTATCATGTAGAGAAATCAATGGATCCATTCGTTACTGAAGATCAACATCATCCTGCCTTAGATATTACTTGTATGCTTGAGACAAGAACTAACTGCAATCCTGCTTTCAGAATAGTTATAATTTTAAAAAAGCAAACTTTCAACAATTATATAATCAAATATCTGTTTTTGACTGGACTTTTCTGGAAGCTTTTGATAATTCAGAAGATGCACTTACAATTTTATAATTATTTGACTCCTATTTACTAAAATTTAATAAAAATCTAGTATCTTGCGGGATAACTTTTTTATTCTTATACATTACCATTTGGATGAGCTAGAGCCCCTTTTACAGTTGTAGGAGGGGAAACTAAATCCGAAGTGCAATATTTCCTCTACCTCTGTGGTCAGTACATAATCGAGTACTAACAAATACTAACAGAAAACTAAAAAACCTGGTAGAAACTACATTGGTGGTACTCGAAACATTATTGAAATTTTCAGATTAGTTAGAAAGTTATGGTGACCGGAAAAAAGCGCACAGGAAATAAGCGCACCGGAAATAAGCGCAAAGAAAAAAGCGAAACGGTAAAAGCGCACACGGAAAAAAGCGCACATGAAAAAAAGCGCGCAAGGAAAAAAGCGCACAGAGAAAGAAGCGCACACGGAAAAAAGCAAACACGGAAGAAAGCGCACGCGGAAAAAAGCGCACGCAGAAAAAAGCGCACGCGGAAAAAATGCAAAATCAAAATGGATGGTTTTATTCAAAACCGTTGTAAGCAAGAGCTCGTTTGCTTTTCTGAGTAGTCGAAAACTCCATTTCGTTCGTTATAATAATACATCTTAACTTTCTCAAGAATTAGAAAATATTGAATGAACTTTAAATTATGCAAATATTTATAAGGATGCCCCTACCATATTTTTTGTTTAAACTGTCCCTACTAAATGCCCTTTATAAAAATTAATGTTAAAAACATACATTTCTAAGGAAAAAAATAATAAATCTGTTAATGCTAGCTCTAAAATTACTTTAAATCGGTAAAGGGTCATTAACGGTAATTTTTTATGGGATTATTCAGGGGAAATAACAATTAAGACACTACTTGACTTGAATTTGAATCAAATTATGGGAAAGTGATTTGATTTAGAATAATTTATGAAAATAGGGCAAATAAAAAAAAACGAAATTTTTGAATTTTTTTTCTAAAAATGAATTTGATTCCAAACAACTTTTGTTTATAACATGTTGCTAGAATTTTTTGAAAAAGGCTATGTACTTTACTCTTCTTTAAAATTCCTATTTTTGTTCTTCTTTGTACACCATTTAGAAATTTAATGGATCTAAATTAGGTTTTACACAATGCAACAAATTTTATCAAGAATGAAATTTTCTGACAAATGAATAATAAAAAAAATTCTAATATGAGATAGGTATTATCAAAATCGTTTCTTGTCATTTTTCAAATATTATAGCTTTTAAACCACACCCTTAAATGAAAGTCACTAAAAAAATTTCATAATTTAAGTATAAAAGTCTTAGTTTTTTTATACTTTCATTCAAAATTATTTTTCTCATGATAGAATACAAAACGGATGCACAATAAACAAGATACAGCCGTTATACATTATATAAACTAAAAACCATTCGATTTTGCATTTTTTCCATGTGCGCTTTTTTCCTTGTGACCCTTTTTTCCGAGTGCGCTTCTTTCCCTGTGCGCTTCTTTACGTGTGCGCTTTTTTCCTTGTGCGCTTTTTTCCGTTGCGTTTTTTTCTTTGCGCTTATTTCCTGTGCGCTTTTTTCCGGGATTCGAAAGTTATATATCTATTTTCTGTATATATTTTTTTATTAAATTAATTGTGAAAACGAAAGCAGATTTTATTTTTAAACAATAGAATATTTTATTTTATAATAATACTTGTGAACTTTTACCTCGTGCCAAAAAAACTATGCGCTCCAACAGCTTGCGCCCATTTGCTCTTGCGCCCAGGAGTACCTTTGCGTCAATGTTGCGTATTCATTCTAAAACTTAATTCAGAGCTAAGATTTTTTCACTCTGTGAAATATTTTCCCCAACCTTTGTATACAATTACTAGATTTCTTGTATGATTTATATTCTTGCTAAACAAATGTTTACTTACCTACTGAATATTATATGCTTGGAATCTATATGGATGTAAATATATATTTTAATAATTTTCAGGTCTTCTACTGCAGAATACGTAGCAATCATCACAACTTCATACTACGAAGAAAATCCTTTAACCAATAACTTTATCTCCGATATGTCCTTAAATTTTACTAAAGCCGCTCAAGAATTACTCCCCACTTATTTCTATCCACGAATATTCAAAATAGTTGAAATAAATGAATTCACATCAGAAATTACTCTAAATTTTCATATAACAACCAGAGAGGATGGAAATGTGAATTTATATTTATATTGGTATACTCAATTATTGTCATCTTTGAGTCAACTTAATAATTTTACTTTAAAAAACTTATTCAGTATATCTTTCTGTATTGGAGCACAAATCAACACACCAGGTGGGGAGACACAAACGTGGCCGACTGTAAATATTAGCTATACTTTATACAAACCTATAGAAGGATGGTGCATAGCTGAAGATGGAACTGTTGTTACTAGATCTTGCAAAGGTAACTCACATCTATTTTTACTACTTTTTTAAAATTTTTAACAATGTTATCAGTAACTATTTGGTTAATAACTTTATGAGGAAGATTTAGTCAATGAAGCCAAATTCAATTTATTTCGCTGACTCCATATCCTCATAAACCAATATATACCGATAGACTTCCACCACACTCTTGTATATCTAACCCTATAAATATATGTCATTAGCTGAAAAACAGATCAGAAAATGTTACACCAATATAAAATGAAAGAGTCATGAAGGCTTTAGCCGAATAACTTGTAAAACTGCTCCGATCGGTTTTGAAAAACGGATTTGACCAATCCATAATAATTTTTTGCCCCCTAAAATTTTCAAATGTAAATCTTGTTTTTTTAAAGTTAAGTGCAAAGTGCAAAATAACCCACTTTTTGTTTATATATATATATATATATATATATATATATAATATATATATATATATATATATACTGGGTGAGTAGGAAGTATGGAAACCTCGTTCTAACTCAAAAACCATGGATCACAGAAAAAAATAAAATTTATGTTTTTTTTCTGGCTATCAGATGGTTAAGATGGATTTGACCATGACCATAACCATCATGGTCAGGTCAATTTTTTTAAATAGAACCATGCATTTTTGACAAGGGGAATCGAAAGATCGTAAAATTTTACATCCAAATATGTATGATCTTTATATATTTTTTACCATGATGGTCATGGTCAAGGTCAAACTAAAAATTCCTAGACCATTGCAATAACTCGAATTGTATCAGTCAAAGAAAAAAACTTCGAAAATATCACATTTATGATTTTTCTTTGACTATCAGATAGTAATTTTAGATTTGACCATGACTATGACCATTATTCATCATCACCAGATATGCATTATGTTTTTCTCTGCGACTAATGGAATTCGAGTTATTGCGATGGTCTAGGAATTTTTAGTTTGACCTTGACCATGACTGTCATGGTAAAAATTTAGACGTAAAATTTTATACCGTAAAATACTATGATCGTGATAGAAACGGGAACCGGAAGATTTGCCGAGAACAATTTGCCGATGGGCGATTTGCCGAATAAAATTTGCCGACAAACAATTTGAAAACGAAAGATTCGCCGACAATATTAAATTTGATGGTTTTTTATGGGTATAAGAAATTATTTTACTGATTTTAAGCAAAATATTTGTTTCTATACACTCCATAACTATTATCTCACTTTTTCTATATGAAATAAAGTTGGATAATTACATAAAGGTATAGAATATTTGCAGATTATCCCAGAATTAATTTTTTAAAATCACAATCTCAAAACATTGTTATTAAATAGAAATAAAAATTGGTATTATATCATAAATACCTGATAATCATAAACATTTGGAAATATGATTCCTAGAAGATTCACAGAACAAGATGGTGACTTCAACATTAGTTTAGATAATTAGGTATATAAAGATTATTAATATTTTGAATATGTTTTTGTGCAGTTATTCCATATTTTAAGTTAGGAAATAAATTATACTTAAATATTCTCTACCTATATGTAATTATCCAACTTTATATCATACAGAAAATGTAAGATAACAATTACAAAGTCCATAGAAAAAAATATTGTGCTTAAAATCAGTAGAATAATTTCTTATGCCTGTAAAATAAACCATCAAATTTAATATTGTCGGTGAATCTTCCGTCGGCAAATTGTTTATCGGCAAATTTACCATTCGGCATATTTTCCATTTGGCCAATTTTCCTGTCGGCCAATTGTATTCGACAAATCGTCACTCGGCAAATTTTCCTAGACCCGATAGAAACGTTTCATGCACGGAAAGCCAAACGATACGATTTACTATGCCCACTGAAACGGATCAACTTTGTTAATGCCCCTATGCAACCGTATGAAACCTCTATGTTTCCCGTATGTAACCTGTATTATGATCGTTTGCATTATTAGCAAAACCTATAGAAATTAGTAACGTGAAGGCTTCAGTTCCGTTGCTTTGACATTGTGTTTTTTTAAATAATTAAGTACATATATGGCTATTAAAAAATTATATCTAAGACAACTGGCAATGATCGCGATAATTTTGGATGAGGATGAAGAAGAAACCAAAAGAAATCCGACGCTACGGGATTAATGATTTTTTAAAAATGAATAACTGAAGGAGAATATTGGATATTGATGAAGACAGTATATCCTCAAGGCTGCACTCCAATTTAATATATTGCCCAAAAAGATTGAAAATGACAATGTTAGAAGAAACACTAATTTTAAAGAATGTCATCTAAAGAAATGCTTGCTGTAAGTAAAACAATTTGTCAATGTATTTTGAAATCATTTCTTTTAAATTAAGTTTTCTGACTTATTATTCCAATCATTAAAAGACGGATTCCAAGGCTATGGAGACGTAGGTATGGGTGCATGGTACACGTCGATGTTGGTCTGTAACGAAACGTTTTAGTGGGGATAGTGTCATAGGTTTAAATGCAAAGAATACTTTTTGTCTGACAGTTTTCTATTACGGTCATGTTACGGCTCGGTAAAGTGGGCAGACACCTTAATCCATTTTTCTAAATTCAACTTTTCTTTTTAGGCAACTTCATAGATGGTGCTAGTACGGAACCTCTCAGAGATTGTTTAATAAACAACACCGTTGATCCATTGCTTATTTTAACTTATCTTAGTGGCTTAGAAAACCCAATTCCATACTTAGAATTAGTTACTGAAATCGTTACAAACAAACCTGAAACATTTATAGACCAACACATAGAGTTGATAGCAGAAATTTTAAAAAATACTGCTGACAGCAATCCAAAATCTAACCTGAATATGAACATATTTATGGAACTTATAAATTCCGTATTAGAGATCAACCAAACAGTTCTAAAAGAATCTCAAGAAAACTTTAACAGTACAGATAAAATATTAGAATTTATAAAAGAAATCATCGAAGAATCAGATTTTGTCAACGATATAACAAAAGATTGGATATCTGTTGTTACATTTTCCGTTGAAGATTATTATAGCAATTCGATTTTTTGGAAAAGGAACGAAACTGGTTTTTCTATCGATTATGTAAATTTAACCGAAAACAATTTACAACCTGGACAATTAAATATAGATTTTGATTTCGATGCAGGTTTATATTTCGATAGAGAATTACTGGAAACAGTTACTAATAACTCTAATAGTAAAATTATAGTTATAGCATATTTCAAAAGTTCTTTGTTCAATGAAGAATATTTCGATAGACATACTGAGACTATTTTTACAGCTATTTTTCCTACTGCCAATATATTACCAACAACAAATTTAGATTATGTACTTATGACTATGTACAACAACGATTATGATCCCGATTTATATAATTGTTCGTATTGGATCAAAGATAAAAATACAACGAAGGGATATTGGCAATTTAAAAGTCAATCTGAGGAGGTGAATTCTATGCTTACTTGTAAATTTACAAAAATTACTAATGTTGGTTTAGTAAAAACGACAAATATTACAGAGGAATTAGAAAAATTGCAATCTAAAGGCGATTGTTCTCAAATTTTGTTTAAAATTAATATGTTTTTAGAAAAATTTTCAAATCAATTTACGAGTATTGATGTGAATTTATCATCAAAATTAATACAGCGTTGCAGTGATGGCATACATGCGTTCGATGCGTTTGATAAATTAATCGATTTACCATATTCTGTGATAGAAGATTCTGTATTATATAAAAACACTGATTTATTAGGAACTTTTTATAAAATTATTACACATTATCCAATAACTGGATTAAGTATGATACAGCAAAAAAATTATCAGACAGCTATAATTCCTATGGAAGATCGTAATTATAACAATATAATTGGATTTTGTAAAAATAAGAATTTAATGACTTTAATATATAAAAACACGACCTTAGAGTCAGATAATGAAATTTTATTTTTGCTGAGTGATTCACTGATAAATCAGATCCAATCAAATTCTAATAAAATTATTTTTACGTTATTTGTATCCGATATTTTCTTTATTGGTAAAAATCTAAATTCTTATATAAATTTGACAAAAGCCGTTGGTTTCCAACTGTCCCCTGATATAGAAAGACGACTGGATGGAAATATAAAAGTTCGTTATAAAATTGAAGACGAAAATGGTGTGAATATAACTTGTGCTTCATGGAAAAATTCGTATTGGGAACCGGATAACCCTGCACGTGTTGTGGATAAAAATAATTACGAATGCGAGATTTGGCTTTTAGGGTAAGTTTATGGAAATAGTTTTTTTCATGTAAATATCAATAATATTTTAATAACTAGCTATACATTTCATGTTATAATAAATTAGTAGTAACAGCTGAAAGATTGGATTTCGTTTAAACAAAGATAATTAGTAAAACCCCATGGATTGTGGGTCGCTCGTCCTTACCTACGGGGCGTAGTTATAATTTATATGCCTGAAATTAACCGTTTATGCTAAGTGTCCACTTGAGACAAAATCTCGAGAGAAAATCTCGAGATATGTCTCAGGATGATGTCCATTTGAGATCAATTGGGTCTCGAGACAGGCATGGGAGACTCGCTGGTGACTTTTAGTCTCGAGACCAAAACAATTCCCTGTCGACTTGAGACTCGCTGGTGACATTTAGTCTCGAGACCAAGACAATTCCGTGTCGACTTGAGAGTCAACACACACACAGTCTACACTATGCAGTGTCGAATTCTTCAAAATGGATTCACGTCAGGCACTAGCTTTTATAATCGCGTATAAGATTGTACAAAAACGAAAAACAAAAATGAAAAAAAAGAAGTGTTGGGTGAGAAATTGGGTGGATCGTCGAATGTACTTGGGAGCTGGTTCATCTCTAGTAAGTTTCGTCATCGACCCAATTTCGCGTACTCATTATAATAATTATTTATGAAAAAATAGAACAAAAAGTTAAAATAACTTGTAATTTTTAATAACTTTAGTAATTTTAAGTAGTAATAACGTAATAACGTATAGTAGTAATAACGTAAATAATTTTTAATTTTTTTAAAAACCATCACCACAAGATCACAAGACTAGTCTCAGCTCTTCCGGCACATACAGAAGACTGGAGACTAGATCTCAAGTACAGGTATTTGCATGTCCACTTGTGACAAGCTCAGTCTCGGAGACTTGTCACAACTTGTCTCTGAGACTTCTCTCAGACCCGTATACATTTGTGAGTGCAGTCTCGAGACTGATCTCGAGACTATTTTGTCTCAAGTGGACACGTACCATTAGTAGCATTCGTCAGATTATTTATGCTATCCTTAAAAATGTCTTAAATATCAGATCAACTAGTTTTCATAAACTGTTGCTTCAAACTGATAAAAACTATTCGAGTGATGCAGAAGGCCTTTAAATGTATGAGCTGCCCCACTCCTGCAATGGAAGTAATCCTAAATGTCTCATCAGTGCAAAATGCTAGGAAGAAAACAATATATAGAATGGTCAAAGAAGGAATAATCAAGGAAAGACCTCGATAACTTTAGCAATTAACCAAGATGATATGCCAAAGAAATTTAACTTTGTAAGAAAATTTACCACAAAACTGGGAGTACATCTGAATGGGGCAAAAACACCATATTGGGGCTAAGCCAAAACGCCATAAAATGGTATATAGATAGCTCCAAGATAGGAGCAGGGGTTTTTGGACCTAGAACCAAATACTCAGAAAGCCTGGGTGCGTACCCAAGCATCGTTCAAGCGGAAATCCGTGCCATCGAAAGATTTATAGAATTTAATATTGAAAGGAACTATCGTAGACACAAGATTGTAATCATGTCAGATAATCAAGCAGCCATTAAAGCTCTGAACTCACATACAATCAGTTCAAAGATGGTCTGGGAACACCTAAGCAAATTAAATGAACTAGGACAGAATAACACTGTTACCATCCTATGGGTTCCAGGACACATAGGAATAGAAGAAAACAAAACAGCAGACAAGCTAGCAAAAGAAGGAGCTGAAACACCATACCTGGGACCAGAACCATCCTGTGGAATCAGCAGTAGTACAATCTTAGAAAAACTAAGGAAAAAAATGGATGGCGAAAAATCCAAGTACTGGAATGATCTAGAAGGAGTAAGACAATCGAAGACGCTCCTGGGAAATTGCAACCAGAGGAGATCTCTCAACTGTCTTAACCTTAGTAAGAAGAACCTCCGTATTATAACAGGAGTACTAATCGGGCACTGCCGATTAAGAGAACACATAAAGAAACTAGAATTGGTAGATGACGCAAACTACAGATTCTATGATATAGAGGATGAAACCTTAATACACATACTCTCAGAATGCATTTGAATTACGTAATTATAGGTTCAGATACCTAGGGTCATACGAAATAGATAAACAAGATCTACCTAACTTAAAACCCAACGATATCCTTAACTTTCTAAGGAAGATAGGACTAGAAGAGCTGCTATATATATGTATGAGGAAATCATCAGAAATATAGCAAGAAAAGGGGAACATAATAGATCTTACAGGTCGCAGGTGTATCTGTTACCCCTAACTTGCTCATACATACAAACATGTGTATGAGCGAAACAAAAATAAAATCCTGGTATAATCGTTTTAAAAGTAGCCCCACATCTGTTAGTAGTCATCTTTGTTTGCGACGTGCGATGGAATAAAAGCGCCTTTTGATTGGACGCAAATTAGAAGATCATTTAGATTACCAAAAATTAAAAATTAAAAGTTGGAATAATAGGCTTGTCTGCAAAGTTTATTCAAAATTGTTTATGATTACGATTCCAAACTAGACTTTACAGTGGAAGCTCTCATACGAACCCCGGCCGAAAAAGCACCCTATAGTTAAAGAAATGTCAAGTTAATGCTTACTTTTTTAACCACGAAGGTTTGTATACCACGAAGATGTGATTAAAGGGAAATATTATGTTAAAATTCTTAAATAATTGCGGGAGTCGGAAGAAAAAAAACGGTCACATTTTTCTGTCAAGCGGTGATCGGCTTATATAATTGGAAATCATTAACACGAACTGGACATTTCATGATTCGCTAACCTTCTCACAGTCCCGACATAGCTCCCTGTGACTTTTAGTTGTTCCCGAATTTAAAAAACCGCTCAAAAAACTTAAGTTCGACGGAAAAATACGGTTGACGATACTACGACCAGGGTAGGTACTTAAGGCTATTTCAAAAAATGGCTTTCAGGACTGCTTCAAAACGTAGAAACAATTGGGAACTACTTTGAAGAATACCAGTCGCCCGACGGAAAATACGGTCAGCGTGAAAGTCTTTATGTTTTTTGGACAGACAAGAGACAGGTACTGGTATCGCTCCAAGTGATTCTTTAACATTAAATCTGGAAAATGACTGATGACCATCTTTGTGGCTAGGCAAATACAAAAATTGTTGATTTTAACCAAGTCTATTGACAATTTATTAGGAATTAGAAGAGATATTTAACTGACATCACAAACAGTGCTAAGAACACAGTAAATTAAAATATTTATAGATTTAGTAACAAGAACACAATCCATAAAGACAGATAAACTATGTAGAGCACCTTCTCTGTGTATCAAAAAGTGTTCGTCCTAACTTATTAGCTTAAGAGGGCGCCACTGTAGTACGTTGTCAATTTTTAAATGAAGCGCTAAAAATTTAAGAATAGAGAGAGGTGGATATATATACAGAATGAAACACTTGATATTAGCGCCATTTCGGCAGAATTTTGAACTGTAACTTACTGTCTACTGGCAGATACTTTCTCTGCTGAATTCTCATATGAGATGGTGTTCCTTATATCTGCCCTCCATAAGATAAACCTTACAGGTTTACGGTGAAAAGTGCTCTGTCAATTTTCAAAAGTGAGGTAACTTTTAATTAGAGTACTAAAATCACAAGGCTTTGTAGATTCGTTATATTGGATCTAATTCATTAATTCTGTAGTTTCGTTTATGCAAGAGTAATTCCGAGCTTTACCAGTACAGTTCCGAGCCATATACGATTTCAGAACAAATCTAGACTAGAAATCATGCAAATCCAAGTGTCCAAGAAAATAGTGGGTTTTGATTGTGTTCTCGCCAAACACCAAGTGACAATAGCATTAGAAAATGTGTTCGGATGTTTTGAGAGTACCGGATCAACAATGCAAATTCAAAACACTGGTCGCATTCGATTTAGTGACAATGCCAACAATCATTTAAATGGACAAATGAACTCACAGTCACTACTGGGTTAAAAATTCAAAACAGAAATATCAGCGATAACTTCACAACCCAAACTACGTAGTCTGAACTACAATTTCAGGTAGTAACATTATCAGACCTTATCTTTACGAAAACTGACGCGGCCGTGTCCCCATATTGAACAGTGAACTTTATTGCGAAATACTCGAAGGCGTTTTGTTCTAAAAGATGCAAGATTTTTGAGGAAACAACTTATGAACAAGGTTTAGCAAGATGGTGCCACTACCCATACTTTTGACTTATCGGTGGCAGCGATAATGAGTTTTTTCTAAATAAACTTATTTCCCGTAGAAGCACCATTAACAGGCCTCCAGAAGTCCTGATCCCAATTCTCTTGATTATTTTCTGTGGGGATACCTGTAAAAAAGGATACACAAAGATAGATAACTCTGGCGCAATAAAAAAACAATATCAATGAGAGGAATCTCACGAGATTTGTGTTGTTACTAATCTTCTTTCTAGATTAGAGGAGAGCAAGCAAAAATCTATAAACTCGAAACTTGTGGTCGCTGAACATAAATATCATAAAAGCAATGGTTTCAGATGTGTCTGGTATTCAAGATGAACATCGTCTTCTCTAGCTTTATGAGAATTGAATACAAAAGCTTATAAACACAGAGTTTTTGAGATTGATGATGACGAATATTATACGGTGATGTCTGCTGAAATATGTTGTGCCCACGTGCTCTAGAGCTTTAAGAAATTTGATATAAAATCAATAACATCCCGTTAAGCTTTTTTTTTCGTTTTTCTTTTTGAGCTTTTTATAACTTTATTGTAGTGTATATCAAAATATTGTCGTTTTTCAGATATTTCAGAATTCGATACAAAAGTTTTAATCTTACCTCTGAATTGGAAAAACTGTTGAATGGGGATGATGTTAACGATATTTTAGGACAAATTGAATATTTCACCCAGAACTTCAGCGAAATGTTTACTTCATATGACTTAAATCTTATTGCAACATATCTTTCTTCACTTAGAGCAGCGGATGTAATAATATTAGATATCTGCTCTGACATTATATCAAACATAATGAATTTCGACAAAAATTTACTGTACAATGCTGAAACACAGTATAAATCTACAAGTAAACTGTTACACGCTCTTAATATCGTTGCTAATTATATAAACAAGTCCTTTACAATCTGTAAACCAAATTTAATTGTAGCTGTTGCTTTGTTAAAGGACAAAATTGTTTATGGAATTAATGTGAACAATATTACAAAAGTTTGTGGTTACGAGCTCATTACAGATGATAATAAACCAAATATTTATACGGGATTAATGCTGGATCAGGAATTTGTTACCAGACTCAGTTCTGATCCCGAGGCTAGAATTATATTAACAGTGTTTTACCAAAACAGCCTTTTTATTGATGGTGAAAATGGTGATAGTTTTGTAGAACATTTAATATTTGGTGCAGAAATACCTAATTTCATTAATTACTTTTCTAAAGATTTAGCTGTATATAATTTAAAACAATCAGATTGTGTTTTTTGGCAATATGAGAATGGAATGTTTAACAGTACAGCTACATGGGAATTAAAATCGCGTATGGACCGCAATGAAATTTGTAATTATTATCAAAAAGGTTATTATACGATATTATTAAAAAACCGAGCTACTGATACACTTTCTAATATATTACAAGGTATATATAACTCTACAGAAAATACTGAAAGAAAATTAGAACAACTTGAAAGTGTAACATCGTTTTATGACGAGTTAACTGCGAGCGATATTTACCAAGTAGTTCAAATATTGCAAACTTTTGCAGATTTGAGTTTAGATCATATATTTTTATTAAAAAAAATATTTACGAATTATTTTCATATTGAATCAAACATTAAAACAGAATCCCAAATTCAATTTTTTTCTACTAAATATTTATTGGACTTTATATCAAAAACAGAACTTTTATTAACACCTGGTGATAGATTTGCAATAGAAAACTATTTTAAAATTATTGTTTGTGGTAATACAGTAGTTACAATTACTACAAACAATACTTATTGTTCAAATGTTATCAGTAAAGAAGATGAAGAAGTGGATATTGTTTTACATTGTACTGGTTGTACAGATAAATTAATTGTTAAAATATTTAAAGAAAATGATTTATTTATTGATATGGATAACTCCACAACATCTAAAATAATAGGTGTTTCTATAAACCAAAATAAAAAAGAAGAAGATCAAATTTTCGTAACTTTAAAATTCACTAAAACACAACACCGAATTATACCTATTTGTAGTTGTTGGAATTTTATATCAAACTCTAATGGAGAATGGTCTTATTTTAAAACTATACAAACAAAATCTGAAATTATTTGTGAAATTGACAACATCCAATTCTGCCAATACATTGCTCTTAGTTTTAATGAAAACAATATGACAACACTGATAACAAATTTAATTAAAAGTAATATTAGTATTGCAGAACTTTTAGAAATATTTGAATATATTACAAATTTCTATAAAAATCAATTTACACCATATGACATTGATCTTATTGGTAATTATTTATTAGAAATAGATTATGTTGATATTCATATTATGGAATTGTGTACTTGTATTATTTCAAATATAATTGATTTTGATATAAAAATACTTCAATTAGCAGAAGAATTCACTTTATCAACAAACAAACTTACTTTTGCTTTAAATAAAATTTTAGATCAATTTCATGCATCTATAACTTTTTGTACACGAAATCTAATTGTAAGTGTTTCTTTATTGAAAGAACAAGAAATTTACGGTATAAATGTAAAAGGTGTACATGAACCGTGTTTGTATGAACTTGTAACAAACGATACTGAAGAAATTACTACAGGAATGATACTAAATAGAGAATTTATTACAGAACTTAAAACTAATAATGTAAAAAAGTTATTAATAACCGTATATTATACAGATCATCTTTTTGTTGAAAACAATAACGAAAAAAAGAATGTTGGTTTAATTTTTGGATTACAAATACCTGGATATCAAGAAAAATATCTATCAAAAGATGTAATTGTTTATTATAATGGTACAACTGATACATACACTTGTGTTTTTTGGCAATATTTTAACAAAGATACTTATACTAACCCAGCAATTTGGGATTTACAAAAACCTATAAACAGTGATCTTACTTGCAATTATTACAAACAAGGTTTTTACACATTATGGCAAAAAGATTATATTAACTATAATACTACTAAAATGTTAGAACATATTCATTTATCTAATGTTAATATAGAAAGAAAATTGGAAGAACTTGAAAGTGTATCAGCCTTTTACAAACAATTTTCTTCAATAGATATATATTATGGTTTACAAATTTGTACAGAAATTATAGAGTTAAATCAAAATCTTATAACTCTTTTACATAGAATTGGAGTTAATTACTTTAAAGTACCATCAAATATAAAACAGCAGTCTCAAATTGAATATGATGCTACTGAATCTATATTAAATTTCATATCTTCAGAAGGACTCAAATTAGAAATTTCTTCAACCATTATAATAGAAGATAATCTTAAAATTATTATTTGTGATTATGATAATTTGGTAACTATTACTAAAAACAGTGTATATTGTTCTAAGACAGTTGAAAAAGAAGAAACTTATGCCACAGTAAATTGTACTAATTGTAAAGATGCATTATTAGTTACAGTATTTAAAGAAAATGATTTATTTGTTGATTTTCAACAATCAACAACATCAAAAATTATAGGTTTATCTTCTAATACAGAAAAAGATGTAATGATAACTATAACTTTCTCCAAAACTGGAACTGATCAAGATGAATACTTTTGCGGTTGTTGGGAATTTATACCAGACTCAAATGGAAAATGGAATTATTTTAACACAATCAGAGAAGATTCTAAAATTATTTGTGAAATAAACAACATTGAAACGTGTAAATATGTATCACTTCATTACAATTTTAACAATATAACAGCATTAATTAAAGATCTGATCGAAAGTGATATAAATGAATTGGAAATATTACATCAATTTAATAATATTACTAAATCATATCAAAACCAATTTACACCATACGATCTTGATCTTATTGCTAATTATTTACTAGAACTTAATTATGTTGATGATAGAATATTGGAGAGTGTTACTTATATCATTTCTAATATAATGGATTTTAATAAAACACTTCTCCAATTATCAGAAGAATTAAATTTAACAACTAACAAACTAACTTTTGCATTAAACAAGATTTTAGATCAATTTAATACATCAACGAAATTCTGTACATCAAATTTAATAGTAATCGTTTCTTTGTTAAAGGAACAACAATTTGATGGTGTTAACATTAAAACTATAGAAACACCATGTGAATATGAATTAATTACTAATGTTAATCAAAATTTTACAACAGGAATGATACTTAACAATAAATTTATAACACAACTCAACAATAGTGATATACCTATACCAAAAATAATAGTAACAGTATACTATTCAAATTCTCTATTCGTTGAAGTTAATGATAATAATAATAAAGATAATAATATTAGTATTATTTTTGGTTTACAAATAACTGGATATAAACAAAAATATATCACAAAAGATGTAATTATTTATTATAATAACGAGAAAATTGTTAATATCACTGGCAAAGAAGGTTGTATCTACTGGCAATATATTAATGAAACTATTATAAGTTCAGCAAACTGGGAAATACGAAAACAAATAAATCCTGATCATAGTTGTAATTATTTTAAACAAGGATTTTATTCAATAATCCAATCTGATAATATGATATATAATATAACAGAAATTCTAGATGATATTTATAAATCCAATGACAGTATAGAGAGAAAATTAGAACAATTAGAAAGTGTATCAACATTTTACAACAATTTTTCACCTAAAGATCTTTATCTTCTTCTTAAAATATTGTTTGATATTTCAACTTTTAATCACGACAGTCTTTTACTACATAGAATTGGAGCTAATTATTTCAATATTCCTTCTAATATAAAACAACAATCCCAAATTTTATACAATTCGACAAAATTGTTATTAGATTACACATCACAAAATGCATTAAAACTAACTCCAAATTTACCATTTAAAATAGGTTATCTATACATTATTACCTGTGAAATTAAATATATCAATACAATTATCATCACAAGAAATACTTTAGAATGTTCCAATAATAATTATTATAATTCCAAAAACGAATCTTATATTACAGTAAATGTATTACTAAATTCAATAAAAATATCAGTAGCTTTATATGATGCTAATGATTTATTTGTCGATAACGAAAAATCTGAAACAACTAAAATCATAGGATTATATACAGATTCTACTACCAATATAGTTAAAAGATCTGCTGATGGTAATACCGTTGATACTAATACGATAAATATAGAGTTTATACACAAAGCAAATTTTTCTTGTGGTTATTGGGAATTTGTACCTAACCAAAATGGAAAATGGATATATTTATCAACGATGAGAAAAGAGTTAACAGTTACTTGTGTTGTTAAAGATATCGAAAGATGCAAACATGTTGCTTTAATTGAACTTAGTGTCACTCAAATACTGGATGATCTTCGGACTGCCGATAATACTTTTTCAGAAAAGTTAATATTACTATCACAAGTATTACAAGATTTTAAAAGTGATATTAGTCCAGCTAATCTTGACACTGTTTATAAAATATTGGAGAATGTAATTCTAGTGGAAGATACGGATATAGTAATTTTTACCGAGATTGTTAATCGGTTGATGAATATTAATCGAGAGATTCTGGCAGCAGCACAGGATGAGTTCAATACTACAGAAAAGTTATTGTTTTGCTTTGATAATATTATTAAACAATTTAAAGGTAAGTTGTAGTATCGTGTAGTTTTACATTTTAAGAATGCTATAAAGTCAATTAGTGTTTTCCTAAACTAATTTTGTACACTCTCACTTGGAAATTGGTTATCTAAATGGAATCCCCCAAATGTCTTCTATGGTTATTCCTCACTAGGTACCTATCAAACGTAGATCAAATATTGTTGTTTGGGAGTTAGATCATCTTTTATTATTATTTTTTTTAAGGATGTCCGAGAATATCCATTGACGCAGAAGAGGCAATTTAATAATTTGGTATTTAAAGGACTGCAAGTTAGGGCGAGTGGGAAAAACGTGGAGAAAAATCTGGAGACCCTGGGAATGAAGAAACGATCGAATCGATCCGTTTTCGATGTCCGGCACTGAACAGTATAATGGTGCACGGAGTTGGCACGTTGCGTTGTTCTGGCTGGTATGACAAGTAGAGGCACTATAGAGCGGAGTTCTTTTGAGCAAAATCTGTTTAAGTATCGATAAAAGAGGAAGGGATGAGACACTGCTCTTCGGTGGGAGAATGGGGCTAGGTTTTTGGTTATACTGGTGTCGTTTATAAGTCGAACTGCTCTTCCCTGTATTGTATCAAGAACTCTGATTCTTGACGAAGCAGCCACAATCCCCATACATTCGGGCAGTATTCAAGATTAGATCTTTTTTTAGCTTTGTAAAGAGTAGCTAAGTTGGTAAAGAGAAATATTTCTGTGTTCTAAAAAGAAAGTATAACTTCTTTCCTGCTGCAGTTGTAATGGATGCAATATGTTCGTTCCAGAGTCCTGGGAGATCTTATACCAACCAGCGTAATAGAGTCGCTTGGTGCTAGTTTCTGATCGTTTATTGGGATGGATGAGTCGTATGTTTGACTTTTGTTGGATAGGCAAAATGTCTTTGTTTTGGAAGCGTTAAAATTAACAAGATTCTTTCTTAACAAGATTCTTTTTACCCACTAGTCTACAATTCTCAAATCTTAATTGAGAGAAGTTATTGCGGATCTTCTGTCCTCTTTCAGAATATCTAGGGATATGGGACGGTTGTGTACTTTGCTACAGTGTAAGTTGCTATCATCTGCAAAACCTTGTATCGGGTTATTAGTGGCTTCTATAAGTTCATTAATATGTAAAAGAAATAGAGTAGAAGCTAGAGCCGATCCTTGAGGAACTCCAGCGTTGATCTTGTAGAGGTTGTAGGAATGTCCATCTACGGATATGCCTGTTCGAGAGAAAGTTGGATATCCATCTGCAAAGGTTTGGCGATAGTCCGTATGAAGGCAGTTTGTTCAAGAAAGCTGCTTGCCACACTTAATCAAATGCTTTTGAAGTGTCTAATGATACTATTTGAGTCTCCTCATGGTGGTGGATGGCATCAGTCCAAACATGAGTTACATATGCTAGCAGATCGACTATTGACCTTTGTTGGCCGAAACCATATTGCCTGTCACTTAAAAGGGTTTGTGTATCTAAAGGTAGCTCAGGATCTTGTGATTGACGTATTTCTCTATAGTTTTTCTAAAAATAGATAGAAGAGCTATGGGTCTGTAGTTAGAAGGTAGGGTATTGAAACACTTATGGGGACTTTTACACAATTTATTTACAAAATTGTTAAGATACACAGAACTCTGCTGGATAACGTCTAAACTGCTTGACAATACAATAAACTATTTGAACTTGAACTGACGTTAACTGCCCATACATCCCCTTATATACAACATTATTTAATCTAGTCAGTGTGTTTAGAACTTTCTAGACTCTTCTAGAAACATTATTTAATCTAGTCAGTGTGTTTAGAACTTTCTAGAATTTTCTAGAAACATTATTTAATCTAGTCAGTGTGTTTAGAAGTTTCTAGAATAACCGAAAAACAATCTTTCAAATTAAGGTCCTTTCCTTTACGGTTATCCCGTTACACTGCCCCCTCCTTAGATTCATTCCTCCTGGAATGTTATTTCCTACATCGGAATCCCGCACACTCCATGAGCCAGCCACACCATCTCCTTGGAGTTGCTGCGCATCTCCACTGTGGTTTCCTTGATAAGGCGCCAAACGATCATGATGGACCACGACGGATTTCCTCTGGGAATTTTCACGATCCGATAAATGACATCGTTAATCTTCTTCTTGATGGTGTATGGACCTTCCCAGTTCTTCTGTAATTTGGGACAAATACCTCGACGCCGTCAGGGGGTTATAGAGCCAGACTAAATCTCCAACTTGGTAACTCTTTTCCATTGTCCGCGTGTCATAGTACCTCTTCATCCGATCACTAGATAATTGAAGTTTTCCACGCACCAGGTTGTGTATATTCTCCATTCGATTCTGAAGATCCGCGCCATTTCTTCACCAGGTTTACAACCAAACACCAAGTCACATGGTAGCCTCATTTCTCTACCGAACAGGACCTTCGCAGGCGTTTGACCAGTTGATTCGTTAATGGCCGATCGAATTGCCATTAGAAATAGTGGAATATGTCGATCCCAATCCCTCTGACAATGTGACACCACTTTTGACAGATAGTTGGTTATAGTCCGGTTCATTCGTTCCACCATTCCATCAGACTGAGGGTGCATCGCTGTGGTTCTCGTTTTGCGGATGCCTAATCTTTGGCAAACTTCTTGAAACAGCTTGCTCTCAAAATTTCTCCCTTGGTCTGAATGTAATTCTAGTGGTACCCCAAATCGGCTTACGAATTCTTCAACTAATATATCTGCTAAAGTGGTGGCTTCCTGATTGGGAACTGCATATGCTTCAACCCATTTAGTGAAGTAGTCCATTACAACAGATGTATTTGTTTCCTTCATCGGTCTGTAGAAGTGGCCCCAATACATCTACTGCGATTCTTTCAAAAGGACTTCCAACCAGGTATTGCTGCATTTCCGCCTTCGGTTTTCGGTGCGGACCGTTACTGGCAGCACATGTAGTGCATTTACGACACCAATCTTTAACATAATTAGTGCAATTTACCCAGATGTCCTCCGGAACTATTATTATGCATCTGTTTTAAAATTTCCGGTACAGCATTTCTTGGGACCACGATTTGTTTCCTTGTTTCTGTGCCCTCGGAATTTTCTACAAGTCTTTTAACGAGTCCACCGTCCAAAATTAAAGAGTTCCATTGGACCCAGTATGCTTTTACAGCAGGAGAGGATGAGCATATCTCTCTCCACAACGGACGACGGTCCATTCTCTTCCATTCTCGAATCTTTTTCAGAACGGGATCGTTTTCTTGTTGCTCCTTCAGCATATAGCTCTCGTCTTCTGGCACAACCTTAACTAAGGCAAGTTTTTCCTCGTTCTGCTCCACTCTGGTACAATGGGGGCAAGTATTTCTTATGTGGCCTAGTTCTCCGCAGTTCCAGCACCTCACTGGGCGCCTTCTTTTTGAAGAAAACTTCATTAACCTCTCCAATACCGCTTCGACTTCGCTGACGACATAAACGGCATGGTCGAAGTTACCAGTGTCTTCCATTAGTCGAGCAGCTGCATGTGAGGCCTCCGTCGCCGGATCGAACTCCAGGGCAATAGTCAAGGCGTTTACAAGAGATCTCGGCCTCGCCAACCGTACAGCCCGCTGCAATTCAGCATCTCGAAGACCATCGGTAAAGGTTTGGATCGCCAGGCACTCCAGAAAATCTTCCGCTGCATTTGGATACGCAAACCGTACCATTTTTTCCACTTCAGATTTGAACCTCTGGATAGTTTCTCCATTTTTCTGCTTCCGACTTTTCAACTGCACTCGGTATACCGGTTGTAGATGACTTTGACTATAACGCATCTCTAGACGATTTACCAATAGCTCAAAATTGTCAACCTCATCCGGTGTCAATACATGCAGGACGTCTTGCAAAGCCATGGTTAGGAACAATGCCTTCTCCTGGGGTGACCATCCATTCGCTCTGGCCACTGCGTCAAATTGTTTTAGGTAATTTGACCAGGAAGTCATCCCGTCGAAGGTCGGGGGTTTTATCGTCATTCGTACCTTGGCCGCCTCTCCGTTTCCTCGTCGTTCGACGTCTATGTGGCCGGTCTCCCTCCTTTCTGCATTTCCGTCGCCGTGGTGGATGATTTGGTTTCGGCGACAAGCTTTCAGTTCTTGTTGAAGCTTCCTTATTTTGGACTGCATTTGCTGGTTGATCTCGTCTCGCATGTTGGCCACTTGCTGGTTCAAGTTGTCCACTTGCTGATTCAAGTTGGCCACTTGCTGGTTTTGCTCTTCTCGCAAGTCGGCTACTTGCTAATTTTGCTCATCCCGAAGATGATATATTTGCTGGGAGAACGAACTGGATAACTCTTCTGGTAGGGTAGTCATCCGTTGTGATAGCTGGGATATATTTTCGCGCTGGCTCTTCATCTGACTGGATAGCTCCTCTTGTTAGTTCGTCATTCGTTGTGATAGCTCCTCGTGTTGCCGTGAAAGTTGTTGCGATTTTTCCACTTGTTGGCTCGTCATTCGTTGCAACAGCTGGGACATATCTTCACGCTGGCTCTTCATCTGACTGTATAGCTCCTCTTGCTGGCTCTTCATCTGACAGGATAGCTCCTCTTGCTGGCTCGTCATTCTTTGTGATAGCTGGGAAAGTTGTTGAGTTTGTTCTTCTTGCAGCCGGGAAAGTTGTTGAGTTAGTTCAGAATTTGCTTTTTGAACTGGGTCTTCGAACTCCACAGCGTCAGGGTCCAAATTATTATTTACGTAGTATTCACGGAGCCTACTCAACAATACGGATTTGGTCCCAGTAGTTTCCAACTCCAATTCTTCGAGCTCTTTTCTGAGCTCAGCCACCAATAGTTCATGTATTTTCTTTCCAGGCATTCTTGTATCTTCACCCCACACCTGACACCAATTTGAAACACTTATGGGGACTTTTACACAATTTATTTACAAAATTGTTAAGATACACAGAACTCTGCTGGATAACGTCTAAACTGCTTGACAATACAATAAACTATTTGAACTTGAACTTGAACTGACGTTAACTGCGCATACTATCCCTTATATACAACATTATTTAATCTACTTAGTGTGTTTAGAACTTTCTAGAATCTTCTAGAAACATTATTTAATCTAGTCAGTGTGTTTAGAACTTTCTAGAATTTTCTAGAAACATTATTTAATCTAGTCAGTGTGTTTAGAAGTTTCTAAAATAACCGAAAAACCATCTTTCAAATTAAGGTCCTTTCCTTTACGGTTATCCCGTTACAGTATTAAAGCCTTTCTTGGGGACTGGTTGTACTAGAGCAGTTTTCCAGGATTCTAGAAAAATACCAGTATCATATGGTAATTGAAATATCTTAACTAAAACTGGCGTTAGTTCAGGAGCACAAGTCTTTAATAGTTAAGCAAGTTTTCATTAAGGCCGCTTGCTTTATTGATATTTAGGGTAGCAAGGACTTTGTGCACTTGCTTAACCCTAAATGTGATATTTTTCATTGTGTGGGGAGCCCGTGGAATAGAAGGTTGTCAGGTGGGTTTAGTCTTTCCTGTGGAGGACGTACCTATTGAGTGAAGGGAACGAACTATTTGTTAAATTGTTATTGATATGTTTGGCGAGAGTCCAAAAGAACCGGCTTTCATTAGCGTTTGACATTACCTTTTTTCTTATTTAAGCATCAAAGAGACTTTTGGAATTGGAATGTATGTAAGTATGTATGTATGAGTAGTTAGGGGTAACAGATACACCTGCGACCTATAAGATCTATTGTTTCCCCCTTTTTTGCTATATTTCTGATGATTTCTCAGATTTATAGCAGCTCTTCTAGTCCTATCTTCCTTAGTTTGGAATTGGAAATAGTGGTGTTGAATTTGTTCCTATATTTATATCATCTTTTTTTGTTGCTTTTGATGGATTTTGTTGAAACATTTTGTGGTATTTGATCTTAGGTTTCCGAATTTTTATTAAACCATGCCTTCTGTTATCAAGGCTCTTAATACTCTTCACCAATATCCCTCGTGTTATTTTAACTCTCTAACCATTTTTTAAGTATTGATCCTACAATAAACTTAAACAGGTATCGAGGATGCCTTTATTGATATTTAAAATAATACATATCCTTCTCTTATTAAATTTGCTACTTTTAGTGTTCCTTACTTAAAACTAACTTTCCTATTAAATATACATGTGTTATATGTTTATTATTAATTATATTATGTTCTTGTCTTAATATTCTTTGTTTATCAATATTAATCTTATCTTAATTGTAGGTGAGATAAACATCCAGCATCCAAATTTTGCCTTAATAGTACAAAAAAACATATCTGGGCTAGTTTTTGGTCTGAGTGATAAAACTTATACTATCAGAAATATTCTTAATTATGGCGACAATATTTCAGCTGATAGTGAGGAGACTATATTACTTATAGATAAGTTTTTAAAAGGATATGATTCTGAAATATACATTTCTGTCTATTTTAACGATGCTTTATTTAATGGACGTTACAAACTACTTATTAAACATAAAGGGATTATTGTTGGAGTTGGTATTCCTGAAAGAGGATTAAATAGTAACTTAAGGTAGGTGCTATAGGGTCATTTTTATAAACATTAAATCAAGCTTTACAAAATATAAAAAAGAGAGTTATTTGTGGTAACAGATTGTCCCTAATACTTACATTTAAGTAAGTATACAGTTAACATTTTTGCCTTGCTCTGATAGCCCGGTCAAATTATATCAGAACATAAGAGTGAAGTTACATTACCAAACTGTAATAAAATTGTTGAAAATATAATTAAAAACAACATTCCAAAATTCCCCATGGTTCCGATAAGAGCAAAAAATTTTACTTGAGGTCAAAAATCAACAAAAATGTTTTTTTGCGATTTTCTTTATCACAAAATTATATACTTAAGAGTACCCAATTATCTATAAAAAAAAGGTTCTAATGTATTATCGACCAACTTTTAACCCCAATCTGCTGAGTCTAGTTGATAACCAAGCCATATGAACTTGAAATATACCCTTTGTTTTACGAGCTCCATACATACAAAGAAGAAATCAAATTCCGTTGGTGACAACTTCTTGAGGAGTTGAATTACTTTTTTTTTAAAACTTCATTACATTAAATTAAATCTTGTTTTTCATGACATTGAAAGGGCAGTTATCAGTAGAAGTTTGACTTTCCAAAGATTCACATTTCACTCTTCCCACAAAAGGTTCGAATACACCTCTGTTGGAAATTTTGGACCAGACAAGGATTTTATAGGCAACCGCATTTACTTTATATCTTTTTGTCCTGTTAAATATTTTTTTTTTTGCAAAATGTACTCTTCTCAATTGATGACAGCATCTTGGTATACGAATGAGTTGTGCTTAAGATTATTTGGGACACTTACGTCTCTTTCGATGTTAAAAACTTTTCCTCCTTAATTCCAACAATATCATACTATTAAAAGATCTGTACTGATCAGCACTCTCCTCGTTGACATTTCAACCTTGTTTTTTATTGTTCTAATCAATCTATCTAATCTTTTTGTAATAAACGCACGAGGTCTTTCCGTTTTTGGGAGATTCAGATAGGGCATTTCTTGCCCACCATCCGATGTTGTCCTATAAACGGTTTTGCCTCAAATGTTTTCATTCTGGAATATTCGACAGACTTCAACTTTCCTAAAATTCATTTCTTCTTCTTTACAATCCTTGTAATAGTGCATTAAAAAACGGGTAAAAAGTATCCTATGCCCTATGTCTGTTGGTTCTAAGCTAGTTCTTCACCAATTATGGAAACCTCGTTGTAACTCAAAACCCATGGGTCACAAAAAAAAACTTGCTAAATATAAAATTTATGGTTTTTTCCTGAGTATCAGACGGTTAAGATGGATTTGACCATAACCATGATCATCAAGGTCAGGCGATGGTCAGGTCAATTTTTTTTATTGGAACCATGTATTTTTGACAAGGGGAATCGAAAGAGCGTGAAATTTTACGTCCAAATATGACCTTGAAAGTTTCTTAAAGATTTACCGTGATGGTCATGGTCATGGTCAAATCCATCTTAACCGTCTGATAGCCAGGCAAAAACCATAAACTTTAAGTGTTGGAAGTTTTTCTCTGCGACTAATACAATTTGATTTATTGCGATGGTATAGGAATTTTTAGTTTGGCCTTGACCATGACCATCATCGTAAAATTTTTACAAATTGTCAAGGTCATATTTGGACGTACAATTTCACGCTCTTTCGATTCCCCTTGTCAAAAATACATGGTTCGATTTAAAAAAATTGACCTGACCATCGCCTGACCATGATGGTCATGGTCAAATCCAGAATTACCACCTAATAGCCAGAGAAAAATCATAAATTTTATATTTTGCAAGATTTTTTCTGGGATCCATGGTTTTTGAGTTACAACAAGGTATATAAATGTATCTAATGTTCTATTAATATTTTTATCTACTCCTTTGACAGAAAATGTCATTTAAACTCATTGTCACCATGCAGGGTAAGTAAGCTATAACGCACAGTTGTGCGTAATGAAACGTCATGTTGCAATGACGTTTCATTACGCACAACTGTGCGTTATAGCTTACTTACCCTACATGGTGACAATGAGTATAAATGACATTTACTGTCGAAGAAGTGGATAACAGTACAGTAAGTACGTCTTATATTTTTTTAGAGATGTTAAATATTTAGAATTAAAATTAAAATATTGAGTCGTAGATAAAGCATAGTACGTAACTCGAGTGGTAAGAGGTATTACGTACTCGTGTAATTACGCACTCGCCACTACGCGGCTTCGTGCGTAACTTTTACACTCGTACGTAATGTCCTACTTACTACTCTTGATACGTAATATACTAGATATAGTTTTTAATTAATATTTTTAGGGTATACTTTAAAAACTTTCAAAACCAAACCAATATATGTGCCTTATGGAATCATAAACCAGTTGATAATAGCCAAACAGGCTATTGGGAGACAATTACTACTAATTCTTGTCAAAACAGAATAGATGTTAGATATCTTGGTCTACTGGAACAGTATAATGTAACAACTGATCTGGAAGATGTTCTCAAGTCAACGGACACTGCTGAACAAAAGTTAGATGCAGTTATAAACATAATTGAAAATAATACCCAGATTTTACAGCCTTTTGATATTTATTTGATATCAGAAATTTTACGTAAGTAGTTCTATTTAGCTTAGTTTTCCAATTAAAATATTTTTTAAACTCGGTATATCGATCTAATTTAAACCAATCTGGAGTTGTCAAAAGTACCATGAGAGCAATATTGATGAGAAAGTTTAATTTTAAAATATTTTAATCTTAAGCAATAAATCCCAAAATTAAAAACTCAAATCTTTATTTTAATAAAGAGGAGGACTAATTAGTATTTTTTCAAGTTTGTAATCATCCGTAAATGTATTGATGAACTACATATACCTGTTTTTGATTAGATATATTAATGACCAGTAACGAATGGTACTTTCAGTTATCATCTATAATCGTTAATTATGAAATCTCCTGAAAAATTAAAAGTATCTACTCAAATTATTCTTTAAATCACGAAGATAATCCATATTCACACATAATTTTAATATTTCTAGGTACAGTTTCTCAAAGTTGCAATATTACAAGAATGCATGTAGAAAAAACAACCGAAATAATCAGTAACTTATTTGAAGTAAACAGAACAGTTCTTCAAGAATCTCAATACCAGTACAGAGCTACTGATAGTTTACTCTTTACAACTGATGAGGTTATGAAAAAATGCACAGAATCACTGGAACCAATAGTTCAACCGAATATAACAGTGGCTAAAGTTGATGTTTCTGATGGAAATGTTACCAGTGTCGTATTAAAAGATTGTGATGATTCTCAGTGTAGTATATCGTTTTTAAATTCGAAAGATATAAGTGATATTTCTGATGATGAAGGTTTTGAAAATGCATTAGTTTTTAGTGATGAATTGTTGCAGCAGATTGAACATAATAGTAAACCAGTTATTCTATTAATTACTATTTACTTTTACGACAATTTTTTCAATGAACTGACTAATAGAAGTATGACTACCAGTAAAATCTTGGGAGTACATCTTGACGGTAACTGTATTTATTTTTTTGCTCAAGTAACTAACTACCTACTAATTATGCACACTATAGTAAAAACGCTGTATAAATAAAATTAATCTTAAACCAACAAGAGCGCAGCTCTATAAAATATGTTTGTTTCCAAAGTCAATGTAAAATCTCTTGGTCTTGGTCGAATTTTACACTCCTTTGTTTACCATGCCGACCATTGGCGTGGAATTAAAGATTTTTTTTTTAATTTTTGTTTTAAATTTTAACGGAAAACGGTTGTTGTATATTTGTATATTTTGTATCAATTTGAAAATTGTCAATTAAATTAATTCTTTCAAATTAAAACTTGTTAATTTAAGTTTCTAATAAGAACATTTGACTCATTATTCAAATGGCACATAGCTCATAATATTTTTATAACAATTGTTTGCAAGTAATACTTATTTTGTCAGACAATCTTAAAGGACCACGAGGGGGTATAAGCCTTCCTTGCCTCTGGAAAGGAAAGGGTTGGGTATGTTAGTAAGAATCTAAAATTGGTTTTCTTTTTAAAAACAAGTTTTCAAGATACATCACTATAGTTTTAAAGGAAATTGGTTAGAATGACCAACAAGAATTGTCAGAGTCTTCTGAAATAGAATCGGTCCCAAGTTGAATAACTAATGGTGCTATCAGCGATACAACAGGATATTCCTTTTCTATTTTTATAACATGAGCTTCGCAATTTTGCCATACATCGCTATTAATGCCACTAATTACCTCTCGAATATTATCAAGGACAATTGCGCTTATGGTTGTTGACTAATTATATTTTGGTAAACGTTTTTTTACAGTACTCCAAACCATTTCGATTGGATTAAAAATACAGTTGTATGAAGGTAAACGCAAAAGGGTATGAGCGTGTCTGCTACAAATGGTGTCAATGACGTATTCATTTTTAAAACTCTGACTTTTGATCATTCTTAATTCCTTCTTTACTGGAACCTTTTTAGGAACAGTGATATTTTTTATTGCCATAAATCTTAAAATTTGATTCTTTTTCGTGTTATTATTAGGTATTACCGAATTCGGCGATATGTTAGGCAAAAACTGTTCGACAAACCACTTTTCAAATAAATCGGCTGTCATATCTTCGTGATAATCGGCAGAAGACTTTGTTATATTTTTGGCCGACAAAAGCAATGCGTAAGTTACAAAACCGTCTTTGCTTCTGGCATGAAGAATAATAACACGTTGTTCGTTGTTTTCTTGTTCTCCCCTAAGAGACATGTATTGTTTAGTTCTACGAATTCCTAATAGATGACAGTTTAAGTTAATTGAAGCATTGTATAACTTTATACAATGATTGAAGTAACTCTTATACACCTTTGACATGTAGGTTAGATAGACACCCGGTAGATGGTACTGTGTTTTGATTTCTAGATTATTCAACATTTAGGTTGTAAGAAAACCCAATAGATAGTGTTGAATTTCGATTTATAAATAAATAAATAAACGAAAAACTAAAAGAGAATGGAAAATTAAAAACAGAAAAAATGCGGAAAAAATAAAGTCAAAAACTATAAAATCAAATAATATAACGCCACCGTAAGGTGTCGCAGTTATTATCTCATACATTTAAACAAGAAATTCTTACTAAATTAAGTATTATGAAGCCCACCGTAAGGTAGTGCAGCGGATATCTAATATAAAAAAATCAATGAAAACAAAAAAAGCAAATTGGTAAAAATTCCAAAAAACGAAAAATGGAAAAAAGACACGACGCTACTGTTTAGTGTAATCGGCACAAGTCTATGCCCGGTACTCACCTAATGTCGCATTTTGTGTCTTTGATGTTTCGTTTGTATATGACTGACTGTTCGGCATTTCTTTAAATTTATATCTAATGAGCCGGCAAAAAAATTGAAAAAATAATCAATGTTGCCATTACTCAAAAATGTCTTTAAGTATAAGTAATATATACAAAATTGATTTCATTAGTGAAAACTGTTTAAATATGAAGAACCTAGTTAATTAATTTAAGTATATATTTTTTAAGAATATTTTCATATTATCTTTCTAAGAGTCATTGACGAACAATTGAAGAGTAAAGTAGAGAGAAGATTTTCAAAATATATAAATTTAGGAATTTTCGAAAATATATCTGGCAACCTAGATTCGAAAGTCGGTTCCTTTGTTGGGGTTAGAAGGCGTGGTTGCCTTTTTACATTAGTATTAGTTAAACTATACAATACTTTACAAATATTTCATAAAATAGTAAATTAAAGATTTTTATGACATCTTATTAAAATTTTCAAATTAAGAAATTAGACACAAAAGAAATGACATTTAGGACGAATCGAAAAAATCTTATATCCTATAATAGGACTAGAACGTGCGACCTTTAGCTGTAGGTGGGAACAACTTTACCTAACCACTTGGCCACTAATGCTTTAGTGGTTAGTCGTCATTTTTGATACTACTTTATTTTGTATAGGAAATTTACATAATTCCTAACCGAGGTGGAAAAAAGCTTCACGCAACTCACGAGTGCCAGTTTGCTCTTTTCACTCTCTAAATCGAGGTCATAGGCAACCAGTTTACCCAGAACTGTTAAAAGAATTTAACTTTTAAATGCTTTATTATTTTTTTTTAATCTTATTGTTTTATTTTAAACAAATGGAAATAAAATACTATAAATATTATAAAATAATAGTTGGTTGAAAATTCTAGAAAACACCATTAAACCAGTGTAAGAATCAAAATTTATACGCTATTTCAATATTTCATCTTCCATTTGAATACACAAAAAAATTTATTTTGTATGTCAATTCATTCTTTGTTTACAAGCCCTTTGAAGTTGACGTATTAGTGTATTTTGTTACAATGGATAAAATTGATAAAATTCTTTGTTCTGGAAGGTGTATCAGAAACAAAAATTCATACAAAAATGGCAGAAGTGTTAAATGAATCTGTTCCTTCATTTCCCATGGTACATCGATGGGGTTTAGAGTTTAAACGTGGTCGTACAAGCGTCGAAGATGAATCACGTAGTGGACGTCCAAAAAGTGCACCAGAAATCATTGACCAAGGCTATGATATTTTGGTAAATATCCAAGTTTGACTAAGCGCGAAATTTTTTGATACCATAGGCATCTTAAATGAACAAGTACTTCATATTTTAAACGAAGAATAACATATGAAAAAGCAGTTTACAGAAAAAACGAATCATTTTTTATCAAGATAACGCACGTGTTTATCAAGTTTTTTAACGATGGTGAAATTGAACGAATTAAACGAATTAAACACCCATCGCATTTATCAGATTTAGCTCTCTCCGACAATTGCCTCTTTAGAAACTTGAAAGGGTATTGCACTAGTGACTAGTGGAACAATATTTAGCAAAGCTTCCGGAAACTCATACAGAGATAGTATAGAAGTACTGGATCATTGCAATTGTGTTCAAACTGAGGGAGATTAAAAAATACACATTATTTCATTGTTGCTTTCAAAACTCTTTAACCAAAGTGTTATTTTTCTGCCGAGAAATAGTTTATCTCTACTTACGACCTCGGTGAACCATATTAGCCATACATCATTCTTATTAAAAACGCTAGAGAGGCTAAATGAAACGTACCTATATAAGAGATACAGTGATTAACACCAAACCACTTCATCTCAATCAACATGCATACACAACAGGAAAATCCACCGATATATCATGTGGTTGGTTAGATCGAGCGATCATTCGAGAAAACAGCTAAAAAGTTTAGGGCATTGACCAGACAAAATCTCCGAACAGCTGTGGGAATCTTAACAGGTCACTACCAATTGCGACATCTCTTAACCCTCCATTAGTCGCGTATGTATCAGACAGATACATGCCAAATATATTTGTGGATTTTCCAAAAATAAATTACTCTATGATTTTATGGCTTAGAGTATTCCTCAGGTATCTTATTTTGAACGGTTGTCCCGAATTACAGCCATCTGCGTTAATTTACAGCTTCATTACACCTATAAAACCGACGGGTTGTCCGAATTTGTACCTGCTGGATACAACACGACTATTTATGTTACATTTTTGTTTTGCTACTTAGGTCAGTTGCGTTTGAAGTTTTCGTGCGTTACGTGTGTTTGAGAGGTGAAATAGATCAGTATTCATTTTAATGCAAGTACTCAAAGTGTTTGGAACCATAAAGATGAGTAAAAGGATATATAGTCTAAATACCTTAGACGATATTGAAGAACTAAATCGTTTGGCTTTGGTCGACGAAGAACTGGACCAGAATTTAGAAGATGAATTTGGCGAGTCTGATGACTCTGAAACAAAATACTACGCTTTGTGCTACATATAAGAAGGTGGCCCATGGTAATTTTTTTCCACTTACTAAATGTAGCCGGTATCAACTCTTGGGTAATTTATCTCGACATTAAAAATTAAATTTGTTCGTGACGGGAATATTTACAAAAATTGGCTTTAGAACTATTGGATGACCAGCTGAAAAGAAGAGCGCAGATGCCAAAATTAAAGCGAGATATTAAGATTATGTTACGAAAATACAAGCAGTCCGAAACAAGTCAAGAGGGAACACGAACATCAGAAGCTAGAACTTCGGCGAACACAAAAAGGAAAATATGCCAACCATGCTACATGAACAAAAAAAATCATTATCAGCATATCTTTGCCAGAAATGTGGAATGCATTTATGTCTAAATTACATGCCAGGACAATATATGACAATTGTCTAGATCCAGAGGAAGAGAGCGATGAATCTTTTGAATGACTGTAATATAAAATATATTCCTTCTATAGAATAATTTTTTTTATATTCAAAAAATTTCTTTTAAAACATTTTATAAATAAATTATGTGTAGAACAGAAAGTACCTTTTCTTTTGGAGAAAAAATAGCATACTGTTTAGAATGTTTAGATGTATCTGTGAGGTACAACGCGACCAACGACGTTACAAATACCTACGCGCCTAATGGAGGGTTAAGGATGAAATTAGCAGAATCGCCGCTATGCAGAGGTTGTGAACAAGAAGAGGAAACAGTAGAACATATAATGTATGCTTTTTCTGAAATCAAAAGATCCGTGTTTTTAAATCTCTAGGCCTGATCACAGCCTGAGGTGTGGATATCTCTACACAACGGGAAGATGCACAATGGGCTATATTATATGGCCTTAGTGCTGGTAGCGCACTTGCTCGCCCCTCCCCAAATTTCCAGATCCAGAGACCTCGGTGAACAATATTTTTCGTTCGATAAAAATATATTACTTTCTTCCCCGGTATATAATCTTCTATTTCGTTTTTACATAACAATGCATTTTTTTGTTTTATAACATTGTTAAAATTTGGTTAACACTGCCTAAAACTGTTATTTTAATTAAATTTACTTATAAAATTTAAATATAAAATTACATTTTCACAGTACAGCAAAATATAAAGAGAAGCACTCTGTTAGCAACACTATTACAAAAAACATTGTTTGTGTAGGAAACATTTTAGCAATGGTTGCTATCTAAACCTTGTGGTTGATTACTAGACGAGACAACGAAGTAGAAAACCTATCATTTTTTGCAATAAGATCGATTTATAAGATTCTTGGTGCATTCGATTCGTAAGAGAGTTAGGAAATTTTGTGAGCAAAAATAGTTTTGTGAAAATGAAACATGCATTTTCCTTATGCAATAAGTTATGTTTCAAAGTTCATCCCAATGGGATAAAAATTTAAAATAATCGACGAAAATTACTTCAATTATACTACTAAGTGGTTTTTGAGATCGCTAAACACGAATATCACGACGGCGACGATCACCAAAGCACCTTGTACCACGATGAACCTCATCTTTAGGTATGTTATGAAAATTCGATACAACTCAGTCTAAACTCGTTCGTAGGGGAATTTTCAGGCTGGCTGAACTCGAATATCACGACCACGATGGCATCGTGGCTCCTGGTTTTTAGAATTTAGGTTATACTGTCAATAAAACTTTTATTTACATTTTTAAAGTACAACCGTTGATTAAAAACATCTGATTTTGTACCAAATTACCATCGAACTCAAGAACTTGAGGTGAACCCTGATCACAGGATGCTTTGGTGACCGTCGCCGTCATAATATTCGTGTTCAGCCACCCTGAAAACCCCTGAGAATTATATCAAATTTTTATAAAACTCCATTAGACCAGATTTATCACGTGAACCAGGTGCTTTGGTGACCGTCGCCGTCGTGATATTCGTGTTCAGCCAACCAGAACATCCCCGAATAACGAGTTTGTTTTGAATTTTTATAAAAGTCCAAAAGACGATATCAACCCTGGTCACCAGGTGCCTCAGTAACCATCGCCATAGTGATATTCGTGTTCAGGGACCTGAAAATCTCTGAGTAATGCAATTAAACTGATTTCCGTTGATATTATCTGATTTACAATTTACAAAATTTTCTGACTCTCTTAAAAGGCATTTTAAAAGTATCTTCTTAACAAGATATATCTAGATTCTGATGATAATATTAATAAGGTTGCTGTAAAAATCAATAAATTATAAGGTTTCTTAAGTAACCGTAATGTTAAAAATGCTTTACAATATCCAGAAATCTCTTCTATTATAATAGTGATAAGAAATATATATTTTTAGGATTGGACAAAGAACTGCAAGGGAAGATTCTCATTGTGTATAATATCGAAGATATTGATTCTTATGATAATACCAGTTGCGCATTTTGGAAATATCAAGTAAGTAATTTTATTAATATTATTTAAGGATTTTATCTATAAGAAGAACAAAGAACTGTACCAAATTGACATTTCATTAAAGGACTCCACACAAATTCAATGGAAAAGTACTTCCCGTGAAATTGTCTAAAATTTTGTGTATAGATAGTTCTAAGTGAGTGGAACAAGGATCTTAATGGGCGCCAAGCTCAAATATGAACAATTTTTGAGATATAGAGGTTTGAAGTTAGACCAAAATAGTGATTAACTGAACAGGTCTACATTTTTTTATTTAAGGATGTCCTTGTAGGTATAGATCTAAATCCATATGTATATCTGTTGGAACAGAAAAGACAATTTATTAATTTGAGATTTAAAGGACGGCAAGTTAGGACGAGTGAGGAAGACGTGGGAAGGTGTAAGGAGTTCCACAATCTGGAGGGTGTGGGGATAAAGGAACGATCGAATCGATCCGTTCTCGATGTCTGGCACTGAACACCATAAGGGTGCATGGAGTTGGCACGTCGCGTTGCTCTGGCTGGTCTGGCAAGTGAAGGCATTATAGAGCGGATTTCTTTCGAGCAAAATCCCTTTAATTATCAGTAAAACAGAAAAAGATCAGACACTACTCTTCGGTGAGACAATGGGGCTGGGAAACCACGGTATCTTGATACTGAATAGAACTTTCTATACGAGAAAGTAGTTGGTCAAAATTTTCTGACGTAATTCGTAATGCCAACCTGCTCGTAGTTGTTGCAACAACAAAAACAAGCTTCTCTGATCACTGATCCATTTTCTTATCCACAATCGTTTTTTCTTTACCACTTCTTTTTCCAACATATTAATCAGCTCTTCTCTTAATAGATCGCACATTTTCTAAACACATTTACTTTTCAACAACTGCTTTTATTTTAACTCCATTTTTGCAAAAGTAACACGACACTCATAATCAACAAACGACTGACTTCACCAAGTAGGAACTAGCGTGCCAGTGAGACTGTCGCTAGCTACTGGATACGTGTAAACGTACCTGTCCAGCGCTATCCTATTCAGGCACTGGCATTATGTAAACACGCCTTTAAACAGGCTACATTTTGATATTATTTTATAATAATTATATATTTTTTCTAGGTTAATGTAAATTCACCTTTGGACGGTTTTTGGAAGGATGATGTGATACCACAATCTAACAGCACAATTGTGCATTGCGAATATGATCATATAACCCATTTTGTACTCCTCTTAGGAAATGTTGCTGCAGAAGTAGAAGAATTGAACGAATCTCACATTCTTGACATGATTACTAATGTGAACAGTGTTTTATCTCTTTTGGGAATCACTGGTATTCTACTAACTGCAGTTTTATTTGATAGGTGGAGAAATAATACTGGGAATCAGATTTTAATAAACTTCTCAATAGCTATCTCGATAAAAAATGTAATGTTGTATATTAGTGAAGGTGTTTATACAGAAGGAAATAAAAGTATGGCATGTACTGTAACTGGAGGGATATTGCATTATTCTTTATTAGCAGAGTTTTGTTGGATGTTAATTATAGCTATTTTACAGTTTAAAAGATTTGTTGAGGTACTCGGAGGACCATTAAAATATGTACTACTTAAAGCTTGCATATGTGGTTGGGTCTTTCCAGCTTTACCAGTATTTCTTATTATAATAATAGATGTTAATAACTACAGTCAGAGCGATATGGGTTTATGTTATCCCTCTGATTTCGGATTGTATTTAGGAGTATGGTTACCATTAATAGTAATTATAAGTATTAATTTTGTAATCTTTGTGTTTATCCTATATAATGTTTTTCATAAAAAAACTGAGTATAGAGATCAAGTTAATCATGAAATTATTTTCCAATGGAGACTTGCTATTTTATTATTTTCAATGTTAGGACTGACATGGACATTTGGATTTTTAGCTTTAATGTTCAAGTCAGCTATATGTGCTGTTTTGTTCTGTGTTATGGCAACTTTACAGGGTTTTATAATGTTTTTATTTTTTATTGTATTTAACAAAAATACACGGTATTTGTATGTTCAAAGTTTCCGTTCTTGGATGTACACTAAAGGATATAAAGATAGGTTGAAATAATTTTAATTATGTATTAATAATTATTTATAATAAATAAATATTACTAATTAATAGTTTTTTTGCACCTGTTTTTGGCCCTTATACAGTTGGTAATCTTTTTAGTGTTGTCAGCTTGACAAGTCATAGAGTCTAATTTGTAAAACAGTTCTATATGATTTAGATTGCAAGTTTCAATCTACACTTACGATCATAATTCATAAGTCATGCACCCACCTGTATTATAAGGGTAAAATAAAAATACTTACAAAATATTTTTATTGATTAGAAGATTAATTTTTTGACACTTCCACGTACTTCAAAATAAAAATGTTTTCAGTCGTCAAAATACCGATGTTGTGAAAAGTTGCTTTTACATGCTGTTCACTCGTTCAGTATTTTTTCTACAAGCATGCGTAAAACAACACTTTCCCGCACGCATTTTAATTCAGAAAATATCTCTTTCCCGCACGCATTTTTTTTATTAAATGAATGTGTCCTCCGATAACCTTTTTGACAAATTATTGTATTATTACCTTTATCTTGTTGAACTACATACAAATAGTAAAAAAAAATTAAGATTATTTGACATAAAAATAGGGATTTTTAAAATGTTTGTACCTCTGTAAACCTTACTCAAAGCAACAAAAAACTCACGTGTTTAAGTAGGGTTGCTATAGCTTCAGTCGTGTATTTATTGACACTATGAAAGATCGCATCTTTTCAAGTATCTGAATAATTTTGAACTATTTTTATACTTGTAGAAAAAAATTTTTCCTAACTCTTGCGGAAATTAACTTTCTCGCACTTAACTGCTGGCCCGAACTCCGCTTCGCGTCGTTCGGGCATCGGCAGTTCGCGTGCGGGATAGTATAACTTTCCGCACTTGTTAGGATAATAACTATATTGTTTTTTACCGAATTAGTGGAAGAAACTAGTAATAAGCATAGAAACGAGTTGTCTGAATTTGACAAGAGTGTAATTATTGCTCTTCGGCAAGAAGGGATATCTCGTCACCAGATTGCGAATTGATTAAATTTTCGTACAATTACTGTTAGCAGGACAATTAAGCGCTATATGTAGAGACTGGTTGGCCTTTTATTACGGAACTGAAAGATCAATATATTGATTATTGGTATGCCTTCTTCTTCTTCTTCTTATTGCGCCGCCTCCTTTCGAAAGTTGGAGATCCAGAGAGCAATTGTGGCTTTGGAAGCTGCAACTCGAAAGATTTCTATAGACGAAAGGTTAAACCATCTTCTCAGGTCCTTTAACCATGAGTTCTGGCGTCTCCCTATTGATCTTTTACCCTGTACCTTGCCCTTCATTATGAGTCGAAGCAGTTAGTATCTTTCACCCCTCAACACATGACCTAGGTACTTTATTTTTTTCTCTTTGACAGTGTTTAGTAGTCCTTTTTGTTTATCCATATATGCACTTAAGTAAATCTTCGTTGGTGACCTTTTGTATCCATCGAATTCGCAACATCCCTCTGTACACATACATCGCGCAGGCCTCAATCCTTTTTATGTTTGTTTATCCATTGTCCAACTTTCGTATCCATGGAGCAAGACAGAGGCCCAGACTAAGGTCTGATCTTGGGAAGACTGATAAATATTTTTCTCGCTTGTTCGGTCCTTGATAGTATTTCTTTTTTCGAGTCGCACTGGCTGTCGATGTTATCTCCTAGATATTTTATGGAGGCTACCTGTTCTATTGTTTGTCCCTTGACATGTAGATATTCGTTTTTTGGCGATCCCAACAACTTCAGAAACGTCCGATCTAATTTTGAGAGGGTAGAGGACAAGCTAAGAGTGATTCATATACGTTTTGGGTACCAAAAATGGCCGCTACGGAATTTTTCTCTGCTTAAAATTCCCGGCAAATAAGCGTTTAGTTTGTGCTTAGAAAGTTCTAAATAGAACAAGTTTTTTAAGTGATTACCGTACTGAATCTTTCGTACTAATTTTAATGTACGATCTACGTTGTTTGGGGTGAAATTAAATTTTTTACTGACCAAGAAATTTTTTGTCACGTTGTGACGCGACGCCATATTGGTATTTTGGTCAATTCATTTTTTTGAGAGGCCAAAGAAGACCTATTTCGTCGTGGAGATTATTGTAACTACTGTCCAGAAGCATTTTTAAGGTTTTATTAAAATATTTTCGTATATTCCTGGTGCCCTTTTGTTGATTTACTGTGGATAACTTCTGTGCTAACCACGTCCCGAAGCATAACCGCCAGATCTGTGTGCGCTTAATACTCTAGTCAACATCTTCAAAAACGTGAAAAATTAAAATAAAGGTCCTAAAAATATGAGCGATAGCTCATTGGATTCGGAATCACCTCTAGAAAAATGTTTTTAAAGGAAAAGTGTGCAGGCAAAAAATTGCAATTGTTATTACCAAAATAAGATGAAAAAAAAACAGATGTTTATGTTTTTGTTAATAACTCGATAAATATTAATATTTAAGCAATTTTGAAAAAAGCTCGTTAAAGAGGAGGAAATTTCCGAAAAAAAAGTCCGTCCTCCCGGAACTCTATCTCCATTATTTATAATTTTAATTTGACGTTGAAAATGGGGCTTTGAGCGGCTTTTACGGCATACGCGCGCTACCGCTAAACGGTGTTTATCAGATTAAATATTTTTTTATGACATAAAATGTTATTTTAAAAATTTGAAAAAAATCCAGTATTTTCCTAACACTTAAAAGAATCTAAATCAGTTGGAAAAAACATTTTATCACTGTTTTTCCAAAAAGTTATTCAATTCAACTAACAAATTTTTTCCTAATATCTGTTGACAGTGTTGACATAAACAATGGGATAAAAGGTATAAATAATTGGCCTAAAAATTTGAAACTTTGTGGAGCCCTTTTCATATGTATACTTTACAAGATTCTGTGATAAATGTTTATAAAAGTTTATTAGTTTGTTAATTATGATTTTTCATAATCATAACTATTGCAAAATATTGCGAAAAAGTAAAAAAAATACAGATTTTTTCCAAATAAATGCATGTAGTATCTAATAAACAATAAATACGAATTTGGTCTTAGAATTATTTGAAAGAGAAACTTATTTTTTATAAAAAACTCCTGAATATCTTTTATCATATCCAATAGTTTAAAAGATATATCATTTTTTTAATTTGCAAGTTATTTGGCGCTACAGTTAACGTGACGTATGATATTAGAAAGTATTATTAATAAACTTTTATGAAGATTTATCGCAGGATCTTGTAAAGTATACATATGAAAAGGGCTTCACGAAGTTTCAAATTTTTAGGCCAATTATTTATACCTTTTATCCCATTGTTTATCCAACAGAGATTAGGAAAAAATTTGTTAGTTAACAATTGAATAACTTTTTGAAAAACAGTGATAAAATGTTTTTTCCAACTGATTTAGATTCTTTTAAATGTTAGGAAAATACTGGAATTTTTTTAAATTTTTAAAATAACATTTTATGTCATAAAAAAAATATTTTATCTGATAAACACCGTTTAGGGGTAGCGCGCGTATGCCGTAAAAGCCGCTCAAAGCCCCATTTTCAACGTCAAATTAAAATTATAAATAATGGAGATAGAGTTCCGGCAGGACGGACTTTTTTTTCGGAAATTTCCTTCTCTTTAACGAGCTTTTTTCAAAATTGCTAAAATATTAATATTTTTCGAGTTATTAACAAAAACATAAACATCTGTTTTTTTTCATCTTATTTTGTTAATAACAATTGCAATTTTTTGCCTGCACACTTTTCCTTCAAAAACATTTTTCTAGAGGTGATTCCGAATCCAATGAGCTATCGCTCATATTTTTAGGACCTTTATTTTAATTTTTCACGTTTTTGAAGATGTTGACTAGAGTATAAGCTCAACTAAAATAAACCTTTTAAATCTATTTAAAATAAAGATTGTGGTTTTGTGTTTGATTTAAATTTTTACATTGAATATTTTGAGTTACATCATTACATTTTGCAACTTTCGTCACAAAATAATATCTGACTTTCTGTGTGGTATTACATTGTAGATTAATTTTATGGTGAATGTATACTATAGTTGAATTTCATATGCACACCTGTCCTTATCATCTAGTTAGTTAGTTATTAAGAAAACCAAATATATAGATCTATCTGCGTTAAAAGAAACAAGTTATTGTTTGATTTCAACTACCTATATGTAGATACATATAACATACTATAACTGATTTCTCTCTTTTCTACCTTTAATACTAGTATTTAAATTATAATGTTTTAACAATGATGTATATGTACGACCGCCAACATATTTGATCAATACTTATTCATGTTTTTATTTTAATTTTTTTGGTATATTTTTTAAATATACTCTTAGTTATTCTGTTAGTAAAGTGTTGAGTAAATTTTTCCCAGTAAATGTTTCTGCTTAAGTAAAATATAAAATTAGAATAATAAGATAAGGATTCAAAGAGTTTTATAGACCTCTAAGGTAAGTCTTTAGATATAAGATATTTTTTTGATAATAATTTTTATAATGTTGAAGTGTGTTTCCTTAATTTCATTAATCTAATAGATTCTTTCCAACAAAATTTCTTATCTTTTGTCCTAACTGTTTCTAAAAAGATAAGTGACGCCCTTTACCGGTTTCTGTTTATCGAACCTTTAGCCTATCTCCAAACATTTTCGCTTTTTAATACTCGCCCATTTGTCCCCTCACCTACCACTCGCTCTTCTCCTACCTCCTTAATCCGGTTCGCAATCTGATAACTCCTAGTGAGCCTTTAACATCCAGAAAAAAGTGGTTACACGTCTTAAGACAAATTAATATTTCATAAGAAGCGTCTCAACGTTTATAGAAAATTGCACTAGGATTGTTAAAGCGGCTATTTTTTTAAATATTTTGTAGCGATTAAAAATTTATATCTTATCCATTCTATTATGGTTATGATTAATGTTTGTTGCTAAATAGGTTATTTCTCATTAAAAGTCTTTGGTAAGGACTGTGGGCACTTTCTTCTTCCCAAAGAAAAACACGTAATAAATATTTCAGACATTTTTTGTACCCACGGATCACCTGTCTGGATCAGATTATATTGTTTTAAAATTATACTTTCAAATTTTATGTTATAATATTTCCATTGCTTCTCGTGTTAATTAGCTTAGTATTAAACGGTAGTAAATGTACTGCATAATTGTGTTTCCGGTACAAAAATGACGAAACTTGAACAGTTTTGTTTAAAAAGTGAAATAAATCAACATTTAATGACATGGTAGTGTATGTAATAAATTATTTGATTTATATCATTGTTTGTACAGGTAACATAAAGTTATCTCATCTGTGTTTCCCAAAATATACGTGATGCTGATTTCATTACATAAACGGCGGAGATAGCATAGTGCCGCTACAATTGCAATTTATTGGTACAGTTAAATAATAGTGACAAAGGCGCAATCAACCTGGCATCGGATTATGATTGTTAAGTGTGCAACCCACACACCTTTATGGGAACCGATCACTAACTCTTAAGGCTTCACATCTGTCGGAAGTGGTGCACCCTGGTGTTTAATAATAGCAAAAGACGGGCAAAATGTATAACATAACAATAGTTTATGTATTTTTTAATTAATAAAGTAGAAAATAAAAAAATATTTTTAACCAATACTTATTCGATTATATGAATCTGGACATGTTTTTGATGGATTAATAAACTAAGAAAAATAAATTAAGGATCACTATTAAAGTTTAACCCAAGTGAAGAATTGAAGTGGTATAAATATATATGAAAGCACTAGATTAGGTACATGAAGAAAATACTTTATTCAGATAACAATACCAAACAAATGTTTTTAGAATTTTCGGCCTTCACCTCGACCAGAAGCTAACGTGGAAAAAACACATAGAAACTAAACGAAGACAACTTAATATAAAATTCCGTAAGATGCACTGGCTCCTCGGTAGAAAATCAAAGCTCTCAATCAGCAACAAGTTACTGCTTTACAAAGCTATGTTGAAACCGATATGGTCTTATGGACTCCAACTTTGGGGATGTGCAAAACCTTCTTCGGTTAATATCATTCAAAGATTCCAATCTAAAACGCTGAGAACCATTGTAGACGCTCCATGGTATGTGAGTAACCAGACCTTACATAATTACCTGAGGATCCCCTTTGTTAAAAACAAAATACTGAGAATGACTGAAAGCTACAACAACCAGATAGCAGACCATGAAAATGAGATGATAGATCAGCTGTAAAACAATGGCCCAATCATAAGGAGGCTCAATAGATTATGACCCCAAGGTCTCTTGCAACAATAAAATAATAACCAAGAGAGAGAAACAATGTTTCTCTATCAAGCCTACTACTCACCACACATTTACTTAATACTCTATTATAGATGTAGATTGTAAATATGCAATTGTCAATAAAAAAAAACTATTAAAGTTTAACTCAAGTGAAGAATTTAAATAGTATAAATATATATGAAAGCACTAGATTAGGTACATGAAGAAAATACTTTATTCAGATAACAATACCAAACAAATGTTTTTAGAATTTTCGGTAAAAGACAAATAAATTAATAATTTTTTTTTTAGAAATTCTAATAAAAGTTTCAGTAGCGGGTATGACCTCCTCTTGCATTTATTACGCTTAGACACCGACGTGGCATGCCATTTATTAAATGACGAACTGTTTGTTCAGGTATCTGTTCCCATTCTTAAAGCAAAGCATCTGTAAGTTATTGTAGGTTATTCGGCATTTCTCTCTGTCTTATTCGTCTTTCTAACTCATCCCACATATGTTCTATGGGATTTAAATCCGGACTATTGGGTGGCCATTCCACAACTGTAATTTGATTTTCTTGAAAAAAATCTCGAACTTGTCTGGCGACATGAGGACATTCTTAAAGCAAAGCATCTGTACCATATTGTCTTGGAATCTTTTACCTAGTCTCCTGTAAACTCAAAAACGTCCATTAGGTTTACACAATCGAAACTGAGACTCGGCTGAGAATAAAACTCGTTGCCATTCCTGTTCAGTCCAGTTTTCATGTTCGTGGCAAAAGGCTAGACGCATTCTACGGTGTCGTCTTTTTAATTCTGGTACCCTTGCTGACCGTCTAGATCTTAATCCCATTTCTTTTAAGCGATTTCTTATTGTTTGGGTTAAAATATGTCTGTTTATATGCTGTTGCAGTAGATTTGCATGATGTCGAGCCCTGAAAGTTGGATTTTGAATTGCATTTCTTACATACGGTCATGGCGAGGTGTTGTAATGCGTGCTCGGGGATCATATGGCCTTCTCACTACATCACCAGTTTCCAGAAACCTATTCCAAGTTCTTGAAGTCATAGATTGGCTTACCCGATTTTCGGCGGCAATCTGACGTTGTGACGCTTCGTCTCTAATACGATGGATAACAATGGATGCTTGAAATTTATTCAAATATCTTCTGGACACAATTCTCTCCAACTTAATACTTAATAACTTCAAAATAAAAATGTTTGGCATCAGAAATATCTTCCAGTTCCTGCTCGGTTAAATGTCGTTTTTGATCATCCATATTTTACAAAATCGAACAGCACTTTATAATTGCGACACAAACACTAATGGTATGGCACCGTCAAATATGACCCCGATGACATTGTACTAATAGCTAGAACAAAGCAAGAATTAAAAAACAACCCAGAGGTTTGAAGCTGCTACAAAAAAGTGGGTTAGAAATTAACGAACAGAAAACAAAGTATATGATGATAATAAGGGACAGGAAGCCAGAAAATGAGGAACTGATAATAAGTAACTGCTCAAACGACAAAACTTATAATTTTGAAAACACGAAAAGTTATATCTACCTGGGAGTGAATATAAGCAACAAAAATGACGAATGCAGAGAAAAGAGAGGTTGTACAGAACAGTTATCAGACCAGTAACTCTTTATGGATGTGAGACATGGACGTTAAATAAAACAGACCAACAGAAATTAGACATCTGGAAGAGGAAAATTCTACAGAGAATATATGGAGGGAAAAAAAGCTGGCCAAATATGGATAGGAAGTACAAATAAAGAAATGGTGGAACTATACGACAGCCCTTCAATAACATCACAAGTGAAGGCTTAAAGAATTAGATGGCTAGGTCATGTTGAAAGACTAACAAAAACGAGAGTAACCAAAAAAATACTGAGAAGCTCTTTGATGGAAAAGAAACAAAGAGGAAGACCCAGAAGGAAATGGTTGACGGCATAGGAGGAAAAATTAAAGCACATTAGTGTCAGAAACTGAAAAGACAAAGCCTTAAACAGAAAGGAATGGAGAAACACGCAGATCACTAATAATTATCACGAATACTGTTGCCCTTACTAGAGAATACCTAAAATACGACGTTGCCTAATATCACATTTTTTCTAATACCTAAATAAAAGTTAGTAGTGACAAAAATGACCCCGCCATACCACTTAAGGGTTAACTTTGACGTTCCATTTTTATTAGTAATATCTGTGAAAAGTATTAAAGTACCGAACATTTCTAAAATTTTCGATTTGTCAAACTTTCTCATTGTGATTAAATATTAAACAATTTTCTATAAGCTCTTATGTAATGTTAGTTATATTTTACTGCTGGGAAACTTAATTAAATAATGTTTTTAAATAAAGAACATTCAATTACATATATTGCTAAAAGAAAATCCCAATGTTGCTAAAATCACTTTGATGCACCAGATTACAATTAATTAAAAATATACTTTCCAATTTTATGTCTAATTAAATATGTTCATTGTTTCTTAATTTAATTAGCTTAGATTCAAACTGCAGAAAATTTACTTCATAATTCTGTTTTCAGTATAAACATGTCGAAATCTGTTTCATCAGTTAAAAAATTCATTTAATGACATGGTAGTAAACGTAATAAAACGTTTTAATAATGTTTTTGTTTATTATGTTTATTACAAAATACAATAGTATAAAAGTTAATGCTGAATATATATTGTTAATTTTGTCAATATAGTCTAAAACGATACATATAAAAAATTTAGTACAGTTTAATAATTCTACGAATGTATGCCAAATGGAACCAATGTTTATTTATTCAAATTTAGGTATATAAAATATCGTAAGATATGTATCTCTAGATAATAAGAAAAACGTTTTCATATTCTAAAATTTTAAAAATAGATATTTTTTAATTGGATTTTTGTCAGTTTTTTTAACATTTTTTTAAGATGCTTGTTTCTACTTTTTAACTTTTATCGTTTTTTCACATTTTTACATTTGGGTCTTAAGCATTTTAACAGCCGACAATCTCAGAATCGGGTCGCTAATCATAAGGTCTAGACACTAGACTATTAAAAAAATCTGCTTGGGATGTACTTTTGTAACCTCATCAGAAAAGAACCCATGTCCTAGATATATAAGTCGTTGGTTAATAATTACTATGCAGTAACAGATAATAAATATGTTTAGCGCTTTTACCTGCATAGTCACAGAATCTATATATTCCACTGTCCACTTTGCCCATTTTACAGAGATTGTACCTCAGCGGACAGTGTCCAGTGAGAATTCCTGCGATTACTCCTAGTTCAGGTTTCTGAAACACTAAGAGTAATTTAGACGGTATTTTGAGATGCCACAAAAGGTTCAGGATCGCTTAAAGAAGTACTAGCTTCTTTTCGGGGACCCTATCAACAATCTTATTCTCGACAATCCCACAGCAACGTCAGTTTGTTGTGTTTAGCCGGTTACTTAAGAGACTGTTTGCAGTGTCCGGCTGATTTGGATTGAAATGTGGTAGACTGTAGAGCGTTCAAACCAATTTGACCGCTTAAAGGAGGAGTACTAGCTCCTTTTTTGCGACCCTATCAACAATCTTGTTTTCGACAATCTCACAGCATCGTTACTTTGTTCTGTTTAGCTGGTTACTTAAGGAACACTTTACAGTTTTAGGCTAATTTGGATTGAAATGTGGTAGATTGTAGAGCCTTCAAAGCAAGTTGGCTATAGGTGCAATAACTATTCTAGCTGAATTGGGTCGTTGTTAATGCACTTGTGAGCACAAAAGTCTATTGCTAAAAGCTCTGTAGATTGACAGCCGGACGTTAGGACCTATTACCGATATACTTACTCCTTCTGGTGTCTTTATAATAAGTGAGGACTCTTGTTTAGGAGACATAATTTTTTGTGTGAGGGGTGGAAATCTTCTAAAGACTATCCAATTACAACCATCCTTCACTCCGGCGAGCAGATAGAAAGCCGCCCCAATGTAGGCATTTCACCTACCCACCCACCTCGCCATTCACGCGCGCAACCGTACCACCCCAGGCTTCTGGGGTGGAGACTCACCTTCATCTCCTTATATCCTTATCTTTCATTCTCACCGCCACAAGAACATACTCATGCACTCCCTCAGTTATCTTCAAATGTCAATCCTAGATTCCAGCATTTTTGGCATTGAACTGCTGACCCAAACAGTCTCAACCAACATTTTCCTTTCGCCTGCCCATCTCTTACACTTAACACCGTATGCTGCACAGTGTCTAAAGCCCCACATTATAAACACTCAGGTGTTGCTGCCCTTCTGAACCTGTGTAGGTACGACCGGAAACACCAGGTCCTTTTGTCTGAAATGAGTGACTTCGTCCACTGAGCCAAATCTCCCACTCTGCTTGCCATATTTTAATAGATGTGGCCCTCTCTTCATTTATTACTTTTTCACAGATGTTCCTGTCACAGCGACGATGTATATTATTATTCTTTCCTCTGTGAGGATGTTTGTTGGCGCACAGAGACCGCAACTATCCAAAGCGCAGCGGTGAATACTGTGCGGTAAGCACACGACACCCTTAAGAGACTTGCTTCATCAACCCTGGTTAGAAGCCGCCTGCAGATAGAGATTCCCACTGCACCACACCAGACCTAAGCCGCGTAGAGGACGATGGATTGTACTGTTGAATGTAGGGTACTCCTGCTTTCGGGTTTGGGCACCCCCATTTTTTGGCATTATGCCGCCGAGGTGTCCGATCCGTCTGGCTACTTTTGGTGGACACCCTCAGGTCCTTATGAGTTCGAAATCGTGTTTTGGAAATATACTTCCTGTAGGCATCTTCATGGATTGGGTTGCTCTGACGCTTAGAATCCCAAGATGTCCGGAAAGATTACAAGGTTTTAGATACTTGATCCTTGTTAACTCAGAGGCAGTTTCCAAAGCAAACCTCTTTACATGCAAGGAATAAGCTTCAAGGCTGCATTAGGATACGATTTCATTGCGCTAGTGATCAGATCTTATTTTTTCAGAGAAAAATAGAATAGAATTTCTAGAACAAATTGTCATTAGAAATATTTAGTTTAAACCGTTCTAAGAAGTCTTTTAGATTTTCTACTGTTGTAGACCACACAAAAGGATTTTTTGATTATTGTTAGTTAGGTACCACTAGATTTCGCTACTGTGTCTTTATATTCAATGCACATTTTTGGTTTCAAAAAATGCATAAACTTAATCTTATTTTTTTTATTTTAATAAAGAAACTCGCATATTTTCTCTTGATTTACCTTAAATATACATATTTACCCGTATAAAATATACAATAAACTAAATAGCACCCAATTTGTTATACAGCCAAAAAAGGATTCAATACGGAGTTTAACAAAATCCATATTTTTTACAAGTCAGTTGAGAATGTAATGTAGAAATGTAATGAAGAAAAAATCCATGATTGCAACCAAAACCAATGAACATTTATTTTTAGAAGGCGTAAGACTGGAAAGAGACGAGAGATATAACTACCTAGGTATAACTGTCAACTGTTCTGTGGAGTATTGTTCATTAATATATAGTTGATTCAAATAGAAGTGTCATCAAGTGGGCTGGGTACGTGTGAGATCATCTTTAACTTTATTACTAGATTCAATGGAAACAGAACTTTAGTTAGGGAATTATATGTTATCGCGATGTGTCAAAATGTTTATAGTTATATTGGAGTACGAACTCCATGTATGCAAATAGGGCTACTAAAATAAGAGGGCGCTGGTGTTCCATTTGTACCAAAATGGCGACCAATGAGGACGTAGTTTGAAATAAAATAAATAATTTTTAATTATTTCATTATTAATTTATTTAAACAATGAAAAAAATAGTTCGATCTTTCAGATATAAATAATAAAAACAAATTTAATAATTCACGATTATTTAATTGTCTATATTCATACCGGTACAAAAGGAAAACTAGCGACGCTAGTGGTGAAAAAATTAAACCTAATATGTACGATACCGTGGACAGATTTTGGCAATTTCCCCGGTCGAGTGCGTACTCCTTGTCTAGTCTCCATGATATTATGTAGCAATCTGATCACAAGCTGGCTAATATTGCGATTCAAATTTCACTAAACGTGGGTACTGCCACTACAAATTTAAATTTTCCAGAGACTACTTGATGACACTTCTATTTGAATCAACTATAGATTCATATTCATACCTTCTATATATATAAAAATGAATGTTTGTCTGTATATCTGTATGTCTGTATGTCTGTATGTCTGTATGTCTGTATGTACTCAATGAACTCAAAAAGTACTGGACCGATTATTATGAAAACTTCTGCCCCGTTTAACCGATTGTCATGAAAATTGGTATGTATATGTATTTTTCTACGGAGAAGGTTTGTATGATATGTTCATTGATGCCACTCGCCACCAGGTGGCGCTGCACAGTAGCAAGTTCTGCTCCGTTCAACCGATTGTCATGAAAATCGGTATGATGATGTATTTTTAATGGGTCAGATGAATATGATATATGTATTAATTGAAGTTACTACCAGATGGTGCTTCCATGTATCAAATTCAATACTGATTAATAGATATCTATACGAATTCGTATAAATATAAGTTCGAAAATAGTTATTTATGAAACAGTTCGTAAAGTATGCTTTTTGCGCACGCACGCGATGTTAAGAGCACGAGCGAAGCGAGTGCTATATATCGCGTAAGTGCGCAAAAAGCACTTCACGCACAGTTTCGTAGAATATTTTATCTACGATAATCAAATAAAAAGTAATTACAAGAAAGCCATTTATTTTCAATTCATTTACATGATACTAGCAAAACTAATGCTCTCATAGCAACACCATGGCAACGCGAATGCTAAGGATATTTGATTATAAGGTGTGTCAAAGACAGTGCGAAAAAGTAAATCCCATTTAAAATAAATTGTTACTTCACGCACACTTTCAATCCTTCACGCACTGCTGTCTATAATGACAGTTTTCACGAACTAATAGTATATTACTTTACGAGTGGAGTAAATTGCATATTACAGCGAGTGTGTTTGGCCCATGAGCGAGCTTGCGAGCGAAGGGGCTAAAGAAACGAGCTAAATATGCAATTTGTTCCTCGAGTGAAGTACTATGCGTTACCCACGACTTACCACATTGTTTTTTATAAAACTAAAAATAACGAATATAAAATTTAAATTTTGGCATAAGTTGTCAAAAATATTTGATTTCGCAGACGGTCCTGTCTGAGAAATGTCAAATGTTAGTTTAATTTTATGAAAACTGTAGGTAACCAGCATAATAATACAGGTTTCTATTTACTTACTTCACTAGTTTAGTAAATGAAACTATAACACAACTCCTCAATAATTTGACACTTACTGACAGAGTTATAGGTTAAAAAATACGCAATTTACTTATGAGCCGTGGGTAAAAATTGATACATAATATAAGGTAGAGTAGATAAATATATTTTTGGTACGATAAGTAAAACAAAACTATAAACTTCCTTTTCTTCTCTATCTCTTCTCCTCTTTTATTTTTCTTAAATTTATTTTAGTTATTGGCGTAGCAACGCCGGGTTCAGCTAGTCCTTTATAAAAATCAAGAAGCTGCTTTGTAGTCGGATACATGCCTGGAAACAAGAATTCGAATGCTCAAATGTTACCTATGTATTCGCGGTTCTCCTGTATAATGTAGAAACTTGGACCTTTAATATATACTGCGAGAGAAGCCTTCGAGATGTGGACCTACCGTAAGATACTAAAAATATCATGGATAGAACATGAGAGGTTTAAGGCACCGCTTTCTGTAGCTGATAGTCCACGGGAAAGATCTGTTGGAAGAAGAATATCTTGGCTTAGGAACTTGCGAGAATGGTTTAACGTCAACTGATCTGACCTATTTAAATCAGCAGCTTTCAAAATTAAGATAGAAAAGATGTTATCCAACCTCCAGGCTCCGGCAGTTAAAAAGCAGTTACTTTTCTAATTTTTGACTTTTTTTAATAATAGTAATTTTCCTAATATCGGACTTTTTCTTTTTATTCTTAACAGTATACAGATTTTTAGCATTTAAACATTTTTTGGCAATTGTTTCATTTTCTTAGTTTTACATTTTGTTGTTGTTGTTGTTGTTTTAACATTCAGTAGGTAAGCGATTACCATAAAAAGAATTACTTCAAAAACATATTTTTTAAGTATCCAAATTACTACCTACTTGAAATCCAATAGTTGGATGTTTCGCTACTCTTAAACCCCTTCTTGTAACAATTATCGGTTTGTAGCACGTAACTAAAAAGTGAATGCCTTATAAACACTGCTAATTTTATAATTTTAAAGTGAAAACTCTTGTAATGACACATCTACTTTTTCTTTTTGTAATTTTAACTTTAACATTTCATCTCTTTAAAAATTGTTTAACTATAATATTTATAATTACTCAGTAAATTTTAAAAACCGTTCGGTACAGATCACGCTCGTCATTTCTATGATTTTCAATTAACAAAACTTTCTCATTGCGATTAAATATTACACAATTTCTCGTATGGATTCAAGTGATGTACCGCATTTTTTACACCTGAGGCACTTGTCGTCGAGGATGCTGTGTCACAGAACCACTGACCCAGTTCTAGAACCAGAATGTTAACATTTTCTTTTCACTAGCTATTATACGAAGCGTTGGTGTTTGATGTTTCGTCGTTATATTGATAACAATAATTAAAAGAATTTAAAAGTTTTAATTAGAGAATTTGGTAATCTTATGGTAACAATAAAATGATGTCACTTGATTCAGTGTAATTAAATTCATAATAAGGTGTTCTTTCGTGGAAATGGGATTATAAACGTCTAAGATTTGTGACAAGATAATAAAAGAAACATATAGTTGGTATTACAAAAAATAATTCTCACGGGTAATTTTATTAACTGAAGTGTATATTTTTATAATTTAAATATAATAATTATGTATTTTTTTAATTTCAAAAAGACCTTTTACGTGAGTTGGAATTTAATCTAGTTTTAGATTAGATATACAAGATGTGTCATAAACGATAAAAAATCTATTAAAACCATACAATGCCTTGCATTATCTCGTAAGGGACCTTGAAAAGGTCATGGACACAAGGAAGTGGCTGTATGTCCTTTTTTGATATAGAAGCATCATTCGATAACACCTCAAATGATTTTATTAGCGCAGTCGCAACAAAAGTAGTTATAGAACCTACCATTATTAAACACTAGAAATATAATTACCTACTTTGGAGATCAATTAAGTATAGCAGTAAAAGGCTCCCCGAAAGGTCCTTTTCAACCTCTACTCGGAGGAATTTTTCGCCAAAGCCCTGAAAAATGATGTCGGTGGAATACGAGTTAACGGCAATCGACTGAACAATTTGCATTTTGAGATTATACAGTACTTTCTGCTAAAAACATAAACATAAAAGTCCTACAGAAGAAAAGGGTTTCGTTAGTTATTGTGGTAACCAGAATAATTGCTGACAACACGTTAAATGTCTTAACGACCGTCAGGTTTCAATACGAAGTGCAACCACGATTTTGTCCCTTATGTCTTTTTGTATACTGGTAAAGTCCATTAAAATAAGCAGAAAAAAGGTATTATAGAGTTAAACTAGATAAAGTTTTCTAGGAATTCGAATTTTCCTTTTTAAAAAAATTTTGGCATAAGAGCTACTGGTGCTCTTAAGGTAAAATTATGACCCAAACATGTAAAGTTTACAGGCTATTTGGCATAGGTAAGATAAAAAATCGTGAAAACTTTACATATTTGGGTAACAATTATACCTTAACGGCACCAGTAGCTCTTATGTCAAAATTTGAATTCGTAGAAAGAATACCAATCTATCTATTCACAAAATAGCATAAGGGAAAAATCCTTGCATAACATGTCATTTTCTTTGAAATTTTACTCAGACCCGGCCAGAAAACCATACGATTTTCACATATTTTACTCTTATTGATTTTATCTTTCAGTACCCTTAAAGACATTAGGTACAAAAATCGTGCGTATAGTTTGAGTTAACACAAAAGTAAATCGCTCTGCTTACAAAGAGAGTAATGGGTTTTAAACGCCAAAAGAGTAGGTATAGGAGTTGCAGGTTTTAATATTACGCTCTCAATAATCCTGGGAAACACTCCTACAAACTTCAAAGCGTAACTTTTAGCAATAGACTTCTGTGCTTAAGGGTGCATTAAACAACGCCTCAATTCAGTCTTCAATAGTCAACCTGGTTTGAGTGCTCTGGAATCCACCATGTTCAAGTACAAAACAGAACGGTAGTCTCTTAAGCAATTGACTAAACACAACAAAGTAACGTTGCTGTGGGTACCAAAGCATAAAGAAATTGTCAAGAACGAGATTGCTGATGGTCTCGCAAAAGGTTAATACGGCCTTCAACGCTACTTCAAATTACTCTTAGAGCTTAAGAAACCTAAACTCAGAGTAATCTCAGGAATTCTTACAGGATGCTGTTCACACAGAGACCCACAAAGACCATCTCTCTAAAATGGGCAAAGTGAACAGTGAAATAAGTAGTCAGTGAAATCCGCAGATTCTATGGGATCAAACGTTTAAACATCAGCAACAGAATAATTCGGTAACTAAGTCCATCCCATTTTTTTGTTTTTGTTTTGATGCTAGCTCTCTGGGCAACTCTGAAGCTAGTAGTAACCAGCAACAAAATTCACAACCATTTAAAGTCAACAAAAACCGCGGTTCAAGAGAGCAGGGTCTAGGGTATCCAGTAATTGTTCACTAACTCTAACCGATTGTTTGTTTTTATTTTGTTGCTGGCTCTCTGGGCATTGCTAGTAGCTGCCAGCAAGAAAATTTACAACAAAACCCTATGACAAGACAGCAAGGTCGGTCATTGGTTTTAGCCGATTTTTTGTTTCACCCTGAGCATCTTTGAAGCTATTAGTAGCTAGCAACTTTTATAATGATCGGAAGTCAATAAGTATTTCGTATTGAGGTTGCTGGGATAATGATCATTATATTATTGACCGGTAGCTAGGTTTTGCAACTATTTAGCTACAAATACACAATAAAAGATTAGTCATTTTTGCTGACTGTTCACTGTCAGCTTAATGGAGCTGATGTGTTAGCTTCAGATAACAACGACCGGTGATCTGACGCAAAAATATAAAAGCAGATTGGATACTTTTTGAACAGACCTCAAATTATTCATAAATCATTCAATGCTTTTACACAACGAATCGATAAAAAGATGACAAACTTATGTTCATAATTTTTGTGAAGTAAATGCTAATTATAAAAAATGTTCATAATTTCTTGAAATAGAAAGTAGCTAATGCATGCAATGTAATGGATTATAAAATATGAAAGGAAATATACAAAAACACTTAGAAAGGTGCAAATAATCAAATATAAAGTCCACTATTATTACACGACAGTATATAAATACATGATTTGTTTGTTTTTGTACCCTTTTCGTAATGTTTAAATAATGATAATAATTATGAGATTCTTATGCAAACTAACGTAAAATGGCATTTTTATATTAAGTTTAATGAAATTTGCTTATACTGTAATTATATTCTCATATAATTGAAGTACCTACTAGAATTTTTTATCCCATTTTTGAGTATTATGTAAGATCTCTTACCATTTCTTTTTTATGTTTCCTGATTATTTCTAATTATCTGCTAGTTTTTACAGGATTTTACGAGTGTTTTCAATATTTTATATTTTTTTACAATTGTTAAGTATTTTTTTAAAATTATTTTTTCGGTATATTTTTGTTATAATTCATTGCATTTTTTACGGTTCTAGACATATTTTTTTATTTTCAAGTTTTTGGAACGAAGTTCCTTTTCGGGCGTTACGACCAGTTACGACTAAGGCTAGAGGCTAGCCGGAAAAAATTCAGACCAAAATATGTCACGATACGACACACGCATGTTTCTCTGTCTGTCTGTCTCTCTCTCTGTTTCTCTCATAGATAGATATATTACAATTAAAAAGACACTAATTTAAATTAAAAGAAAATGTACATTAAAAAGAAAATACTGTAGAAAAAAAATAAGTACCTATAATAGTATTATATTTTATTTCATCCTGTTTTTATAAATTAATTAATTCATAAACATTTCAAAAATAGTTCTTAACTTGACTAGTTAGGTACCTACGTCAAATTACCTTAACTGTCAGTTACTGTCAAATTTTTTAATTTTAAAATTTTGTATTAAATTGTTAATTCCTGTTTTAAAGTAAATTAAAATAAAAAGTAATTCTAGATATATGTATGTCATCTAAATCTCTGGTATTGTATAAATGGACACTTTTGTTAAAAGAAACGAACTGTTGAAAATATTCAGGTGATAATGGATTTACTATTTTCTATTTTGCTTTGAACAGTGTAGTGTCACAACTTTGTTAAGTTTATACAGGTTTTTTGTAGATAATAAAAAATAAAATAATAGAAAATAATATTAAAAATGAATCCTGAGAGTGTTTCTGCACAAGTTCCGGATATTGGTGATGGAGTTAAGTAAGTAGAGATTTTATGCAGACAATAGACAATAATAAATGCTTATGTATGTATAAACACTTTGTTGTGTTTACAAATTACAATTCCTTCACTAATTAATCGAAAGGAACTTCGTTCCATCCGGGTGTCCCTTGACACCTCTCACTTTTTTTTTCTAATTTTTAAAGCTGTTTTGTCGAACAAGTTATTATTTTGTTTTTGTCCATCACTTCTAGAACTTCATATTTTTCCATTTTTTAAATAATTTCACATTTTTTTAAATTTGTTCAATTAAATATAATGTACTTAATTGTTTACGTATTTTTTTATTTGTTTTAAACTTTTTTTAATAATTCAACATTTACAATTGTGAATATTTCTGTAAATTTTTCACAATATTATTTTTTTTTGTTAGATTTTTTTTATTTAATTTTTTTCATTTTTTTTTACTTTTATGATTTCAATTTTTTTTGGAATTTTTCCATTTTGATATTACAATTTACAAACGTACATAATCTAGGTTTCTCTTTTACCCCTATAGGTGTCGAAATATCTACTCTAATCGTTATTCTCTGCGAACTTACGTCACTATTTTCTGTCCATAGATAATTTTTGGGGTTTCTGTCACGATTTTCCTTTAATCTATCTATATACTTATAATAAATCTGTAGAGAGGTCAATTCTGTACATGAATATATTTCCAAAATAACTATCAGGGGGTGATTAGGGATCGATACTGATGCCAAAAATGCAATCAGTAAAATTTTTGTCTGTCTGTCTGTATACCCGTTATAGAAACAAAAACTACTCAACGGATTTTAACGAAACTTGGTACAATTATTTTTCATTTTCCTGAGCAGGTTAAAGTATACTTTTCATCACGCTCAAATCAATAGGAGCAGAGCAGTGAAGGGAAATGTTGGGAAAACGGGTGAAGTTACTCCATTTTTAAGCTTACGCTGCGTGTACAACCATAATGGTTAAATCTATACAGAAATATTATTTTTATAATTCAGAGGTCAACTGTGAACGGATTTTACAAAATTTTACCCACAAGGGGGGTTGCGGGGGCGTGAAAAATAAAATTTAAAATCTATAAGTCTTACATGTTTAAAACTTTGCAAAATAGCTATTTTTATAATTTGGAGGTCAACTGTGAACGGATTTTACAAAAGATCACCCACAAGGGGGGTTGAGGGGGCGTGAAAAATAAAACAAAATAAAATTCAAAATCTATGAGTCCTACGGGTTTGACACTTTGCATAATAGTAATTTTTATCATTTTGAGGTTAATTGTGAACGGATTTTAAAAAATTCCACCCACAAGGGCGTTGTGGGGGCACAAAAAAAAATAAAAATCTACAAGTCCTACAGGTTTCAAACTTTGCAAAATAGTAATTTTTATAATTTTGAGGTCAAGTGTGAACGGATTTTTAAAAATTCCACCCACAAGTGGGTTTGCGGGGGCGAGAAAAATAATCTATACATAAACTGTAAAAATGAAAATTCTGTACATTAAAGATATTAAAAAAATAGTAGCGGGGGGTGTTACTACATCGATATAGAATCCAAAAATGTGGTTAGATTTTTTTATCTGTCTGTCACCGTCTGTATGTTTGTGCGCGCATCACATTAAAACTACTAATCCGATTCAAATGCGGTTTTCACAGATGTATTTGTCTTCGTTCATCTTAACATCTGGTGTACAAAAAATTTTCCCCCACTTCTTAAGGAAGTCGGGGGAGACATTTTTATATAACAATCAACACGCCACGCGAACGACGTTGCGGGTACAGCTAGTACTTATAATAAATCTGTAGAAATGAAAATTCTGTACATTAAAGATATTTAAAAATAATTAGTGGGGGGTCTTACAACATCGATATAGAACCCAAAAATGTGGTTCGATTTTTTTGTCTGTCTGTCTGTATGTTTGTGCGCGCATCACATTAAAACTACTGATCCGATTCGAATGCGGTTTTCACAGATGTATTTGTCTTCTTTTAACTTAACATCTGGTATATATAAATTTCTCCCCCACCCCTTTAACGAATTCGGGGGAGAAATGTTTATATAAAAATCAACACGCCACGCTAACTACGTCGCGGGTACAGCTAGTTTTTAATATTTTCGTCACACTTGTATTCCAAGCTTTTGTTGGTCGGCCTCTCCTGTTCTTTCCCATTGGTCTTGCTTCTCATGCCATTTTAACCTGTGTGTTTTCGCTCATTCTGAAAATATGCCCAGTCGATTTTAGTTTATTTTTATTAATCTTTTCTTTTAATGTTTTCACTTTTAAATTCATTCTCATCAGTTCCCTTAGATCCCACAACTTTTCTGAAATACCTGATCTCTTTTCTCCTACTTGTCGGTCAATCCCCATTTGTCTGCTTCATATGTATTGGTGGTAGGTGTATAGATCGTGATATATATTACCATTATTGTTATTTAAGAAATTTTTGCTGCTTTTATTCTATTTATGATTTTATATTTTTTTGACTTTATAAATAGTAGTGGGCTTAATAAATCTCCTTGTCTGAGTTCTTCGTTATAAGTAAATTTGTTAGAAGTAAGATTGCCTGTTCTTGTTGTTCCAAAGTCAATGTAAAATTTTTTGCTCTTTGTCGTATTTTTAATGCCTTTGATAGCAATGCCGACCATTGGCGTGGAATTAAATAAAAATGGTTCATAAATTTTTATTAATTTTTGTTTTAAATTTCAAAAGAAAAACGGTTTTTGTATATTTGTAAATTTTGTATCAATTTGAAAATTGTCAAATAACAAATTAATTCTTTCAAATTAGAACTTGTTAATTTTAGTTATTAATAAGAACATTTGACTCATTATTTAAATAGTACATAACTCATAATATTTTTATAACAATTGTCTACTATTATTTGTACAAATAATACTCATTTTGTCAGACAATCTTAAAAGATTGTCTGTCCAACAAGGACAACGAGGAGGTATGAGCCTTCCTTGCCTGGAAAGGAAAGGGTTGGGTATGTTAGTAAGAATATAAAATTAGTTTGTTTTTTAAAACAATTTTTCAAGATACATCACGATAGTTGTAAAGGAAATTGGTTAGAATGACTAACAAGAATTGTCAGAGTCTTCTGAAGTAGAATCGTTCCCAGGTTGAATAACTAATGGTGCTATTGGCGGTAAACCAGGATATTACTTTTCTATTTTTATAACATGTGCTTCGCAATTTTTCCATACATCGCTATTAATGCCACTAATTACCTATCGAATATTATCAAGAACAACTGCGCTTAAGGTTGGTGACTGATCATATTTTCGTTAACGTTTCTTTACAGTACTCCAAACCATTTCGATTGAATTAAAAATACAGTAGTATGGACGTAAACGCAAAAGGGTATGACCATGTCTGCTGCAAATGGTGTCAATGAAGTATTCATTTTTAAAATTCTGACTTTTGATCATTCTTATTAATTCCTTCTTTACTGGAACCTTTTTAGGAACATTGATATTTTTGATTGCCATAAATCTTAAAATTTCATTCTTTTTTGTGTTATTATTAGGTATTTTGTTTAATATGCGGAAATGATACGACGCATTGTCCATAACAAACACTGAATTGTAAGAAAACCCAATAGATAGTGTTGAATTTCGATTCATAAATAAATAAATAAACGAAAAACTAAAAGAAAGTGGAAAATTAAAAACAAAAAAAATGCGAAAAACATAAAGTCAAAAAATACTTTTCTAAATCAAATAATATAACGCCACCGTAAGGTGGCGCAGTTATTATCTTTTCTCTTTGATGTTTCCTTTGATGTTTCCTTTGATGTACCACCGCGCTTAGTAAATGCCGTCGGCATTACTTTACATTAATATCAAAGGAGTGCGAACCGACTTTGAAATGGCAATCTATATACACAATGTTGCCATTACTCAAAAATGTCTTGAAGTATAAGTAATATATACAAAATTGATATCATTAGAAGTGAAAACTGTTTAAATATGAAGAACCTAGTTAATTAATTTAAGTATATATTTTTTTAAGAATATTTTCATATTATCTTTCATTGACGAACAATTAAATAGTAAAGTAGAGAGAACATTTTCAAAATATATAAACTTAGGAATTTTCGAAAATATATCTGGCAACCTAGATTCGAAAGTCGGTTCCTCTGTTGGGGTTAGAAGGCGTGGTTGTCTTTTTACATTAATATTGGTTAAACTATACCTGGTTTACAGTGTTGCAATTCAAACTCTGAATTGGGGTTATGAGTTCCATATTATCCCTTTTGTTTGTCAAGCTTTGCCATATTCCCTCTCTGTTCACCATAACAAAAGCTTTCTTCATATCTAGAAATACCAGATATACTACTTCATCTATTAGGATTGTTTATTCGATGATCTATTGCAGAGTGAAGATGTGGTCATGGACACTATATTACAATTTATTAAATTCTTAACTATTTTTTCAGATTTTTAACAATTTTTACCAAATTTTTTATATCTTATAGTTCTTTGTAAATTTTCGCATTTTTTTCTCTAGAATTTTTGTTGGTTTTGTTATAATTTTTCACTTTTTGAGAATTTTTTCCTAAATAATTTTTTATTTTGAAGTGTTGTAATGGTTATCAAAAAATTAACAAATATGTAGGTTGCAGTTGCCTAGTCGATTTTTACCAGAATTTATCAAAATTGTTTGACAGTGAATAAGAGCAAAGTGTATTTTGGAGTATGTATATTGATTTTCATTGTATTTAAAGGAAAACAGTGTAAGAAATAAATAAAAATTATGGACTTTCTAGATCTTTTAGATAGATCTTTTAAAAAATAAATAAAAAAAACAACAAATTTTTAAAATACAAAATAAAAATATTGATTTTCCAATATTTTTATTAAAACTTAATATTCACTGCTTTCGTATTACACATTGCTATCTGAAAGGTGTTCTCATATGCAAGTAAATATTTTATGAAGTATTCGCAACCCAAGGCAGATGTATACAATCCCAAATGAGGATATATCGCTAATGGTGAGGATGGTACTTGTTTGATTTATTACTATTCTGATTATATAATTATATAACAGCGAAAGGAACAAGTGGGTCTCAGATGGAGCAATAAAATTATAAGGTTTATGAATTTTACTTGCTCGAAAGTAGTTTTTTTTTTCATAAGTGGAAAGATTGGCCGCACGAGCCGAAGATAAGTACGGTAAGCTTATATATGAAAGTAAATATTTTTTTAAGTATTCTCAAGCACAAGACATACATATACATTCCTAAATCAGGATATCGCTAATGATGATGATGGTACTTGTTTGATTTATAACATTATAACTAATCTGATTATAAAATTATATAATAGCGAAAGGAACAAGCGGATCTCAGATAAAGCATAAAATTTTAAGATTTACTTGTTCAAAAGTAGTACTTTTTTCTCGAGTGGGAAGATAGGCCACACGAACCGAAGCTTATATGTAAAAAAATATACATTATGAGGAAATTTTTACTAAATTTAATCTTAACTTTCATGAGTATTTTAAACAACTTACAAACGTATGAAAAGAGTTTTTTTGTAATTTTAGTTTTTTTCAAATTTATTCAATTATTTTTCCAAGTACCTATCATTGAATTTTTCCAATATTTGATAATCTTATCCAATTTTTTTAATTGTTTCACAATTTTATACATTTGTTTATGATTTTTTAATATTTTCAATTTCTTTTTTTTTTATATATTAAAAAAAAAAGTTTCAGACTTTTTCTAAGTTTTTAAGTTTTTCTAGTTTTGTTAATTTTTTTTATATTTTTTCTTAATTTATGATAATTTCTTTTGTATATATTCATATTTTTTTGATGTTTTTGAATTTTGATACAATTTTAATTTCTTTTAATTTGGTAATATATTTTTTTTAATTTTTTTCCATTTCTTACATTGTTTATATATATTTTTTTAAATTTTGTTGTTTTATACATTTTTAGTCAGTTTTCAGTTTTTTTCACTTTTTAAAGAATTTTTTTATAATTGTTATGTTAACAATGTATCCAATTTTTTTGATGTTTTATAAAGTTTTTCAGTGTTTGACGTTTTCAGCGACATCATTTAAAAATATATGCTTTTATCCAGTTTTTTCAATTCTTTTTTTTACGATTTTTTCCAGCTTTTTCAATTCTTTTTTTTTCACGTTTTTTTCCAGTTTTTCCAATTTTTTTATGATTTTTTCTTAATTTTTTGACATTTATAAAGTATACAAACAAGAATATATATTGAATGCATTAAATGAAAAATTTGAAAAATGCAGGACTCGAACCTACAACCTTCACCTTTACGCGGCCACGCACTAAGCCACAGATGCTTTAGTAATTAGTCAATCTTAGGAATTTCTCATTTGTTTTATTTCTTTTATTTTTTAACGTTCAGCATGTTCGCCAGAACGTGCAAAAGAAACATGGCTTTAAAAATAAGTAGGTAATCTAGTTAGCTGGCTGTGCGCGTAAATTTTCGACGGTTAGAAAAAGTGAGAAGATCGCAGTACTCTATCTGTACCTCTCTACCGAATAACAAAACGTTACTATGTAATTTAAAGAATGTTTGATATATAACAAGATATGATACTTAAATTATTTAAATAAGAAATTGCACTATGGAAAAAGTTCATATTTGTGAAAACTGCGAGTGGAATCGCAAAGAATAGGCTGCGTTCTATAAATTAATCACGTTTTTTGTCATTTTTTAAACGAATCAGTAACCACAGAAATTAAATTCCAACAGAACGTCAAACTCTTTGGCTACCCATGCTCTTATTCAAGTTAACTGCACATGCGCATGTGGAAAGAAATAAAGTGATTTTCTTACTGTTTTTAATCAAGGGAGAGTTGGAAACCTGCTTTCGAAATCCATTTATAATATCTCTATTATTTAAACACGTTCTTTTTATCGATTATATTATGGTACGTTTTCGGAAACTTGGCAAGTTTCCGAAAGTATTCACAAGCTTCAGTCCCTCACAAACGCTTTAATGCTATTTATTTCATCCTGTCCAGTAAATAAACTTTCCTATTATCAATTCGGCGCCGGTAAGTAAAACATTACGGTATCATGTACTGTAATGTGTTGCCTAGCAACTCTGCTCGGATTGCTTAAGGGAAGACAATTACTTTTAGTTTTTGACATTTAAAAACACTATTATGACTATAAAATAAAAATAAAATAATTAATTACTTACTTTTTATTTTATTTTAATTTAAAACAAGAATTAACAATTAATACAAAAATTTTAAAATATTTGACAATAACTGACAGTTAAGGTAATTTGATGTAACTAGTCAAGTTACTATTTTCAAAATTTTTATGAATTTATTAATTTATAAAAACAGGATGAAACAAAATATGATACGATACATGGTCATTAGGTGTTATTACAGTACTCGTTTTTATCTCCAGACTCGGCTTCTACTTCGCCTCGGCCGTAAACTAACTCGTACTGTAATAAATCACCTACCGACCTTGTAACGTATAATACTATTAAAAGCTTGCAAGTTCGCTAGTGTTTTATGGACAGACAAACATGGCAAACATAAACGTCGAAGTTGTTTCAGCAACGTGTAAATCCGTCGCAAACGCTTTCCGTAAGCTTCCTTTGATCTATGTTCGAAAACGGATACTGGCCTGGATCGGCAACAAGCTCTTCCCATCTCACGCAAGCCAAGCCAAACACCTTCTTTCCACGCTGTGTTTACAAGCTTGTCAAAACTTGCCAAGCAGGTAAACCTACCATTATAAGTTTATGAGTTTTCTGTTTTACTACTTGTTTTGGGACTTCATTGGATTAACAGGAACAGGGCAGTGATGACTGTGGTGTCCATTACTTTACTACTGTTAACTGCTTGGCTCTACAAGCCGGAGTGGGTCTTGGCCGACTGTACCATTTGCCTCCATCCTCGTCTATCTTCCATTATGGTTAAGTTATATTCAACCCCCATAACTTCTTAGGTCTGCTTGTATGTTATCTCGCCACCTCATTCTAGGGCGTTTTAGGGATCCTCGTCCAACTGGTACTCATTCCCAGGCTCTCTTTAACATTCATTCTTTCGGTTTTCTCTGTACATGACCCGCCCATTGCAATCTCTTCGCTTTTTACTCGTTCACGATGTCTGGATCTCCATTTCTTGGTTGATTCTTCTTCGGTTCTGTTAGTGGGATTCGTAGCAGTCCGAATATCTTGCGTAGCACTTTTTTCTCAAATATTCTTAGCCTCCTTTCGTTTTCTTTTGTAAACGTCCAGTTTCACTAGCATACATGACGTTAGGTCGTATGTCTTATAAATTGTGGTATCCATTAGAGAATGTTAATTATCTCACCAATTTAAAAGTAGGTATGTGTAATAATTTAGTAATCATTTGTAATACAATCCTTATAATCTTTCTTACAGTTTATTTTAATAAATTCAAGAACGTTGCAAATATTAAATACTAGCGGACCCGGCGAACTTCGCACCGCCTAACACTAATGTTTTTACCAATTTTTATTTTTATTTTTACGATTAATTTTTTGTATTTTTTATCATATTTTCTCGTTAGTTACCAGTTTTTACTATTATTTATAGTACTTTGTAATTTATCGGTTAGGTATATTATATATTAACTGAGCCACCTAACGGTGGCGTCACAGTTCTTAGGTAAGTAAGTTTTGCTCTTTTAAATATATAAGATATCAACTGCGCTACCTTACGGTGGCGTCATAGTACTTAGTAATGTAATAATTACACGTGTAAATTTATAACATCTCGACTGCGCCACCCTAGGGTAGCGTCATAATGATTAATTTCATAATATACGCTGCAAAATTCAAAGTGCTATAGAGAAAATCGCGGCCTTCGACGCGCTATTTAAAGACACGCTGCCGCCGCCCCGGCCGGTCAGTACCACCGCAAGCGCTACGTATTTCAGCTATTTAATTGGATAAGGATTAATGCTGTATTGGTTAAAATCTTCAAAAATTAGCCATTATTTGTCGTAAAAAGTAAATGACAAAAAAATGTTATTGTGGGATATCGATAAGAGATAGACATATACCATCGCGAAGTTTTCTGTAGACCTTTTCAATGTGTAAAAATAATTAGTACAGTCGTAGGGTTCAGCCTGCGTTTGAAATGTAAGCGGAAAAAATTGATAATTAACGACATCACATTAGAAACCTCAAGAACAATAGTATTTCTCCACTATTTAATGGATGTTATTATACATATAAACCTTCCTCTTGAATCACTCTATCTATTAAAAAAACCGCAACAAAATCCGTTGCCTAGTTTTAAAGATTTAAGCATACAAAGGGACATAGGGACAGAGAAAGCGACTTTGTTTTATACTATGTAGTGATATACATTTTTTTAGATTAAATAATTCTGCCTAGGTGTCATCTTTTCTTAACAGAAATGTAGGTACGATACTTGCAATATTAACTATTTATTATTTATAGTGAAACTATCTAAATTGCAAAAGAAATCAAAATCTTTTCACCAACATTAACACAAATTAAAAAAAGAAAAAAATAATTTCTGCAATTCTTCACGTAGTAGAAACACCAAACACCTTTATTAGGATAATACTGTTATTTCTATTTTATGCTACACCACTTTCATTAACAAATACCTTTTATGGATTTTCAGGTTACTAATTAATGTTAAATAAAGAATCAGTTTGATAGAATTATTTATACAATAGAAAACGTAATAGTAAACATAAAGTTTGTATGGATTTACTTAATAACTTTTGTTTCGTTCTTCGTTTATGTAAAAATTTTCGACCAAATTATAATATCCATTTTATAAATGAGCTCTGAACAGTTTTGAATGGGTGTTATGTCTTTTAATATGGTGAATAGTTTCTCTGTTTTGTTAACATGGTAAAAAGCAAGTTGTATATTTTCAGTTCCATTATTATTTTTAATACAATTTTTTCAGCTAAGCCTTTAATATATGGAAACTTAAAAAAATATTTTGTTTTTGTTTGTATTCAGTTTGCTATTATTAATAATTTCATTTTTATGTTCATTTATATATCTGTTTATAAGTTTTATTGGATAATTATTTTTCTTAAAAATATTTCTAATTTTATTTTCGATTTCTTGGTGGAATTCTTGGCTACCTAAATGATAAGCTCTATAAAAAATATTTTTAATTGTACCAATTTTTTTGGTGAATGGAATGATTGGATAAATGATTTAAAAGTCTGCCAGAGTTTGTTGGTTTATTGTACCAGTTAGTTTTTAATTGTCCATTTGGTTGTTTTATAATAAGGAAATTTAAAAATGAAATTGGGTCTTTCGTGTCACCCCTTACCTGGGTCCAATGGGAGGCCACTAAAAGACCAATAAAAGATACCTACCTAGCAGGCGCTAAAGGTATTTTATGTTATATTGGGTGTTGTTAGTTTCTCAATGTAATTTAGAATATTTTGGTGTTATATCTGTAAATTACAAAATTTTGCGTAAGTATTATATATGGTTAAAATAAAAATAAAATTATCTTTACGTTTCTGCTATTTATTTATTTTTATCTATAAAAAATTAAACACATATATTTGTTAAATTTAAACAATAGATTGTAAAATCGTGAGTGCATACAACCACATGCTGTTCGGGTAGACGAAAAGGTCTCTTTTATTGACCTCCCACTGGACCAAGGAAAGGGGTAACGCAAAAGACTCTATAATCTGAAATTGTGTTGTTCTTTTCTTGTTCAATTGTGAGCTTGAGTTTATGATGCTAGTTATTAAAAACCTCCAAAATATTTTCTATTCTATTTTCTGGTATTGCTAACATGACAAAATTTAATTGTTTCCCGCTTTGATAAAGAGAACTTTACAGTCATAATGGAAAGAACAGAATATAAGTATATTAAATATGTCAGAAATGTTAAATGATGAAAACACATATAAAAAACTAAAAAAAGATCCTAGTAATAAATTTCAAACAAGTTCTAACGATTTATTTATTAAATTAAAAAGTAACAACATTATAAATAATACAGAAACAATGCGACTAAAAAAATGTAATTTAGTTACACCAAAATTATATGGTTTACGTAAAACACACAAAAACAATACTTGTTTTAGACCAGTAGTAAGCTATATTAATTCTCCATTATATAATTTGGCAACTTTTGTAAACAATATTCTTTCACAACTGTCAACCACTTTTCGATTTAATATAACTAATTCATATGAATTTGTAGAATTTTCTAAAAAAAAATAATTTTACCATAAAATTACTTTCTAATTTCCCTTGATAAAGTTTCTTTATGTATAAACATTCCTAAATTATTGGTGGTAAAAATAATAGAAACCAAATGGAGATTTATTTCGGCTTATACTAACTTAGATTTTTATAGGTTTTCAAGAATTATAACATTTTTGTTTAAATCCAGCTATTTTTCTGTTAATAAATCATTTTACCAACAAATAGATGGATCTGCGATGGGTAAAGCCAGCTATACACCCAGCGGTTTGTCGCAACGATGATCAGTTCGATACACCGCTACGTGTATGGCCGGCCTAAGTATAAGACTAGGGCTAGCAAAAAAACAAAAATAGGTTAAAAGACCTTCTTTTTTGGGTCACTCTTTTGTGTCTAGGTTTTCTAAATAAAAAATTTAATATATTAAACTATTTTTATATTGAAAAAAAATGTAGAGTTGGTAACGATTTATTGATCGTTTTGGACTAAGAATAATTTCACCCGACTAATGTTTTTATCCTCATTATTTTAATTATTCGATCCAGATCTCCATTTCTATACCTAATAATTGTTAGAATTTACTAATTAATTAAAGGGTTTTACATACTGAGTAAAAACTTCAACCAGATGTCTGGTTTTAATTTGTGCTGTTTGTGCTTTGGCGCCCTATCTAGTGATACTCATAAAAAATGTTTATCAATTACCAATATTATTTTAAATAACAGATGTCTACAGAAAGCTGTTGATAAATAAGAAACAATACGTTATTCCACGAACTGGAGGTAAGAAAAATTACAGATACCATAAAAGAAAAAGTCAGAAAGATCTACGAAGGCACGAGGAACGATGTAAATCATGATCTGAGGGAATTAACAAAGTACGACACAGATGACAGCTCCTGCAAACACAAGAAGAAAAAAAGAACCAGAAGACAACATAGCACCAAAGTGACAAAAGAGTCATCATACAGAGAAAGTTACTAAGGAGCATACAGTACAGAAGAATACAAAAAGAAAAAAGCATGCAACAACAACCAGACACTGAAATATAGTGCAAGAGTACTGTCTTGGCAGTAGCAGATGAGAACCGCAGTTTTAATATTTCATCTTCTATTTGAATACCTAAAAATTTTGATTTGTCAATTCATTCTTTGTTTCCAAGCCATTTGAAGTTGACGTGTCAGAGTATTTTGTTACAATGGAAAAACCGAATATGGAGCAGTGATAAAAATCTTTATTTTGAAAAGTTTATTAGCAACAAAAATTTATACAAAAATATAAAAGTGTTAAAGGAATCTGCTCCTTCATTTCTAATTGTGCATCGATGGGTTTTAGAATTTAAAAGTGGTCGTAAAAGAGTAGAAGTTAAACCACGTAGGGAACGTCCAAAAAGTACAACAACACTCTCAGAAACCATTGATATTCTATGATATTGTTTGTAAAGATCCAAGTTTGACTAAGCGTTAAATTGCTGATACCATAATCTGAATACTTGATATTTTACACGAATGATTACATATAAAAAAGCTGTTCAGAAAGTTAGTGCCGCATTCGTCAACAATTCAACAAAAACTGAATCGAAAGCAAATTACCTACTCAAGTTTTAAGCAGGATAAAACCGATTTTGTGCGTCGTGTGTGAAAGAAAGTGGACTGAAGACGGTTCTTAAGCTACAAACAGGTGAAGTCAGAACAATTGGTAAAAAAAATGAAATGGTAACCGTTTTTTTGGAATACAAAAGGGATTTTTGAAATATTATTGCAACCTTTTAGACTAGTTGGATAAAAAATCCGTGAGAAAAGAATCGGTTTACAGAAAAAAACAATCAGTTTCAAGCCAATGCACGTCTTCACACAAATTTGTTGACAATAGCTAAATTGAAATAATTAAAATACGAATTGTTTGAACACCCACCGAGTTCACCAAATTTGGTTCTCTCTGAATATTACCTCTTTAGAAACAATTCGTTCGTCGAATGAAGAAGCTCTTGCAGCCGTTGAACAATATTTTGCAGAGCTTTTTTAAAATCAGTACAGAGATGGTAAAAAATTACTCGAGGATCATTGGAATAAAAACTTCTCAACCAACCGGTAGATTGATGCCCAAGGCCCTTTAGGACATTTTGGTGCTACAATTTTGGCGCCCAACGGTCATACTGTCCCTTAAAGGACAATGTATGACCGTAATAAATTGAAACGTAAATTTTAATATAATAACATTGAAATTTTACTTTGAGTATATATTAGTATATCAAAAAAAGAGCTATGATAACATTTCTCTTAAATATAACAAAATTATAACAGCAGAAAATATTTAGTTTTTAAATATTTAAAAACTATTAGATATTTTCTTTTTTTTTAATGAATTAATAAAATTAATTCCTCTTAAATTAGTCTCTTATCAAAATTATGTAAACAAAAAATTGAATTAAAGCAATACCTAAAACTAGTCTAACATCAATTATAACAATTATTTTTCACTTAATAAGATATAAACTATAGATATTTGCGAAATATAATATAAAAGATTGTATTTCGTAGCTCTAATCACTATACAACTTTCACAATGTTGTTCTCCCCAATAATTCGCCCTTCTCCTCCACAACCGGAGAAGGTCTTCAAGAAGAATCATCTTTCATTAAAGCTCTTCAGTAACGTTTCTCTTCCTTTTCAGATGAGCGCGTCGGAAGATTTCTATCAAGAGCGCGGATTTTATCGATAAATAATTTTTAGTCATTAGAGTGAAGTGACAGTGATTTTGTGTAGTGAAAACTTTTTCTAAGGAAAATGAGGACTATAGTAGTTTGCGTGAGTATTTTTCTATTTACCGTTTAGTTCGTGTCAATGTTTCATTATCTTCTGTGTGGATATTGTTAAGTAAATGTGGAAAATAATTGTATTGAAGTGGTTATTAAAATTAATTGTTGCGTATTGATTAAAAAGGAGATATTTTAAGTATTTCAAGGTTTTAAGCATTTTTATAAAAAAAACATTAAACGAAATATTTTGTTTAAGGTGTTGAATGAAATTCTTAAAAAAATCAATAGAAAACTTGATTATCAGTACTTTAAACGGCAATATATATTTTCAGGATTTACTTATGTAGATACAATTTTCTTTTTTAATGAGAAAGCTAAATTTCAAATAAGTAAATTTTAAAGTTCTTAATAAAAAATTTAAATCCCAATTAGTCTTTGACTACATATTTAATTTTTTTTAAAAATCAATTTTAATTAATTTTAGAAACAAGTTATTATTTTTCGAATAAAAAAATATTGGTGACGAAAATATTATTAATTTTTATTAATTTTTTTTGTTTTAAATGATAACTATATTTTTTTTGTTGCTAAAGCTAGTTTTTAAATCACAAAGGCCGTTTAATTTTTTTAATTGAAGGTAGTTATATATTTCAAATCTGGGTTCAATTAAAAATGAAATAAAACTAAAAATCTTCCCATCATTGAATTGAATAAAATTGATGTATTCAAGTAACGGCTTGTTTTGGATCCACTGATCCATCTTCAGGCTTACAATAAGTAAGTGTTATAATTTTTTAAACTATACTGTTAAGAATACATATCCGATAAATATTTATTACAAACTAGCTGTCCCGGCGAACTTCGTACCGCATAACACAGTCGTGTCTTTTTTTCATTTTTTCAAATTTTTATTATTTTGTTTTCAATGATTTTTTTTTTATTATATCATATTTTCTCGTTATCAGGTTTATACTATTTTTTCGGTGTATTTTATAATTTATCGATTAAATATATTAGATATATACTGCGCCACCTTACGGTGGCTTTATAGTACTTAATTTAGTAAGAATTTCTCGTTTAAATATGTAAGATAATAACTGCGCCACCTTACGGAGGCGTCATAGTAGTTAATTTAGTAGTAATTGCTCGTTTAAATATATGAGATATTAACTACGCCACCTTACGGTGGCGTTATATTATTTAATTTAGAAAGGTATTTTTTGGCTTTATTTTTTCTGCATTTTTTCTGTTATTTTTGATTTTTTCCATTTTCTTTTAGTTAGGCGTCATAGTACCTAGTTGATTTAGTAGTAATTGCTCGTTTAAATATATGAGATATTAACTACGCCACCTTACGGTGGCGTTATATTATTTAATTTAGAAAGGTATTTTTTGGCTTTTTTTTTTTCCTGCATTTTTTCTGTTTTTTTAGTATTTTCCATTTTCTTTTTGTGATCTTTTGACAAACAATTTTTTTATTTTTCGTAAAAAATAAAAAATATTTTTTTAATAAAAAGTATCCTATGTTACTTCTAATACCTCCAAGAATATGTGTACAAAGTTTCATGATGATCGGTTAAGTACTTTTTGCGTGAAAGCGTAACAAACAAACTTACATTCACATTTTTTGTAATACTAGCTTTTGCCCGCGACTTCGTCTGCGTGTAATTCGAATAAAAGCAAGGTCTTTATGTATCAATAACTGGTGCCCGCGACTTCGTGTGCGCAGTATTAGTATTTCGAGTAGCTTATATTAGCGTGAAAAGAACTAACATTATGACATTAAAATTATAACATACATAATTTTTGGGTCGTATTTGAAAAATATAACAGTCTGACAATATTGAGATGTTACATTCGCACTGTAATAACGTAACAATATTGTCAACATAAGAAATACAGTAATTTTTTCAGACTTAAATGACATTTATCGTTATATTTTGGACAATTCACACAATATCTTTATAAATTATAGCCTATATGTTATTCTGATCTATAAGCTACATTACTGTAAAGTTTCATTAAAATCCGTTTAGTAGTTTTTGCGTGAAAGAGGAACAAACATCCATACATCCATCCAAACAAACTTTCGCCTATATAATATTAGTAGGATAGGATTAGTAGGGATAGGGATAGGGATGTAGTATTAGTTAAGTCAATAAAACATAGGCAGGAAGAAGCTGCAGGTTACTATGAGTAATATGTATTTAAATCTTTCGAGAATCCATCTATAAATTAAGCATAGGCGTTGTGAAGCAGGAAAGGAAAAAAAGTCAGTTTAAGATTAACACAAACTAAAAATGTAGAAAAAGGTCCTTTTTATGAAAGAAAAGAAGGAACATTATACATATAATAATTAATTACTTTATATCAGTAATGCGCATTTATATATTATTAAAAATGCGATCAAAAACTATTGATTTTATTTGTTAAATTTTGAAATATCTTAAGTTCTTTTGAGAACGGGATTTTGTTATTAGATTTTTTTGAAAGTTTGTTAAGTATTCCTTAAAAACAAACTATTCTTGAATATCAATTTCACTAATGTTGTTTGAAGAAAGTTCACTCCGCAATTGGAAAACGGAAATACATTCAATGACACTCTAGGTTACCGGATATGTGACCTTTTGATCCATGAGAAAATAAACTGTATACAAAATGTTTGTAAAATCTTTTACATATGTTTTTTCTAGAAATTTATTTGTTTCAGTTCGTTGTAACTTTAAACGATGTTTAAAAAAAATTAGATATAGATCTTGGTCAAACCAATTTTCGGTGGTAGTTTACGTCATATATTTTTTAGTTTGATAACTCTCTTATTCCAGAGGGAAAGGAGGGACACACATTTTACTACTTTGAAAGTATTTCTCCCGCAAACTATTCAGATTAGAAAAAAATGATATTGGTATATAACCTAAATATCATTTTTAAAGATCTATTCAAAGACAAAAAAAAAGTCATGGGCCTCAAAGGCCTGCAGTACTGTATATATACTGTATATATTCACAGACATCACACAGGTTTGGGTTTGATAAAAAAAGATTTTGAGTGTCAGTTTTAATTCTGGGGAATCCCCAAAATTTTTTTTTGTATTTTTTCTATTTTTGTATTTTAAGGTTGTTCACAGAATACATCAAATTTTAACAGTTTACTACTTAAAATTTCGGAAAAAAGTGGCTGTGACATACGGACATACCCTAATAAAAGAAGTTCCTGCTGACTGAGGTATAGACGCACGCACAGCTATAACCGGCGATATTAGAAAAGTGGGATTTGGACAAATGTTTATGTTCCAAATGTGAACATTCACTAATCTTGAAAATTTTTTAAAAATTTTAACCCTGAAGAAGTGAAAAAGAGGTTGAAAGTTTTCATGAAACAATCTTTAAATTGGCACCGATTTTAATAAAAATTGAAATTCAGACTCTTAAAAGTATTTAATTGATCACGTGTTTCACGGTTTATTAGAATTCAATACCTAAGGGTGAAAATAAGGAGATAAATTTTGTATGGATAATATTTAAAAATTACTTCGTTTTCTGTGAAAATTATTTTGCGGACTTCTAAAGAAAAGTTATTAAAAGCGATAAAAACATAATTTAAACAGCGGCGAAAATAACATGAGACACTTGCTGTGATGTCAAATTTTTAACAATCTTAAAAAATTAATAAAATATGGTAAAAAAATATAGAAAATTATTTAAACAAATATTGATTAAAATTGTAAAAACATGTTTACAATCGAGACAAATTGTTGGAGATCCTAAAAAAATATTGTAAAAATATCATAAAATATTTTTAAATATTCGGAATAAAATTGAATAATTAAAAATCTTAAAAAACACTGAAAATCTTGAAAATTTGTTGTAAATCGTATATACAGGGTGTTTCAGGATTATATGGTCAAATTAAAAATTTGAGTTCTGGACCCAAAAATAAGAAAAATTTTTCCTATGGAATAATATCAGGAAACGCTTCGTTAAATAGTTATGCCCCTCCAAATAAGGGGGTTGAAATTAGGTTTATAATTTTTTACTCAAAGATAGGAAAAGCCAAACATATGAACTTTGGTAAATATTTTGTACTGGTAGAAAAACTTCAAAAGAATTTTTTTTAATCATCCCCTTTTATCAAAACGGGTAAGATTAGCAACCCTTAATTTGTTTTTTACTACAACTTTTATACTTGTTAAAATTTTATCATAAAAAAATACACACCCTGTATAAACTAATATATTTAGAACATTTTTTTACTCTTAAAGTTTTTTAATAAAACTAATCGTTTTTTATTAAAAAAATAAAATATTCAAAACCGCACTATTACTGATTTAAAAAATTATTATCGTAACAAGACGAAAAATATCTAGTAGGCTGCTGTCAAATAATATTAGTAGAAGTGTTTCTACCAGTACAAAATATTTACCAAAGTTCAAATTTTTAGCTTTTTCTATCTTTGAGTAAAAAATTAAAAACCTAATTTCAACCCCCCTATTTAGAGGGGCATAACTATTTAACGAAGCGTTTCCGGATCTTATTCCATAGGAAACTTTTTTCTTATTTTTGGGTCCTGAACTCAAATTTTTAATTTGACCATATAATCCTGAAACACCCTGTATAATGCCAAAGATAATACATAACCTATCTAGTGCCATATTGTCAAAAATAATTCCAGTTTTAAACTGGAAAGGTGTGGGTTAAAACCTTTTAAAAGACACCAGGATGCTGCGATGTAAATAGATATAAATATTAATCAGCTCATATCAGGGCAAAAACAAAACTACAGACACTGTGTTTCGCTCTCATTTGAGCGCATTAGTGTAGTATAGGTTATGTCTTTTCAGTCACTAATGGAGACCCATTCCCGGTATACAGTGAATAATATCTATAGATTTCGACTTGCGAAACTGGAAAACAGTGGCTCCATCGTCACTTCAAGATATTAGATAATAGTAAGATGTATGCGGGCGACTCCGAATTATCGTACCCTAACTATCATCTTATGTGGGAAAATGATTTTTGGTGAAATTATGAAAAAAAAAACGTTGGCATTGATGTCATTATGCAAGTAGATCAATACGCGGTAGGAATGAAGCGTAGTTGCCAGGTTTAACTTAGAAAGACTTACCGCGTATACGTCAAATGACGTCAATGCCAACAGACTGCAAATCCAGGTATAGATTGATTTTTTGCCTTCGTGTGCACGTATATTTCAAATTTCAACGAAATCGGTAGAGCATTTTTTAAGAACCTAAGGCAATCCATGCTCGCTTAATATTATATGATTTTCTAATCGCTTCTGGTTAATTGAATATTATTACTTTTTTGTCACTTTCAGTTTCTATGACAATAAAACCACTATAATTTCTAGTCTCTTACTTTTCCATGTATTAAATATAATTACCTACACTTTCTGCTGATCTTGCATATTCTTATCTGTTGAAAAGCTTTTATTAATACAATTTATTAACTTAAGTAATATTTACTATTGTAGTGTTGTATTTCAAAGTTTCAGCACATACCTATAATCGAATAATTACAGAAAACTGTATCATTGTCATATTTAATAAAGCGTGTTTGTCAATAGATGGCAAAGAATAATATAATTTCATTCTGAACGCTTTACAAGTTTTTGAAAAAACATTTTCAAAGACAATGACCGTTCAACTAAGAAGAAACAACTACTTCCTGGGCTATATGCCCCAACGGATATTGGATTATACTTCAAAGTCTCATATGACAATGATACAGTTTTCTGTAATTATTCGTTTATAGATCAAGACGAAAGTCTTGTGTCAAGTCGAATTTTAGTTTGCAGTTGGAGGTAAGGATGTCACTACTATCGTGTCCTTTAAACTTTCTTTATTGAAAGATATATAAGGATTACGATTTTAGTTCAGTCTTTAGTCAGTGATTATGCTTTACAGCTCGCTGACGGATAACATATACCTTATACTGACGAGGTGCAAAAACGCCGAAACCGGTCTATAAGTTATGTTGTCCCTTCTAACTGCAAACTAGAATGGTTGGGTTAAGTTATCTTGTAGATATTCCAACCCCGTTTGACTTTGAAGTATAATCCAATATCCGTTGGGGCATATAGCCCAGGAAGTAGTTGTTTCTTCTTAGTTGAACGGTCATTGTCTTTGAAAATGTTTTTTCAAAAACTTGTAAAGCGTTCAGAATGAAATTATATTATTCTTTGCCATCTACATACCTATAATAATATTTTTACTAATATTTGCATGATGTTATTAAAGTTTTGCTTCTTTTGCTTTTTTCCTATTTTATATTGTCTCAGACTGCTGCTAGCTAATTCTTGTATGATGCATAATTTATCTGAGTTCTTCTGTAAATAAAGTTTTAACGAAGCTTATTTGCATTTCTGTTTGTCTACTTTTTGTAACTACGTAGTGTTTGTAAAAATATTTTTATATAAGATTCGAAACCTATTTTCTTCTTCTAGTGCTTATTCTCGTTGGATGTTACCTAACATATTTGACCAAATCTATTTATTAGTACCACAACCAAACAATTTAGCTGACGTTATTTCAGTCCACTGTCTGAGAGATCGTTACGTACTTTCTCTGTTCAAGTTCAATCTGAGTAGTTTTCACTCGCCACGATCTAAACTTTTAGTTTAAAAATAGATTACGATTTTATTTCCGATATAGTATATAGCAAATCTTCATTATTTTTAAATAACAATAAGAATATATTTTTTTGAAATGTTTTTACAAGGGACCACCCTTGATTGAACCCTTCAACCGATTAGTATAAGTATCGATTGTGATTAAAAAAACAATGAAGGGAGTGGTGTTATAAATAGTCGTGTACATAAGAATTTGATATTTCGGCTCTTCGACAGGTGCGATGGAACAATTCGTGTAAAATATAAGTAAAGTTTATGGATTGATAGATACACACTACAGGAATAATCTTTTTGATTGGTCGAGTATGTTACGAATAATTATCCAACCCATAGCATTGTTCAAATTAAAATCTTTTGGTAAAGTACGGTGAAAGGTTGTTAACTACTATAACTTTAGTAAGTGCGTTTGTTATTTTAGAACGTTAAAACATCCTCCATTTTGGATCGCATATGGCCCATTGTGCATCCTGCCATGTGTAGGGATTAGGGATATCCACACCTCAGGCTGTCATCAGACCTAAAAATTTAAAATAGGTGATGGTACTCCGAAGGGGATCTCTCTGACATCGGCTGGTGTAAGCCAGTACTCGCCCAACACAGATCTTCTGATTTCAGAAAAAGCAGAGCAGTCATACATTATAAGCTCTACTGTTTCCTCGTCCTGTTCGCAACATGTGCACAGGGGCGATTCTGCTAATTGCATCCTAAAGAGATGTTGTTGCAATTGGCAGTGACCTGTAAGATTCCCACAGCTGTTTGGAGATTTTGTCTAGTTAATGCCTTAATTATTTTTGCTGTTTCCTCGCCAGGATGAGGTAATAACTGTCTGGCCAGTCGTTGTTTCATCCCAGCACTGTATAAAGTTTTGGTGAGAGTGCTGTTTGATAAGGTCCACGACAGCGAACATTTGGTAGATGGGCGAGGGCTAACATTTTTAACCCGTAGCCCTCCATGCTAAATTGTTCGCAATGCGGTTGCCTTTAGAGTTCCCATGTCCTTTGATTCAGCTCAGAGTGACCACGTTATTTTGGCTAGCCTCAGTTAGACTTTGAGGATATTCTAGTACTATATTTAAGTGATACGTGGTCTATTCAAGGTCAGTATTGCTTGTCCTTTTTTGGATTTAAACTTTTAGAATACAATATTACGTGGTACACATTGCGGACATGAGAATTTTTTCCCAAATTTTTGCCGCCTTTACCTTGTCTTCCACCTCCTTTGTATCCACTCAAGTAAATTGTCCTGTCAACACTTTCGACTGGAAAAGTTTTCATCCATATTATCGAGCAAGAACGTAAATACCTGTATTACCTATATGAACATGTTGCAAAAGAGAAATGTGATATTTCGGATGACTATAACCTATCTGCATTTTTTCCAATTTAGCTTTAACCCAAAATTGTCCCATGCAGCTGCTGTTCTATATATTACTCTTTGTGGTACTGCAGCATTCTTGTTGGAAGCGAATTTACATTTACATTTTCACAGAGTACCACGTAGGTATATCATATCAATAAAAAATTTTAAATCTTTAATTGTTTATGATTAATCAAAGAAAATTTAAGATCAAACTAATTAAATGTGTGTCAGATTTTTACTCATAAACTTTGAAAAGCTCATATCAAAATTTTACAAAAATAACTGTTATACCTACTAAAAAAACAAAATAACTAGTTTTCATTAAAAAATGGTTATATGACGTTTTTGAATTAGAGTACCGATAGATCCCAATACTAAATACTGAATTTTATATTGTTGTACCTTTTAATCATTTTATAGATTCTTTTTTCTATAAAATGAAGAGGCCAAAAACATTAAATTTGCACGTTTAATCGGAAGTTATTTGACCTCAAACAATATGGTACCAAAATCGAGGACATGAAAGTTTTATTAACATATTCATATTACAAAATTTAATGTTTATATTTATATTTATGCTTAGCTAGATATTGACCGATTCACTAAGCGTATGGATCAAGTTCACAATGATGCCAGAAACATACTTTTATTTTAAAGCTTCAATAAAAATTAAATAGCCAATAAAATAGTAGTAAAATATTATATGATTCTTTATACATATCTTGTAATATCTTTTTAGTGCTAATCTTTTACTTAGTTAAAAATTTTTACCCTGTATTGTTACTCATTGCTCCCAAAAACTTTAAAAAAAGTTTAACGGCTTTTATCTCAAAAACTACACTTCCTACGAAACATTTTTTTGCTTAGAATTATTAAAAAAATATGAAAAAAGCGTTTTGTACATCTTATCAACATCTCGATTAAATTTTACGCACAAAACTCGTGTCAAAATACTTAAAAAAACGTGGGTAAGTCCATCTATTCTAAATATTCTAAATAAAGGAGGACGTTATGACCCCTCTGGCGACAGCACTAAGTCGGTGGTACGCTTTAGATTTCTCTCTATAACATACAAATCATGTCTAACTATACAAAAAGAATCCCTACTGAGTTAAATCCATTCACCTCTTATGCAATAACTTTACTTAAAATTCCACTGTTGTTGAGCATAGTTATTTTAGGTTTGTAATATTTTTTAGATAGGATACATCCAACGCGTGAAATACAGTAAATAAATTACCTCTCCTTCGAATGTAATCGTGAAGATAAGAAAACATCTAAACGAAACAGACAGTTTATACACATTTTACACATATCCGTGATTATTAGTTAAGCTAACCTAGTAAAACACATTTATTTGTTAAAATTTGATTTTTTTATTCGATACCAATTTTCTTCTGTACAGAAAGATTTCTGTGAGGTTGCAAACAGGAAAAGTCAATTAAGCAAGAACTGTAAACAATGGTGAATTTGGTAACAACTCTAATTCATTAAATTTTAACATCGTTTTCATTAATTATATTAAAAAATCATTTTTTTCTTCAAATGGAACCGTTTTTTTTTTCGTAATTTTATCCTTTAAACGCTCCAACAACGCTATTTACTAGTCGCTGCTTCTGGTCGAGGTAAACGACGAATTTTTATATGTAAAATAATGATAGGAATTTTGGGAGGAGAACCCAGTAGGAAAGAGACCTTTAGGAAGAACAAGGCTCAGATGGAGAGACAATATCAAAGAGGATGCAAAAGTCTTAGGAGTACGGGACTGGAAGGAGGCGATGTTAGACAGGGACAGGTGGAGGCAAGTCGTAGATGCAGCTAAGACCCACGAAGGGTTGTGACGCTACGAGAGAGACAGAGATGGGAATTTTGTTTATGAGACTATATACTATGTATAAGTATAAATATGTATTTCAAAAAGGTTTGTTGAAAAATTTTGGAAGCAAAATTGAAAGAATGTGTATTTATTAAGGACACTGTTTTATTTATCCAATATAATCCCCCTCAGCTTGAACACACTTATTCCAATAATGCTCTAGTCATTTTATACCATCATTGTGATGATTTTCCGGAAGCTCTGCAAAATATTTTTCCGCGGCTGCAATAGCTTCTTCCTTCGACGAAAAATGCTTTCCACGAATTAATTGTTTCAAAGTTCTGAGGAGGTAATAGTCGGAGGTAGCCAAATCTGGTGATTATGTTTGTGTTTCAATCGTTCAATTCAGCCATCGACAACATATTTTGTAAACACACGTGTATTGTCTTGATGAATAATGACTGTTTTCTTTTGTAAACTGGGTCTTTTTCCCGAATTTTTTATCCAACTGATTCCAAAGGGTGCAATAATATTAAGAGTTATACATTTTACCTTTTGCAAGATACTCAATCAATAAAACCCCAAAAAACTGATATAACAAGCTTTTTTGTGGATCGTTCTGACTTCAACTGTTTTGGAGCTGAAGAACCAGCTTCAGTCGACTGGAACATTCTTGTTTCAGTTTAGGATCATGATGGTAGATCTATGTCTGATCCATAATTATAAATCGACGCACAAAATCGGTTTAAAACGTTCCAAATTATTCTGAGATATTTGTTTTCGATTCAGTTTTTGTTGAGTTGTTAACGAATGCTGCACTAACTTTCCGAACAGCTTTTTTATATGTAATCTTCCTGTAAAATATGGAGTAATCATTTATATGAGATGCCTATGGTATCAGCAATTTCATGCTCAGTTAAACCTATACTTTACTAACAATATCATAGATTTCCTCAATGATTTCTGGTGTTGCTGCCCTTTTTGGACGCCCACTAAGTGGTTCATCTTTAACGCTGGTATGACCATGAACTCTAAAACTTATCGGTGCACAGGTAGAAATAAAGAAGTACATTCCTTAAACATTCAGTTTTGTATGAATTTCTGTTGCTGATAAACCTTGCAAAACAAAGAATTTTATAGCTGCACGATATTAGGTTTTTTCAATTGTAACAAAATACGCTGACACAGTAACTTCAAATGGCTAGTAAACTAAGAATAAATTGACAAATCAAAATAGTATATTATGTTACTAGGAGTAGAAGGCCAACATTATTGTTGAGCCCAGATTCTTGCAATGCCGAGGCGCTAGCCGAGGCTGTGCAAACTGGGCGAAACATATAATGGGCCTTCTGCTCCGAGTAACATATACTATTTTTTCTTCAAGCGTAATAATAATATGCATTTTATAAAAAAAATTGACGGCTTTGTTTATATCTCAACTATTTAATTAATACAAACGAAAAATTACATAAAGTGTTACCTATTTATTAACAGTAATATTAAATGTGCAGTTTTGTATACTGCAGTTGTTTAAATTTAAGCCACTGCCACCGCTTTCAGCTTCGACATTTACAATTTTGTCATTGGTATACATCATATTATTAGTAAGTTGATTGTCGATTATTATGTCAGCGATTCCAGAACTATTACTTGGTTGTTCTTGCCAATTAAGTATTTTTTGTGCAGTTTGTGGTTTACTGGAAATGGAATCCTCTAAGTACCCTTCAGCAACACTGGTGGATTTCCATCCACCATGCCGCTTTAAAGCGGTAATATCACCTCCGTTGTCAACTAAAATAGTTGCGGAAGTCCTCCGAAGGCAATGTCCTGTATATTCATGAGGATTTGTTAATTTCAAAAACGTAGCAACGTCTTTTGGTACGTTTGATATTTTGTGGATACCCATTACCACACGGTGACATTTACCATTCTGGTATTTAATAAAAAATCGCTGCAGGCCAATATCATCCGGACGAAGAGCCGTATACTGTCTTACCAAATTCAAATAAAAATCGCCAATTATAGTAAACGACCGTTGTTTTTTGTTTTTTGTGTTTATGATTTTAACCAAAATTAAATTTCCCAAATCTTGGATTTCGCTAGACTTTAAATTAACAAGTTCATCGCATCTAAGGGCTCCTGTGACTCCAAATATTAATCCTACTATCCTACTAATATTATATAGGCGAAAGTTTGTTTGGATGGATGTATGGATGTTTGTTCCTCTTTCACGCAAAAACTACTAAACGGATTTTAATGAAACTTTACAGTAATGTAGCTTATAGATCAGAATAACATATAGGCTATAATTTATAAAGATATTGTGTGAATTGTCCAAAATATAACGATAAATGTCATTTAAGTCTGAAAAAATTACTGTATTTCTTATGTTGACAATATTGTTACGTTATTACAGTGCGAATGTAACATCTCAATATTGTCAGACTGTTATATTTTTCAAATACGACCCAAAAATTATGTATGTTATAATTTTAATGTCATAATGTTAGTTCTTTTCACGCTAATATAAGCTACTCGAAATACTAATACTGCGCACACGAAGTCGCGGGCACCAGTTATTGATACATAAAGACCTTGCTTTTATTCGAATTACACGCAGACGAAGTCGCGGGCAAAAGCTAGTATAACCTAAAACAAACGTTGAAATAAATAAAAAAAAAGCTGGTAGCACCGGGATTAGAACCGCTGACCTTTGCGACCGAAGACAAAAGCTCTGCCACTGAGCTACCGTCATTAAATGTTATAAGTAGGAAATGAGGTAATATTTGCTGTCAAGTTAAATATTGATCTGCTAGTAGATATCACTGTCAACGGTTTAATAAACGTAATAATGATTAAAAAGAAATAAGAAAGTACCTACCTTTGTTGCTAAATAAACATTATTTGGTGCATCCTTGAGAAATTTATCAAATTGATCTTGTGTTAATACTTTTGATTTTTTCGGTGTATAATTTTCCCCTTGGCGCTTTATAAATGCAATTAATTTGCTATATTTTTCTATTTTAACATTATGTTTAATGTTTAATTGACTTTTAATCATTGAATACTGTGCCCATAGAGTAGAACTTTTAAACTTTCTGGACAAATTCGTAAAGTATGCAAGCATAACGTTTTCCGTGTATTGCTGTACATTATATTCATTGCACCATTTTAGAAATTTTTCGTATGCAAAATCATACAGTTTACGCGACTTCGTTGGATATAGAGTTTCAATACTGGAATTAGCTATTTCAACTAATTCCGGAGGCGTACATTGCAATTCTTGAGACATTTTTCACAAAATTTTCAAAACAGACAAACGTCAAATTAAATAAGTTTAAAAATGACAGTTCCTACCTACTTGATTACAACGCCCCATTATTTTATTAGTACAATAATGAAAATTCATTTTTGTACTAGTAAAATAATGGGATATTTCTACGGTCTGTGTTGCAAAAAGTAATATAGTTATTATTATACGCTTGAAGAAAAAAGATTTTTTTGTGTATCAAATGGAAGATGAAATATTATAATAGCGTGTCAATTTTGATTTCTCTACTGGTTAATAGGTGTCGCTTTCAACTTTTTTAATTAACCCTTACATTGTTATAATATTTTATATAAACTTGTGCTTTAAATCAAAGTCGTTAAACATGGTTTTTAAATTTCCATTCAAAAAAGATAAGTTTGTAAAACAGTAAAAACAAAGGAAGAAAGAGACATCAATAAAGAAAGAACATAGAAAAATCAAAAGAAAGCAATGAATGACACAAAGAAAGAAAAAAGAACAAACAGAGGACAGAAAGAAGGAAAGACAAACAGACCACATAGAAGCAGGACGGTAGACAGGCAAACAAACCGGAAGAAAGAAAGGCAAGGAAACAGGTGGACAAACAGACAGAAACAAAAATAAAAATTATATATGCTGTAGTAAAACACTGTCCTGAAGAAAGGGGAAATACAATCCAAATATGATCTAAAACATTATTACATAATGAGTCGACAGGTACTCAACTGAGACAACATTTACAATCTATTAAGGATTTATTACAAGAATTACACCAACACAATAGATAATAACTATAGATAGAGATATGTAATATAAGATTTTAATGTAATGGAAATTACCCGCCAATATGATGTTATAAATATTAAATACTTATCATGTACTAATGGTGATCCTTTCACTTTCTAGTACTTAACTGACAACGAACAATTTAAAATTAATTAATATGCCGCATATAACAGTGAACCGAGCACATTCTGTGGCAAAGTTTAAACAAGTAAAAGTAGACTGTTAACTACTTTGACTAAAAAGGAAATAGATTGAGTTTATAATTTTACCTTTTTAATAGTATGCTATTAGTAAAAGGTTGCTATTATAGTTTGAAGCGGGCATAGTTTAATTAAAATTAAATTGGTTTACAGATTTTAATTTACTTGCGAATTATTTTCTATATAAGGTATAAGATTACCAAACAAGTGTTTACATACTAGATATCGTAATAATTGAGTTGTTTTTTTATTACTTAAATGACTATAGTAGTATAAAGCTTGCCCACACGTACTGCCTAAGAAACAATTATGTCTATTTCTCATTTTCCAATTTTAGATCGTTTTCATTGTTTTTTTGCGACAGGGCGAGAAAAGCGACTTGGTGTGAACAGCAAATCGAGAAAAAATGTCCGCATACGCACGGGAGATCTCCTTGTTACCTATTTTCTATCTTGCTCCCATGTGTTAAGGAGCTAACTGTGTATCAATAAAATAAATCAATTTAAATAAAATTAAATTACGGATCTTTGTAGCATATTTTAGTGTCTTTTATAGTCTATTTTTGTTGGTTTTATCATATTTTCCCGTTTGTTCACAGGTTTTTACTAATTTGTTTTTTTTCCTCAGTATTCGATTATTTTTCATTTTATATTGTTTTTCGTTTCTACACATTTTTCCTTTTTTTTTTCTTCTAATTTTTGGGAAAGTTTTTTTTTATTATTTTTTCCGTATATTTTATTTTTTTTAGTTTCTTCAAGTCTTTTTTGTTCTATGTTTTAATTTTTTATTTATTTGTTTTTTTTTCAATGTTTTTTAGTTTTATATTTATTAATATTTAATTTTTTTCATATTTTCTAATTTTTTTAATGCTTCCTCGTTTTTTCAATTTACCCACATTTTTATATGTTGTTTTTTGTTTTTTTTAACGTTTCGTTCCGTTTTTACGGTTTTTAGTGTTTGTTCGATTTTTATCATTTTTATACCATTTTTTTATTTCCAATATTTTATTGACAATTTTATTTTATTAAATTTTTCACTATTTAAACTGTTCCTAAGCTTCTACAAATAAATCAAAACCAAAATTAGCCAAATCGGTCCTGCAGTTCTCGAGTTTTAGCGAGACTAACAATATTTTCTTCGGGGACGTTTCATCGATAGAATTCTGGGAATGTGATCCTACATTTATATATTGGTTGCTTAGATTGAGCTATTATTTTTGTTTTAGCTATGTTTTTGATAAGTTATGTTTTGGTTGTTATGGATTTTAATACATATCAGATTGTCTTGAAATGATTTTAAAAATTGTGATATTTGGAAATAATTGTAATTTGAATGTAAAAAAAGAAAAAATAATTTAAAATATATTGCATTAAACTATATAATTAAAAATTAAGGAAAATATATTAAGAAGAAAAGAAATTAGACTAGCAATAACATAAGAAGCTAGAGATTTGGAGTAGAATTACTGAAAAGGGATTTGTGGAACAATTTAAGGGGAGTCAATATGGTATACCGTTAGCTCAAAGACTGAGAAAGGTCATGTACATATACGAGTAGTAGAGAACACAAGATAGATGTCCAATTAAGTCTTGGTGTGTATCATATACTGTTTCAGGCTGAAGTAAGGGCCGTACAACTCTGTGTAACGGAGATCATAAGTTAGGGTATAACATGTAAAACCATAGTCATATACTCAGGCAGCCAAGCAGCTCTAAAGTGGATAGTCTTGGCACAAATACGCTTACAGCTAGTGAGGGACTGCGTTAGAGTCCTGATACATGCAGCAAGTCGGAATTCTCTGTTACTGGCATGGGTAATAGGACACTTAGGGTTTTGGGGTAATGAGCACGCTGATGAACTGGCCCAAGTAGAAGTTAATATCCCAAAGTTTGGCCTGGAACCATTCGTCGGAGTTGCTGACACATTCAGAAACATATACATTGAGAAATGGAGGCTAGAGAAGGTCCAGAACTAGTAGGAAAAATTACCGGGCAAGCAATAAGCCAAAGTCTCCAAAAAACGTCACTTGCCGAAATTTACTGCAGAGCTGTTGTCACAACGGTAAAACGATGTCTCTTGACAGAACATTGTTGGCTTAAACAACACCTTAGTTAGCTAGCTGAACTTGACAAAAAGGAGGAGGAAACCGCTTTTTATAGCCTATGCCAATATAAAAGCCTTAGAAGTACGCGGTATCTAATATTGGGTGAGTAGAAACCGGCTGCTCCAAGTTACTTGGAAAGGCCATTTTTATGGCTATTAAGTCTCATTAAGAGGGCAGGGCTAGACAAGATGCTTTTATTCTATTCTAGAGATGATGGCTGCTCACAATAGATCTATAAAGGTAGCAGTGATACAGGCTATTCGCCAATCCCTTGGATATATATCTATTAACTTCATTTATATGCTTAAGGAGAAGCTGTTTTAGAGTTTTAGACGACTTGAATTGAATCAAAGAATCATTAAAAACGCCAACATCTGTGGCCAACTGGTTAAAGGTACTACTGGTTATATATTGGGATCACAAGTTCGATTTCTGTCGAATGTCATTTTTTGTTAATAGATTTTTAAATTTTAAACATGACTTGAGTATTAGAAAACTGTGATTATGTTTATTGCAAGTATTTGATGTATTAAGTGTATTTTAGTGTATTAACAATTCTTACATTTCTCCGGTGATTTCTTTAATATCGACCTAATTTGTAGAGATCAAATCTGCATTTACTTAATTTTTTTGTTAACACTTTCAATCTAACATTAAAGCTACTATAAGTAGGTATATAATTGAATTACATTAACTTAATTATCATTGAATTTTAATCTGGGTTATACTCATTTTTTGGTCTATGTAGTTTGTTTAATCTTTACTAACATATTTGAATTATAATATCGAAACGCACCTATGAATAAAAAAACTAATATCGTAAAATTTTTGTTGATAAGTAGGCAATTCGGTCAATTACTATTTTAAAAATTATAAAATATGCTTAATAAAGTTGTAATGGGTTCATAAATTTAAAATTTTAGACTTTTTAAATTTGTTGCTTCTACAACAATAAAATTTATAGTTAAATAGTTAAATACTTAAATATCTGGTTTTACAAGATTTTCGTTGTAATTTTACTTTTTACTAGACTGACACTTTACCGAAACTATCAAAATAGTATTAAAGGAGTTTAAAAAAATTAAAATTTGGTTAATTTCGCTATTCAAATGAGTTAAAATTTGTTGTCTAAGCTCAGTACTATGCGAATTAATGTGAACACTGGTGTAAAACTCAGATACTGAATATTTATTTCTCCACGACCATTATTGAATGTAATAATTCTGACTTCATTTTTAATAATAGAAAGTGTTCATTCTCACTCTTGAGATAGAATATTCATTCTGAAACACTTGCTTCTTATGTGTTTTGCATGTATTTCCATTCTATAACTAGTGACGGAATAACATTCTGTAATTGCTCAACAAAAAACATAGATTGCCCTGCGAATTTCAAAACTGTCACTCAGTTTGTCAGTGCGACGTTCTGATTGTTTTGCTACATATTTCAATTTAAATAAACAGACTTATTACATGGTCGTAGAGAAAATACAGTCTGTTACACGGTTAGAATGAAAATTCGATACGAGTGGAGAATTCCGAAAGCGAGCGTAGCGAGCGAGAGGAACCACGAGTTAACCTTGTTACAGAATATACTATTATTATACACGAACACAATAGAAAAAACAATACAATAAAAATTGTTTTAATATGATATATGTCATATGTCATTCCTTTGCTTTAATAACTTCTTGAAGACGTTTTAGCATTGAGTCAACAAGTTTTTCTGTGATTTGGCGATTCCGAAATTATATATGATTACATCCTCTTTTGTTGTGCAATCCATTTTACGGAGACTAGCTTTCACAATCGCCAAAAGATTTTCAATTGGATTGAGACGCGGTGAGTTTCCTGGCCATTCAAGGCATGGTATATTCTGGTCCTTGAAATATTTCTTCGTCATTTTGGGGACGTGGCAAGGAGCCGAATCTTATTGAAAACTTGGTTGATCATTGGAATCCACTTTTCTCAGCTCTTCTTCTTATGGTCTTTTCAACAAGGCTTTCTATTTTTGAGAATTCATCATGACTTCGATTGACAGGAGGGATCTGGTACCTTTATAATAAAAGCGGCCCCAAAACATTTTCTGCAGAGGATGTTTTATGACCTGGTGTAAGTTTTTCATTGGCACTGTTTTTGTACCAAAAAGTAGCTCTTTTCTGAGAATACCACTTTTCTTCAATCTTTGGCAGTCCAGCTTGTATACTTTTATCATATCGTTTTTTTATCATTCTAGTAGTCAACAGCTGTTTCTTCTGAGGTCTTACTGCTTTTCTTCCACGTTTCCAAAGTCATCTTCGCACCATGGCGTCAAGAATAATAACTCCAGCGCATGATAAATCTTTCTGAAAATCTTGAGTTGTTTTTCTAGAGTTTAATTTATTCTCTCTCACTAAAACTGCTTTATCACTTGCCGTTTTCTTCTTTTTCCTTCCACATTTCCCTTTATGTTCATCACAATCGTCCTAGTTTTCTTTTTCTGTTTTAAAACCTGTTTTAAAACAGCTCCCAAGCTCACATTACATTCCTTTGTAATATCTCTTTTAGTCATAGATGTATGTTCACTCAAAGTAACAATTTTAGTACGTATTTTTCGAGATATTCATCTTTAAAAATCAGAATGAAACAAAGTACAGATTCAATGACTTCTCAGAAAAACTTTAATTCGATATAAAAACGAAATGCAACGCGTCTGTAACTTGGATATGTCTCATTGTTGACAGAGAATCAGAATTCAAGAATCTGCGACTAAATGAACCCACCATTGAATTGAACGTGATACCTGATGCCTGATGCGTGATGCCAACTGCAAAAAAAGTAAATATTGGATTAATTATGCCCCGTTCACATTAATTTGCATAATACTGTATATAACTATATTTTATATATTCTGTTATTACAGTAACGCTTGTTTGTGAAAATACAAATTATTATTTACCAGTAATTAAATTCAATTTTAGCTACATATTTAATATTTTACTCTTTTTATTAATATCATAGATTAGAATGTATTTCTTGTGACATAATTTCTAATAATTATCGGTTTTTTAGGTTCATTACCCTTAATAATATTAATTACTAACTATTGCTTAAAAAAATATTTTCAATAATTTCTAGGCGTATTAACAGTGTAAATAGCCGAGCCTCCATAGATTTCTCCATGCCTTTCTTCTTCTTTAGGTGCCGTCTCCGCTTTGAAGGTTGGTAATTTGAAACCGCGGCTTTAAACAGATCGTTGTTGTTACATCCAAAGAGTTTCGTCTCTTTCCTATAGATCTTCTTCCTTGCATATTGACCTAAAGTAACGCATATTTATCTCCTCTCATGACATGTCTCATGTATTGTAGTTTTCGTTTTCTAATTGTCAGAAGTACCTACTTCTTTTTCTTTATTCATTCTTCTTATCACCTCTTCGTTGGTTATTCTCTGAACCCAAGAAATCCTTAGCATCTTCCGATACATCCACATTTTAAATGCTTCTAATCTCTTCTTGTCAATCTTCTTCAGTGTCCATGCTTCCAATCCATAATATAGTATTGACATTACACAACATCTCGTTAGTTTAGTTTTTAATTCGAGGTTTAAATCTCGGCAACAGAAAAGTTTTTTCATTCTTGTAAATGTGCTTCTGGCCATTTCGATCCTGATTCGAATTTCCTGAGAGCTGTCATTGATTTCAATAATGGTTGTACCTAGGTACTTGTATTCACTTACTCTTTTAATATGTTGATCTTTTACATATATTCTGCATACTTCTTAAGTTGTCCCTTAACCGGTGCATGACTCTAAAGAAATCCTATGTCTTTTGGTTAATTCCTGCCTATATACATTTTCCCCTTTTGTGCAACCAGATATGGTATGGTAAACCCTAGAGTTGGCTCTAAACCATAGAATATTGTAGATAATCATTCCTTGCCAGTTTATCTGCTTACTGTGTATTACTCTAAGCACTGACACCCAAGCTAGTTTCATACTATTATGAGTTTTTCTTAGCACTCATACACTAGTCAGATTCTTTAAGGCCCGAATAGCAACCTGATATATTAATCCGATTCTTGAACTATTCGCCCATAAATTGCTTCCGAATTATCCTCATTCTTCATCTTTATCTTCCAGATATCTTCTCCAATTTCCTACTTTATTTTCTATTTGAACAATGTTGTTCAGAGTTTGTTGCCTATAAAAGCATATCCTTGCCTCTTTCTACACATTAAGATAAAAGGAAGAAAGGTCTATCAGAACTTTCATTACTGCTGTTGCAATGCTTTCCAAAGCCTATGTTATCCCACGGCAAATAACTCTTTGAACCTTGTTTAATTTGATGCATAAATCTTTATTGAATCTTCAGACACCATATTAAGCGATCATATTTATACTTAGTATCATATGTGCTATATTACACCACTAGGCGCAAAAGTTGAAATTCTAAGGTGAAGCCGAGGCCATCTTATAACGCATGCTAGGGTTATCCATATCTGAAAGTACGTCCAACTATTAATAGTATCAATAATAAATTGTTAAACCATGGATTTTTGGTAAACTAACTGTTATGAAATAGGGTTTTTAAAATTTAGTAATTTCACAAACAAGAAAACGATATTAAGAAGAAATTGCAAAATTATCGCACTCGTTAGGACTCGAATCTGTAATCTCCATACTATAGCCACAGATGCATTAGTAGTTGAGTTAGTTAGCTTTTTGATCGTCTTGATTCTCCTTATGTCACATATGACACTTACTTTCTTCTTAAGAACATGTATGCATGACTTTAATTAAAAAAATAAATATTTTTAGTTCGACAACTGACACATAAACCTTATTTTTCTTTTAACGACGCGAAAAATCTCCGAATAACAAAATTCAATTTATTTTCGCCATTAAATAACGAGTTTTCATTGAAATGCACTTTAAAACTGCGTTTTTTGTACGCACAAATGCGGTTTTTCAATATTTCATGATCACATAAGGTCACAAAGTTTTCTGACGCTCTCACGAATCGAATACAAAAGAAATCAATAAAATCCTTCTTGCCGTTTAAATTTTGGAGGTAAGGAAGATTTAGTGCTTGATTACTAGTCCAGGAGAAATAGCAGTCCAAAATGGTCAAATAAATAAATGTTTTCTTACAGCAAACTAATGGCACAATTTAGTCAAATACATCATAACTAAATAAAAAAAAATATTCCGAACCAAAATCGTCTATAAGGGGGTATAGGAGGGGAGGTTTTTAGGGGTGAAAATGGTTTTTTGCGATTTGTGACTAAAGAATGCATCCTATTGAAAAAAGTCAAATGAAAAAGTTGTTGGAAATAAATGTCAATAATTTTTTATTTCATTTTTCAAAATAGACAAAAAAAAAACGAAAAAAATTAGCCGTCAGAGAACCTTTTTTCATAAAAAAAAATGTTTCAAAATGGTGATTGAAAATTATCAATTTTTTTTAAGTGAAATTTTATTATAACGGCTAAATATTTCTTAATGAAAATAATACAGTATTTTTAGAACAGCACAAAGTATATTTGATCAAGTTTTCAGCTCAATCGAACCATTTTTGTAAAAGAAAAAAATTCAAAACCAAAAAAACGGTTTTTTTGGATATTTCTTGGAAATTTTTGAGGTAAGGGCAAAAATGATTATTACATAAGTTGTAGATTTTTTTATTTCCAACAACTTTTTCATTTGACTTTTTTCAATAGGATGCATTCTTTAGTCACAAATCGCAAAAAAAACATTTTCACCCCTAAAAACCACCCCTCCTATACCCCCTAATAGACGATTTTGGTTCGGAATGTTTTTTTTTTATTTAGTTATGATCCCTTTGACTAAATTGTGTCATTAGTTTGCTGTAAGAAAACATTTATTTTTTCAATCAGGTAACACGAAACACGACTGGACTATACCTCAACTAAACGAAAAATACGTTCTCAATAAGAAATCTCCTAATAACCAATTTTATTAAAAATAAAATGTAGCTTAATACAGTAGGTACAAGACATATTATTTAAATTAAAATTTATATAAAACAAAAATTACTTTCTCTTATGTAATTCTTATCTGACCATTTTTTTTTTGAATAAATTTTCATGAGTCAGATAAATTAAAATAAACGGCTATTATTATAATCATTATTTTTATAGGTTTATGTTTTGCAAAATATTCTTTTCCTGTATTAGTACGATATTCATAACCTGCTTTTTTAGAAAGAATTATTATTGTAATTTGCAATTTATATTTTTATAGCTATTTCTATTAACTTTCAAATTTCATCACACTCGTCGGTGAGAATACACGAAGTCCGAAGTACATCTTGGAATTTTCCTTTTGTTTAACACGAAATAAATAAATCCTATTGCTATTTGTTCTTTTAACATTTGCATAATAAAATATATTGTTAGTAGTCGAGGCAATAAAGCACTAAAATCTGCCTTACCTCCGAAATTTAAACGGCAGGACGAATTTTAATGATTCTTTTTGCAATAGATAGCAAAGAATAATATTATTCTAACGCTTTATAAGTTTTTGAAAAAACATTTTTAAAGACAATGACCGTTCAACTAAGAAGAAACAACTACCTCCTGGGCTATATGTATATGAAAGATATATAAAGATTATGATTTTAGTGCAATCTTTAGTCAGCGATTATGCTTTAAGCTCGCTGACTGATAACATATACCTTATACTGACGAGGTGCAAATACACCGAAACCGGTCTATAAGTTATGTTGTCCCTTCTAACTGCAAACCAGAATGGTTGGTTTAAATATCTTGTAGATATGCCAACCCCGTTTGACTTTGAAGTATAATCCAATATCCGTTGGGGCATATAGCCCAGGAGGTAGTTGTTTTTTCTTAGTTGAACGGTCATTGTCTTTGAAAATGTTTGTTCAAAAACTTATAAAGCTTTAGAATAATATTATTCTTTGCTATCTATTGATAACACGCTTTATTAAATATGACAATGATACAGTTTTCTGTAAAAATACTTTGCTTCTTTTTGCTTTCAAATCGTGAGAGCGTCATATCAGGAAACTTTGTGACCCTATGCGATAATGTATTATTGGAAAACTGCATTTGTGTGTACAAAAAACGCATTTTTTAAGTGCATTTCAAACATAACTCGTTAATTATTGACGGAAATGAGTTCAATTTATATATTCGGAGATTTTTGGGGTCGCTGAAAACGAATTGACATTGAGTACCTATCTGTTTACGTCGTCTACTGGAGTTTTCGGTAAAATCGTTATACAATTAGTCAAAATTCCATACTTGGAGATTTTTGGGTTTGCTGAAAATGAATATAATATTAAAAGTTATCTCTTGCCCAGGATACTTACAGTTGACCTTACGATTTGTCAAAACTCATAATTCGAGGGTTTTTCATTTTAAAATAGTGAGTTTTGTTTTCAGTATATTAAATGAACCTCTAGAAAATGTCGTCAGGGTTGCTGTGCTCAGCACTAGATACTGTAGATCAATCTTAATATTATTTACGTTCTCAGTGAGCTCGAAAATCACCTAGCATTGAGTTTTAACTAATTGTTTAATGAATTTACCGAATACTTCTAAAAACGAAGTCAATCGTAGGTATCCTGTGCACCACTTTCAATGTCATATTGGTTTTTGGCGAGCCCAAAACCCCCGGGTATTGAATTTTGACTTCTTGTTTAACTAAATTACTGAAAACTTCAGATGACGAGGTAAACAGTAAGAATCTTGGGCACCAGTTACTCCGGGGATCACTTCCAGTGTCATATTCGTTTTATAATGATATTAGCGAAAACTCCAGTAGACGATGTAAATAGATGGTATCCTGGTCACCATATTGGTTTTTAGCAACCCCAGAAACCCCTGGGTAAGAAAATTGAACTCATTTTAGCCAAGTTCTGATTGAGATGCACTATAAAAGTTTATTTTTTTGTATAGGTACACAAATACAGTTTTTCAATATAACTAATATAACACGATCGAATAAAGCCACAAAGTTTCCTGACGGTCTCACCAATCGAATGCAAAAAACTTATTAAAATTGGTCTTGCCTGGCTTTCCTTGCTTTCTTATTGGTTGGACTCGCTTTTGAGTACACCAGATACCATTAAAAGCATTGGTTTCATTGTAATTCAATTTTTTTATTTAAAAAGCTATCAAAGTTAGCAAAGTTTGGGTTATTTGACGGAAATACTTTTCATAATTATTAGAAGAAAAAATATTACTAATAAACACACATATGTGTTTAAATATGTCATTACTCCTTAATAAAACCTTTTTTTCCAACATTACAATCACCTTTTAGTCCTCTTGTCCACTTGTTCTCTTGTTTTCTTGTCCTATTTCTGGTGTATGTTTAATATTTTATATCCTTTTTGCGTAATCACCCCGAAATGTAACCCCTCGTTTCATTAAAAAATTTTATCGAGACATTTTGTCTACATCAACGAAACTTTTTGCAGTAAACTCAAGAATCAATAAGCTGAAATCAACGAGACATAGAAACAACTTTGTAAATTGTTTTTTTATTTGTAAGTACACTTTTGGGTCAATGTAGCCACAAAAACGTGCAGAGTAAAAGTACAGTAAAACTTATCATCGCCAATAACACAAAATAGAAAAAAGGAAGATGTTATCAGTTGAATACTGATTGACGCTAATGTCTAATTATGTGCTCTTTAAAACACAACAAATCATGTTTCTGTTGCGCCACTGATAATAATAATCACAATGTCATCGAAAAGACAATTTCGATCTTCTTTATCGACTGCTTGACCGACGAAAATAATTTCACCTCGCCTTTTATAGTGAACTACACTGTGAGATCAATTTAGAAACTTGATATCGACAATAACTTAGTTTAAACGACAGAACATTTAATGACACGAGCAAATGTTAACTACAACAGATGTCCATGCCATGCTGATTGATGCTGTAAATACTATTAGCGATGTGAGCAGTTCGATAGATTAGGTGAAAAGATATAGGTGGCAAGTGGAATAATTTTTTATATCATAATGAAAATAAATTATAAGTAGCAACTTTTACTATGATAATGACTTAATCCTAATTTAGTTACTACAGGGTGTCGTTATTCTCTGTTTGTGGCATTATAAATATGACTATTCTCAGTCGCAAAAATGTATTCCTCGTTTTGATTACATAATTTTACAAACAAGAAAATGACTCCAATCTCCATCTTTACCTATAATCGGTAACACCTCTAAACACATCAACCACAGATGCAAAACTAGTTAGTCGGCGTTACATATGACACTTACCATTTCCTCCTTAAGCATCACGGTAATGAGAGAGAGATTATATTTGTCAAATCGACAACAAAAACATCACACATTTTTTTGTTTTTTTTTATATATATATTTACTTTATTATACCACCAAAAACTAATCAGACTGACAATGATATGCGTGGAAAATACTAGAAATCACGTCTGATTTGATGCATTAACATTAAAAACATTCCAAATTACAAGCGAGTTAAAACAAGAGGCACGATGTCGTTGCTGATGTTCAACATTGTTCTAGATAAAGAAGTGAGGGAAGCGAAAACCAAAATGCAGATGTTCTCAATTGGTAGACTATGTCTGTTGATAGCCTTCGCAGATTATATTACTAAAACAGTAACGAAAGAATTTTTTAATTCAAAACAACAGACCAATAAAATGTATATAAATATTAACAAAGACAAACCGAAACAAACCAGGCAACTTCACAGTAGACAGAAATGGACAAAATGTATCTATGGGAGACTTCAACTTTAAAAAAGTCCGAAGTTAAAAATGTATTGTGGCAATAATAACAGGCAATAAATGCATTCACGCTATGATTAATATTCTTAAATCAAAGTAATCATTATCGTTACTATTATTCGAAATAGAAATCTGATAAACACCACAGAAGAAAGACTAAGGTGCACCGGGTCGACCACGCACTAAAAGGAGTGACAAATAAAAAAGAGCTCAATATCATGAATCTAGAGATATACAGGGACCTGATGATGGACATCAAGAAATAGAGGCAAATAGTACAGTCAGCCAAGTCCCATAAAAGGCTGTAGAACTATGTAGTAAAGTAAAGTCAAATCAAGACGATCAAAAACGCCAACTAATGCATCTCTTGCTGACATATTTAAAGGCTTTAGGTAAAGATTCCAGGTACCAGTTCTGTCGAATGTCATTTTTTATAACCTCTAAATTTTAAGAATAAAGGTAATGTCATTAGCAGTTTAGAATTTACATTATAAATCACAGTAACCTTCGTTAAAAGTATATAAAATGTTGCTGCTTTCTTTAGATTGTTATCACACCCTTTTATAAGATTAACAACTTTCATAAATACCATTAGAGTTAATGTCATAACGTAACTGACGCAGTAGAGATTTAACGGATATAGGATGGTAAATATAAAGCCTTCTTATGGATTATTGGCCGATGTTTTGACCGTTTAATCGGTCTTTTTGAAAACTCTTTTCAAATTTTTGTTTTGTAACTTGTAATTCATACAGGCAATTGTTCGTTTATGCAATATTGTACTAAAAATATTTTCAACTAGCAGCCCGCCCCGGCTTTGCACGGGGATTAAAGAAAAATAACAAAAGCCACTAAATATATTGGGTCAACGCTTCCCTGTAAACAATATTACATGTTGTTTTATTTTCTGGCAACAAAATAAATTGATTTTCAGGTGCTCGACCCGCCTTAGGCGGTTGGCCATGAGAAAAACCGATCCCTACTAATTGGAAGGTTTGACCTTGAGGCTAATATTCTCAGCGCACGTGATGTAAGGGTTTTAAGGTTATTTTTGGTTACATTAATGGCATTTTAGTATGGTTCCCTATTTTTTTTTGAAAATAAAACATAGCCTATGTCACTCGGAAATAGTGTAGCTTGCCAACGGTAAAAGAATTTTTACAATCGGTCCAGTAGTTTCGGAGCCTATTCATTTCAAACAAACGAACAAACGAACCTTTCCTCGCCACTAAATATATTGGGTCAACGCTTCCCTGTAAACAATATTACATGTTGTTTTATTTTCTGGCAACAAAATAAATTGATTTTCAGGTGCTCGACCCGCCTTAGGCGGTTGGCCATGAGAAAAACCGATCCCTACTAATTGGAAGGTTTGACCTTGAGGCTAGTATTCTCAGTTTATGCGATGTAAGGGTTTTAAGGTTATTTTTGTTTGCATTAATGGCATTTCAGTAAGGATTCCTATCTTTTTTGAAAATAAAGCATAGCCTATGTCACTCGGAAATAGTGTAGCTTGCCAACGGTAAAAGAATTTTTAAAATCGGTCCAGTAGTTTCGGAGCCTATTCATTTTAAACAAACAAACAAACGAACCTTTCCTCGCCACTAAATATATTGGGTCAACGCTTCCCTGTAAACAATATTACATGTTGTTTTATTTTCTGGCAACAAAATAAATTGATTTTCAGGTGCTCGACCCGCCTTCGGCGGTTGGCCATGAGAAAAACCGATCCCTACTAATTGGAAGGTTTGACCTTGAGGCTAGTATTCTCAGCGCACGCGATTTAAGGGTTTTAAGGTCATTTTTGGTTACATTAATGGCATTTTAGTAAGGATCCCTATTTTTTTTAAAAATAAAACATAGCCTATGTCACTCGGGAATAGTGTAGCTTGCCAACGGTAAAAGAATTTTTAAAATCGGTCCAGTAGTTTCGGAGCCTATTCATTTCAAACAAACAAACAAACAAACATACAAACAAACAAAAAATCAAACGTTTCCTCTTTATAATATTAGTATAGATAAAATGATATGATTAAAAAGGTTTGAAAGCAACACATATTAACCAGTAGAGGAATTAAAATTTATACGCCATTTTAATATTTGATCTTCCATTTCAATACACAAAAAATTATTTGTCAATTCATTATTTGTTTACAAACCATTTGAAGTTGACGTGTCATTGTATTTTGTTTGAAAGTTTTATCAACAACAGAAATTCATACAAAAATGGTAAAAGTTTTAAAGGAATGTGCTTCTTCATTTTCAAATGTGCAGATTTTAGAGTTTACCCATGGTCGTACAAATTGCAACACCACCAGAAATCATTGAGCAAGATGCAAGTTTGACTAAGCGTAAAATTTTACACGAAGAATTACATATTAAATAGCTGTACGCATTCGTCAACAATTCAAAAAAACTGAATCGAAAACAAATTTCCCAGCTTAATTTGGAGCGTTGTAAGCAGAATAAAACCGATTTTGTGCGTAGCTTTGTAACTATAATGAGACGAGTTTCTTGACGATGGCTATATTGAACGATTTACAGTTGCTTAAACATCCACCGTATTCACCAGACTTGACTCCCTTCGACTATTACCTCTTTAGAAACTTGAAACAATTCGTTTGTGGAAAGCGTTTTACGTCGAATGAAGAAGTTATTGCAGCCGTAGAACAATACTTGGCAGAGCTTCCTAAAAATCATAACACAGACAATATAAAGTTACTGGAGGATCATTGGAATAAGTATGAATAAACTGGGGGAGATTATATTGAATAAAAACCCAATTTCATTAAAAAATATACATTCTGTCATTTTAAGTTTTAAAACTTTTCAATCAATCATGTTTATAAAAATTCTAAAAGATTTGTAACTAATCAATGATGATATTGATAAATTTCGTTCATATTTTCTTGATCAATCTGAAACGAAACTTCGTCTCACTTAACTATTAATTATCTATTTAAAACTATTAGTTAGTGTTCAATTATGCCTCTTAAAGAATAATTGTTATTACAGTCATAAACCTCAAAATTTTTCCGACAAATAACTGTTCTCCATCACGACTTCAACTCCCATTACCCTATTATCAACATTATTTAATCTTGAACGGTACCCAATAAAATTTAATTACAAAAAAGCAACAGAGCAGACTTATAATTTTCGGCGAACTAAAAGGAAGTAAGGAATTTTGTTGGTTAAACCTGCAAATAATTCTTGACAAACCGGCGAGACTTTCATTTTCTCAGTATTGGTTTGCTGTGTATTGAACTTAACCTCTTTTCATATCCGTATAAGACATCGAGAAAACAGACTCTGGTGCTGACTTGAATAATTATGCATCGATCAAATTAAACGGTTTTTTATCAGTCAATGAAGTTTTACTTTAAGCAGTGGTGTATCAACCACATTAATTCTATGAAGTATATGTCATTTAACAACAAAAAAAGAGTGTGCGTGTAACCTTTACGCGCGATTGAAGTAAAACTTATTTGACGTACGTATCGCAAAATAAATATTAAATTACAATTCAAGTATATTTATTGTCTATATACTTTACAAAAATGTATTTGAAACTGAAAGAAGATTATAATACAACACCATTTTTACTCGAACAGAATAGTATCTAATAGTTAAAGAATACCTAATTAATTACAAGATTACCATAATAGTTATTGATGTATCAATGGCGTAAAACAGGCGTTTATGGACCGCAACGTGTAAATAAGAGCCCGAGCCGAAGGCGAGGGCTATTAACACGTAAGGTCCATAAACGCTGTTTACGCCCGAAATACATACAAACTTTTATGCACGACCGTTTTAATAATCAATTATTAAAAAAATTGCACGATTATTTTAATAATAAACCTTATAAAGGATATTTTTTATTTTTATTTTTTGTGAACAATTTAATATAAATGCCATTTCAAGTTGCATGAATTTTATACCTCGAACCTCGATATTATTAACAACTCACCCTGTATAACCATTCACCTAATAATTTGTATCATTCGTTATTAAAAATACATAATTTGATTGAAACTAATATGCACAGAGGCTAGAAATAATATTTTAAAACAATAATATGTTCTCGTTACCCTAGCAACAATGTCAAAATAAGTGGTGGCCATTTTTATTTAGACTCATTGTCAGTATTGCAAGTATTTCAATATTTAAGATAAAAAATTACTTTACCGCCCGCTATTTACTCTATACCGCCCGGCTGGCGGTAAAGTAAACCACCAGCGCTAAAGTGGCACTTTACGCCCGCTAAATATATATAATAATCTGTACTTTACTGCCCGATCGTGCATAATAAAATTTATAAACTTCTAAACAAAACATAACCTCAATTCCACTAAAATGTCAATGCAAATTTGTTTTGTTTGGAAAGGTTTTTAAGCTCCTTCCATAGCTGACGTCACACCGTAACTTCCGTTAGAATTACTTCCGTCAGAAAAAAATCTGAGTTACCTCTAGTCGCGCCTGAAGAAGTTTTACATAAAAAATGAAAGGACCAATAAATGATACAAAGAGAAATAAAATTCTGTAGGATGATTATAAAAAATTGTTTTTTAATTAGTCAATAAAAATCAAAGAACTTTGCTAATTCTAATTTATAAGTTGTAACCATTTATTGATCGTTTTGAGTTAAAAATAATTTCACCGAACTAAAAAAATTCCTGGCTATTATTGTAAGAATTTACTAATTATAGGTTTGTAGTTTAAAGTTTAGCCGCGAGACTGTGCCATTTACAGGCAAAATGGTAGACATGTTACGGTTCAGAAAATTCTTCCTTTTTTCCGGTCAACAGCGGAGCGATAGATATTAAAATTGTGAATTTTGTAACTTTACCTCCTCGAATACAAAGATACTACCATATCTGTCGAAGAAGCCTAACAAGGATCTTAGAGATTTATTGACCTACCAAGAATTTTAGAGCCTCGCAGGAAATTAAGAGACTTATTGATTTACTCGGAAATCTAATTTTATTAAAAAATTCTGAGGACAATCTACTTTATTTTGTGTATTATTTTGGACTGAATTCTAACGAAGGTTCCGAAGACTCCAAAAAATCCAAGATAAGAGAAAAGTTTTTCTAACATAAACTTATTATATTTTAATTATTGATTGCATATTTTTTAGATTACAAAATTGAAATATTTTAACTTTTAAATAAACGCTTGAAGCTGATGTTTGAGTTTAATTTGCGAATTTGCGAAGTTTGGCGCCCTTAATTTTTTGATTAGGAGAGACTATAATTTTGAGGTCAATTGTGAACGGATTTTACGCAATTCCACCCACAAGGGGGTTGCGGGGGCGTGAAAAAAAAACTTAAAATCTATAAGTCCTACAAATTTAAAACTTTGCAAAATAATTATTTTTATAATTTTGAGGTCAATTGTAAACCGATTTTACGAAATTCCACCCACAAGGGAAGTTGCGGGGCGTGAAAAATAATCTATACATATAATAAAACTGTAGAAATAAAAGAGTTCTGTACATTAGGGATATTTAAAAAATAATTAGCGGGGGGTGTTACTACATCGATATAGAACCCAAAAATATGTTTAGAATTTTTTTGTCTGTTTTCCCCCCACCCCTTTAACGATTTTTTATATAATAATCAACACGCCACGCGAACGACGTCTCGAGTAAAGTTAGTAGTAATATAAAATAGCACTAGACGTTAATTTTTAACTTCCCGCGTTATTGGTTTCACCCCGTTTTTTCGAAAATCGAGTTTTCACCAGATTTCCACCTTTTCAGGTCCTAAGTAGCTATTATTATGATTATTTCCTCGCTGATGTCTGATGTCAGTAAGTCTGAATGTTTGTATGCATGTATGTAACCCTTTTAAAACTTTTGAGCGGCTTTACCGATCGAAACGAGAATTGTGGTGTTCGAACGATTTCCACGCAGCTAGTCGTCCTAACTATTTAAAGTATAAAAAAAAACATATTTTCGGGGAATAACTTTTTTGGGGTTGCAATCATCAATTCCATAACCTAGACAGTTCCACAGCCCTACTCCACTTTAGAGTAGGGCTGTGACAGCTCTTAACTTAAAAAAGTAACGTCGAATGGTATTTTGGAAATTAAAATCGGTTGATTCGTTCGTGTCCAAAAACTTGGAACAAAGTGTTTTTTCACAATAACTTTGAGATTATTTGACTAATTCATTTTTTACTAAGGATAACATTTTAGCACTCAAAAAACTGAAGATTGAAACAGCACAGGAAATACCTTCTTGAGCTTGAGCAGCAGAAATAATACATTTTTGGTGTCTAAAATTAGTGAGAACTTGCAACGATGGTCTGCATCTGCAGGGTCAACTTTTTTTAAAATTGTTATAACCACGTCCTTTTTACTTCATCTTCTTACTCATTTTATTCTTCGTTTTCTAGTTCATCTTCTTCTTTTTCTTCAACTTCTACTTTTCTTATGTCTTCTACTACTTCTTCTACAAGTACCTTACTAATATAAATAAATACCTTATTAATATTGCAGTATTAATCACTTAGATTTTTTAGCTATGAACAACTTTTTCTTTATTTCGATTGTTTTCCGACTGTTTCTTTCTTGTGTTAGATATATCTTCTCTCATTCTAGGGTTTAAATATTTGTAACTTACTAAAAATCATAATATTAAGAAAATTTTGTAAAAACTTTATCTAAAACTTAACATAAAGTGAATGTTCTTACAAGCAGTAGATTAATTTGTTTCTCTTTCATAAGTCCTTAAAAGGCATCATAATTTTATATTTATTACCTTTTCGTAATAGGAATCATATCAAATAAATCTTATTTTCTTTGGTACATCTTAATCATGTTTATTAAAACTTGTAGGTATGCCTTGACAGCTTACATTAATATTTAAAAATGAATTTTAGATAGTTTCAATTAGGTATAAATAAACCATTTATTATACGAATACAATACCATCATTGAATATAAAACATTACAAACGATGTTTGATATTTTAGAAAAAGTGATAATTTCGTCATCGAAATATAATTGTCCAACTTTCACAAATCTTTATTTATTCACAATGTATTGTGGAAAGCTTAGACAAACACTCGTGCAATATTTTATTTGCCATTAGTAGTTTATGGATATTTTGCGTTGCATTTACATTAGGAAATCGACATAAAATTATTATGAAATTCTTATTATATATCAAGATAGTCAAAGAGGATCCCTTTCAAAAGGCTATAATTGGATTGCTTAAGTGGATCTCTTGACATAACGTATATAATATGGAGTGTGATAATTCATTCGTAAGTGATTTATGTAGTTTCACATATAATTGGAAGTACTACAGAGAGATGAATTAAAAAACATATAATGGATTGTCCTCAAAAATTAAATCATAATAATTTCCAAGACTATTATAATGATAACACATGAATATGTTACCTCCAGTTAGATTGTAGATTATAAGTGGGGTCGATTGGTACAGGTGATCTTACTACACTGCGACTTAAATGATCTTTTGTGTATACCCTGCATCTAATTATGAGTCCATAAGGTCTAGACTTTTAAAAAAGTCTATTATACTTTTGTAACCTGATCAGGCTCTAAGAAGATCTTTTCCAGATGGTTATATCGTTGGCTACTCTAGAGTTAAAGATTATTACTTTTACTACTCACAGAACCTGCATATGTCCACTTTATCCATTTTACAAAGATGGTACCTTAGTAAACAGTGTGTAGTCTGTTATTACTCTGAGTTCAGATTTCTGAAGCTCTAAGAGGAATTTAAAGTAGCACAGTAAGGGTCGTCTTAAACTTTTTGCTAGTCTTTGGTCTGTAATCTTTTTCGAGTAAGCTGTCCTAAATTCCTTTTTCCAATTATGAATTTCATCCATAATGCGCCATTTTGAGATGCCACAGAAAGGTTCAGGTTCGATAAAAAGAGTAGTAGCTCCTTCTTTTGTGAAACTATTAGCAATCTGGTTTCGGACAATCCCTTTATAAAAGATTTATTTATTTATTTATTTATTTATTTATTTATTTATTTATTTATTTATTTATTTATTTTATTTTTTATTTATGCCTTGGTATCCACATCAAAGTTACTTTGTTGGGTTAAGCCAGTTACTAAAAGAGACGATTTGCCGATCTAGGTTGTTTTGTAGTCTAACGTAGTACATTGCAGAGCCGTCAAAGCAGCAAAGAGGCATTAAATATTCTAGTTGAATTCAGGCGTTTTTGAATGCACTCTTAAGCACAGAAATCTATTGCTAATAGCTTCGCGTGGAAGATTGTAGTAGTGTTTTCCACTGATATTAAGAGCCTAACCTTAAGACTTGTAACACTTATACCTATTTCTGCTGGCGTTCAAAACCTATCAGTGTAATTAATTAAGGCTTTTTTGTAAGCTGAGCGAATTCGTTTTGTGTTAACCTACATTCATTATTACATGTAGAGTGAGTTCAAAATCTCGTTTTGGAGTCATAATGTCTTTAGGCATTTTCATGGATTGAGCGGTTTCGACCATTAGAATCCCAAGATATCCTGTAAGATTAAGGGGTTTTAGAGACCTAGTCCTTGTTAATCTATAACACTTTTCAAAGCAATCCTTTTTACCTGTAAATGCTAGAGAGTAAGGTCTAGAATAACCTCCAAGGCCGCACCAGGACACGATCTCATTACGCCAGTGAACCTTATACCTACAATCAAGTCCTTGCACAAAAATACAACTGTATTAATGATTTTTGTTGCGTTGTTTTGTTCCACAAAACCTGCGCATCATAGGTATGATAACCATTAGATATGACCAATAGATCATTTTAGGTTTATGGCTCCATATAGAAGTAATATTTCCAAGATGTAGATTCCACATTAGTTTTCTGTTAAGGATAACACAGAGGTAATTTACTTCTTCTGGGAATAAAATGTCACTCACAAGAGAAAATTAAATCATTGATTTCCTTCTCTTATCACAAAGGTGAAACGATATTAGAATGATTGTCAGTCTCTTGACAGGACATTGTCGGCTTAAAAAACACCTGAGTCTACTGAACTGAACTCTACTGAACTTAATACTGCCAAGAGGAAACCGCATTTTATGTCTTATGCCCATGTGATAGCCTTGCAAGGACGCGATATCTAGTATTGGAGAGGAGAAACGTGAAAAGGCCACTGTCCAGGGTATTAAGTCTGATTAAGAGGACAGGGCTCTAATCCTATTCTTGAGATGATGAGTGTTCACAATAGATGTGTCAAAGTCACAGTAATACCGGCAAACAGCTAACCCAATAAATACTTATTTATCTTTCTAAGGGTAATGGCATCAGTATTTTGGGATATGCAAAGTATAATTATTGATTACCTCAAAAAGAACCATCAACAACGATTGTTACATGACGTTGTTGGAGCATTTGAATGATAAGATTAGAAACAAACTTAAAAAGAAAAAAGTGTTTTTTCATCAACACAATGCATCGTGTCACAATTGCATTAATCAGACAACAAATATATTTCACATCCACCGTATTTTCTGCCTCCCAATGGTTTCTTTCTGTTTGCAAATCCCAAAGTAATGCTACTTAATACAATATTCTGCACTATTGAAGACATTATAAAAAGAGTATCGAAAAATTGTATGACTGCTATAATTTTTGTATCTTATAATAAATCTGTAGAGAGGTCAATTCTGTACATGAAATATATTTCCAAAATAACTATCAGGGGGTGATTAGGGATCGATACTGATGCCAAAAATGCAGTCAGTAAACTTTTTATCTGTCTGTCTGTCTGTCTGTATAACCGTTATAGAAACAAAAACTACTCAACGGAACAAAACTTGGTACAATTATTTTTCATACTCCTGAGCTGGTTATAGTATACTTTTCATCACGCTAAAATCAATAGGAGCAGAGCAGTGAAGGGAAATGTTGGGAAAACGGGCGAAGTTACTCCATTTTTAAGCTCCCACTGCGTGTGCAACCTTAATGGTTAGAGCTATACAGAAATCATGTTATTTTTTAATTCAGAGGTCAACTGTGAACGGATTTTACAAAACTTCACCCACAAGAGGGGTTGCGGGGGCACAAAAAAAAATAAAAATCTATAAGTCCTACAGGTTTAAAACTTTGCAAAATAGTTATTTATTTTTATAATTTTGACGTCAATTGTGAACGGATTTTAGAAAATTCCACCCACAAGGGGGGTTGCAGGGGCGAGAAAAATAATATAATCTATACATAAACTGTAAAAATGAAAATTCTGCACATTAAAAATATTTAAAAAATAGTTGCGGGGGGGACATATGTTACTACATCGATATAGAATCCAAAAATGTGGTTAGATTTTTTTATCTGTCTGTCACTGTCTACTGTCTGTATGTTTGTGCGCGCATCACATTAAAACTACTAATCCGATTCAAATGAGGTTTTCACAGATGTATTTGTTTTCGTTCAACTTAATCTCTGGTGTACAAAAATTTTTCCCCCACTTTTTATATAACAATCAACACGCCACGCGAACGACGTTGCGGGTACAGCTAGTTAAATAAATAATAAATTGTGTTTTACTCCTCTCATCTAAAGTGTAAAATGACAGCGAAAGTTATATAAAAAATTTGAAGAATTCTTTTGTATCAGTAAACCCACAGTTACTTATTAGAGATATAATTTATGAATAATATATCATAGAAAGTTATAGGATGTTGCTTATTAGAAATCTTCAACAATTATAAATTGCACCGGAAATTTTTGCTAAAAGTGTGGCTTTCAGATTTATTATCTTTATTCTTATAACTATTTTGTACCCTATGATATTTACAATAATGATTCTTATTTAAGTAAAAGCAGTTTCCTATTGATTAAAAACTGATTTTAATTATTTAACGTAACTCTGGATGTGTATTATTATATAAGTTTAGATAACGGAGATAAGCATTAATTTAATTGGCTAATTTAATGGGAAGTTATTTTTTAATCACAAAGTAAGAACAATATCATGCAAGCAGAGAAAGCAAAAGTCATGTACTTTACAATTTTCTTTGTTTTTAATGTATTGTAAGTAAAAATGTTACGTAAACTTGAATGTGAATGTTAAGAGGAAGTGATTAATGGTATCCCGTTTGTTTGAAATTAGTTTTGAAGGTTATATAGAAAGCATTTTTTGAGAATATACAGGGTGTCCCAGAATTAACTACGGAAACTTCGTATACGTATTCCTTGATGACAAATAAGTAGGGTCTTTCCTATAAAAAAAATTTTCTTAGAGACTCCTGTTAGAGTTATAACCCATTAAAGAGGGGTGGTAAAATACGGTTTTAATTTAATACCTTCTGATTGGTCCAAGATAAAAAATTAAAAATTTGGGCGAACATCATTTTTATAAAGACGCATTTCTCCTGCCACTTTTCACCTTCCCTACCCCATTCTAAGGGTGCAAATCAAGGAACCCCTGTTAATATTTTTTTTGTAACTTTCTTAGCAATTAATATTTGCAATAACAAAAAATTATTTTAGGAAGTTTTGATTATTTAGAAACTTTTTTGTTCCTTGTCGTTTTTTGCGAAATCGTTTCGGTTTGGAGTAAAAAAATAAAAAGTAGGACCATGTCAATTGAGTATCGTGTATCGCGATCAAGTAGCGCACATTTTACCAGCCCTCTTTAAAGGGTTATAACTCTGACAGGAGTCTCTAAAAAATTTTTTTTTATAGAAAAGACCCTACTTATTTGTCATCAAGGAATACGTATACGAAGTTTCCGTAGTTAATTCTGGGACACCCTGTATAACAAATATAGCGAGATATAAAGATTGAAATTTAATAGACAGTACCGTAATAAAAGTTTATGGAAGTTAATAGAAAAACAGATATACTGTAGTTTGAAAACAGACAATTAAAATAGTGTTAAAGTAGAAAAGATAAAAGATGAATATAAGAGACAAATCTTCAGTTTTAAAAATGGTGTTGAGAGGATGAAGTTTTGTTAGTTGTTTTTTCATAATTTATTAATTGTTACTATATTGTAACATTAATATTCCCAAAAAATGGAGTAAATCCCCTAGCTAGCTCACTAGGTCGTGGCTTTTTTAATGAGTTCTGCCTGTTTTTCTCAAACATGAATTTTGAGGGCGCAATAGTACAAACTAAACAAATTATACGCAAACACCCGTTTTAAATGATTTATTTAAAGTTAATTTTGAGATAATAAACAATTATTATTGAAATAAAAAAAATAATTATGGTTTATCAGGATATTAATTTAATTAATATAGTTTCAAAATTAATTTATCTCTTATCTTTCTTCTGAAGATCTGCCTCGTTTTTTTTGTGTAGTTCCATTGGGAAGAATCTTCTTAAATTTCTTTAATAGTCATAATCAGGGTTTCCAATCTGTTCTGCTTTCACCACAAAATGTCTAAAATTTGGTGCCTCAAAAAAACTGTAACTCTAACGTGACCCTCTTCACAGATATGGATTGACTCTAATGATGAAATGAATAATCAGAAATCGATTGTTTAGTGAAACTACAATCAAGTAGAATCAGTTTCCAGCCAAATCAGATTTTTCCAAATTATTGAGAGTAAATTAATTCTTAAAACACGTGTAAAAACCGGTCTAAAATTTATGTTTGGCGAAACTGATACTACTTGCAAATTAGAAGTTAGTAATAATAAAATATCACCCCAATTTAAGACACTTCTACAAATAAAATAATAAAATGAAACAAAAAAATCGACTTACTTGTATTTGAAGAGGAGATACCACCGAGCAATTGGAGAGTAAAATGAACTTAAAATTCTGATCGCAGCGCGAAAGAAGGACAGTTATACCGTAACACCACTAGCGGTATAATTAAGACAATAACATTAAAATAAATCTCACTAAATTATTGTTTTCGATGTATAGATGTTGGCACAAACGGCCGAGCAAACAATGCCGTAATTTTTTCTCAATCATCTATAAATGAATCATTCAACTTTTGTTGAATCGAGTTTTATCGTTTAACAAAAATTGAGATGTAGGTTCACACAACGATTTTCATTCGATTTAAGTATATCAAATAAAAATCATTCCACTACAATCGACCCATGATAACGCACCTTAAGTAACATTCCAATTTGTTGTATAAGAGTTCTGTGCCCTTTTATTAAATTATGGAATAAATTTAGTCCGGTCTTGCTAATTTAAACGGCTCAAACGAAATTACTGCCTAACCTAACCCTAATAGGTTTCTAGTTCATAATGCTGCTGTGGCTGGTGTACTTAGTTCTATTCCTGACAGAGAAAAGTGAACTCTAAAATGCTCCTATAGAGTTTCTTTAACATTCTGAGTGCTAGTATACTCTGAGGACCGATAGAATCTTTTGGAACCTAAAATTTCTACAGTCTGTTGTATCTCCTCGTAGTGTCTTGCTCATTGATTTGTTGTATTTAGTCAGAGTTTTAAAAGTTAAATTTTTTAAAAACAATTTTAATTAAATTTGGTTATGCTCATTTTTGTTTAGTTTATACAAATTAATTCTACTTTGTTAATTTAACTATATATCATTACACTGTTTAACAATCGTTATAAAAAACTGTCAAGTTTAATTTGCAGTATATTATTATACGCATCAGAGAAGCAAATTACAATTGTTTTGAAAGTGACTGTTTATATAGAAATTTATAAATTAATATTTTAACAATTACTGTTATTTATTGAATAGGTATGTTAATTATTCTTACTAATAAAAAAAATTTGTATAACAAGTATTATTTTGAATCTTCTTGTGTTGCACTATCCACTATGGAATTTTAGTAGCACCTTGTCCAAACAATTGGATAGAGAACAGACCAGGCAGTTCCCGAAGATTTTGCATCTAAGAGTTTCTTCTTCTACCATCCACCTTGTTTATTACAGTTTACTTGTCTTTATCATAAATCTAATTATTTGTTGTTTGTCGACAATTTTGAGTACGTGGTCCTTCCAGGATAATCGGAGAACACGTTGTTATATCCACATTTCAAAGGCCAAAATTTGTTTCATAATAAAGTTTTTGCTTTCACTCGACATTTGAAATGCTTTCACTTGGTATTTGGAATGATTTATGGTGCTAATTTATATTGTGTCTTAAACACAGTGATTTACCTAAATTTTAGTGCACCCTTGAGAGTCTTAAATTTAAAATGTTCTATTGGTAATATCTAACGGTTGTCAGACTCATAATTTCCTATGCTGCACTGAAAAAAAAAACAATGCAAAAAAATGCAATATTAGAGTTACAGTGGGTGCAAAGTATAGGGATCACTAAAGCAATGAGATCGTATGGCTTTGGATGTAATTCTATACCTTCCTTCTTTGTATTTATATGTTGTAACCGGGCACTACCGATTAAGAGGACACATGAAGAAACTAGGATTGGTAGATGAAGCAAACTGCAGATTCTGTGAGGTAGAGTATGAAACCTCAATACACTTTGGTACTCTCAGAATGCATTGCATTACGTAATTCTAGGTTCAAATACCTATAGTCATAAGAAATAGAAAAGGAAGTTCTACCTAACTTGAAACCCAACGATATCCTAAACTTTCTAAGAAGGATAGGACTAGAAGAGCTGCTATAAGTCTGAGAAAATTATCAGAAATATAGCAAGAAAAGGGGAACACAATAGATCTTATAGGTCGCAGGTGTATATATATTGTTATGATATGCTGTGCTCGTTCTTATATGTCCTTCTATTTGCTTCCGGCTTTTTGGGTATGGGTTCAATATTTCTTGTTTTTCTTTCAATTTAAACCACTTTCTTTACTTTTATTCTTTTATTTAAATTCCATTTCATAAATATAACTTATTACAAATTCTAATTCATTCAACTTCAAAATCCTTTCTGAAAACTCAACTTATTTAAAATTCAAATTTTTTTTTAAACTCAACTTATTTCAAATTACAATTTCCAAATTCTCTCTAACCTAAACCTGTTTATCCCCCTCGTCCCTAGTTAACCACTCTCTCCAAAACAAAACAAACAACTATATACACTTTCTGAAAAAAATGTGAGCCGTCACGGGACGCCTGGCAGATGTGAAACATCAACATTATTTTGTAAAAGTATATGCAGTATTCAATAAACAAAAGAGTGTGCGTGTAACCTTTACGCGCGATTAAAGTAACCATTGAAAAATTTAAAAACTTTGAAAATTTTCAAAATTATCATGATTTTCAAATTTTTGAAAAATTTTGAAAATTTAAAAATTCTAAAAATCTTCACAATTTTGAAAATTTTAAAATATTTTGAAAAATTTGAAAAATTGGAATTTTTAAGATTTTCAAAATTTTGAAAATACCTTTTTCGTAAAAAAATACATATTTATATATATAAATATATATATATATATATATATACATATATACCAATTTTCATAATAATCGGTCCAGTAGTTTTTGAGCTCATGGATAACATACAGATAAACAATCATTTTTATAGAATAGATAGTAGGCGGAGTCGTGTTAGGTTTTTGCGTCACCGTCGCCACGCCAGAAATCTGATTTACGTGCGGCTATAGATGTTTCACATCAAAATTTGTTTATTATTGGAACCATGTTCCTTACGGCAGGCTTGGAGGAGATAGGGATTTTGCTGTGTGACTGAACTGAAAACTGAAAAAAATGTAATAGTAAAAACCGTAACGAAAAACCCGTAACGAGACGTAGAATGCTCGCCTGCCACGCGGGAGGCTCGGGTTCGATTCCCGGCCGATGCAATTTTTTTTTGTATATATCTTAACTTTTACCTTTTTTTGTTAAAGTAATATGAGATATAATTTTTAAAAATCTTGATAGTTGAAAGTAGTTAGGAAAGGTGAGAAGAAATAAATGTATACATTACTCTTTAAAGCTCACCTTGAATTTTAAAGAAGCTTTTTTCTTAACGCCAAGATTTCACTGATTTTGATATATTGACCGCTAAATGAGACGTGCGCAGGCGTTACAGTCGTATACACAAGCAAGTAGTGTTATGTGTCGATTCTTCATTAGCCGTAGGAACATAGTTCCTACCTGGTGTCCCACGAAACCATTTTAACTTGTTTAGTTTTTATATTTATTTACCTAAATATTATAAGATAATAAGTGTATATTTCAATTTTTAATATTTTTACACATCAGTAAAAATATTAAAAATTAAAATATGAGCTTTAAAAGTGTATTTCTATATGAAACAATTCATACCGTCCCGCCAAATTTTTGAATCGATGAGCTTCTTCCCCCTATTGTTGGCGCGCCACCGTCGCTCAAAACATGAGACCAATTTCATATAAGGTATCAGTACATCTCTTTATTATATACTAGCTGACCCCGCGGACTTCGTACCGCATAAAACGGATGTATTTTTTGTTTTTTTTTTCAAATTTTTACGATTTTATTTTGCTTACAATTTTTTTTTTATTTTATCGTTTTTATCATATTTTCTCGTAAATTTTCAGCTGTATACTATTTTTTGATTATATTTTGTAATTTATCGATTAAATATATTAGGCAGCAACTGCGGCACCTTACGTCATATTATTTAATTTAGCAAGAATTTGTTGAAATATATGAGATATTATGCGAAATAAACCTTAAGAAAGAATTGCTCGTTTAAATATATGTGATATTAACTGCGCCACCTTATGGTGGCGCCATAGTACTTTATTAAGTCGTAATTGCTGGTTTAAATATATAAGATATTAACTGCGCCACCTCACGGTGGCATACTCAGGCTTGGAACTTCATTAATGAACCGCTAGATGGCGTTGAAGAAGCTAGTTTTTGTGATTTTTTTAATAAAAAGTATCCTATGTTAATTCTAATACCTCCAAGAATATGTGTACAAATTTTCATGATGATCAGTTAAGTAGTTTTCGCGTGAAAGCGTAACAAACAAACTTACATTCACATTTATAATATACTAGCTGACCCAGCCACGCGTTGCTGTGGCTAAGGTTTTTGTTATATTACATTGTAGTAATCTATTTAAGAGGAACAGTAGGAGAACATCAGTCATGGGGACCACCATGCTTGTTTACATAGTTGCCATTTGTAAAAAATATGGCGGCTTCCATGACAGATTTTCTAATACTGCTCCCCCTTAATACAATGAAATTATTATTTACGAATGAAGACGGAAACGTTAAAGCTGGTATAAAAATTCACTGGATTGATATTAAGCAAAAATCAATACAAAAGATTTTTAAACTTTATTATTAATTTTATTCAAGTTTCTAACAAATGAGTAGGTATATTACTGTCACGCCTGGAGAGATTTGGGAGAATGTGCCTTAGTGTTATAGGATAAGGAGTAGCTTACTAAACAACAGATAAACAACAGGAAACAAACAACAAATATATTAACGAATAAATAAGCAATAAGAATGAGTAATAAACATTAAGAATAGGGAGTCTTACCAAATAAACTACATGGTGGCATGTCACACTTACCCACGAAAATACGTCAAGAGTCACAATGGCCCAGACCCCAGGGTCTGTTTTAGGGACACCCCAAAGGGTGACCCTTACAGATAACCTCAGACTACAAACTCCTGGTGTCTGACGTCAACAACCTGCATTTAAAGCCATTTCATATTCTACGTGAGAATAAAAATTAAACTATTTAAACACGTGCCGAGATCTAATGTAATGACTTTGACCTGGTAAAATGTTGTACATAACAATACAGTAAAATATAAACTAATAAATTAATATGTAGGGCAAAACTACCCTATCACCTATGTGACATTACAAAGTAAATAACATGTAACACTTTAACTTATAAATGAGGTAGGTAGGGCAGATAGTCTTAAATCTTTAACAATAATACTTATTATTTTAAATTATAATTACTTTTATTTTCAATTTAATGTAGCACTAATCGGAACACAATATTTTTGGTTAACCTGTCTTTAGCTAACACAAACAGATTCGATGGTTTCCCTACACGTGATTCACGTGAACATGCAACATATAGTTGCCCAGTTTATTAAACTGTATATTTTCAAAGCACATACCACAACTTTTTATTATAAAACTTTTCAATAATTAAAACTGAATTAAGTGTCATCTCAACAACGCACAGCATCCTTGATATTGTAAAAATATTAAGTCATACAACGCTGTGATTGATCATAGAGAGGATTGTTTCCTTGTTAACAAAATCAAGGGTAGTTGTATCTAAAAACTTTCTAAAATAGTTTATTTTATTAATAGTTAAAATTAAAATAATTACTGTTTTCACATGTAAAAACAAAAAAAAAACTTCCCTCTGGCCTAATCGATCCCATTACGATAACTCAACCGAATTGTCATAATCAGCCGCTGATCCAAATTAGCTACCAAGACTTTACATGAAGACTTTCAAAATAATAATATTATATTTAATATAATAACAATTCAATAAACAAATAATTTGCAATAAAATAATATTGCGACTATAAATTAAAATGTAAGCTATCCTATCTTTTAAGTTGGATCAAACTGCACACGGTGTGCAAATTTGATTAAAATCGGTTTAGTAGTTTAGGAGTCCATTGCGGACAAACAAAGTGACACGTAATTTATATATATTAAGATAGGGATTATCGATGCGTTAGGTTTTTTACGTCGTGACGTCACCGTCACCACGCCAGAAATCTGATTTACGTGCCGCTATAGATGTTTCACATCAATAAAATTCTTAAATACCTACCTATATAAAGACAGTTACCTAGTATAAAATACAAAAATCAAATCATAACAATATATAGGCAACTGCTCACAGACTGCTACAAGGCCAGGTCCCCATTACCTTATTAAAAGGCAAAAAGCAAGCAGAGTTATACAATACGGTTAAGGCAGATCAAATAATGAGCATGCCTCAGGACAGGATAGTCCCCAGGTATAACTTTGTCAGAAACTTTCGAGTAGAAATACTGGAAAGGGACTCATGGAACAATGGCTCCCCAATCCAAGGGGAGTCAATTTGGTATACCGATGGCTCAAAGACTGACAAAGGTACAGGGTCAGGTATATACAGTAGAGGACACAGGATAAAAGTCCAACTAAGTCTAGGTGCTTATGCTACAGTGTTTCAGGCTGAAGTAATGGCCATACAACACTGTGTAACGGAGATCGTAAGTCAGGGTATAACGGGTAAAACCGTAGTCATATACTCGGACAGCCAAGCAGCTCTAAAGGCGATAGTCTCAGCACAAATAAGCTCACATCTGGTGTGGGACTGCGTTGGGGCCCTGACACATGCCGCAAGTCAAAATTCTCTGACACTGGCATGGATACCAGGACACTCAGGGTTTCGAGGCAATGAGAAGGCTGATGAATTGGCCCGTGCGGGAGCTAATACCCCAATGATTGGCCCGGAACCATTCGGCGGAGTTGCTGACACATTCAGAAAGGCAGCCATTTAGAAATGGAGGCTAGAGAAGGCCCAGGAGTGGTGGGAAAAATCACCGGGCAAGCGACAAGCCAAAGTCTTCATAAAGGGACACTCGGCGAAGTTTACTGCAGAGCTGCTATCACAAAGGCGAAACGATGTCAGAATGATTGTCAGTCTCTTGACAGGACATTGTAGGCTCAAGAAACACATGAGTCAGTTGAACTTAGCAGATGAAGACATCTGTCGATACTGCCAAGAGGAGGAGGAGACCGCATTTCATGTCCTATGCCAATGCGAAGGCCTTGCAAGGATGCGGTATCTAGTACTGGGAGAGGAGAAACCGGCTGCTCCAAGATATGCAGAGTGACCACTGTCAAGGCAATTAAGTCTCATTAAGTGGGCAGGGCTTAACAAGGTTCTCTAATCCTATTCTTGAGATAATGGGTGGTCACAATAGATCTGCAAAGGTCGCAGTGATACAGGCTAACAGCCAACCCAATAAACATCTCATCTAATCTATTATAATAGGTGTATATTTTACCCCCAATTTGCTCATACTTACATACCATCGATGTTACATACATTTATATGTAGAGAGGGTTGCTTCAGAAGGTGCCTATAAGTTAACAAGCATTAAGTAGCAGTAATTCACAACAAACCGTTTAGATTCTCTATTAAACAACTAAGTGCAAAATCTGTTAAAAGTGGACAGGCCTATTAGACAAGCAGAAGTAGCACAAAGAAAAATTAATGTCTTTAAAGTATGACAATAAATATAAAATGTTTTTTTTTGTCATTATACAATAGCTATTTAAGTATTAAGAGCTTTCTTACCTCTTGTATTTATTGAATATTCAATATCCTCTATATAAAGTTTCCCTACTAAATCACGATTTGATTCAATATACAATATCTAATTTCGTTCTATTAAACTTTTGACTTTGAGTATATAATATTTAATTTATAGGTCGTTATAAATAATTTGTAACAATTATCTTTCTCTTTTACAATACCAATTGTGTAAGGAATATAATTTGTATACGAGACATAGTCCACTATCTAACTACTTATCTTCAAAAAAGTCGTGAGAAAAGTCAGTGAATTTCTGTGTAGGTGTATAAAAATTCTCAGTGATTTAAGATGGTATCGCTTAATGTACTTAGCACCAACTTTATCCCGGTGAGAACCAAAAAGCTTGAAATTTGTTATACAATTGAAAAATCTACTTCGGATCTTTTTTACTAGAAAGATTTTTTACATTCATTTAAAAATATAACATTTTTCAGTCTAATAAAAAGTGGGGAAACAGAGAATTGTTTAACAAGATGGCAATTATTTACTTTCCACACACATTTTCCAAAAAAACACTATTACATCAATTATCAACATTAATGGCTGAAATTAACAAATATTTTGCAAAACAGTTTAAAGATTTAAAAAAAAAATGCCAGTAATACTTTTTGAAGTTATACTTCTATTCGTGCACTCGGCGGAAAAGATTTGTGTGGACTTAAATGAGAAAAATCATTACATATTTAATGGTGTGAGTAAGAGAGAGACAGAAACACATATAAGGTATATTGGTCGGTAAAAACAAAGATAAAATATTTACCACGTGTTTAGTCATAACTATAAGTCCTTTGAATACCGTTTAAACTTTCAGTACATTGAAAAGAGATAGATATACAAAAAACAGTCTGAGCTAAGGTTTTAGTATCATAGTGACGTATCACATTGTGTTTGACAAATTATTTTATTATTCTGTCACGTTAGTATACATATATAGTTTAGTATTTTATATTAATAATATTAATAATAAAATTTAGTAATGAGTATTGTATTGTTGTCTATAGTACTGTCACATGGTTGCATTATATGCTTTTGAGGTAGTTGGCTACATAAACAGAGTTTTTAAGAATAGTCGAAAAGTGCATTCCAAACAGACAATGGATAGAAAAATTACAACTCAGTAAGTATTCCAAATGGGTTCAATTTATGTACTCGGGGTTTTGGGGTCGCTGAACACGAATATCATGATGTCGAAAGTCTCCGCGACAATTGGTGCCTAGGGTATTTACCTCTTCTTCTGGGGTTTTATGTAAGTTCTGTACAAAATCAGTGCACACTTGGAACTCGGTGGTTTTTTGGGTTGCTGAATACGAATAAGATAATGGTGATGGTATCCGAAACACCTGGTGCTTAAGACGGACCTCGTCTACAGGAATTTTATGCAAATTTGATACAGAATGAGAGTGCACTCGGTACTAGGAGGTTTTTGAGTCCGCTGAACACGAATATCATATAATGATTTTGCTAAATCATTCGCATACAAATTTATGAATCCGGGCGAGTGCATAGAAGTATAACTTCTGCCGGCAGTCCCACTGACTGCCACACCCGTTTTTTTTTTAATTATTGAAACAGAGAGTACTTTGCAGTTCCAATTGAGTTCTCTAGAAAATCGAGGACACTGTTTCAAAGTAAAACATTCGGAAAAAATGGCATATATCGGAATCTATTGGACCAAATTTCGTTATTTTTTATTCCATTTTTATTTCACAATTCATTTTGTGTGTTCTAGCCATTGCAAGTTGTTGTGTTAGTGTATTTTGTGACAATAAAAAAAAACAATATCAGGCATTGTTAAAATTCTTTGTTTTGGAAGGTTTAACAGCAACAGAAATTCATACATAAGAATGGTGAAAGTGTTAAAGGAATCTACTCCTTCATTTTTAACAGTGCATTCATGAGTTTTAGAATTTAAACCTGGTCGTACAAGCGCCGAAGTAGTAGATCTCTAAAAAGTGCAACAACACCAGAAATCATTAAGCAAATCTATAATACTGTTTGTAAAGATCCAAGTTTAATTAAGCGTTAAATTGCTGCTGTTATAGGCATCTCAGATAAAATAGTACTCCATATTTTACACGAAAAATTACCTATGAAAATACTGTTCAAAAAGTTTGTGTCGCATGTATTAACAATTCAACAAAAACTGAAACCAAAACAAATTTCTCAGGGTTTTGGAGCATTTTAAGCAGAATAAAACCGACTTTGTGTATCATTTTATAACTATGGATAAGACTTAGATCATGATCCTAAACTGAAACAAGATAGTTTAACGTTTTACTAAAGGTGGTTCTTTAGTTTCAAAACAGGTGAAGTCAGAACGATCGGCAAAACAGGTTATGGCAGTTTTTTGCTATGCCAAAGAGGTATTGGTTATTGATAAGGTAAAATAATTAACAGTGAATATTTTTGAAACCTTTTGAACCAATTGGATAAAAAGAATTGGGGAAAAATAACGGTTTACAGAAGAAAACAATCATTTTTTATCAAGACAATGCACGTGTTTACACCAGTTGTTGACGATGACAAAATTGAACGAATTAAAGTACGAATTGCTTGAAAACCCACCGTTTTCACCAGATTTAGCTCCCTCTGATTATTACCTCTTCAGAAATTTGAAATAATTCCTTCGTGAAAAGCATTTTTTGTCAAAGAATAAGTAATCTAGACGAAGACAAAACACACAATCTTTCATTTTCCTTTTAAAACTTTGTATTATAATTTGTCCTCGTTCCTCGATACCAAAAATTATTCAATTAAAAAGTGCATTCTTGTTCAGAAATAATATTAAGGTCATGGCTAATAAAATCAACCTTGAAAGGTCACTTAGTTAACGGTACATAATTTCACACTCGGTATTGAATTGTTCATGTTCTTCTCTTCTTCACTTTTACTTTGCGTTGGAATCTATTTTTCTAAACCGTGACAGTGATTCTCAATAGAATTCTTTAATTGTTGGCATTTTTTTAAAAATATCTGTCCCGTGAATCATTTATTAAAAATGTTTTAATTAGAGAAATTATACTATTATGTATTAGTATTGACACACAAGTTGCTTCACTACTTTAAGCGGTATTCGAATTTTTTTGTTTCCCGTGTCTCAATAAAAAAATTACATTATAGACAATTTTCTAAAGTTTTTCCAACTGCTTTAGCCACTGATGTGTTACTAATAAGTCGTCTTTTGGATCATTTTGATTTAACTTATATCACATGTGACACTTACTCACTTCATCTTTAAGCACATAACGTTAATGAGATGGATTATTTGTTAACAACAAACTCAATGTAGGTATATTTTCTAAATTTCAATAATATTTGATTTATATTTATTATCCTATAAAATATTTAAACATTTATATGGTATTAAAGTTATTTTTAATGTTAAAAGATTAGTAAACTAATTATTTTTAAATATCTCTCTTGGAATTTTTGAAATTAAGACAAACAAGAAAATGACTTTAAGACTGCAATCTTTAACTATAGCGGATAACACCTCTAACCACTTTAAACATAGATGCATTAGTAGTTTTTCTTCGTCAACTCATATCAAATATGACATTTACTTAATTCCTCCGTAAGCTTCCAAGTTACCGTAGATAGACATTCCTTCAACCTCTACAAGATCAACGCTGGAGTTTACCAAGGATCGGCTCTAGTTCCAACTCTATTCCTTTTACACATTGATGATCTACTAGAAGCCACTAATAACCCAATACTAGGTTTTGGAGATTATAGCAACCTACACTGTAGGAAAACATACAATCGTCCCATATCTCTAGATATTCTGGAAGAACGGCTTCTCTCAATCAAGATTTTAGAATTGTAGACGAGTGGGGAAAAAGAATCTTGTTAATTTTAACGCTTCCAAGACAAAGACATGTTACCTATCCAACAAGAGGCAAACATACGACTCATCCATTACAATGAACGACTAGACACTAGTAGCAAGCGACTCCATTACGCTGGTTGGTATAACGATCTCCCAGAACTTACTCTGGAACCAACATATTGCATCCATAGCATTGGCAGCAGGAAGGAAGTTAGGTGGAAATATTTCTCTTCGTCCAACTCAGCTACTTTTAACAAAGTCCAAATATTACTCTTTAATACTGCTCGCATGCATGCGGATCGGCAGCACCGTCAAGGCTCAGAGTTCTTGATGCAATACAGAGAAGAGCAGTTCGACTTATAAACGGCACCACTATTACCAAAAACCTAGCTTCAATGTACCACTAAAGAGCAGTGTCTGCTCTTTCCCTGTTTTACCGATACTTAAACGTATTTTGCTCAGAAGAACTCCGCTCTATAGTGCCTTCACTTGCCATGCGACGTGCCAACTCCATGTTCAGTGCCAGACATCTAGAATCGTTCAATCGTTCCTTCATCCCCAGGTTCTCCAGATTGTGGAACTCCTTACCTTTCCACGTCTTCCTCAATCACCCTAACTTGCAGTTCTTTAAATCCCAAATTAATAAATTGCCTCTTCGGCCCAATAGATGTTCTTGCTACATTTGTATTTAGGTCTATACCTACGAGGACATCCTTAAAAAAACATATGCGGTATGTTTTCGACTTCTTCTTAATGCCATCTTCTTTTTTCTATAGTTTCTACATTTCAAAAATGTTTAAACAGAAATGCATATTTTTCTTAAAATTTATGCTTCTAAATAAACACTTACAAATGGTTTCATTAAAAAAATCTTTTATAATAATATTGTAGCATGTCCAAAAAACTCTAGGCAGCAGATTTTTATTTTTTTATTTTTTATTATTTTTTCTTACCCAAGCCGACCCTGATCATATTACCTTCCAGAAAATTCTCGGCTTTAACGGTTTAACCGTCAAAACTATCGATTTTTTTAGACCGACCAATCAAATCGGTTGAATAAGATCATGTGGCGCAAGAGGGGTGGTTTGAAGCGACGCGGCTTAATTTTTACCGCGATTTTAGAATTCAGTCTAGGTTGGGTTGCTGTGCTGATAAGTCGTTATGTACAACCCTTAGACTCAAGTACCGGCATATTTCCTTTAGATTTGTAAAGAATTACTTGCGATTTAGTGTTTCTAATAAAGTTAAAGTCAGTGAGTGAGTGTAGAACCTCTCTGATGAAAAATCTGTCTTGTATTACCGAAGAATCACCAGATTCTACTGTACCGTATAAATTGGGTGTGGCCCCATTTAGATCTCCTATCTAGGAAACAAACTGTAAGTCTTTTAATATAATTACTATCTCTTAACTACCAGAAAGGTTGGGTTTGGCACAAAAACTTAATTGTGACCCACCTGAATAATATCTAAGTGTGGGTAATTAACGTAAGAAGTGCTAATCGAATCCACAGTGAAACCGGTTTTTATAAAAAACCCGGTACCTTATCGACAGACTCCTAAAGTGTGCAAATTTCGAAACAGTTCGTCGCATACATACATGTTTCAGTTATCAGTGAAAGCGTTGCGCAGAGCCTGAGTAAATATTTTTGTAACACATTTATAGTAAATTTTTGGTTTCTTAATGTTTATCTAAATTTAATTGTTTTATTATAAATTATTATATGGTACCCCCAATTTTTTACTCGAGTAAAACATCTTTTAAGCTAAAAGTGATTTACAATTTTTTATTAACGTTTGATACTTTTCAATTTCTTTTTAACATCACATTCTGCTTAAATGGGTACACAGAAATAACAATATAAAAATACTTAGCTGTTATTGAATGTGTAATATTGTTTCTATAGGTGATTAAACACTAATGTGTTTTACTGTATTTTACCTTATTTAATTTGTTGATATTTTATATGTCTATTTGTTTCGTACATCTGTTTGACTTATTACTACACACAGTAATAAATATTGTTTATTGTTTATTTATATGTTTTATTTTCTGACCTGGTGTAAGTTATTCTGATCTAATCTCATTAACAACACGAATGAGACGTATTTCACTCATAAATCTTAGCTTTTGAACTAATTAAAATATATAGAGCTGTTGTGATAAGTAAGAACAAAAAGTAAGTATAACTTTCTCTTTCTAGTTTTTCTAATAAAAGTGTTTAATTTAAAATTTTAACCAGAACATCTACCGGTTTACTCAATTTTACCGCATCTTATCTTATGTCCCTTATATCTTTCTTATTTTAACTTTATCTACAACATCTGATAAATCATTTTATCCAACATATATCTTTAATTTTTTTTCCATCTGGGTTTCTTATATTTCCCCATCCTTATGATAAAAAAATAAGTGGCGCCCATTTACCTTTCCCTATTTCATCATTTCTCTCATTTTCTCTTTAGTCCCTTTTAAATTCTTTCATCTTTTATTTTTTCTAGTAAATATATCCCCTTATATCTTTCCAATTCGATATCATCTAGCTCGTTCGAATCCACGCTCGCTCTCCTCCTACCCCCTGAGTGCCGTTCGCATTGGTTAGCCTCTATAAACGAGCATTTAACATCACTTGAGAAAAAAGAGGTTACAATATAAACACTTGTAAGTGTAATTAACAGGTAGGGAACCAAAGTTTCACTTAATAATAATATACAACATCCGGCTAAACAATTAAAATTACTTATTTTGAAATCGGAATGGAACAATATTTGCCACATTTCGTGCCACTCAATTAATAACTACAAAGACAGCATGAAAATACAAAACCACAACCATTATTGTTTTTTCTCACATGTATTTAATCATCACCGAGATATCTATCTAGTTAAGACCATTAATTTAGCTTCTGAACTATCTACATTATATTCAAAACCGAAATTAGCATAAAAAAAGCATTCTCAACAATCCATTCGGCAGACAAGTGATAACCGCGCCCATAATTTTACTATAATTGTGTAATTACAGTGGACTGAAGACTATGGGAAGTGTATTCGTGTCTGTATTCGATAAATGTATTATTATCTTCAGATTTTTATGATACAAGAGTAAATTACCGCAAACAATGGTAATAGAGTATATTATACCTACAGGGTGCCAAGATGAGAATCTTTGGTATTCATCAGTGGGTGTATTAATAAAACCGGATTTTTTATATTTTAGAATTGATTATTAGTACTGGTTACCTACAAAACAACTAACCAATTGAGGACAGTGCTAATAGCAAAAGTTCTGAGCAAAGTAGAAACCCACTATTAAAGGAAGAACAATAAGAGTAAAATTACAATAGTATCTCTGCTTACGCAGATAGGCGAGGCAATGAAGCAATAACTTACCAAATCTGGAGCAACAAAACGAATCGATATGCAACTTTTTTGCTTTCAATTCGGGAGAGCGTCAGGAAAGTTTGTGATCTAAATTGACAAAAATTGTATTTTGTGCACAAGGAAAGTATGTTCGTTTCAAAAACATGGAGAATAAAAATTTTGAAATCACGAACGATATATTACTTTCAGTAACGAAAGTGTAAACGCCGTGATAGTAGTGACATCTTCACCTCTAATTGCAAACCAAAATTGGATTTGACAACAAAACCCTAGTCTTGATACTATTAAAGTATTATTACAGAAAACTGTAATAATAGGTACTTTTAAGGCAAATGATTTTAGTTTTTCTAAACGGGGGTTCTTAAGTTCTCTGAACAAGAAGACCCCTTCGATAATATTCAAGAAGACATAGAAGAAGAAAATTCAAATGATTAAATATGAAATTTTTTGTTTTTGTTTTTTTATAAATGAAGAAATAAAAATGTATTTATATTTACAAAAAAAGTTTTTTAACCCTCATTTTATGCCACACTTTTATAAGTAAATAAAAAATGTATCATAAATATTTATGATCAGTGGATACTTCGGAGACCACCGCCCTCATGACATTGGTGGTTATCGACCACCCGTGTAACGTTATCGACTGATTTTAAATTAAACCTCAGGTGACGAGGTCCATACTTGTCACCAGAATCCTCTGTGACCATAGTCGCCATAAAATTCGTGTTCCAAAACTTCAAAAAACCCCAGTAGTGATTATCGACTAATTTTGAATAAATTTAACTTAAAATTCCAGGCGGCAGGGTCCTCCCTGGACACCAGGTACCTCGGTCTTGCACAAAGACCATTCTTGTAGTCTCCTTTTAAGTATGGAGATGTATTGGTCTTTTCTCATTATTCCTTCGACGATATGGAGCCTTCCAAGACCTTTGGAGCTAATGACTAACCAGATTATTATTGTAGTCGGATGTTTAACTGTCTTGATAACACAATCAGGGTGATCAGATTTAAATTCCGTATTTGATTCATATAAACAGCAAGAAAAGTCTACAAAATTCCCATTCGTAAAAATAAATAAATAAATTCTTTGTTACGTTATCTAGCTGCAAAGTTCGATACTATCTTTTTCCGTGAGATTCATTCTTCTTTTGGAACTCTCGATAGTCAGGACTCTCTGTGCTCTCGTTCTCTATTGGTTTCTTTTTCTTGTAGTTAATCAGTTCATTAACGCTTCCTCCCGAAAAATTGCTTTCGAGCGATTGAATTTAAAGCAACTGTTTTTGAGGTATTCACTTCTCATCAATCAGAGACTTATATGAGTTTTTTATACTATTACACAGTTACTTAACAATTTAATCACTTATAACTCAATAAAAACACAGATGACCCAATAAAATTACTCCTTATTTGAAATATCTACCTAATGAAGAATTGTTTTTTACCTACTTACTACACAAAAGTTTATCTATATATTGATTTATTTATTTATTTATTTATTTTTGTTACAGGTCGTGGTCTGTTATCTGACCATTGGCATTCTAGCAATAGACGAGCACCGTCCCAAGAAAAAATCTGAAGAACGAGGGAAACGAAACCTAGAGTACCAAATCTCAAACCATTACTCAAACATACCTTCCTATAGGTTAGAGAGGAGAATCGCAACAGGATTCCAGTACCAAAATCCACCACAGTTTTATCCCCGATCGTATCGTAAAGGTAGACCACAATCTTATCCTGCACCTCCTTATGCTGTACAAATGGAACCTCTTATCCATTACTCACAAAGAGATCCTTTGTATGATACTAACATTTTGCCTTTAGATTCGAACAACGGAGACCTACTAACAGAAAACAACCTCATCCAAGAGAACATCGATAGGTATGGATATCACAAACCTCAAGTTATTGAAAGGCCTGTCTACATAAAGGAACCCGAACCCATCATTGAAATTATCATCAAAGAATCAAATGTCTCTTTACCGGCACCGCCACCACCTCCACCACCACCTAAAAAGAAGAAAGAGCAGGTACAAGTATTTTACGTCAAATACAAGAAGAACCCAAATGGATATGGTAAGGATAGCATTGTTTATGATAAGCCAGTACCAGCTATATCACCAAACATTCCTGACGAAGAAGAACCCGAGCATCAACCAGAACCTTATTATCCACAAGCCACTGTCCCTCCACCACCCAGTACTACACTGAGAACCATTATTAAACCAGATTCTGAATTCTATCACAGTCCCAGTGGCGTTAAAGTAACATTCGGTAAAGAGGGATTTGATTATGATAAACGATCCAGTAAACTTGAGGACTATGTTCCTCCACAAACTACTGGCGGAGTACCTCAAGGACGACAATTATCTTCGTTTTCTAACGCTTATTATAAAAGACCAAATTCTGCTAACTTACAAACAGTTTCTCCAGGATTTAGGTCTGATGTCAGACCTGAATTAAGGCCTGATAATAGACCAGCACAACCTTACAGAACGATAAATTTACCACAAACAAATTATAAACCATTTGGTAGACAGACTGGACAAGCACAATCACCAAACTTCTCATTTCAACAACCTCAATTAGGATCAACTTTTAATAGTTTTACACAACAACCTCCCAACTCACCACAATTTGCTCACAGTATCTCTCATCCTCCACCTGCTAGATTCCAAGCTAAACCTAATTATCCTCAAGGTCGACAACCAGTACCTTATAAACCTTTTGAAAATTTCAGACCCCAACAAACATTTACTCCCTCCCCACCTAATCATCAACCTTTACAATTTAGACCAGAAACTCATTTCCCAATTCAACAACAACTTCCTTTACAAGAACATACACGTCATTTCAACCCACCACGATTTAACCAACAATACAACAGCGGAGAAATTCCACAACAATTTCAGCCTCAACAGTATCAACAATTACCTGAAATTCGTCCTCAGCCTAACTTTAGACAACCACAATTTCTTTCGCAAAATTTCCAACAACCACAACAGCATATTCCACAATCACAAAAACCTAATCCCCCTCAATCCCACCAGCATGTATCACAACCCCAGCAGCATATATCACAACCTCAACAGCATATATCACATCCTCAACAGCATATTTCACAACCTCAACAGCATATATCACAACCTCAACAACATATACCACAACCCCAACAAAGTTTCCCTCAACAAAGTTTCCCTCAAAATAATTTCCAACAATCATCAACGTTACAACATCAACTTCAACAACAACTCCTACAACAGCAACAGCAACAGCATCAACAACCTGTTTTCTCACCCCAACCACCTCAACAGCAACATCAACAAACACTACATAAACAACAACAAAATTTACAATACAACCAACAACAAAATTTACAATACAACCAACAACAAAATCTCCAACACAATGAGCATCTGAGTAATTTACAAACTGCTCAAAATATCTTACCACCTGGAGGTCAATTAATACCTTCAGTATCTAAATACGAAACGCATATATCTTCTGTAGAGCCATTAGCATCTCGAAGTTTAGTACAATCGCAAAATAATTTAACTCCTGAACAATATCAACAAAAAATTATTCAACAATTCAATCAAAACTCTGTATCGCAAGAGCAAAACAGTCAGGAGGTTTTAACAAGGGAACACACTTTAAATCATCAAAAGAGGATATTAGAAGCACCTAAAAACCAGCAAAATTTGAACAACTTTGTTCAAAATTACTCATCGAGAGAAAATTTTAATCAATTAACAAACCCTCACCAAAAAGCTATTGATCAACAAAATAGATTACTTCAAGAAATTGCACGACAACGACAGCAACAAGAACAGCTAAGGCAATTCTACATTCAAAATCCTGATATTAAACAAGAAGGTTTTGGTTCTTCAGTAACTCCCCAACCAAACTTCCAAACTACCAGAAATATCGTACAAGTTAACAGTACTCCTAGAAACCAGTACGAAACAAGTACTAGCTCTTCACGTTCGACTACTACCACAACTCAAGCACCACTATCTTCAACGACTAAGGACCCGAAAGAACTAGAAGCACAACTTCCTGATGAAGTACCTGAAGATTTGAGGCAGCAATTGCTCTCTTCTGGTATTTTAGATCATGCTTCTATTTCTGTTTTGGATTACGACAAAGTAGGAGATATTCCGATTTCTGCTTTACCACCAGATCAATTAGCAAACTTCTATGGGGCTGGAGGAGCTGCACAATTAGAATCTGGTAAGAATTTAAATTTAATCTTTTATTTTTAAACGATGATAGAGCGGGAAGAAAGACGTTAAATGAATTTAAATTAATTAGAATAATTTGTAACGTTAAAAAGTCTTAAAAAGCGTTATTTCTCTAGCTCAACTAGGTAGTGTGTTACCTTTTAAGAGTATTACCAGTCTCCCCAAAATATGTAATTAAGGGTACCAAAGTACAAACCGTACAAATTATCTTTAAACATGCGTTTTAAATAATTTATTGCAATTTAAGTATCTTAAAAACAATTATTTATATAAAAAAAAATTGAAAACTTGAATATTATATCCAAAGAAGATGAATTATGTTAATTAAAGAATTGTTTATTCTCTTATCTCGTAATGGAATTTGGAACGAAATGTCCTAAAAGATTTTTTTATTTTCCTGTAAAAATGGCTGGAACTTATTCCATCTAGTAATATTTCAATAACTCGCGTGGACCTCTGCAAATAAATTTGGAAGTACCTTGTATTTCAAAGAGACTAGACCTAAAGAAATAGACGTACCAACTCGTAAACGGACGATAATTACTAATCAAGTTTAGAAAATTTTACAGCGACACCACTCACGGCAGATTTTTTAACTACAACTCTTAAACTAAGTAATTCTCACCGATATAGACATGGTACCAAAAGTCTAGTAAAATAATTCCCAACACAAAATGATCAAATAGATCGTTACAAAGATACAAAAAATGTAAATGCCAATATTCTACAAAAAAATAAATAAACTAAGTACAAACTACAGAAATAATACCCAAGTTTGTTGTTTGTTGTTTGAAAAATATATTTCGTTAGTGTTTAAAATCAATAAATTTCTTAACTTTTGCTATTGATGAAAAGTAGGAACAGTGTCTTCGGTAAAAGTTCTGCTGATGCGGCAAAATTCTTATTCTGCTACCTTATGGGATCTAACAGATTTAATAGGATTTAGTGACCCTTGTATGTATGTATAAGCAAGATAACAGATACATCTGTGACCTATAAGATCTATTGTGTCCCCCTTTTCTTGCTATATTTCTGATGATTTCCTTAGACTCTTCTAGTCCGATCTTCCTTAGAAAGTTTAGGATATCGTTGGGTTTTAAGTTAGATCTTCCTTTTCTATATCGTATGACTCTAGATATTTGGCCCTAGAATTACGTAATGCAATGCATTCTGAGAGTATGTGTATTGAGGATTTATCATCTACTTCACAAAATCTGCAGTTTGCTTCATCTACTAATCATAGTTTCTTTATGTGTCCTCTTAATCGGCAATGCCCGGTTAGTATTCCTGTTACTAAGGTTAAGACAGCGTGAGATCTCTTCTGGTTTTAGTTTCCCAGGAGCATTTTTAATTGTCTTAGTCCTTCTAGATCATTCCAGTACTTAGATTTTTCGCTATCCATTTTTTTCTTTAGTTTTTGAGTGATGTTTCGTTTTCCTTGTAAAGATTACTAACGTGGTCTTGGTGGGGTTGATATTTAGTACCACTGAATCACACCATTGCTTTTTGCTTTGTTTACTCCTCTTTGTACTATGTCACAGAGGACGTTTTTATATTTCCCTCTTGCGAGGATAACTACGTCATCGGAATAGCCTTGGCAAGGTATACCTAGTTCGGTCAATTGCCAGAGTAAGCTGTCTAGAGACTCTACATAAGTGGGAATGCAAATCCCTCCTGCGGATAACCTCTGGTCGTATTGATAGTGTTAGTGATCCTTAAGAAAACGGTGAATTTTAAGGACCGCAGTGAACCTTCTAGAACCTTTATACAGTAATCTTTCGACCTTCTCACCAAATCTGGATACACCTTTGTTATGAGAAGTTTTTTCACAAGACTGACTTATACAACTGTGTTTTTTAATTGAAGATCGAGAAAAAGCACTAGAACGGAAAAGACTTATTTAGCAATCTTTGTCATGCGTGTTAGGTACTATACTTACGTACGGAATGAACTAATTATCGTAAAATATTAACGCACCATCCGACAGAGGGAGGAACTAGTATTAATACCAAATAAATAAGAATTTAAATAATGAAAAGGTATATTTTACTCTACAATAAAGATTTCTAAATTGTTAAAAAAGTAGATAATATGAAGAGTTCATAAAAAAACGTGAATAAAGATATGATAAAAGTGTAAAAGTGGGTATAGAACTAATCAAATAATGTAGAGATTATTAAGCCATCCAAAATTAACGTTGATTATATTTTTCACCTGTCAAAATATCACAATTTTGTGATTTCGTCCATTGAAAACGCTTAATCTTCAATGTTTTATGCTAAATATAGCCAATCATTCCGGTTTATATTGATTATTTTTTTCACCTGTCAAAATATCACAATTTTGTGATGTCGTCCAATGAAAACGCTTAATCTTCAATGTTTTATGCTAAATCTAGCCAATCATTCCGGTTTATATTGATAAAACCACTAGTGGTTTTACTAGTATTGATAAAATTATAGAACTGTCAAAAATTCAATAACAATATTGAACAATCAATTTTTTTGTTTATAAGTACCTTACTATAATATTTAAATATTCTCGATAGCTTCTTTGTGGCATAATAATGTCTATTTATTTCTTTATTCGGGGATCTTTTTGCCACTAAAACAAACTTATAAAAAATATAAATCAATATTATGAAAATGACCCTTGCTTGTTGATCTTGATAGATATGTCAAATTTGTCAAGGGTCGTCTTTTAAAACTGAAAATGCCTAACAAAAATGAAAATAATTTGTTTAAAAATAATTCTCCTGAGCTTTCGACAACCAGATCGGTTGTCGTTTTCAAAGATAAAAATTTTTTTACTATACACTTCTTTATGCGTTGAGATTTAAAATTTTTTTTATTTGTTTTTTTGGTAACTATAGATATATAGATTATTAACTTATTCTTTTTTTAAGGTGGTTAGCCAAGATCTAGATAAATCTAAAGTAAAATTTGAAATACATTCATTTGGATTTAATAAAATGTGTGCTGTTTCTTTTAATTTTCTTTTTATAGAATTTTCTTCTTTACATAAAATTTTTATCTTTGAAAACGACAACCGATCTGGTTGTCGAAAGCTCAGGAGAATTATTTTTAAACAAATTATTTTCATTTTTGTTAGGCATTTTCAGTTTTAAAAGACGACCCTTGACAAATTTGACATATCTATCAAGATCAACAAGCAAGGGTCATTTTCATAATATTGATTTATATTTTTTATAAGTTTGTTTTAGTGGCAAAAAGATCCCCGAATAAAGAAATAAATATACCTTACTATAAATCAACATTCATTTATATTATCTAAATATTCTGAAATATATTTTGTTATTATTATTATCACAATTCAATTCATGGTTCTGCATGCATTTAAAACTTTTATATACCTACAGGCAAATGTGGTCTTGTAGGTAAACTTTAAATAGATATACCTAATAATTTTTATTTTGGTAATTTTCTCTTTAATAATATAAATAGGTATAAAAATAAATATTTATTCAAATTATAACCCTGTTTTCATGACGCTCACGAAAATACTATCTAGTGTACAGGATTTCGTTTGTGTTAATTATGAAATATTAGTTGTTCTACGAAGTTTTTTAAATAAAGTAGTTTTTTTACAGAATGGTTCAAAAAATAATCTTCTCAAATACCACTCGTCCTGTAATATTTTACTAGATAAATTTTTATTTTCCAGACTCAAACTTTTTTATTTTAGGCAAAAATACTCAAACAAACTGAATATTATCACATTTCAGTTTGTTTTCGTATTTTGCCAAATAAAAAAGTTTTCGTGGAAACGAAAAATTTATCGATTAAATTTTAAGGACTCGTGGCATTACCTTTGATAAAACTACCTGAATCGCTTTTATTCATTAAAAAAACATGTCAGATGTAAAAACCTACATAAACTGTTACTTTTTGTTAAAAATATGTATAAAACTACATCCGTAATACTATAAATAAGATCACAAAACATATTTTTGTCTCTGTTGCAATTTTTTAAACTTTCTGTTAAAAGAATTTAATTTGTTTTTACCGTTAATGTCATCCCTAAATTGCTTCTTATTTTGTTTTAAACGTTAAAAGTCCTTTTCTGTTTTGTTTTAGTTTGGTTAAATCTATCAGTCTTAATTAGAAAATAAATTTGACGAAGTTTCTTGGTTCGCTGATTACGAATCCGGTGTTAGTATTTCAAAAAATTTACACTAACAAGATAAAATTAAAATTTTATCATGATTCACAGTTTTACTCAGCTTGATCTCTCTCTCTCTGCATAAAATTTATTAAACCACCTAATTTGTCAATTAGAGTACCTACACAATTTTTTTTCTAAAAAAAACGCACCAGGAAAACTGAGAGTTTTGAGGGACAAAAAGAAAATCTTATCATATTTTAAACAATAATTTATTATTAACTAACAACGTATGATTATCCCTTGAAACACGACTGAATGTGAATTTATAACCTGTACGTCCTTCACCTTCGTTTTGTAGGTAGTGACCCAGTTCCCGCGGTGGTACATAAAGACGGTACTAAAGTCGAGAACCACGAGGAATTCGACGAGCAGGAACCAGAAACAGCTGCTTCCGAATTTCAACAACAAATCGTGGCGAGCCCTCTTGTTGCAACTGCACCGCCCTCTGGCGTTGAGATGAAGGTAGTACGGTACGACCCGGAGACCGATAAAGGTCAGCAGGTGCAGGAAAAGTATATTGAAGAGGAGGCACAGCAAGTGAATCCTGTAGTACTCAACGATAGTTCTTATAACAGGTGAGGAGAAATATTTTAATCATATTAATATTTATATAATAATGATATTAATTTATTTTGATGGTATAAAACAAATATATTAACTTATTAAAGAAGTAATGATATTTTTTTTATTTTTATAAATCTCTGTATATAAATATATTCTTTGCGTGTATGATCTGAACTCCTCCTGAAACGATTTTGATAACTTTTTTTTGTTTATTGAAATGGATTCGAGATTTACTGTTTAGTCTAAATTTATTATTTAGTCTTATAAATTCATTATATTAGCGCCATTTCGGTCGACTATTGTAATTTTTTCTGCTGAATTCTCATACAAGATGGTGCTCGTTACCTCTACCCTCCATACTATTCAACACATAGTGAAGATATCAGGATTATAAACGTAATGTTGAAAGAATGGTATCAAGTGTCAATTTACGAGACTAATTGTTAACTATTAACTAACTAATTGTTAAGATCACATACTTTTGATAAATAGGTATTATTTTGAGATTACTCACTATTGGTGCTTTGAAGAAAGACACTTTTCTTACATTCTCACTTGTCTTTCGGCCACTAAGATAACCGTGGACAGCACAACACCTTTCCATTATTTTTAAATACAACTTATCTATACTAATATTATAAAGAGGAAAGGTTTGATTTTTGAAATGAATAGGCTCCGAAACTACTGGACCGATTTCAAAAATTCTTTTACCGTTGGCAAGCTACACTATTCCCGAGAGACATAGGCCATGTTTCATTTAAAAAAAAATAGGGATCCTTACTAAAATGCCATTATTGTAAGCAAAAATGACCTTAAAATCCTTACATCGCGTGCGCTGAGAATACTATTGATTATAGAATAAAATAATGTACTACGATTTTGAAAAATATATAAATATCTACAAAAAATGCCGCGACAGCATATTACTAACTGTTATAGTTACCTACGTCACAATAACTAATTTTTAATTTTTTAAAAGTTTTTATCTTGGTATTAATCCTTATCAAAATAACTTATTTCATAATCACGACAGATATCACAAATTTAGCATGTGCAGTGGGAAGAGGCTACTTATAAAGGAATTAAAGGACAATTAAGTTGTAGCAACCAATATAACTGAACCAACAGCTGGTCAACTAGCTCATACACTGAGGATACCGATGATCCCAACTGATCTACCAAATCCATTTAAACCGCTTTAATTTTCTATCAAAACATCTTTCGCTTTTACTAATAATAAGTCTCAAGGTCAAACCTTCCAAATAGTAGGGATCGGTTTTCCTCATGGCCAACCGCCTAAGGCGGGTCGGAGCACCTGAAAATCAATTTATTTTGCTGCCAGAAAATAAAAAAACATGTAATATTGTTTACAGGGAAGCGTTGACCCAATAAATTTTATGGCTTTTGTTATTTTTCTTTAATCCCCGTGCAAAGCCGGGGCGGACTGCTAGTTTTAAATAAACTAATTAATATTATACATTTAATTTAATTAAATTCAACATTTGTGACATTTATATGTCATAATTATAAAGGCACTATAAATATAGATATTACAATACCATCAGCCGTTTTCTGTCAATGTCAACCACAAAACCAGAGATAATAGAACAGATGTGTTGATGCTAATATAAAGTTGGTAACAAGATCCGACATCAGCGCACATTGTTTAAAACTATTCAATATACTTTTACACACTTTTTATGCTTAAACTACCTTAAATTTATATTAAACTAAAATTACTAGCACTTACCCTGTAACTATATCGCCATAACTGCTTTTACACTTTATGCGCTACCAGCTAATCATATTTTGCTGGTTTAGTTCCCATTTTCACCACTACACGATACAATTGCGCGTCTCTTAAATTTGTCTATGGTTTAACATGTGAATTTAGTGACATTGGACAGAAAATGGAGCCTCTAGACCGTCACGCCCCTCTGGTGATAGAATTTGTAAACTTATGGGCAAAAAATTAACCAATAGTATGTGATAAATTGTTTATTAACCTTTTATTAAAATAAATTTTAAAATTATTCACGCTGTCTTTATCAATAAAATCATGTTGTATAAAAGGCTGTACAGAAAAGTCTCGCAGAGAGCGGTATATAAATTTACCTGTGAAATTTTATTGTTTTCCGTTAACTACCATTGGAAAGACGTGGAAAGACATTTTGACCACGAATATTATTATTATTTATCGGTTGAAATCCGTATGTAATTATTTTTTCCATTATTTATTAATTATGACGTTTGTTATTAATAAATTTTAGCCCATTTAATTCCTAATTTCCGCACTAGGGCGCGCGGCCTTCAGTCAAAGTGCTGCCTCTACAGTTGGAGCTCGGTCCCTATACCTATATCTATAGTGCCTTACTAATAAGTATAATCTCTGCTAATAATAATAGCGTCCTGAATACTTGTCCCACCAGTGGCAAAAAATAGAACTATGAACTGGGTGTATTATTGTGTATACTACGGAGTATGGATGTGTATATGAAATATTACGGATAAGCCTATACCGTTAGGACTCCTATCCAAGTAACATATAAATATGTTGACATCAGGTTGACATATAAATAAGTCGCATTAACCTTATTCACCAAAGAGCACTAATACGAATCTACTATCTTAAAGCTTGATTGTCAAAATCTATCTTTGGGTCATTGTAAATCGCAAAAATACATCATGTTTCCAATCAGTGATATAAAAGTGGTAGTAATTTTATTTGTCAGTATTTGTCGCAATATATTAACTCAGGATTTTAAGTTTGAAGGAATAAAAAGTCAAACTCGATCAGTTGAAAGTGTTGCTGGAATTGATTCTTGTAGTGTTTTTCCGAATGTATCTACCAAATTTATGATGGCTTTAATGACGAAATATGGCAAAATTTATTGTGGAGGAACGTTGCTGAATCAAAACTGGATTCTTTCGGCAGCTTCTTGCAAAGAGAGTGAAATTTATGCTATACAACCTAAACACGTACACTTATTAAAGAAATGTCTAAACAGTGAAGGTCTACTTACAAAAGAATGCAACAGCTATGAAATAAAAAATACAGTATTTCATCCTAAATATGTTTCTAAATATGGGAGTCACGATATAATGTTGCTAAAATTACCAACTAAAATTCCTCAAAATTATGACACTGAATATGTACAGATTCCTATTGTACGTAGTAGTGAGGTAATTGATAAGTTTCCTACAGCTGTATTTATAGGATGGAAAGAAACAAAATCAGATTGTGCTTCAAATAAAGATGCTTATACTTTAAGATGCATTACGAGGAAGCTTATGTCTAGTTCGGAATGTATACATTGGGTGGGTTACGAAGCAATTTTAGAAGTTATCTGTTCAAAACCTTCTAATGAGAGTACATGTAATGAAGAGTCTGGGGGAATAATAGGTATAGGAGGTGCGTTGATAGTTGGAAAGAAACAAATTGGTATTATTACTCATGCTACAGGTTGCGATCGGGTTAATCCAAGCGTCTACACAAGAGTAGACAAATTTGCTTCTTTTATTCAACATCATCAATTTATGAAACTTTCAAATGGTACTCAACAACTTGACTGTAGTTTTTGCATGTTCATTGTATTTATTTATTTTTTATTTAATATATTTGCTCTTTGAATAGATAGTATAGTTCTTTAAATACAACATATATAAAAAACTATCTAAATCATAAATATACTTTTTCCTTTTATTTTCCAATATCATGAGTAATTTGCACCCTGCTTGGTTGACCCATTTATTTTAAGTCAGCTGACTATTTAAGCTTAAATTATTCTCTTCTTCATTTAAAATTCGGTTATTTCCAATGTATAATAACTTTTTTTAAGACATTATATTGTATCTCAGAAAACAACAAAAACAAGCAGAAAAAATAAGATCTTTAAATCGATATGAATCTTGGAATGTAAATCGTCAACAAAACCTAACAAATAGGGTAAAGGTGATGTAATAGAGAAAAGTAAAAGTAAAAAAGCTAGGCTATAAGAAATACCAAAGAAGAGTAATATCAAAAGAAAAATAGAGGTCATCGAATAAAGTAGTATAAGTTGGTGGCAAAATCTGCAGAGTCTGCTCAATAGAATAGCAGTGAAACAAACGTGAAAAATAACTTATTTAGGGAAAGAATGTAGGAAGGTAAAAAGATATGAAAATAAATAAAAAAGAAAGAAAATCCAAACAGAGAATAGTAGAAGATATTTAAATTTTATGTAAATTTTATTATCAAACAAACATTTTTCCCTATAGTTATTACTTTTATCATAAACAATACGCATCTATCTGTGTTAACTTATCTGTACAAAGTCATATGGCTAACTAAATTTAACTACTTGATTTACAGTTTCCTGCTAATCAATTGTCATATCAGTAAAACGTTTATCAAATAGATGTCAAAGATAATAATAGTATAATACTATTATGACGTTTGCCAGAGTCTTTGAAAATCAAAGAACATATAGACCGTTTACTAAGAACCAACAACTACTTCCCTGGCTATATGCCACGACGGACATTGAATTACAGTTCAAAGTTAAACGTGGTTAGTATATCTGCAAGATAGAACTAACCATTTTAGTTTGCAATTGGAAAGGATATCACTTGTAGACTGGTTTCGACGTATTGCGTCTCATCAGTACAAGGAAGATATCCGTCCAGAAGCTCTAAGAGCATCTAGACTGGAGATATGTCTGAAATCACACAAATACATTACAGTTGAGTCCGTGGTTCTTTACCCGTGCGTCACTAAATACCTGGCGAGATAAAACACATACTTTTAATCTAGCGTCATTGTCTTCCACGCATGAAACTACAGACAAAACAGCTACCGCATGTTATTAAGTTGCAATTTCTGACTTACTTCGTATGTTTTAAATGATGACGCACGGGTAAAAATCCACGAACTCAACTGTATCTTTAGTAAAGAAAATGTTATAGACCGTTTACTAAGAACCAACAACTACTTCCCTGGCTATATGCCACGACGGACATTGAATTACAGTTCAAAGTTAAACGGGGTTAGTATAACTGCAAGATAGAACTAACCATTTTAGTTTGCAATTCGAAAGGATATCACTTGTAGACCGGTTTTGACGTATTGCGTCTCATCGGTACAAGGAAGATATCCGTCCAGAAGCTCTAATAATAGTATTATACTATTATTATCTTTGACATCTATTTAACTAAATCTAAATCTTTCTGTTTTAAAGGTTTGATTTTATCGTCTGTTTAAACAATTATTTTTGTTTATCTATGATCATTTTATCTCAGATAAAGGTAAAATAACATAAAACCACAAAGCACAGAAAATGAAACGCTTTTAACAGTACTGTCCTTTGAAAGTACTGAATGTTGAAAGCGTTACAAACATCAAATTCCTCAGTAATAGAGTTAGCCCATAAAAAATAGTCAAAGAAAAGTAGAATGGAATCACATTTAGGACTCATCGGAAAAATATAGATATAAATGTGGGTGAGGACATCTGTAAAGACTGGTGTAACACTAGTGAAGCAAATTTGGAAAGTAATTAATTATAGAAGGAATGTAAAGAAGACCTAAAAGTACCAAAAAGATTAAACAGGAAATAAAAACTGAGTCAAAGGTTACTAGAAGATCTTAATTATATGTATATTTTAGTAATCTATCTACTTAGTCACAAACTTTCATAATTTTTAAAGAAACACCTTCCTTTCTTACATTTATTCTCATCCGTCACGAATAATTTGGTCAAACAATTTATTCATTTTAATCTGGGCTCAATAAATTGCAATCTTTCTGTCTTGCATCTTTAATTTCGTAATAATCTTATATTTCATTAACTTTTTTGAAGTAATTGTAATCAAAAACGAAATACCAAATCATAAAAATCGTAAAGTTTTTTAAAAGACTTTCGTGCGATTTCAAGATTATAGTCTGCAACAAAAATTAAGACGAATGAAAAAAAATTAGCGCAAAATGGAGCGCAGAATACAAAAGTAAATAGAAATTTGTGCAATGTAACAGACGAAATTTCAGTTTCTATCTAAGGTTAAGTGGTACCTCTTCAAGTTGGTTGTGGAACTTACTGTCTGGCTGCTTGAAGTAACCTTAGTTGAGAAGTAGGAGCTTCCTACGAGGTTTCTCCTGAATGGTCCCGCGATCTCTGTTCCAAAGGGTTTAAAGAGTATCCTGGGCCCTGGTGTTGGACCCTGCAGAGTTTCTGTTCTCGAATAGGCACTTTTTGTCATGTTGTTATGGGTGTATGTTAGGTTAGAGGGTGCCAAGGGTCAAAGTATTGGCACATTCGTAGTATTCTTCGGATGGTACAGTATTATAATCGAATGCAGGTTTAATATATGTGGAGTAGAGTACATATATGAATCCCCAGGACAGAAGCTTGTTTCACCATTTTATCGAGGATACGTAGAAATCAGTAGATTTAAAAAGAAATGGCGGCAAATTACAAAAAGTATTTATTAAATAAAAAAAAGTAAGTATAAATTAAATTACAAAAAACTTAAACAATTATGAAAGAAAATTATAACGGTATATCGGTTGGTTACTTTCGGTAGATCTACCGGAAAAACGGTAGAGTTGTCATCGCTGCTCTCACGTTCTCACAAAATTGCACAAAAAACGTCGGCAAGCCGGAGCGAACTTTAAAGGTGATCCTACTATTCTTTTTTATATACGGTGCTATAACTATTTTATTTTAGGTTTGAGTTTTGCCGGATGGGACATTTCTTTTAATATCGTTTTCTTGCTTGTATAATTTCTGAATTTTAAAAATCTCTGAGAAATACTTTGAAATAATTAGTTTACCAAAAACCTAGTCTTATGTGTGCCATTTGGTATTATGGAGTTGCGAAATTAGATGAACGACTAGGGAAACTCCGGAAAATAGTATCTACTTTGGAGTATCAAAAAGAAAGTAGATTACTTATTCCCATAAACTCGCTAGTTTCATAGGGAGCAATTTATTACTATAGAAGGCGTGGGGAGTGGATTTTCTCTGATGTCCTTCTGTTTCTTTAATAACCTCTGTTCCAGTAGGTATAAAGGGTTCTCAGTTTTACTTTATTGTAGTGTTCCAGTAGCATATCAGTCTCATAGAGTTCAAGAACGAAAAAAAGAAGAGGTATCTTGTTTTTAATATTCAGGATGACTTAAATTGAGGTAATCAAGGAGTCTCGCATTGTGGAAAATGGCTCTCTTTGTGTCAGATTGAGCACTGATCACATACCATGAAATACATGGGCGCCAATTTGTAACAGTCACACTCTACTAAAATCTTAATCTAATCTATAATAAAAAACATCCTGTAAATTTATTTGAAACTGATTTATCATAAATAAGTAGATACGAAGGTTGCCCTTTTAGTTTTGCATATAGCCGCTTAGAAATCGCCACCAATAGAACCTACAGGCATAGACAGGTATTATTATGTCTATGCCTACAGGCACAAATCTAACCTCAATCTTTTTTTGACATAAAACCAGAGTTTCATTGTAATACAACAAGTCGTGGAGATACAGTTAATTTTTAAAATTAGTAATTCGGTCAAAAAATGGATCTTAGCTGAAGACATTTTGGATTAATTAATTTTTTACAATTTTCGTAATCATCCACTTCCCAAAGATTAAGAATTCAATGCGTGGTCAGTGATTCCAGTGGCCAGAAGAAGTCATCGATTCCTTTAAAATAGCGATTTTGCAGGTGTCAAAGGAAAACTAGAATAACTGTTTTACCAATTGGTTTGAACGTACATATGCAAAAGTATATCGATCTTGGTGGGACATATTTTAAAAAGTAATAAAGTTAACTACTTTGTATATATTTCTTGGCCTTATGGCTATGTGAAAAACAAAAAAGACAACTCTCGTAGCAGTTGGTGCTTTAAATCATTATTATTCCTGGTTTAAATAACAATATTTTGCAGAACAGGCTAAGTGTAATGTATCAAATAGTATCAATTATTGATCAACTATTCTCTGTAGACCTTTTCTACATTTCGGAACTATGGTACCTACCTACGCTGTAAATACCATGAACATCATATACGTATACCGTAAACTGTGGGACATTTACCACATGAATTGTGGAATATACTCTATGTTTTATATAAACTATGGGACATCCAATATGTATACTATGAAATATGGGGCATATTGTATATAATCCATGAACTATGGAATATCATCTAGGTCTTCTATGAACTATGACACATCTTGTATATACATATAACTTGAGCTGTGGGGCATAATATGTGTATATCATAAATTGTGAGACATAATGTATACATATTATTAAATCTGGGTCATACTGAATGTTAATCATAAACAATGGGACATCCTACATGTATACCTTAAACTGATAAAAATGTAAAACCAAGATTTACCTACTTAAAATTATGAATTGTAGAATTCTGATGGATACTTAATTAAATATTGATGATTAGTAAAAATATAACTTTTTGACAATAATTGCTCAAAATTTGGCGCCTTTAACTGATTTTTAAAATAGATATATATGCAATATCTTTAAAAACATTTTTTAAACTAGTATTTCACATTTATTTCTAAAAAAATTATGAAGCTAACGAAAAACTGATAACATCTACGGAAAAATAAAATTTTGTTTTTATTGTTAAACATAAATACTATATAATTTATAAAATCGAATTCGTTTTGAATGTTTTACATATTTACATTTTATTTAAACAATTTGCAATGTTTGCATCTAATAAATAAACTTTAATTTCAGGTACCTTCCATTGAAAATAAACGGAACTCAATTTCCAATTCCTGATGTACCAGAATTGAAAGGTAAAAAAATATTCAGTGTTGTAGTCTTGGCGCCAATTAGCTATGATTTCTCATCTGAAAGAAAAACCAGAGAAACTACCAGGGAATTATCCAAGAAAAACGATGATATTGAACTAATTGAAGGAACAGCTCTTAAGGAGTTGTTACGTAATCCATCTTCAGATAATTTTAAGAAATTTTTGGAATCGGAGAATAAAACTAGCAGTGATAAACAGGCAGTTATTTTATTAGTTGCTGAGTAAGATTGTTATTTGTTTCTATAAAAAGTTATTAATGTACTTTTCAACATAAATTGTAGAATTTACTTTCTCAACTATTTATTCATTTTTTTTTAAATTGGGTTTATTCGCAATAATTTGTTTTTATTCAAAGATAAACAATTAGCTTACAATTAATATTTTAGTTCTGAACAATCATCAAAAGAAAAAGAAATCTACATGTATGATGTTGCAACACAATCAGTAAGCAAATTAAACGGTGAATTATCATCAGCTTTCGTTGAAGCTGCTGAAGCTAATTCCAGTGACAACGACGGTGCAGCCTCGAGTAAAGTCGAAAGAAGTATTCCATTTTCTGGAGAAATAGATAGGTTGGGAAGTATATCGTATGAAACCGATTTAGAGGAAGCTCCCAGTGAAATTTTAGAATCAAAGGTATGTTATAAATGATAAATTGTAAAAGCAAATATGATATGCTTAAGACAAAAACGTCTTTGGGTTGTATAGTTAAAATGGAACCTACTATCATCAACTGGATATAATCCATGCTCAACACTGGGAATATAGTTACCTCCCTTGGAGATCCATGGACTATCATAAAAGCAGTAAAATATTGTCCTTAAAGTAGAGTTTTATCGTCTTCACTGTGGTCAGTGGTAATCGACAATCTCATAGCAATCCTTAAAAGACAATCTATTGGTCTTATCTAACGATTGCCAGGCTCCTAATCACCTATGTTGCGTTGGTTTGGTGAAACAAAACAACCTAACAAAAGGCAATAATAGAGTTGCAAAAGCTGCAAAGACTCGTTGTTTATGGACCGCTGGCGCAATGAGATCGTCTCCTAGTGTGGGCTTGAAGGCAATTCTAGACCTCCTTTGCATTTACATGTTGAAATGATTGCTCTGGAAAGTGCTTATAAAGTAAAAAGGACTAAGGCTCTAAAACCCTTCGATCTTAGGACATCTTAGTGTTCTAAGGGTCGGACCATCCAATCCATGAAGATGTCTACAGACATTATGTCTCCAAAACGATATTTTGAAGTAATACTAAATGTTAGTACTTATTAACTAGTGTGATTAAAAAACGAGATCACAAAGTTTACAAAAGAAGCCTTCACTTTTTATACTGATGAGTCTAAAACACCAAAAAAGTACGTATAGGCTCTCAACAGCCCTAAGAAACATCTTCAAAGTGATGGACTTCTGTGCTCAGAGCATGTATTGCCCCCGGTAGCCAATCTGCTTTGAAACCTCTAAAGGCTATCCCGTTCTAATAAAAAAAATATTGGGGGATGGAAATTTTCTAAAGACAGGACCGGAAAGGAAACCCGGCCATATCAACTAAAACAATTCCTCCACTCCGATGAAAGAGCAAGAAGCCTTGCACCCATTTATTCACATATTCACCTGTCCTTGCACTCCTTTGCTCATACGCACAACAATACCTTCCCTGGCATTTGGAGTGGATACTCACTTTCATCCTCCTCTTTCATAATTACCACCTCACGAATATACTCATGCACACACCTCCAATAACCTTTATTTTCAATAATACATTCCAGCAACTCTTGCCGGCCCAAGCAATCTCACCCCACACTCTTGGCTCCCCTCCGTCTAGATGCTTTCGCAGTCACCCTTCTCAGGTGCTTTCCCATCTACCATTCTTGTGCAAAATAACCCCTACATACTCGATGTATCGTCTGGGTATAATCTGCACCCCATTCACTTCGAAAATTACTCCTTCTTTTTTGGTCCCTTCAACTCCACCGCTTCGGTTTTATCTGCCGTTAGATACAAACCTTTCTCACGCATCCAATCTCCAACAAGACCACAAGCAAAATTTGCCCTAAACATAAGCTCGTGTTGGTCTTTTGTCGTTGCTAGCACCGCAAGATCATCGGAGAATGTGACGACGGTAATACCCTTGACGCATTGCCATCATTACCACACTTCAGTCAGTGGATCTTGTTAAAGGCGTTCCGAACATCAAGAAGAATCAGCGCGGACATCTGTCCCGCTGTCCTTTCCTCCAACCTCCAAAACTGCGTCCACTCTACTCATGTGTCTCCTGAATCCATACAGTCTGGGGAGAGGTTCCTTTGGCCAAAACAGCCTATAACTGCAAAAGTCTCTTAAGCAACAAATTGTTGGAAAAGAAATTGCTGAGTGTTTCGCAAAAGAAGTAGCTAGTATTTCTATTATCGGACCTTAACTCTTCTGTGACATCTCAAAACGCCATATTATGGATAAAGTTCGTAATTGTGTAAATGAACTCAGTGCAGTCTACTGGAATACTCTAGGCAAAAGACAAGCAACAGATTGATACCCTTTACTGTGTTATTTTAAAGGTGTGTTTTAATTTAGAGCTTCAGAAACCTAAACTTTGAGTAATCGCAGTAATTCTCTCAGAACACTTTCCACTTAGGTAACATCTCTGTAAAATGGGCAAAGTGAGCAGTGGGACATTAAGATTTTATAAGTATGCAGATAAAACTGGAGAAACCATTTTTCTCGCTTCTGATTGATTATTATGTAACAGAACATTTAAGTATGTGTTTTAAGCTTCCTCTGTAAGCCTTAATCATTGCTTCATAAAAAACAATTTGTAACAAGTAAACAGTGGTTCCTTCGATACTCGTTCTTTTTCTTTGAGTAAAACGAGTTAAAGGCACGTTTGCTGTACTCTTTTTTAAATATATTAACTATGTGATGTTAACATGTTGAAAAATCAATTCAATATGATTATGTTTTTTTGCATCCGAGATATTATTCCAGGTACCAATAATTGATCCTTTGCAAGAAGAAGACATGGAAACTCAAGCATCTGAACATTTAGAATCGTTTGTGGATATTTCAGGAGAGCCAGTAGAAGATTTAATGGGATCATCTACTTATTCAGAATCTGTTAAAAATAAGAGGAGTTCATAATCAAGACAAGACTGGTCATTCCTAGAGTTGTAAATCACATTTTGTAATTGTAATACATTAAGCGACGAAAGTCGATCATCCTTCCCGGTAAATGAATTATGCAATTCGTTCAAGTGATAATCCACTTTCATATCAAATAATGTGACTGTTTTTCTTCGTATCCTGTCGAAAATTTGTAGCTGATGCTCAGCAAAACAGAGCTAATACAGCATTTACTGTGTTTCGTTACATATGCGGTGGGAAATTTCCAGTTAGGGAAGTCAAATTTTCGACCCGATTAGGAAGAAAATTGTATTATTTGTAAAATACGGTTCGAAACTTTTGACGAAAGAAAAATTACTTACTAAATTGTTAAAAATTTAGTGCCATTTTCATCTTTGTGTATGTAGAACTCTGTACACTTAAGTATTTTACTTTCTATCTCTATTTTTGTAGTGTTTATATAAGTATTATTTAAATTATTAAATTGAATAAGTTGTAAACGTATTTTTTGGTAATTTTCGTACTACTAGGTATTTATATTTATTATCATGACAGGTACATATCGTCAGAAGTTTCTTAAAAACTTTTTTAAATAGTTCTATACAACAAAATATTGTTTATTGTAAGATGGAGTAAACTTTTCTTTGTTTTTTTAATATAGGGCTGTTTAGTTAATTTTATTTCCTTTTTTATTTACCGTGCTTGGTTTTTAAATTTTGAGTTTGTTTAAAGAAAGGAAATTTATGGTTAACAAAAAATTTTAGAATTAATTTGTTGCTAAACAACAAATTATTTTTAGTTATTTGGACAATTTAAAAAATTCTTTCATATGGAGCTTCATTTAATAAATGGTTGCGATAAAATATATAAAAATAGAGTTTTTTGCGATTGTCTATCGATTATATATTTTGATAAAAAAAATATATTTTCATTATTACAAATTCTTCCGATTTTTTACGATTTTTTCTTCTTAACCAGTGTTTTAGTATCGATTCTAGGTTTCTTTTCCATTTTTTTTAGTTTGTCAACTATTTTTACCATTTTTCACATTTGTTTTTAATTTTTTACGATTTATTTTAGTTTTTTATAATTTATTGTATTTTCGATTTTTTGGCGATTATTGTTTTTTTCTAGTTTTACCTATTCTTTAAAAAAAACGAGTGTAGCAGTCAGTGGGACTGCCGGCAGAAGTTATACTTCTATGCACACTCCCGGATTCATAAATTTGTATGCGAATGATTTAGCACAATCATTATATGATATTCGTGGTTAGCGACCCCAAAAACCTTCTAGTACCGAGTGCACACTCTTTTTGTATCGAATTTGCATAAAATTTCTGGAGACGAGGTCCATTTTAAGTAGCAGGGAAGAACATCGCCATTGTTATAATCGTATTTAGCGACTCAAAAAACCGCCGAGTACCAAGTGTGCATTGATTTCGTACAGAATTTACATAAAACCTCATGAGAAGATGTAAACACCCTAGGCACCAAGTGCCGCGGAGACTTTCGGCATCATGATATTCGTGTACAGCGACCCCAAAAACTCCGAGAGTATATAAATTGAACCCATTTTCAGCAATACTTGCCGAGTTGTAAGTTTTCTCTCTATTGTCTGTTCGGAATGCACTTTTCGAATGTAGAAATGCAATTTCCCATTTTTACATTGTAAAAAATAGCGACAAATTTCCTGATACTCTGACGAATCCAATGCAAAAAACGCATTCCGATCCATCTTACGTTATAAAATTCTGAGGTTTCAGTGCTTTATTTCTTCGACTATTCGTAAAAACTCTGTTTATGTAGCCAACAACCTTAAAAGCATAGAGCAGAATATACTGCAACCATGTGACGGTATTTTAGAGTTTTAGACAACAATACAATACTGATTACTGACTATTATTATTAATATAAAATGCTTAACTTTATACGTACGTATAGGTACTTACGTGACAGAATTATAAAATAATCTGTCAAATAATCATGTGGTCCGTCACTATGATATTCATACATTAGTTCAGACTGTTTTTTGTATATCTATCCCTTTTCAATGTACTGAATGTTGAAACGGTATTTAAAGGACTTATAGTTATGACTAATAACATGTGGTAAATATTTCATCTTTGTTTTTACCGACCAATATACCTTATAAGTGTTTCTGTCTCTCTCTTACTGTCACCATTACATATGTAATGATTTTTCCCATTTAACTCTACACAAATCTTCTCCACCGAGTACACGAATAGAAGTACCTATAACTTCAAAAATTTGAAATTTATCATAAAATCAATCATTTATTTATTTATTTCGTTGGTTATTATAATTTTGTATGACTGTATTTAACAAATTTATAGCTCTAGTCGATTTGAGTGGGACCTACTATTACCCACCATATTAGTCGTAAAGGTTTCCTATTCAACCATCCTACAATCCCTTCAAAAATGGTATCTCTTTTTTACTTTTATTAAAATGAAAAAACATTTCTAATAGAAATCTTTTTTTACAAATTCGTCTTTGGAAACGAAGTACTGTAGGTATTTAATTCTTTTATTGGGAAACTTTTGTCACTAAAATCAAAATAATAAATCAAAATTTTGAAAATGACCCTTCTGGATCTGGAAATTTGGGGAGGGGCGAGCTAGTGCTCAACCAGCACTGAGGCCACATATGACCCATTGTGCATCCTCCCGTGTGTAGGGATATCCTCACCTCAGGCTGTCACCAGGCCTAGTGATTTAAAATAGGTGATGAGGCTCCCGAGGGGGATCTTCCTGACATCGGCTGGTGTAAGCCAGTACTCGCCCAACACGGATCTTCTGATTTCAGAAAAAGCAGAGCAGTCATACATTACTGTTTCCTCTTCTTGTTCGCAACTTCTACATAGCGGTGATTCTGTTAATTTCATCCTAAAGAGATGTTGTCGCAATTGGCAGTGACCTGTCAAGATTCCCACAGCTGTTCGGAGATTTTGTCTGGTCAATGCCTTAAATTTTTTGCTGTTTCCTCGCCAGGATGAGGTAATAACTCTCTGGCCAGTCTACAGTTCGTAGTTTCATCCCAGCACTGTATAAAGTTTTCGTGAGAGTGCTGTTTGATAAGGTTCACGACTGCGGACAATGTTAGCTTGATAGATGGGTGAGGGCTTACATATTTGTAGCCCGCAGCCCTCCTTGCTAAATTTTTCGCAATGCGGTTGCCTTTAGAGTTCCCATATCCTTTGATCCAGCTGAGAGTGACCACGTTATTCTGGCTGGCCTCAGTTAGAGATTGGTGACATTCTAGTACTAAACTTGAAGTGAAACGTGGTCTATTGAAGGTCAGTAGTGCTTGTCGACAGTCTGTGTATATATTTATATTCCTGCCTGTGATGTTCCTATTGATTAATTCTTTTGCAGCTATGGTTATGGCTGAAAATGACCCTTGTTTATTTATCTTGATGGTTATGTCAAATTTGTCAAGGGTCGTTTTTTTTAACTGAAAATGTCTAACAAAAGTAAAATAATTAAGAAAATAATTAAAGTATTTTCTTCTTTTCTGAGCTTTCGACAACCAGATAAATTGTCGTTTTCAAAGATGAAAAATTTAATGTATTTCTTTTTGGTGTAAAAAAAACATTGCACGAAGAAGAAATACATTAAATTTTTTATCTTTGAAAACGACAATCGATTTGGTTGTCGAAAGCTCAGAAAAAAAAACTTTGGTTAAAGTTTCTTTGAAGTCTTTACCTAGAAATTACCTGTAAATTCGACCCTTTTCTCGACCCTCATAGCATCTGGTTGTATGCATTCATCATTTTACAATCTATTGTTTAAAGTTAAAAAATATATGTGATTAATTTTGATTAAAAAAATTATCTTTACGTTTCTGGTATTTATTTATTTTTATTTATAAAAAATTAATCACATATATTTTTAAACTTTCAACAATGAATTGTAAAATGATGAGTGCATTTAACCAGATGCTTGAGGGTCGAGAAAAGGGTCGGATTTACGGACCGCCCGCTGTTTCCAAATAAGACTTCAAAGATTCTTTAAACAAAACTTATAAATTTTTCTGATTTTGTTAGGCATTTTCAGTTTACAAAAAATTTACAAATTTGAAACAACCATCATGATAAATAAGCAAGGGTAATTTTCAAAATATTGATTTATTATTTTTTATTTTGATTTTAGTGGCAAAAGATCCCTAATAAAAGAAGTTAATATATATAGTTGATGCCACAAAAAAGTTATAGACAATATTTAAATACGAAATACTAGTTTTGCGCCTTGCCGATTGGTACAATATTTAAATTTCCCTCACACAAATCACAAATTTTTAATTCCGCGATGAACTGCTCTTCTACGAGTATAGTTTTTAATCCAACACTGAAGATGTAAGTCCGCAATGCTTGTTATAAAAGCCTTGGCAGGATAGTAACTGTTTTAAATTAAGGAACGAGATAATTCTTTAATCACTTGATTTTGCTCATAGTTTCTTACAAACGTTTGTAGTTTCATCAATAAATAAGATCATTAAATTAAATTTAAAATTATTTATTGTAAATTAAAACTAAACATAATACAGAAAATTAAGCCGAAGGGATTACCTGCGCACCGCACGAGTTGCGTATTCCATTTTCCATCAGTCCGTGAGGAAAGCTCTTGAATTTGTCTAAAATAAAAGGAAAGAAGATAATAAAAGTAGTATTAGGTCTGATCCGCCTGCACCGCGAAGGCGCTGAAGGAGGGTTAGGGGAGGCAGATCCCCCCCATTAAAACAAAAATTTTTAGAGTTAACAAATTATTATAACCTTTTTATTAAAAAAAAACAGTTTTTTATTACAAAATTATGTATAGTTATGAATCTTTGTTAAATACGTTACATGTAATATTTGAACAGTTGCTTAATTCTATAGACATATTTTTTTTTATTCAACTTAAGTAGGTATATTAGATATTCATCCTCAATTTCTCTTAATTCACTTTCTATCTCATTTATTTTTGATTGGGAAACACTTATTAACTCTGTTTCGGTGATTCATTGCTCTCCGCACGGTTCTGCACGGTCGAAAGCAGTGCTTTCCGCACGGAGTAATGAAAAGTTTTATATTTCGTAACGTTGAAGAAAGCATTGCTTTCCGCACGGTCCTGCATGGTCGAAAGCAGGGCTTTCCGCACGGAGTGATGAAAAAAAACTTACCTGCACTCCGTGCGGGAACGAGATATTTTCTAAACTTAAATCCGTGCGGGAAAGTGTTGTTTTACGCATATCAGAAAAAATCATATTTGAATAAAAATATTTCATATTCAAATATTTTTTTACGTATGAAAATATAGGGTCCTTTATTTGGATAAACCCCGTGCCGTTTGATGCAATTAACAAAGATTTTATAGTAGCTAATAATGGGTCCCACTAAATTCGGCTAGGGCCAATTTGTATACAGTTTTGTGATTTTCTAAATATCTTATGATCAACTGAATATTTTTTAATTTTGTCAGCTGCATTTCAAATTGAATTTAACGTTGTCCAAATAACAAATAAGTGTTAAGGTATAATCAAAAAATTTTGGTGGGCCACCTAAATAAAATAAGCAATTTTCACCCTGGCGTCAATATAAAGATACGATAAATCAGTTTCACTTAACGTGCGAGATCATAATTAATACTATAATAAAATCTGATAAAATAAATTATGAACAATTAATTATTAAAAATACTATAATGACATTGTTGTATAGAATTATATAGAAAATAAACGTATTTTTTAAAAATTGCATATACCTGCTTATATAGATATATAAAATAATGCAATGGCTATAAAATATGTTATTCATAACAATTTCTCCTTATATTATACTTATTAGCATTGATAGCTATTTATTTTTATATTACATACAAAATTATAATATAAAATTTACTTAAAAAATGTGATTTGACAAAAGTAATTACTTGTACAGTGTAAAATATTATCTTCAATTTATTTTTATAATAAAAATATTAGTAAATACCGATTTGTTTTATTATTCATATCCCATTATTATTAGCACCTCCTGAGTAGGTACCTACTATCCGTCATTGAGAAATGAACTTGGACAAAAGAAATCATTTGACTATAAATATGGAAATAAATTAATCAAAAAATGAAAGAATGGATGAATGGATGATTAAACAAGTTATATAGATTTAAATCCAATTTATTATTTCCACTCAAACAAATCCTCTAGCCAACAATGTGTCTGCGTTATGTATATTGTAATTATGTCTATTAAAATGCCTAAAAAAATTACCTCGTTGTTGATGAACCTCCCTTAATGTGTCCAGTATATATCTATCCACAGGGAAGAGGAAGTATTCGGAGATTCATAAATAAAGGTTCGCATGGTTCATACAGCTAACTTCTGGAAGCAAAATGCTTTCTTGTATGGTGATTTTTCCCCTGAATATCACTCCATAGAATAATTAACCCGATACATGGTTTTGCAGATGATAGCAACCTACACTGTAGCAAAGCGCACAACCGTCCCATACCCCTAGATATTCTGCAAGGGGACAGAAAATCCACAACGGCTTCTCTCAATATTTGAGAATTGTAGACGAGTGGGGAAGAAAGAATCTTGTTAATTTCAACGCTTCCAAGACAAAGACATGTTGCCTATCCAACAAGAGGCAAACATATGCGACTCATCCATTACAATCAACGATCAGACACCTTAGCGGGCCACTCCATTACGCTGGTTGGTATAAAGATCTCCCAGGACTTACTCTGGTCTGGAACGAACATATTGCATCCATAGCAACTGCAGCAGGAAAGAAATTTGGGTTTTTTGTTTAGAGCACGGAAATATTTTTCTCCATCCAACTTGGCTACTCTTTACAAAGCCCAAATATGGCCTAATCTTGAATACTGCTCGCATGTATGGGGTTCGGCGGCTCCGTCAAGGCTCGGAGTTCTTGATGCAATACAGAGAAGAGCAGTTCGACTAACAAACGACACCAGTATCACCAAAAACCTAGCCCCATTATTCCACCGAAGAGCAGTGGCTGATCTTTCCTTGTTTTACCAAAAGATAAACGGATTTTGCTCAGAAGAAATCCGCTCTATAATGCCTCCACTTGCCATACCAGGCAGAGCAACGCGACGTGCCAACTCCATGCACCCTTATACTGTTGAATGCCCGACATCGAGAACGGATCGATTCGATCGTTCCTTCATCCCCAGGGTCTCCAGATTGTGGAACTCCTTACCTTCCCACGTCTTCCCCAAATTAATAAATTACCTCTTCTGCCCCAAAAGATGTTCTCGGTACATTTGTATTTAGGTCTATACCTACGAGGTCATCCTTAATTAAAAAAAAAATAGCTATGGACCAAGGCAAAGCAGCAGTTCTTACGGTGTCATTATCAAAACATCGCAAAAATAATCTGTCTAGACAGCTTTGAGCAAAACCCTTCAATATGTTTAGCCCCAAAAATTTCTAATGAAAGAGCTTAATTTGCACCCTTTAAAAATGTATTTTTTATAATTTGCACCCTCTTACTTTTTTTGATAAATTTGATTAAAAATTTGCATTACTCAAACCAGATTCAAATGCTCATATCATATTATTTTTTATAATAATTCTTAACGTTTTTCGCAAATTTTGCGATGGTGAAAATTAGAAAATTAAATTGCAAATTTTTGGTAAAAGGCGCATATTGAAATAAACTTTAGGTAGTGAGATTTCAGCATTTGAATCTGGTTTAAGTAATGCAAATTTTTAATCAAATTTATCAAAAAAATACGACAGTGCAAATTATAAAAAATACATTTCTGAAAAGTGCAAATTAAGCTCTTTCATTAGGTATAAACTATTTTTTTTTAATTGGGGCTGGAACAGAGCTGGTTGCATAGATATGCTTGTAAGAAGTAGGTAGGTCTATACTCTAGCCGTCCAAAAGATGGAATGATCACGTGAACGGCACGCACTGTTTGAATATTACTCTCCCCAACCAACGTCACAAGTCCGATTTACACCACTCAACAAAAAAGTACCCACCCTCGATGCTTACAGTTTATATTATCTCTGGGATGAGTACAGTGTAAATTGTTCTTCGTTATTTCAGTTTGGAAGGCGTGGCATAGTAAGATTACGTCAGCCAGTCACTGATCACGCGACCTTGAATTCCATCTTTTGAGCGTCTCGGGTATAATTTTTATACATTTTGAGTTATTCTCTTCTTAGTTTTGTATTTAATTTTAAATAAAAGTATGTATTTTTTTAATAAAATAAAAGTGAAATTTCTAACAAACAGGTAATATAAAGGTTAATACATTTTTGAATTGGTAAGTACAGTTTGTTGGCATTTTTATATAAATAAATTGGGCATTGTATTAAATTTTAGGTGATGTAAAAGCTATAAATCCCAAAATCTAACGTGCTAATAATTTATTAAATAATATTCTTATATCAAGTTTAGACATCCGTTGTGCTGTAACGTCATACAGTGAATAATGAACTATTATTTACTAGTGATTAATAGGTACCTACTATTATTCTTAAAGACACCCTTGTATAATGAACGTTTTGAAGAACAGTCGTGGACAAAAAATATTATTTTAATTACTAAATTTCAAATTTGTTTCATTTATTTATCTCCGTCACTGATTAGGCTATTTGTTTACTTACTTCGGATGTTGTGATAAGATTCGTAAAATTAAGTATAAATACTTACAAAAATTAAATTTGAACGAAACTATAGATATTTACTCACGTTACGTTTTAATAAATAGAGATGTTAGGCAACTCCGAATACAGAGATCACGGAATACGAGTTGCATGGTGTATTTAATGTATCGCGCAAGTGTCAATGTTTAAGAAGTTAAAACGTCAAATTAGTCACTAAACAATCACCGTAATGTCAGTGCACCTTGTATGAATTTGTGTGATTTTTGTTAAATATTGTGGCAATGGAAGGTTCTCTTAGCAAATGGACTAATGTTATGAAAGGATGGCAGTATAGATGGTTTGTCCTAGATGATAATTCTGGTCTACTGTCATATTATACGGTAAGTGATCATTTTCAGCATTAGTTGTAATCATTTTCACTCATCATATGATAATTTTCATGTAAAATTAACGTACAATATCCACTTAAACGGTGTATTTACAGTTAAAAACCATTACATTGCATTATATTGAGTAATTACCTTGATTGTTTAACAGGACTACCTACTTAGTAGGCTTAAATATATAGTAACGTATATCTTATATATTTCGTTATTTCTTCTAAATATTTAGTTGAAAAAAAGTGGGTGTAACTCGCTAATGTAATTTATCCTGTCATCTCTAATTACTTTTACTGATGCTGAACCGGTTAGAATTGTTTAACAAACATTTATTGTCTTCATTAAGCTTTAATACAACAGTGGCGTAACTCGCCTACATTTTTTAAACAATCCTTTAGAATTTTTTGTAAACATCAACTATATATCATTTTAGATCGCGTTTTAATTACACATTTATCTTTAAGTATGAATATTATTAATTACTCATACAAGTATGTACCTATTATATTTATTTATAAGTAGGTATGTACGTCAAAGATATCGCTAATTGGACATTCATACATATCTTTGCTACTAAAAAATTTAATCTTTAAGTAAAGTATCTGCAATTGATTCGCTATTTTTCATTAAATATTAAATGGTTGTTTAAAACATTTTTTTATTTCTATTTCTAAAAAATATATTTCAATATACTTAAATGAGTGTAATCAACAATGATTTTCATTATCTCAAAAATACGAAAGAAATCCTAACGAAATTAGGTCAAAAATCAACCTTCCAAACCCAAATAATCACAAGAATTTGAACCTATATAGAAAGTGTCGTAAAATTTTTTAATTAGCATTATAATTACCCTAAAATAATGTAGATATATTTGTAAGGTCATTCTAATATTTTTTTTTTATTATTAATACTTGAAAAAATAAAATTTCTATTAATAAGTAAAGGAATTTTATCCACGTCAAACACGTTTTGAGTATCTCAAAAATCTAAATAAATAAAAAATCACGGTTTTTGGAAAATAAATAACCCAACTTGTAAGTAACTCCAATTTGCATAGATAAGAAATATTAAGAAATAAATCAATATAAATATATTAGAAACACAAGCTGATAAATTTGGATAATTGTAATAGTTTTATATAATATTATATCTTATAATTTAACCATTAACATATTACAACTATTCATCTGCATTCTAGATTAGATTAATATTTTTTTAGTTATTGAATGACATATTATGTAAACTGATATCTTCAGATTGACAAAAATCTTTGTTTCTCCTCGTCGATCATTTCGTTGTTGTGTTAATTTTTTTAATACTTTAGACTGGAATCCATACCACACTAGACCTAGATAACTGGATTTGACAGTACCAATTACGGATTTTTATCTGAAATGGTATGATGCCAAAATAAACATTACTCACATTAAAACAAAGGTAATATTTGGTTTAATAAAATAAAATTTAGATTACAATGAATGAAATCGTATCTGGATAAGAAAAATTCATTGCTGAATGAAACAAATCAATACACAAAAAATGATTAATTGAAGAACACTTTTTACCAGTTTTAATAAAAAAAAATTAATCACACTCATGGCTAAGTGTTATTAACCATTAAAGTGTTTAATATGAGAAATATAAATATTGTAACAATTAGTATTGCTAGACATATTAAGTAATTTTATAGGTTCATTAAAATGTTGTATATATAGTGTCAAATAATAAATAATTAGGCACAAAAATATTCAGGAGCAGCTAGAATCTCAGCTAATTGGAAAATTATTTGCTATTTATCTTGATACATCAACTGACTCCAATAATGTATCCCATTTAATTTGTTAGATTCTGTAAGAATCACAATGTATGAAGAATTACTATTTTGCAAACTCATTAAAGGAAGAACTACAGCCAATGGAGTTTAGCATTTTTAACAGTTAATTAAATTTTTTATTGTTTTTGTTTTAAATATAAGCAGAGCCTGTTGTAAAAACTTTCCATAATTCCTAAAATCAGTTAGAATGGTCTAAGTGATAAAATTACATCCGATGCTCTGATCATTTTCTAGAAGAATCCAGTTAGTGTCCAACCAATCTAAATCACGTGCGTAAAAGTCTATTTAAGGCATACCATATACAATTGGCAGTACGTGAAATGTGGTTCTTGCCAAGAAAAGAAACCCTTATTCAAATTTTCCCGTTTTTTTCTCTTTTCTTAAACTTACGAAGTTATTAAGTGTTTCTATTGAAGGTTTTATCTGAAGATTTCCAGATAGTGTTATATTTAAGAATTCCTTCATAATATCTGATTATTATGACTGTAGATTAGGCAGATTACCGTATTTCGTTACCATCAACCTATGAAGATTAAGCTGATGGTTTATTCTGAAACTTCCTGTTAATCGATACAACCGAATTTTAATTGTATTGATCATACCGAATTACCGTATTTATCGAGGTGTGTTTTTTATTTTCTTTATCTCTTTGTATTTCTTACCTATACATTTATTATTTATATCTTTTTACCTGTATTTCTTATCTGTATGTTTATTATTTATATCTCTATATGTCAATACTCTCTTAACTCGAGTTAAAAGAAAGCAAAAGACGAATTTTAATAAATTTTTATTTGTCTAAATCCAACGTATACCTAGTTCACTTTTAGCTTAAACAGGGTACGCATAGATAACAATATAATATCTTAGCTGTTATCATATTAGTGTATAGAATACCGTATTATATCTGTTTATAGAACCACAGATATCTTATTTCATGTTTTTGTTCGTTTATCTTGTTTTTTTATTATTCAACAGATGAATAAATATTGTAATATTTTAAATATCTATTTTCTTTTCCCTCTAGAGTGTGTTGTCTGATCAATATTATCTTTTAACTTTAAATATTTAAAAAAAGTAACTAAACTTTGGGCTACCTTAAGTCTTGTTTCAAATATTAATCATGAGTTAACAAGTGTAAGTATTATCTTTACCTTTGTATTTTTTGTTTTTTAATTAAAAGTGTGTAATTTTGTTTTAATGATCTACCGGGTTACCTTATTTAAATTATGTATCGTTTTTTATCTTTGATATGGGTTTCTTATCTTTCCCCATTCATAGGTTAAAAAAAGTAAGTGGCGTCCATTATCTTTTTCCTTTTATTACGTTTTTGTTTCCATTTTCTTTTCCCTTTCAATTTTATATTTTATTATTAAATTGACTCGGTTTTTTTAACATCATTTCGATATCTCGTCAAAACCCACTTTCGCTCTACACCAACCAACTGAGTGCCGTTCGCAATAGTGAACCTAAAAACGAGCCTTCAACATCTTCCGTTTAAAAAGGTTCCAGAGTCCAAGCCATATCTGGTAAATACAAGCGCTTGCGAAGAAGGAATCCTCAGATATTATTTGGACACATTGCATGATTCATCGGGAAGCTTTATAGCATCCAAGTATATTATTTTGGAAGTAGTTAACCACATTAGGTTATTAAAATCAAGGATTTTCTTTGCGCTTTGTACAGATACAGGAGGTGAACATAAATTCTTTGTTGTTTTCTTCTTTATCCAGATGGTTATCACGTGGTAAGGTTGTCAAGCGTATCTACGAACTGAGAAGTGAAATAGCAGTATTTTTGAAGGAAATAGGTCATAAACATTCGGTACAATTCTGCGGAAAGTTATTTTTAATGAAACTTTCTTATTTGATTGATATCTTTGAAAAACCCAATACGCTTAATCTTTAACTACAAGGAAAATCTTGAATGTATTTGATTTCAGTGAGAAGATTGAATTTTTTTGTAAAAAAATGCATTTATGTTTACAGTTTTTTTATTTCTAGTATAGTATTATAATATCAAATAATCACAATTTATAAAACGGACTTTTTATAGTAGAAAGTTTTTTTTACTGATTTATAAATCATATTACTATTATATAAATTATTTCGCTACTTTCACATGTAAGAACAAAAAACAACAGAAAAAACTTCTCTCTCGCGAGATCGATCCCATTACGATAACCCAACATTCCCAACAGAATTGTCACAACCAGCCGCTTATCCAAATAGGCCTCGCCAAACTTATATGAAGTCAGAGGAACAGGAAGTCTTACAGTCTATTTCATTTATATGAAGTCTTTCAAAATGATAATATGTATACATATCTAATTTAATAACAATTAAGTATAAATTTCGAAATCTATGTATATGCCTAAACACACTTGAAACATGCATTGTCATCCAGTTCTTAGCTATCCTGTAAATTTCAAAACTCTAGGTAGTCGGGAAATAGGTTTAAATTCGATTACAAAATTCCACGGAATGACACAGAGACAAAGAACACGGCGAAAATATAAAAACTTTCTAAAAATAAAAATAAATAAAGCCATATAACATAAAATGAACTGTATACATCTAAAAGTTATTTATATTGTATTCTTATGAACATACGTGATTCTATGTTATCTTTGACAGAGGAGTAAGCCGAAAAAATATATTTTTTTAATTATAACAAAATTCATTAAATAAATAAAATAAAACAGTAAAAAGATATTTTAAATAATATCTATCATAAAAATATATTTTAAATTAAATAATAATGTATTGTAAATTACAATAAATAGTATAACAATTTAATGCAAATTTGAAAATATTTACTTAAACACTATCGTCATCATTATATTCGATAACAAACAGTATAGGTTTGTAATAAAAGCGAGAGAGGGGATAGGTACCGTACGTACGCGGACACTTTCTTTGATTCACTGCTCTCACCAAGCCGCTTCTCTCGCCAAGTCGCCGTAAACCACATAAAAAGCTTCACGTTAAGGTGATATACTCCAACATTTTGGCGCGAAACCTAGAAAGAGCAACGATACTCAAACAAACCCAGTACAGAGAATAAATGTAAAAATTTTGTCAGGTATAAATTTACCCCGATATTTAAAACAGCTACTGATTCACCGAACTGTACTCGGAGGTTCATAGTAGAGGGCGCTTTAAATCAACGAATAGAAAATTTTAAATCTGTATTGCGTTTTTCTCAAAAATTTCAAAATATTTTGATATGAAATTTTAGTCATGAATAGTTTGTTTCATTTTACGTGGTAGACGCATACTTTCATTTTGAATAAATGATAACTTAAAGAAAATTATGATGGTTTATGGAGAAAAAAAAATTTTGTTTAATAAAAACATGCGTCTACCACGTAAAATGAAACAAACAAACATTCGACGTTAGAGTTTGGTGAAATGACAATTGCGTTTTCAATTCAAAAATGAAAGAATGTATTTTTATGACATTATTTTTTTTATTCAATATAATCTCCCTCAGCTTAAACACATTTATTTAAATGATTCTCCATTAATTTTATACCATCTTTGTAATGATTTTCCGGAAGGTCTGCAAAATATTTTTCCACGACTATCTTTTTCATTCGACGAAAAACGCTTTCCATGAAGGAATTGTTTCAAGTTTCCGAAGAGGTAATAGTCAGAGGGAGTCAAATGTGGTGAAAACGGTGGGTGTTCAAGCAATTCGTACTTTAATTCGTTTTATTTTACCATCGTCAACAATCTTATATGAACACGTACATTGTCTTGATGAAAAATGATAATTTTCTTCTGTAAACGTGGTTCTTTTTTCACGAATTTTTTTATGTCAACTTCTTCGCAAAATTGTATGTTGAAGTCAACATCATCCCGCATTTTTAAAGATAAATACGGAAACATGTGGTGAGGAAATGGCGTGCCCCTTCTTGTACGCCACGAAAGGCAAAGAGACGGGGCGAGGACGAGATTTCGACCGCTCTCGCCACGTCTCTTCTGTAAAATTTGAACCATTTGTTATAAAAGAGACGCGGATGGGACAAAGGTCCGCACCTCGTATTTGCCTGATGTCCGTTCTCTGTGGATTGGACCTCAAATAACTCGACTCAAAATGTTCAAAAAAGGAAGCTCAAAAAACGTTTATAATATTGTTAGTGGGGATGTATCTTGGATTTACTTCTTCGAACCGGAAAATAAACGCCAATCCTCTGTGTGGGTGATCTGTTCTCGAAGTGTGTCAAGTCTGGTCATGTGGCAACAATTGCTTTAGAAAATCGAAGAACGGTTACTTCCGATTGGTATATAAACGTTTGTTTACCAGATACTCCGACAAATCAACACACAATGGTGAATCATCCTACATTGATCACTCTACTTATTATAAACTGCATGATCCCTTATTAATTTTTTCACAAAGCATTTACAAGTGAAATAAATTCAAATCTTACTTCGATCAATTTATTTTAGAATAGATACAGTTAATAATAAATAATGGTGGTTATTCCGGAGTAGCACCGAACTGTTGTGCATATAAAATCAATACATAAATTTGAATAGAATTATAAAAGTTATAGTTAAAATCAAGTACACTTATGTTATGTATGTATTTAAGTTGTATTCATCATTAACTGTATCCAAGAAATTGTACAAAGGTCACAAATAAAACTGAAAATTTAAGGTAAAATTATTGGGTACAAATCGCGTTGTGAGTGCGTAATAGTTTATTCTATATAATATTGAAACCGCCCTATTTCACGTGGGTAGAAAAGTTTGTTATACGAACCACAGGCAAGTGTATCATAGACTTCAATTTTTTACTATTGCTAAAGTACATTTACATTGTTTAAAATTATAAGTATATAAATAACGTAAATAACTATTTGTCATTTAGTTTGGCAGGTGTTATCGTGGGTTGTCGGTAACACACTGGACTCTTATTTTATAACTTCGGGTTCAAAACCTACTTTTTCCATTTACACTACTCAACTTTTTTCTGAACATTTTTTTTTGTATTTATAATACATTATTACCAGCCTCTTTAGCCTCCTTTGGTAGTCTTTTTTCAAATATTAGTTTGCAAAATAATCTCTCAATTTTAAATCACTTTATATAATATTCTAATTGAGATAATCTGGTACAATAATATAAATTTGAAAAGGTTGAAAAGTCAGCTTTCCGAATATACAATTGTATTTTTGTGAAAAATCAAAACGAATAGGTGTAATTGTACTTTAAACAAAAATTGAAAACTAAAATAAAAATAACGACTTTTCATAGTTCAGGTACAATGCTCCGCTTTCACGAAAATTCTTTTTAAATCGACCACAAGGTTTTGAATCGCCCTAAACTACGTAAAGGGCTCCCATTATGAACACTTTTTGGGTCACAAAAATTTATGAATACCTTTAATATAAGCTAAGCAATTCTTTTGCTAGTGCCGAGATTGCAAAAATTTTAAAAAAATTGTTGTTTTTAATTTCTTTTAAAATATTTATTTATTTATTTATTTTTTTGATATCTTAATCTGTTAACAAAATATAGCGCAGTAGAAGTAGTAAACAATTATAGAAACTTAAAAAATTGATTTGAGGTGTACGTAAAAACCATATCTTTCAGAGAACACATTTAAGGATGGATATAGTCCATTTTACCGATTTTGGCCGATGACAGAAATCATACTCGAAGTAAATTTAGAGTTACATCTCTCTCAGATACAGGCAAGTTAAAAATTTAAATGAGGACGTTTGTTTTTTAATACAACACTTACGTAACTGCATCTTGTTTCACCGGTAGATAAAAAGTAACCGTCATGTACGGCTCGTTGTTGAAGGGTTGAATTTAATAATTATTAATGTCATATTTTTGTAAGTGTCAAACCACACTGATAGTTTCAGAAACTTACGACCTAATTTTGAAAAAAAACTCCGCCATTGGTAACTTGGATGACAGTTTAATCTTATTTCAGTGGTTTCTATACCCGAGCCGCTCAAAAGATGGAATGTTCACGTGAACGGCACGCACTGTTTGAATATTACTCTCCCCAACCAACGTCAAAAGTCCAAATTACACCACTCAACAAAAAAGTACCCACCGTCGATGCCTACAGTTTATATTATCTCTGGTATGAGTACAGTGTAAACTGTCCTTCGTTATTTCAGTTTAGAAGGCGTGGCATCGTACGATTACGTCGTCCAGTAACTGATCACGCGTCCTTGAATTCCATCTTTTGAGCGGCTCGGGTATAATATTGTAACGGGATAACCGTAAAGGAAGGGACCTTAATTTGAAAGATTGTTATTGACAGTTGATTTTTAGAAACTTCTAAAAAATAATAATGTTTCTAGAAAATTCTAGAAACTTCTAAACACACTCACTAGATTAAATAAAGTTGTATATAAGGGGATGTATGGGCAGTTAACGTCAGTTCAAGTTCAAGTATTAACAAGAGTTCATTGTATTGTCAAGTAGTTAGACGTTATCCAGCAGAGTTCTGTGTATCTTAACAATTTTGTAAATAAATTGTGTAAACTTCCCCATAAGTGTTTCAAATTGGTGTCAGGTGTGGGGTGAAGATACAAGAATGCCTGGAAAGAAAATAAATGAACTATTGTTGGCTGAGCTCAGAAAAGAGCTCGAAGAATTGGAGTTGGAAACTACTGAGACCAAATCCGTATTGTTGAGTAGGCTCCGTGAATACTACCTAGCTAATAATTTAGACCCTGACGCTGTGGAGTTTAAAGACCCAAATCAAAAAGCGAATTCTGAACTAGCCCAACAACTGGCCAAATTATCCAGTCAGAGGACGAGCCAACAAGAAGAACAAACTCAACAACTTTCCCAGTTATCCAGTCAGATAAGCAGCCAGCGCGAAGATATGTCCCAGCTGTCGCAACGAATGACGAACCAACAAGAGGAGCTATCCAGTCAGATGAAGAGCCAGCGTGAAGATATGTCCCAGCTGTCACAACGAATGACGAACCAACAAGAGGAGCTATCCAGTCAGATAAGAAGCCAGCGCGAAGAGGTGTCCCAGCTATCACAACGGATGTCTACCCTACCAGAAGAGTTATCCAGTTCCTTCTCCCAGCAAATATCACATCTTCGTGACGAGCAAAATCAGCAAGTGGCCAACTTGAATCAGCAAGTAGACAACTTAAATCAGCAAGTGGACAACATGAATCAGCAAGTGACCAACATGCGAGACGAGATCAACAGGCAAATGCAGTCCGAAATAAGGAAGCTTCAACAAGAACACGAAGCTTGTCGTCGAAACCAGACCATCCACCATGGCGACGGATATGCAGAAAGGACAGATAGCAAGATGGCTCGAAAAACTGCAGGAATATGATATTGAAATCGAGCACAGACCTGGAACAAGACATCGTAATGCTGATGCACTTTCCAGAAGACCATGTCGACCTGATTGCCCCCATTGTACCCGTATGGAGCAGAACGAGGAAAAACTTGCCTTAGTTAAGGTTGTGCCAGAAGACGAGAGCTCTATGCTGGAGGAGCAACAAGAAAACGATCCCGTTCTGAGAAAGATTCGGTAGTGGAAGAGAATGGACCGTCGTCCGCTGTGGAGAGAGATATCCTCATCCTCTCCTGCTTTAAAAGCCTACTGGTCCCAATGGAACTATTTAATTTTGGACGGTAGGCTCGTTAAAAGACTTGTAGAAAATTCCGAGGGCATAGAAACAAGGAAACAAATAGTGGTCCCAAGAAATGCTGTACCAGAAATTTTAAAACAGATGCATAATGATAGTTCTGGGGGGCATCTGAGTATCACGAAAACGCTGCAAAAGATCCGAGATAGATTTTACTGGGTAAATTGCACTAATGATGTTAAAGATTGGTGTCGTAAATGCACTACATGTGCTGCCAGTAACGGTCCGCACCGAAAACCGAAGGCGGAAATGCAGCAATACCTGGTTGGAAGTCCTTTTGAAAGAATCGCAGTAGATGTACTGGGGCCACTTCCACAGACCGATGTAGGAAACAAGTACATCTTTGTTGTAATGGACTACTTCACTAAATGGGTTGAAGCATATGCAGTTCCCAATCAGGAAGCCACTACTTTAGCAGATATATTGGTTGAAGAATTCGTAAGCCGATTTGGGGTACCACTAGAATTACATTCAGACCAAGGAAGAAATTTTGAGAGCAAGCTGTTTCAAGAAGTTTGCCAAAGATTAGGCATCCACAAAACGAGAACCACAGCGATGCACCCTCAGTCTGATGGAATGGTGGAACGAATGAACCGGACTATAACCAACTATCTGTCAAAAGTGGTGTCAGATTGTCAGAGGGATTGGGATCGACATATTCCACTACTTCTAATGGCAATTCGATCGGCCATCAACGAATCAACTGGCCAAACGCCTGCGAAGGTCCTGTTCGGTAGAGAAATGAGGCTACCATGTGACTTGGTGTTTGGTTGTAAACCTGGTAAAGAAATGGCCCGTGATCAATATGTCGCCGATCTTCAGAATCGAATGGAGAATATACACAACCTGGTGCGTGGAAAACTTCAATTATCTAGTGATCGGATGAAGAGGTACTATGACACGCGGACAATGGAAAAGAGTTACCAAGTTGGAGATTTAGTCTGGCTCTATAACCCCCGACGGCGTCGAGGTATTTGTCCTAAATTACAGAAGAACTGGGAAGGTCCATACGCCATCAAGAAGAAGATTAACGATGTCATTTATCGGATCGTGAAAATTCCCAGAGGGAAACCCGTCGTGGTCCATCATGATCGTTTGGCGCCTTACCAAGGAAACCACAGTGGAGATGCGCAGCAACTCCAAGAAGATGGTTTGGCTGGCTCAAGGAGTGTGCGGGATTCCGATTTAGGAAATACCATTCCAGGAGGAATGAATCTAAGGAGGGGACAGTGTACCGGGATAACCGTAAAGGAAGGGACCTTAATTTGAAAGATTGTTATTGACAGTTGATTTTTAGAAACTTCTAAACACACTGACTAGATTAAATAATGTTTCTAGAAAATTCTAGAAAGATCTAAACACACTGACTAGATTAAATAAAGTTGTATATAAGGGGATGTATGGGCAGTTAACGTCAGTTCAAGTTCAAGTATTAACAAGAGTTCATTGTATTGTCAAGTAGTTAGACGTTATCCAGCAGAGTTCTGTGTATCTTAACAATTTTGTAAATAAATTGTGTAAAAGTCCCCATAAGTGTTTCAATATCAAATCGGCCAAAAACGATGAAATGGACTACACCATGTCAAGTTCCGCAGTACATCTAAATTAATTTTCAAATGATGTTTTGTAGAAAATTATATACATGATAATATTTTTTTGTATTTATAAGTAGTTATAATTATAAAATAATTTATATTGTACTTTAAATTAAGTATTAAATGCAAAACAAGTACCTAATTTGACTAGTAGCCAATAAGGAGTCTTTATTTATATGCAAGAAAAATCTGACAACAACGCGGTCACCTTAGAATGTTTTCATGAACGTACCTAACCTTTCATGACGTTATAATCTGCCGGTTATTTCGAAAGAAAATATAGCTCTCAATTGTGTTTTAAATTAAATCTTAATAAAATTTCAGAAATTTATAATAATTATAATAAGTTTTTAAAAATTAGTTTTTTTATTTAAGTTCAGTTATACATATCATATTTTTATATTTTCTTCTGAATTTGACTACTTCCGGCGAAAATAACACACAATTAAACAGCTCTTTTAAATTCTATTATTTCCCTTAAACCTACGGTTAAGTACTATTTTCTTTCGTATAATCGAAAAAGTAATATTAATTCATTCATATATTTTAATTTTAATGAATAAACTTCAAATTTAATATTGGGTATCCATCCTTAAAAAAATTAGAAATAAACATTTTTAATTTTATTTATATACTAGCTTTTGCCCGCGTGGATTTGGGACATTCACAAATAATTTAATGACTGTCTATTTTACATATAAATATTTAATTTTAATCATTTTGTAGATATATCCTTAGTAAAATAGGTCTGGCCTAACTACTTTTATTTTTTTATTTAAAATTTCATGTCAATCACGCTGCAACCATTGAACAGATTTTGATAATAAATCATACAACACCGATTATGACTATTTTATATTTAATATTGATCTATGACAGTTCTACATTGGACCTAATCATCTGTAAGATATAGTAATTTGTGAGTCATTTTTATATGTACTTGCGATAAAAAAACAACGTTAGCGCGTTTTAATAACCTCAGCGCCATCTAGTTTCGAATATTAAAACTAAATTATATCACGTACGTATGCATGTTGTGTATTATTTTATTGATTTTTAAATATAATAATATACTTTTATACCAAATCTGACCTCCCTCCATTGTCTCGTGAAAGGGATGAGGGGAGAATTTTTTATACACCAGATGTTAAGTTGAAAGAAGACAAATACATTTGTGAAAACCGCATTCGAATCGAGTCAAAGTTTTCATGTGATGCGCGCACAAAAATACAGACAGATACAAAAATCTAAGTACATATTTGGGTTCTATATCGATGTACCTGCGACGTCACCGTCGTTTGCGTGACGTTTTGATCGTTGTATAAAAAGTAGCCTATGTCACTCTTTATGCTTTCAACTATCCCGAAACAAAAATCATGCCAAAAGTTTTATACGCCAGATGTTAGTTGAAAGAAGACAAATACATCTGTGAAAGCCTCATTCGAATCGAATCAGTAGTTTTCATGTGATGCGCGCTCAAACATACAGACAGACAAAAAAATCTAACCACATTTTTGGGTTCTAAATCAATGTAAAGGCGACTTCGTTCGCGTGACGTGTTGATTGTTGTAAAAAAAATATTCGACCACCATTCAACCCTTATAAAGCGGGTGGATTTCTAAAAACACAATATAAGTTCACCTCCACAACCTCTAAAAAGCACACATTTTAATTTTCTAGTCCCTTACTTCAAAAACATAGAACTATTAGACTATTAAATAAATTTCCAACCCCCGTTTTACCCCCTTAACGGACGTCTAGACCCTATAAGGAAGCTACCTGCCAAATTTCAAGTTTATAGGTCTTATAGTTTCTGAGATATGGTGATGAGTGACCTTTCGCTTATATATATTTAGATAGAGAAAACAAAGGAGCGTTTAGCAGTACACTTCTGTACTAAATAACCCCTTAATTCAGTCAGAATATTTATTGCCTCCGATAGTCGAGCTGCTTTAAAGGAATTACAATTTATCTCGTTCGAGTCTAAAGCAACCTCTCCTGGCTCCTGGGGTGGAGACTCTTTCATCTCCTTTCATCCTCCACTTTCATTCTTACCACCACATGAACTTGAGCATTGAGTTGCCGACCCAAGCAATCTCACTCAACACTCTCCTTTTACCTGCCCATATCTTACACTCCAACATTGTATGCTGCATAGTGTCTAAAGCCCCACATCACTTGTCACATCTCGATAGATGTGGTCATCTCCTCATTCCTTACTCTTTTACCGATATCGCCGTACATTCTTATTCTTTCCTCTGCGAGGATGTGTGTTAGTTAGCACATAGCCCGCAACTTTCCAAAGCGCAGCAGCGGATATTGTGCGGTAGGCACACGACACCCTCATCTCACTTGTCCTATCAACCCTGTTAAGAAGCAGCCTATTGAGAGGGGTTTCCACCGCAGAACACCAGACCGGAGTCAGGTAAAGGACGATGCACTGTACCATCGAATATAGTGCACTTCTCGTTTCGGTTTTGCTTCCCCCTAATTCCTTGGCATTATGCCACCGAGCTCCCAGCTCCGTCACCTCTAGTTAATAGACATTCACCTGGAAAACCACTCCTTCTTTCTTTCTGCGTCCCTACTACACCACCAATTCGGTCCAAAACAACCTGGAACTGTAAACAGTCTCTTAACCAACTTGCTAAACAACAAAAAGTAATTTTTTACTGTCACCAGGGCATAAAAAGAATATCGGAAACTAGTGGCACTTTTATTGGATCCGAATCCTTCTGTGACATCTCAACATGCCGCATTATGAATGAAGTTTGTAATGGGGAAAAAGAACTCAGTACAGCCTACTGGAAAAACACTTCGGGCCAAAGACCAGCAAAAAGATCAATACAGTTTTTTTGCGTTATTCTAACTTACTCTTAGAGCTTCAGAAACCTGAACTCAGAGTAATGGCAAGAATTATCACAGGACACGATCAAGTAATGTAATATCTGTGTAAAATTAACAAAGTGGACAGTGGAACATGTAGATCCTGTGAAATGGTTAAGCATATTATATGTAAAAGCAATACATAAATATCTTGGACAGGTGTTCTTAGAGCCTTAGTACCTTCTAAGCACTAAGCGGATAATACAGATTCTTAAAAGTCTAAATCTAAACTTATGGACTCATTGATAGATGTACAAAAAAGATCTTTTAGGTCGCATTATAGTAAGGTCACCAGGGCCAATCGACCCCACTTATAATCTACAATCTAAAGAAAACAAACGACATATATACATTATTAGATATTTATGTTATAAATTATTTAAATTAAAACAGAATTACTTCTAAAGCCTAGTCCAGACCTACATACACTGCCCGCAAACAAATGTTTAAAAACATTTGCCTGCAAACAAAACATTTATACAGTTGTTTAGTATTTTGTTTCCATGTTTAAACGAGGTTTTTGTTGAGTCCAGACTTACGACAAAAACATGTCGGTGAATAGTGAGGCAGTGGCGGGCGTTTGTGCTGGATATATAATATACTTTACGCCAAAAAGAAGGAAACAAAAACGTTGGTGGGTACGCGAACTCCTACAAGATGGAATAGAACATTCTTTGAACTTATTAAAAGACCTAAAATTCAACGATGGATCTGGATTTAAAAATTTTGTTAGAATGACTCCAACTGATTTTGAGATTATAATTCACATGATTGGTCCAAATATTTGTAAACAAGATACAAAATACAGAGCAGCTATCCCCGTCACATTGCGGTTAGCAATAACTCTTAGATATTTGGCAAGTGGTGATTCATATACTAGTTTGATGTATCTACTTTTTTATTCCGATTTTTATAGTCCACACACTTCACTTCCCATAAGCATGGTGTACTGTGAAGATGTTCAATGAGGCAAATGGTTTTTTCCCAAGACACAAGAACGAAAAACCAGAAAATACCGCTACCACTGCTTCAGTTGCACACACTAAACAAACATTTGCATCGAACGCGTCCACACTTGTTTCTTGCGAGTATAAAAACACGTGTTTCCCACTCGGACGGGACAACAAAAAACATTAAACATTTGTTTAAATGTTTTTAAACAAATGTTTGCAAACACATTTTAAACAGTTTTTATACAGTTTTTATACAAATGTTTGTGTGTTTGCGGGCAAATGTATGTAGGTCTGGACTAGGCTTAAGGGAAAAACTAATCACATGTTCAAATCAATTTTACATTAGGCTTAATTATTATGCACAGGTACAAAATATAGAGTATATATTGTTATACAAACAAAAAATACAAACGAAAATTATAAATATTGACGATTAATTTTTTAAATAAATATTTATAAAGCTAATATTAATCTAGAACAGATATTAAAAAACTTAATTTAATTCACCCTTAGGTACATTTTTATAGAAAGTTTGTTTGGAAATAAAAAACAAATTTCCCATTAAGACATTTTTTAAAAAGTTTAATATTTGTTAACAAATGTTTTTCTAAATAATTAATTTATAATATGTATGAATAATTTTTAAGGGCTATTGTTACTTAAATTACTTTAGAGATGTACAATCTATTAAGAAAAAATATAAGTTAGTTTAATATTCTTGTACGAATAGAAACTGAGTCATTCCTAGCGAATAAAATACTATAATTTTTCTACGGCTATAGGAAATAAAATGAAATAAAACAATACAATATTAAATTAACTTTAATGTTAAACCGAACATAACAAGCACCATTTTGTAAATACACTAGCAGCCCGCCCCGGCTTTGCACGGGGATTAAAGAAAAATAACAAAAGCCACTAAATATATTGGGTCAACGCTTCCATGTTAACAATATTACATGTTGTTTTATTTTCTGGCAACAAAATAAATTGATTTTCAGCTGCTCAACCCGCCTTAGGCGGTTGGCCATGAGGAAAACCGATCCCTACTAATTGGAAGGTTTGACCTTGAGGCTAGTATTCTCAGCGCACGCGATGTAAGGGTTTTAAGGTCATTTTTGGTTACATTAATGGCATTTTAGTAAGGAACCCTATTTTTTTGAAAATAAAACATAGCCTATGTCACTCGGGAATAGTGTAGCTTGCCAACGGTAAAAGAATTTTTATAATTCACGTTCACAAAGTTTCTATTTCGACACTAAAAACAGTATCGAAATAGGTTCATTGTAACACTGTTTTTGGTAACTTTTTGTTTTACACAATTGGTTGTACTGCACTGATTTTCAACGAAAGAGTTCAGGTAGTAAATCAAGAAGTATGTTTTAGTAAATTATTAACTACATTATAAGCGTTATTGCTAAATTCGGAATATTTTATACAAATTTGACAAACATTCTAATTTAAAATCATTAAAACTGGCAAGTGTCAAAACTGTCAAGATTGCCAACATAAATAAATATTTCTAAAAACTCTCATTTTATTTTATTTTTATACTTTTTAAAGTTCATTATAAAAAATAGTATGTAACACTCGAATTACAATGACGGTTTGTAGTACTCGTTCTTTGCGAAACTCACCGCTTCGCGGTTCGTTTCCAAACTGAACTCGTACTACGAAACCTCTGTCATTGTAACACTTGTATTACAATATACTATTTTGAAATCGGTCCAGTAGTTTCGGAGCCTATTCATTTCAAACAAACAAACCTTTCCTCTTTATAATATTAGTATAGATAAAATTCAAATATTTTTATTATTTACAATATTTACAATTATATTGCTACAGTTATTAAGCTTTAGTTGTGCAGCATCCGAACATTTCCTTACGGCCTTATAATTTTTCTTTATAAAATTAGTAGCTTCTGCTGAAGTAGAAGGTAGATTTTCGCTGCAACTGAGGAAGAAGTTGTTAAAGCAATAAGAAAATGCAAACCGAAAATGACCCCGGATCCAGATGGTATTCCCTCATTTTTGTTGAAGGATTGTACAATTGTGTTAGCTAATACATTGACAAATATTTTCAATTTGGCTTTAAAAATCCTTTGCTTTCCTAATATTTGGAAAGAATCTAAAATTATTTATGAAAGATGACAGATCGGTTATTGATAATAATATTGATAGATTTTACTCACAAATAAGTTTACAAATAACTGAAAACCAACACGGTTTTAACAGAGATAGACACACTTTGAGCAATTTAACCTACATAACTCAATTTATTTCTCACGCCCTCGATTGTAGATCTGAGGTAGATGTTATTTATACTGACTTTTCCAAATTATTTTCATGGTATTATGCTGAAAAAACTACATGGATTACATGACAATTTTGTTCTTTATCTTAGGTTCTACCTAAATGGGAGATGCCTAAAAAGTTCAATCTTATGATTTTAGTTCTTTTGAAATAGTTAAAACCTCCGGAGTACGTCAAAGGTCTGTTTTAGGACCATTATTATTTTTATAAATGACATCGTTCAGATTATTGACTTCAATAACTTAATTTTTGCTGATGATTTTAAGTTTTTCCGTCGAATAAACTGCCTAGAGGACTGCATGTTGCTTCAGGATGATTATCTAAATTAAATATATGGTCCAAAGAGAACATGTTACCACTTAATATAAAAAAAATAACCAAATACCTTTTAGCCGTAAGAGTAATTATATTGAATTTTCTTAGATTAGATTGACAACACTCGATTAAATGGACTAAGCGAATTTAAAGATCTTGCTGTCTAATTTGATTTCAAATTAACTTTTAGATTTAGATAATTGAATAGAACATGTATCACTTCAATTTTAGTAACAGGATGTCACCAAACTCTAACTGAGGCCAGCCAGAATAACGTGGTCACTGTGAGCTGATTCAAATGACATGGGAACTCTAAAGGTAATCGGATTGCGAAAAATTTAGCAAGGAGGGCTGCGGGCTACAAATATGTTAGCCCTCGCCCATCTACCAAGCTAACATTGTCGACCTTATCAAACAGCACTCTCACCAAAACTTTATACAGTGCTGGGATAAAACAAAGAACTGTAGACTCATTATTACCTCATCCTGGCGAGGAAACAGCAAAAAAAATTTAAGGCATTGACCAGACAAAATCTACGAACAGCTGTGGGAATCTTGACAGGTCACTGCCAATTGCGACATCTCTTTAGAATGAAAATACGAGAATCGCCGCTATGCAGAGGCTGCGAACAAGAACAGAAAGCAGTAGAGCATATAATGTATGACTGCTCTGCTTATTCTGAAATCAGAAGTTCCGTGTTGGACGTGTACTGGCTTACACCAGCCGTTGTCAGGGAGATCCTCCTCGAAAGCCTCATCACCTATTTTATATATCTATTCCTGGTGACAGCCTGAGGCGAGGATATCCCTACACAACGGGAGGATGCACAATGGACCATATGTGGCCTCAGTTCTAGCAGAGCACTTGCTCGCCCTTCCCCAAATTTCCAGATCCAGATATAAACAGGACTGTTTTAAAGTGACTGCTTATTGTTGTATTGTTTATGATCTTTTTTTCCCATGTTTTTTTTTCAGAACATGTACAAAATTGCGGTGAATCTATTATTTAAGTTTTCAAACTTGTTTTGTCATTATTATTTAAGATGTCTGTACTTGTTGTTTAAGTTTGTTGTTTTACTTACTATGTATTTTCAAATCTTGTATTTTCTTCCCATCCTAAAAGTGGCATTAGCTGTTGGATGGTGTAATAAATAATTAAATGATACTATTTTAATAGCAATATTAAGTTTATTTTTACATTGAATCGTCAAATGACTTCCAGCGGCCATGACGACAGCGTCTACTAAAATAGAAGTCAATGATCTGCGAAAATAGCTTCTTGTATACAATTCTGGATTGATAAGTTTTAAAAAAAAAGCAATTCCTTGGCCGGTATAAGCTATTTTATTTATGCCAACTGTTTGTACAGTAGATTTCCCTTTTTGGTTGATAAAGAAATAATTTTGTCCTATATTTCTAGAACACAAATCAACATATTTCTCTAAAATATTATAAAATGACGCGGTTAATGTAAATTTTTTTGTTGATTTATTATTGGAATTTGGTATCTTTACCAGAACAGCAGTATTCATATCTTCAAAATCTTCAGTTGTTATTTTGTAAAATACATTCCGTCCACAAACACCAAAAATTCCCATAATCACAATGAAGTATTTTTTTTATATTTTATAAATATTGAGAAACTACAACTAGGTACCTTATCTAGAAGATTACTATATCAGGTGCATTAATAATAAATTTATTAACATTTTCAGAACTTAATATTCTTGATTTTTTGCCTTTACATCAATTGGATTGTTTTAGAAACGCTTTCAATTTTAAACACTTTGATATGTCAACCATTATGTAGAAGCCTTGAATTTCTTTGATAATTTGGACAAAAATATCAAAAAAACCCTTTCGGGGATAAAATTTGTCGCCTTTCCTTTTTTGCCAATCGACAAAGCTTTCATAGGTAATAAATAATGTAAGGTCTCCAACGCCGCTGCGTCGAAATCTGGCAACAGCACAGTGTAGCCTGGTTCCTCCTCTGTCGTTTGACAGCTGGTAAAGCTCGATCTGACTCTCGGTCGCTGCATGGCAACAATCCGTGATGGAGCTCGTTCTGTTGTCGCCAGCTAAGTGTGAAATCCGTTCAGTCATACGTTTTTTAAATGCACATATCGAAATTCATCGTGCAAATGTACGGCGCCATTTGCATGGACAGTAAAAAAGCAAAAATGTGCGTAAGTGCTTTCGCGAGTTCTTTTCTGGCTGAACGAACGTCCACAACAAAGCGCGATCTGGCAGACCAAGTTTGATGAACCAAACAGTAGCAAAAATTCAGCAGATTGTGTTTGATAATCAAAGAACAATCCTCTTGGTGAAGACGTCAATAGACAGTCGATGTTCAGAATGTTGACAGATACCCTCAGCTACCTCAAGGTATCAACAAGGCGGGTGCCAAAACAACTAACCGCAGAACACAAATTGCAGTGTTCCTCGGTCTTCCTTGTCACCGGAGTTGAGACGTGGGTACACCATTACACTCCAGAACAGACGCAGGAGTAAAAAAATGGGACTTAAATCCAAAAAATTCAAGACTTGCAAGTCATGGCGACCATCTTCTGAGTTTGCAAGAGGCCGTTGCTTATGGAATATATGAAAAAGGGAACACCCATAAACTCTGACAGTTAATGCAATACTCTGAGAAAGCTTAGGAGGACCTTACAGAACAAGAGACTTGGTATGCATACGAAGGGAGTCACCCTTCTCCATGTAAACACGCGACCTCACCTCTCGAGACAGACCACAACTGTTCTTATTCAATTCATTGAAGTCGGCTCCAATAGTTTATATCTTTGTAAAAGATTTGAGTAACTAACATTCGAAATAGCGAGTAATTTGCCATTTCCATTTCAAGAAAATCGAAATCAGATGCCTAGTTGCTTTCAATTTTTTTAATATTTTATTTTTTAGTGCATTTTTCTTTTTTATTGAAGGTGGTTCAATTTTTTCCTTTTTATTTGCGTCTTGGCTTTGGCAGATGTGAGCGCTAATTCATGATGTACTAGATGTCAAAGATAATAATAGTATACCTAATACTATTATGACGTTTTACAGAGTCTTTGAAAATCAAAGAACATATAGACCGTTTACTAAGAACCAACAACTACTTCCCTGGCTATATGCCACAACGGACATTGAATTACAGTTCAAAGTTAAACGGGGTTAGTATATCTGAAAGATAGAACTAGAAATTTTAGTTTGCAATTCGAAAGGATATCACTTGTAGACCGGTTTCGACGTATTGCGTCTCATCAGTACAAGGAAGATATCCATCCAGAAGCTCTAAGAGCAACTAGATTGGAGATATGTCTGAAATCACACAAATACATTATCTTTAGTAAAGAAAATGTTAAAAGTGCGATAATAGCGACATCTCTATAACTAATTGCAAACTGAAATTCTATTTGACAAAAAAACCTCTCGGCTTTGTAGGGTTAACTACTTGATTGCAGTTTCCTGCTAATCAATTGTCATTTCAGTAAAACGTTTATTAAATAGATGTCAAAGATAATAATAGTATACCTAATACTATTATGACGTTTTACAGAGTCTTTGAAAATCAAAGAACATATAGACCGTTTACTAAGAACCAACAACTACTTCCCTGGCTATATGCCACGACGGACATTGAATTATAGTTTAAAGTTAAACGGGGTTAGTATATCTGCAAGATAGAACTAACCATTTTAGTTTGCAATTCGAAAGGATATCACTTGTAGACCGGTTTCGACGTATTGCGTCTCATCAGTACAAGGAAGATATCCATCCAGAAGCTCTAAGAGCAACTAGATTGGAGATATGTCTGAAATCACACAAATACATTATCTTTAGTAAAGAAAATGTTAAAAGTGCGATAATAGCGACATCTCCATAACTAATTGCAAACTGAAATTCTATTTGAATACCGTGCAAAAGGTTGTGGGTTTAATTCCCAACCATCCCGACATGTACCAATGTGTCTTTTCGGATACATAAGTAAATTCTCTAAGACCTAGAGATACAACGCACATACGGAAACATCGTGATGAAACGTGGACTTAATTGTCTGAAATCACCAACCCACAGTGAGCAAGTGTGGTGATTAAATGCTCATTCCTTCTCCTTGTGAGAAGAAGCCATTGCCGATACAGTGTAAGAATAACGGGTTAATTATTATTATGGTATACACCATTATTAACATATTAACTTAACTGCAGAGCTTATTCTGTTGCTTTTTGAGGTTTTCCTGGATTATCTTCCACATTGATGACCAGACCTTAACCAAATTTTTGAACGCGGATTATAAATACCGAAGATATGCCATAAAAAAAATATGATCCAAATTAGGACTTCGGTTAAATAGGTGAAATTAAAAAAAAGACTATCTAGTTTTTGAAAAATTAGTGATATATTCGTAATTTTTTTTAAGTATTGGACAACATCCTACTAATATTATATAGGCGAAAGTTTGTTTGGATGGATGTATGGATGGATGTTTGTTCCTCTTTCACGCAAAAACTACTAAACGGATTTTAATGAAACTTTACAGTAATGTAGCTTATAGATCAGAATAACATATAGGCTATAATTTATAAAGATATTGTGTGAATTGTCCAAAATATAACGATAAATGTCATTTAAGTCTGAAAAAATTCTGTAATCTGCGAGCTACTCAGGCGTGTGCTTACATAAAGACCTTGATTTTATTCGAATTACACGCAGACGACGTCGCGGGCAACAGCTAGTCTTTTATATTTTAATGATTAAAAAAGTTATAAATATAAAAATTAAAGTCATTCCAAATACAATACATCCTTAGTTGGGTTCCGGGGCACAAAGGTATCGCTGGCAGTGAGGGAGCAGACAAGTGGGCAAACAAAGGAGCTGAAAGCCCGCTCATTGGCCCAGAGCCGACGTGTGGTATTGCTTACAACACAGCACGAAGAGCTGTTCGCCAGTGGATGGGCATAGAACATCGAAAGAGCTGGGAAAGAACAGAAGGTAAAATACAGTCAAAGAGAATGCTGCAGACACCTACTGGTGCTATAGCGGCAGATGCCCTTGGGCTGAGGAGGAAAACCCTGCGGAAAGTGGTTGGCTTCATCAGCGGCCACTGGGTATTTCGCGGACACCTACATAAGATGGGAATTCAAGTTGAAAACCTCCGATGTAGAAAATGCGGTGAGGAGGAGGAAACAGCCTTCCACGTGATATTTATGTGCCCAACCCTGCAAGGTCTGCGTGTGAGATCCCTTGATTTACCGACTGGAGATCAAAGGGAAGAACGGGCAAACATAGTCAAAAGAATCTCTTGGTTCATTAAGAACCTGGGATTTGACGAAGAATGAGGACCTGTGAATGAGGGTGCACAATAAGCTGTACTAGCTGCGATGCAATCCCATGGACTACCTCTAAGCCTGGCCCTCTTTAAAAAAAAAAAAAAAATTACAAATACAGATCGCGACACTTGCACTTATTAAATCGTACTATTTAACTAATTCGAATTTTTATCCAGATATTAATTTTTGCGAAGTTTAAAAATAAACATTTTTATTAACAAGCAACCAACATTACAAAATAGTTATTTGTGACACAAGGACGGAAAATGACATTTTGCATGAGCGAGTAAAGTTGTGTAGCCGAGGTACGTAGCACCGAGGCGAAACAATACGAGCACTTGCAAAATATTTTCCGGACGTGTAACACACACTATTTTTTGGTCCGACTAATTTTTAATATTTTCAAAAGTTCTGTTATGTTCAACAGTTGACCGTTTGTGCTACCTATACTAAGACCGGTGACTAGAAGACAGCCGACAGAAGTCTCTCAGCTGGTATGACGTGATGTTAATATCCTAGTATTTATACATGATACAATAAATTACATTACATTACATTCTTTGTATCATGGTATTTATAGTTGTATAATTACTTGTTTGATACTTAATATACGTGTTTAGTAGTTATTAGTGTTTTAATTAACATATGTTGCAAACACAACAAGTTCAAAAACTTTTTACTTTGTGACATACAAGATTAGATGTTTATATAAAGATGAGACAATGAACTATTTTCATAAATTGACATAAATGTCAAATTTTATAATACAAGTTGTGAGAGAAATTAAATGTAAATTAGAATCCTGCTTATCTTTAGAAAAAGTTATAGGTAAGTTTAGTATATTATACGCTGTTTTTAAATAAATTTAATTAAAATTTGTATTATTCATTATGGATTTTTGATGACTTAAAAGTTAAACTCATAGCGCCATCTCTTTAAATAATCTAAAAGCTACTTTGCCGGCCTAGGCCGGAAAATGCTATTTTTCGGACGATTTTGAAGTAATTAATAGTATTGTTTCTGGACGGAGGACCAAAAAAAAAGATAAAATGTTGGTTCACAGTTTACCCAAACTAATAAGTTTATTTTTACCACAAATTATTGTGTAAATGTAATTAATGTTGGTATTGTTATCTCCTAATTGGCTGGCAACTTATTTTTTCTGTTTTTTTATATAATCCTAATTGGCTGGCAATCTATTTTTTCTGTTTTTTTTTATATAATCCTAATTGGCTGGCAATTTATTTTTTCTGTTTTTTTATATAAGTATACACATTTTAGGTAATAATTTTTTATAAATATTTTATTATTATTATTTTACATCTTTTTCTTTAACTTATATCCGTTTACAACAGGCGGTTGTTTCTGCTGTTTCGATGGTTTGCTGTAGCTATTGGTATAAAAGTCGTAGAACATTTTGAAAATGACGACCACGTTAGGGACATATATTAACAGGAATACTTTTGGAACTTTGCAGCTTTCCGGAAGAGCAGTCATAGAATGAATTATTAATAAGGTGAATTGGATCTGAAAAAGAAAATAAATTTTAAAATCGCATTTTAGCAATAGCCAGCTCTCTGTAAGTTGTAGCTTTACGCTTTTATTTGTTAATATCGCTTTGAAATTTTTGCTCTTTTTCAAAGTTGGTCATTTTTTTTATATAATTTATTAAAATGTTTTTAAAAACTGTAAGTATAAGGTTAATCATAGCTGCCAACGTATGTAGTATCAAATATTTTGAATAGCCTATAGGTTGTCAACAGGGTAAGGAAGCCTCTTTAATAGAGAAAGATCGAAGAAAGAAAATGATATAAAAACTAGCATTAAATAGCGAAACTTCAAGAATAAGTCACATACGTAGCGTATTTGTTGACCTCTTGCACCAGGTATTCATGCTAAGTCATAAAAAGGTAAACTCGAAAATTCCCGAAGAAGTAACATATACGCACATAAGTCGAAGAATGAAAGAATATTTATAATAATTTTGTGGAAATAATGAAAGAATATTTTTAAAATACATTATAATTTCCCAAAAAGTTTACTGAAATACATTTCTTAAAAACTGTAGCCAACAACCTCAAAGTGCAGAATATAATATAACCTATACTACAACCATGTGAGAGTACTATAGACTACAATACAATACAATACTCATTACTGAATTTTATTATTAATGTTACTAAACTTATACTTACGTAACAGAATAATAAAATAATCCGCCAAACACAATGTGATACGTCACTATGATACTAAAACATTAGCTCAGACTGTTTTTTGTATATCTGTCTCTTTTCAATGTACTGAATGTTTAAACGGTTATGACTAATAACATGTGGTAAATATTTCATCTTTGTTTTTATTGCCCAAAAAACCTATATGTGTATCTGCCTCTCTCTTACTCACACCATTACATATGTAACGTAATGTAATGATTTTGTCGATTTAATCCCATACAAATTTCCAATGCCGGGCGCGCGAATAGAAGTACAACTTCAATAATACTTTTTAATTAATAAGTTTTAAAAAATCAAACATTTTTTTATTAAAAGTTTTTTTTAAATCAAATTTTTTAAGAGCATTAAGGTTGGTCAGAGTTTTTCTAAAACGGTAATTTCTTACTTCACATTTATATTTAAAAAACTTGACCTAGAACTTTAATATTTCTTTTTAATATTTGATTGTATTAAAATTTATAAATTTATTCATTTTCTATTTATTTACATTTTTCTCAAATATTAATTACGTCAATATTTCCACATCTTGCTCGTTTATCAAGATATCAGCAAATTGGACTTTGAAATTGAACAATATAATATAATAAAAATTCTTATTAATATATCGACAAATAAATGTACCATAAATTCTTCAAAAGAATAATAACTCGTCCTCTACCCATTGTTTATGTAACGATTTTCTGAATTATTTTTTTTAGCTTCTTATATAAAGTGGCATCATTAAGGTTTCTTTCTATCTAGAACGACCATAGAAATGCACTTAAGTCGATGATGTAATTAAATAAAACTGAAAGAACTAATTGTTTCTACAGATACACAAAAAATTAACAAGCTATAATATGTCATCATTAAAATATTTACCATTATTTTAATTTTTCCATAATTAAATAACGGGGTTCATTTTATATGTTTTAAATTTCGCATCCACAGTTACATAACAGAAAACAATAGTTTTAAACTGTTATCAACATTTTCAAAAGATCAACAAATAAACATAATTTGTTTGTTTTCTATGAGACGAATTAAGTACGATTAGTTTAAGGTCGACTTTAATTATGTTACCGATTGTTATAAAATTATACGAGGTTTGTCGCAAAGTAATCAGGACAAAGAATTTTTTTATCAAATGCTATTTATTTTATTTAAAATAGTTCCCTTTAGAGTTAATAGAGCGATTTGTAGTCTACTGAACAAAAAAAACGGGTGTGGCAGTCAGTTGGATTGCCGGTAGAAGTTATACTTCTATGCACGCGCCCAGATTTAGAAATTTGTATGGGAATGATTTAGCAAAAGCATGGACCTACTATACTATAAATCCGAACTTCCGTGTCCATTTTATAGGTTAAAATGCAATGTGCAGTCAAAAAGAAATGACATCGTATAATAAAACTTTTCATCTTTCCAATAGTATGTTACAAAATATAGCTTATCAATCAAAATCTAAAATATGTGTACATAATATCAACTAAAAACTGTATAAAGTTAATCAGTGCGCCAACGTGTGCAGTATCAAATATTTTGACTATCGTACCTATAGGTTAGCAACAAGGTGAGGGAGCCTCTTTAATAGAGAAAGATCGTAAAAAGAGAGTGATATAAAAACTAACCTTAAATTACAAAATTTTAAGAAGAAGTCATGTAGGTAGCATATTTGTTGACCCCTTGCACCAAGTATTGATACAAAGTCATAAAAAGTTAAACTCGAAAATTCCCAAAGAAGTAACTTATACGCATATAGGTATAATGCGATAAATGAAAGAATATTTATGGAAATAATAAAAGAATATTTATAAAATACATTATAATTTACCAAAAAGTTAACTGAAATACATTTCTAGCCAAAGAAATAAAGCACTGGGACCACCAAAATTTGTAAAGTAAGATGGATCAGAATGCGTTTTATTGCATTCGATTCGTTAGAGCGTCAGGAGAATTTGTCACTATTTTTCATAATGTAAAAATGGGAAATTGCATTTATGCATTACAAAATTGCATTTTGAATAGACAATAGATAGAAAAATTTCAGCTCGGTAAGTATTGCTGGAAATTGGGTTAAATTTTTGTATTCCGGGTTTTTTTTGGGGGGGGGGGTCGTTGAACACGAATTTCATGATGCCGAAAATCTGGAGGTTTATGTAAATTCTATACAAAATCAGTGCGCAATTGGTACTCGGTTTTTTTTTGGGTCGCTGAATACGAATATTATGATGGCGATGGTCTCCGATACACCTGGTGTTTAGGACCCATACAAATTTATGAATCTGGGCGCGTGCACAGAAGTCGTTTCTTTTTCCTTTTTAATTTTTGGTGTTTGTTTCTAAATTGTTTACCGATTTTTCCAATTTTCCTTAAATACTAGTGCTTTTTGGAATTTTCTGGCTTTTATCGAATTTCTGATTTTTCGTTTTTTTAATTTTTTTTTTATTTGTTTTTTCGGTTTTGTTGCAAATGCCTAGTTTCTAACTATACAATTAAGAAATCGAAACACTCGAAAAATTATTTAAAAATTAACAATTTCAATATGCGAGCATCTATTTTTCTAAAACATATTTTTCATGTCAAAATTCAATATGAAATTAAAATTTAAATTCTTGTAATCGTGAAATAATTTATATACTTTAACTAAAACCAGTGATATTTCTAAATAGTTCAGTTAATATATTGATTTAAGAGAAGATCTCTTCTATTTATCTCTGAAGAAATCAATTTGTTTGATGATTCCTGATTTCATGGAATCTAAATTTGGTCTTTAAAGCAAACACCTACATGCGACCCAATATTCAGATTCTTGGCAGTTAAAGTGCCTATTTGCATAATTTTTTCTGCATATTTATGTATTAGTAATGGATTGGTAAAAATCTAATGCTAATAAATCATCAAATCTATACAAAATTCCTGCACTATTTTTCTATGTACCAGAATAATTTAACATTCACATCAGAACTAACTGAATCAGATATTTTATAATTTTACGTAAAATTATCGGCAATTCAGTGGTAATAAATTTTAGATATTTTACAGATTGATGTTCAGTTTCAAACCCAATTCGTTCTGGTTTCCGTATTAATCCTTTATTCAAGGGATTTTACGAACTGAGTTTATTCGAGGATACTTTTAACTATTTCGACCGCAATGCGTTTCGGTTTTATGGACGTTAGCTTTAATGTTAGCGCTAAATAAATTATACTAAATGCAATTTTAATTAAATATACCAGTTTCTCTACGAACGGGTAACAAGGTAATAAAATACGGTTTATATATCTACATTCTACACCTAAAGCCCTGAAAATGTAGTAATACCTCCTAAATTTTATAATGCAGATGTAGATAAAGTATCTTGATGATCTTTAACTTGATGATGTTTATTTTAACAATTTGGGGGGGGGGGGGAAATTCTCGAAGTAAAGTCAACAAAGTCCTGGCTGTTAAAAGTTTAAAAAAATATTCAAAAAACTTAAGAAAGGTGGAAAATTTGAAATTTAATAAAAAATTGGGAAAAAAGTAAAAAATTGTAAGTTGGAAAATAAAAAAACAATAAAAATATGAAAAAGAAAGTATCTGAAAATTGAAAAATAATGTAAAAAAAAAAGAAATACGTAAAGAAATGGATAAAGACAATTTATTAAAATATCCTAAACACTTTATAAATTCAAATCTTCCTATCATATTATATTGCTTTATTTTATTTTTAACAAAATCTTCTCTGGTTTTCGTTTTTTTTATCATTAATTCGAGGATGATCTTGCGATGAAGATTTAAGTTTAATATACGTCTCCGTTTAAACATTGATTTAAATATTGTGTTGATAATTCTCACTGTTGACATTCGCCGCCTCACCACGAGAATTTAAAAAAAATGGTTCAATTATCCCATATGTGAATAAGGCACACCAAACTGCAATGTTTTTGGTTTTTCATTCGAAGGTTGCTGGTTCTTGGAGCTCAGTAATGGCAATCTTGTTAATTGACCGTTTAAGTGAAAATCGTTTCACATTTTTTTTGCGTTAAACAAAATCACTTTCTTTTAATTTTTGAATGATCTCAATTTTAAAATTTCATGAATAATAATCGCTCTAGGAAGTCCCATTGATACCGCTCTTTTCCGAATTGAAAATTGTAGATTTTCACTTAAGCTGTTTTCAATCAGCTCAATATTCTAGGGAGATCTTAAAGACCGACTGTTCTAGACATGGATTGTTCATAATCGAAGCAGTTTTCTGGAATCTTCGCACCCAAACGTCGAATACCGAATTGTGAACAAAATTGTCGACGAGCAATTACGTAAGAATTATTACTTTTGGAAATGGCACGATGTTCGCTGCGATATCGTGACTGAGAAATCCACAGGATTAGCCATTCCTCCGGCGCCACTATCAGCCCCGCAGCGTTTATTACTTTTCGAAACAATCGTATTTAAAAACAAATCCGCGACCAGACACCCTGTATAAAAAAGTCTACAAAAAAGTGACTAGAATGTTTCAATTGTCGGTTTGGCAAATAATCCATTTTTTTATTAACATCATAATATGCTTGAGAAGAATTTAAGTAAATGTCTTATGCTAGAAGAGTTTAATCAAGAGGTGATCAAAATTGTCGACTAAACACTAAAAACTATAAAGTACAGTATAGTACAAAAATGAATATTCCGGAAAAAAAATTTAAATACAAAGAAAGAAATACGTAAAGAAATGGATAAAGATTAGAGAACCATTGGAGCAAGTTAAAATTTTAGGTAGGTCCTTTTACATAATTCAATTTACTTTGTGTCAGAGAAAGCTATACACATTTTGTCTTTTCAAATTCAGTTTGGTATATTTTCCGCAAACCTCTGTGATACATCCAACAGAAATATATTAAATCAACACAGACATGGCAGACTTTTTAGAAGAGTGCATGTTTTATTCCTAAATTGTATCATCTCGACAGGTATATGTAAAAGAGGTTTGCAAAATAAAATTTTGCATTTTCTTTATTTTACTTACGTCAACAGCTTGTCAAATTGCTATTCTTTTTAATAATAACTAATTATGCGAAAGTTAGGCCAAGTCACATGCTTGGTAATAAATAGAGTACTTTTCGTAATTAACAAAAACATTTGTGTGATAAATAGTATTTTTTAATGAATATGTTTTTATCAAAATGTTTTGAATTGTTTGACTACATTGTAAAAGGCCGTACGCTCCTAGACATAAACCTGTATGTTTAATTAGTTAATAGTTCGTTAGAAAACGTGAAAGATGGGTATAGAAGTTTTTTATTGAATCTGATACAATATTTGATATAATTTCTAGTTATTATAAGACGTGTATCGATCTTGGTGGGACATATTTTGAAAAGTAATAAAGTACTTTGACTCCATATTTTTTTTGTCTTATTGGCTATAGGCAAAACTAAAATGACAACCCTCGTATCATTAAAAATCTTACAGTTTTTGGACATTTTAGGTGATTAATAAATAAATTTAAGTTACCATTTGAATCATAGTTAATCTTGGTTTCCAAGATGATAATCGTTTTTGCCAGTGTGGTCCTAGTGAAGATAAATAGTAGTAGGTGTACATCAAAACGTGAATGAAGGAATTAACCATAACTGGAACTGAAGACATTCCTCCTGAAAATAAAAAATATTCTTTAAACTCACATTTCTCTAATACAAAAAAAAAATGTATTAAAACTAGCAATTGAAACGACTGGTAAACTTGACATTAAACTTGAAATACTGTCAACAATAATATACAAGCTTAGCAAAATGCACTATATATAATATGTTTCTTGAGTTTCATCCTTACTCATTTTTAAGCAGGGAATCGATGTCATTCCCTCGTCTTTTCGAGAATAATTTTTCTCTGTATAACAGCTGATGTAAAGTGGGTATCTTATTAATATACGAGTATAAAATTTTAAATCTATCAAACTAAAATTTGTTAATAACCATCAGTGTGCTGAAGAGGAAGTGGTAATTTACTGGCAGATAAATAAAAAAAATATATTAAGAGATTATCTAATATAAATAAAAAACATACTGGGTAGGGATTGAAATCGAGAGTTCAGCGCGTTATCAACAAACCACGGTAATTAAACGACAAAATAATTACTTAATTAAAATATAATTTACTTACAATTTTAAAAAATACAGATGGATTTTACAAGTAGTAATAGTCTAAGACTTGTTTTCGGCTCGTATGACAAACTTTAGTACTCGTTTTGAATATAGCGCATGTACATCAATATTGTCATTCATCATTCAGGGATTGATTTTCGCCTATAAGGTATCTGTTATAAAATATTTAAGGTGATAATCTATTATGTTTTTACATTTTTTGTGCTACTTCTAAGTATAGATATACTGTGTTAAAAGGGATTTGGCTAACGTCCAATTTTTGATAAATTTTATTAGGTTTGATCCTCTTGGAAATTATTTTATCTTTGAAACTGTCGTATTGAATCTAAATTGTGTTTTTTTTTATAGAATATTGATTTTTTTATAGAAAAGGTTTTAAAATTGCGTTTATTTTTAGTTTTTACAGAATTACTCAATGAGATAAGTATTTGGCAAACAAAATCCAGGAAATATTATTTGAAAAGAATAAAAATAGAAATAAGAGAGAATTGAAAAAAAACTAGTGTGGCAGTCAGTGGGACTGCCGGCAGAAGTTATACTTCTATATCATATTCGTGGTAAGCGACTCCAAAAACCTCCTAGTACCGTGTGCACATTGTATTTAGCGACTCAAAAAAAAAACACCGATCCTAATGTGAAATTTTGTGCTCTTTTGGCGGTTTTTAAGTGCCTTTGACGACATTTCCGACCATTGGCGTGGAATTAAATAAAAAGAGTTCATACATTTTTATTAATTTTTGTTTTAAATTTCAAAAGAAAAACGGTTTTTGTATATTTGTAAATTTTATATCAATTTGAAAATTGTCAAATAACAAATTAATTCTTTCAAATTGAAACTTGTTAATTTTAGTTATTAATAAGAACATTTGGCTCATTATTCAAATAGTACATAACTTATAATATTTTTATAACAATTGTCTAAAAATAATACTCATTTTATTAGACAATCTTAAAAGATTGTCTGTCCAGCAAGGACCATGAGGAGGTATGAGCCTTTTTTGCCTGGAAAGGAAAGGGTTGGGTACGTTAGTAAGAATATAAAATTAGTTTGTTTTTGAAAACAAGTTTTCAAGATACATCACGATAGTTGTAAAGGAAATTGGGTGGAATTAATAACAAGAATTGTCAGAGTCTTCTGAAGTAAAATCGTTTCCAGGTTGAATAACTAATAGTGCTATTGGCGGTAAAACAGGATATTTCTTTTCTATTTTTATAACATGTGTTTTGCAATTTTTCTATACATCGCTATTAATGTCACTAATTACCTCTCGAATATTATCAAGAACAACTGCGCTTAAGGTTGGTGACTGAATATATTTTCGTAAACGTTTCTTTACAGTACTCCAAACCATTTCGATTGGATTAAAAATACAGTAGTAAGGAGGTAAACGCAAAAGGGTATGACCATGTCTGCTGCAAATGGTGTCAATGACGTATTCATTTTTAAAATTCTGACTTTTGATCATTCTTATTAATTCGTTCTTTACTGGAACCTTTTTAGGAACATTGATATTTTTGATTGCCATAAATCTTAAAAAATCATCGTTTTTTGTTTTATTATTAGATATTTTGTTTAATATGCGGAAATGATACGTGGCATTGTCTATAACAATTATTAAATTGTAAGAAAACCCAAAAGATAGTGTTGAATTTCGATTCATAAATAAATAAATAAATAAACGAAAAACTAAAAAAAACTGGAAAATTCAAAACAGAAAAAATGCGTAAAAAATTAAGGCTAAAAAAATACCTTTCTAAATCAAATAATGTAACGCCACCGTAAGCTGGCGCAGTTATTATCTTATATATTTAAACGAGAAATTCTTACTATATTAAGTACTATCAAGCTGACCGTAATATATCTAATATAAAAAATTCGAAAAGAGGTTGACCTTAAAGGCCATCCTTGCAACTTCCCGCTAGTTTTAACCGCAAAGCTATAGTAACGTGACGTATTTTGACATTTTTGACTTTTTTTGAAATGTTTAAAAGCCATAACTTTTTAACGCCTTATTCGATTTTGATGTTCAAGATGGCATTCGACGCAGTTTTTTGAGACCTAAAAACGTTACTGGGAGTGCAAAATCGGTTGGTCAAAAAATCTCTAAGTTATTAAAAAAAAAACTCTTTATTTGAAATTTTTCGACAACGATATCTCACGAACGAATCAACCGATTTTAATTTGCAAAACGGCATTCGACGTGGCTTTTTAAGCTTGAGAGCTGATTAGGTTATGAAATTGATCGATTTAATAGCCAAAAAGATATGCCCAAAAAACATCATTTTTACCAATTGTTTTTTTCGGTTATTTTGAAATTTCTCGAAATCTACCGGCTCGAATCGGTTCAAACTTACAGGGAATCTAAGTTAGATGGAACTCTTTCGAATGCTTTTTATTTCATTCCGATCGGTCAAGCCGTTCAAAAGTTATAAGAGGTTTACATACATCCACACACACACACATCCACACGTACATACAGACATACAGACACCCTCGTAAAAATAGTCAGGGGAGGTTCCTAAGACTTCAAAACGTTGAGATCCGATGAAAACTCGATTTTCGAAAAACGGGGTGAAACCAATAACTTCCCGATTTTAAAAAAAATTTAAATTTTTTTTAGCGGGAAGTTAAAAATCAATAAAAATCAATCACGCTACTGTGTACTGTAATGGGGAACAAGACTATTCGCGGTATTAAACTCACGCAATTTTTCTCTTTGATCTTTCGTTTGATGCACCCGGCGCTTAGTAAAAGCCGTCGGCATTTCTTTACAATAATATCAAAAGGGTGCGTACCGGCTTTTAAATGGCGAACTATATACACAATGTTGCCATTATTTTAAAATGTATTTAAGTATAAGTAATATATACAAAATTGATATCATTAGAAGTGAAAACTGTTTAAATAAGAAGAACCTAGTTAATTAATTTAAGTATATATTTTGTAAGAATATTTTTATATTATCTTTCTAAGAGTCATTGACGAACAATTGAATAGTAAAGTAGAGAGAAAATTTTCAAAATATATAAACTTAGGAATATTCGCAAATATATCTGACAACCTAGATTCAAAAGTCGGTTCCTTTGTTGGGGTTTAAGGGCGTGGTTATGTTTTCACATTTAGATTGGATAAACTATACCAAGTGTGCACTGATTTCATACAGAATTTACATAAGAGAAGAGGTAAATACCCTAGACACCAAGTGCCGCGGAGACTTTTGGAATCTTGATATTAGTGTTCAGCGACTCCAAAAACCCCGAGTATATAAATTGAACCTATTTTCAGCAATACTTACCGAGTTGTAAGTTTTCTCTCTATTTTCTGAATGTACTTTTCGAATGCAGAAATGCAATTTCCATTTTTACATTTATAAATATAGCGACAAATTTCCTGATACTTTAACGAATCCAATGCAAAAAAATGCATTCCAATCCATCTTACGTTACAAAATTCGGAGGTTTTGGTGCTTTATTTCCTCCACTATTTGTAAAATACAATACAATACTCATTACTGAATATTATTAATAATATAAAATGCTAAACTTTAAATGTATACTTACGTGACAGAATTATAAAATAATCTGTCAAATAATCATGTGGTCCGTCACTATGATATTCATACATTAGTTCAGACTGTTTTTTGTATATCTATCCCTTTTCAATTAGTCCACCGCGCACAACACTTTTTTCGAAATGATTAATACATTCTTGAAACTTTGTGTATAGCTTCCGATTGTAGAGTCCAACAAAGGTTGAAATTATCTAAATTTAAAACTGCTGCTTTTTCGAGCTAGAAATAAACGAAATTTTTAAACTGTCGGACAGCAAAAACGCAGCAATAAATTTGTCGGACAATGTGAGCATTTGATTTAATACTTAATTATAAACAAATTGTGTAAAAATGAATTACATATATATATTATATATTTTAAAAAACGTAACCGTAAATTTCGCATTTTCGAGGTTACTTTTTTTAATATATATAATATATATTGAATTCAGTTTTACACAATTTGTTTATAATTAAGTATTAAATCAAATGCTCACATTATCCGACAAATTTATTGCTGCGTTTTTGCTGTCCGACAGTTTAAAAATTTCGTTTATTTCTAGCTCGAAAAAGCAGCAGTTTTAAATTTAGATAATTTCAGCCTTTGTTGGACTCTACAATAGGAAGCTATACACAAAGTTTTAAAAATGTATTAATCATTTCAAAAAAAGTGTTGTGCGCGGTGGACTAAATGTACTGAATGTTTAAACGGTATTCAAAGGACTTATCGTTATGATTAATAACATGTGGTATATATTTTATCTTTGTTTTTACCGACCAATATACCTTATAAGTGTTTCTGTCTCTCTCTTACTCACACCATTACATATGTAATGATTTTTCCCATTTAACTATACACAATCTTTTTCTACAGGGTGTATAGAAGTATAACTTCAAAAACCAAGCGATTGGAAGAAAACTTAAAGAAGTGGGGAAAATCTAAACAAAATATCTAACGAAACTAGCAGCCCGCCCCGGCTTTGCACGGGGATTAAAGAAAAATAACAAAAGCCATTAAATTTATTGGGTCAACGCTTCCCTGTAAACAATATTACATGTTGTTTTATTTTCTGGCAGCAAAATAAATTGATTTTCAGGTGCTCCGACCCGCCTTAGGCGGTTGACCATGAGGAAAACCGATCCCTACTATTTGGAAGGTTTGACCTTGAGACTTATTTTATTAGTATAAGCGAAAGATGTTTTGATAGGAAATTGAAGCGGTTTAAATGGAGTTGGTAAATCAGTTGGGATCATCGGTATCCTCAGTGTATGAGCTAGTTGACCAACTGGTGGTTCAGTTATGTTGGTTGCTACAACTTAATTGTCCTTTAATTTCTTTATAAGTAGACTCGTCCAATTGCACATGCTAAATTTGTGATCTCTGTCGTGATTATGAAATAAGTTATTTTGATAAGGAATAATACCAAGATAAAAACTTTTAAAAAATTAAAAATTAGTTATTGTGACGTAACTATAACAGTTAGACATATGCTGTCGCGCCATTTTTTGTAGATATTTATATATTCTTTAAAATCTTAGTACATTATTTTATTCTATAATCAATAGTATTCTCAGCGCACGCGATGTAAGGATTTTAAGGTCATTTTTGGTTACATTAATGGCATTTTAGTAAGGATCCCTATTTTTTTTTAATGAAACATAGCCTATGTCACTCGGGAATGTGTAGCTTGCCAACGGTGAAAAAATTTTTTTAAATCGGCCTAGTAGTTTCGGAGCCTATTTATTTTAAACAAACAAACAAACAAAAAATCAAACCTTTCCTCTTTATAATATTAGTATAGATAAAATAAATTTTTGATTTACTACAATTGCCTAATTTTTTGTAGCGTTTGTTTTTTTAATAGATGGTTTTTGTTATATAAATATATTTTTTTAAATTTTAAAAACATCTAACAAAATCACACACGCACAGCCGTAAACGCTGATGGTAGAAACGTGAAATTTGGACAGATGTTTATTTTCATAATGTAAACACCAACTAAGAAGAAATTTTAAAAAATTTTAACCCTGAAAAGGTGAAATAGAGGTTAAAAGTTTTTATGGAAAAATCGTTAAATTTTTAAAAAAAATCAGACTCTTAAAAATATTTCTGGTGGATACCGGGCAGATGGCGTTGTATTTTATTTGCTTAGGAAAAATTACTACAAATTTTAAAAAATTGGAACAAATAATGAAAATCGAATAAATAAAAAAAATTATAAAAGACTATGAATAAAACGAGGTAAATCGATAAAAAGATAAAAGCTTAAAAAATGGGGGGAAATCGAAAAAAATATAAATAACATGAAAAACCAGAAAAAAAGAACAACTAGCAAAAATAGAAAATAAAAGCTATTGAATTTACAAATGGAATAGAAAAATTAAATAAATAGAATATTCGGAAACATAGAAAAAACAGGAAACAAAATTTAAAAGAAAAAAAAACGAAAAATTAGGAGCGGATGAAAACTAGATTTCTTTTAAATGTGTTCATGTGGATAGCAAACGAGAAATAAAAAAGAAAAAATAGTGAAAACCTGGAAACAAACGAGAAAATATGATAAAATCGGGAAAAATTCGTAAAAATTGGAAAAACGGGTAATGAGAAAAAAACATATTACTAGGCAGTACGAAGTTCACCGGTTTAGCTTGTAATTTATATGAAAATAATTTAAAATTATCATACAAAGTAGAAAAACGAAGAAAATAATTTAACAATAAACTCTACAAAGTTGTTAAAAAGTGAATGAAGTGATGACTTAAAAAAAAAATGAAAAGTATATCAAGAAATATTAATAAAACCGAGAAAACTTGACAAAGCGGAAAAATTGTAATAATAAAGCGTAATAAATAAATAAATAAATAAATAAATAAATAAATAAATAAATAAATCGTAAAAGTTTTGAAAATTCGAACTTTGAAAGAATTAGGAATAAATAGATAAAAATTTAAAAAATTGTAAAAACAAAAAACTAAACATAAGGTGAAATAAATAATCTAACATATAATTAGGTCATCTATTGGTTGGAAGAAGTGAAAAATTTCGGACAAAATACGATAATATTGGTTAATGACATTTATCCATTTTGAAAACAAATCTGACAAAAATTGGAAAAGATTTTCGAATATGATATTAGTGATATGCCAGATTCATATACCTTATATTCATATATGTATATAAATAGTGAAAACATCTGCTTTATTTTTAAACAAACTTAACAAAATATACCTCTTGTGACAGTTGTGACCGATAACAGAAAGGATGTTGAAAGTTCCACTGATATATCGCTATCATTTAAGTTAGTTAAATTCGTATAATCTTTAATTATCTATAGAGTGTTATTATTATTTATATAACGGAAGCATCGAAAATTAAGATATCGGTTACATACGGTTTGGTTAGCGTCAGCGAAATAGGAAATCCACAGGTGTTCGAACTCTTAACATTTATTATATACAATCGTAATCAGTTTAGTTTGCAATAGCTTTCGATAAATTTCGTTTTGTTATACAAATGGTATGAGTTCGGAACGTGATTTCGAATTACGAGTTATTATTGGTGATATGAAAACGGTGTGTGGAATTATTTATATACTGATGTTTATTTATTACTTAAACTTTAACTAAGAAGTTCTTTACTCGTTTAATGAAAGGAGTGTCCCACGTGTTCTTGCCTCATATTTAATAAGAATATATAATTCTACTTCTATAATAGGTACCTAGCAAACGATTTAAATTTATTTAAGTTAAATAAAATACACACTTAAGGAAAACAATTAATTTTGAAACATAAATAAATGTAAATATTGGTAAAAAATTTACCATGTTTTAAAGAGATATCTGAAACAAAAATGTTTAATATGAATGTGACTCGAGTCCTGCCAAATGTTACATTTTTTCAGTTTCTCCTTCATGTTATTTCTGTTCACCTAATTTCTAAATCTCAACGATCTCTTAATTTACTAACGCACGTATAGAATTCTAAAATAAAAAGAGTTGTGAGTAGTGACAATACGAGGGTTGTCTTTTTAATTTTGCATCTAGCCATAAAGAAAAAATACCAAGATCGATACACTTTAGCATACGTTCAAACCAATTGCTAAAACAGTGATTTCAGTCTTCAATTGACACCTGCAAAATCGCTGTTTTAAAGACATCGTTAACTTCTTCTGTCGACTCGAATCGCTGCCCACGCATTGAATTCTTCATCTTTTGGAACTTGAAGGAGTCGTTGGGACTTAGGTCGGGACTATACTATACTATAACAATTCGATGTTTTGAAGCTCAAAATACTCGATTGTCTTTTGGGCAGTGTGAGCACATGCATTGTTCTGACGTTTTGTGTAGCTTTGTTTAAGTTTCGCGATAGCTTCTGGTAAACAGACCTTTATATAGCAATTGGAACTAACCGTTCTATGATCATCTAACGCAATTCTTGCCACATTACCAGATTTTGACACACTTTGAGAACTGACCAATTTTGTTGGTTTTCTCTCATCTTAAAACACCCACACAGTGGATTGGCGTTTATTTTCTGGTTTGTAGGAGTAAAGCCACTAACAATACTATAAACGTTTTTTTGAGCTTCCTTTGTTGAATCGTTCCAATATTTTTCGACACCAATTGACGTAAAACGCTTTTTGCTCTTCTGTGAAAGGATCCAACGGGAAACCAACTTCGTAAAACCCAGTTGTTCATGTAGGATCTTTCGGATCGAGGTCTTTGAAATTTCCAAAGATGCCTCTATCTCACGATATGTTACTCGATGGTCATCCTTAATTAGCTGACGAACCTCATCAATGTTTTGTTTTGGGTGGACCTAGCCTGGATTCGTCGCTGAGACTGGAGCGACCAAGTTGAAATTCGCAATACTAGCAGGAAATAGTAGACTGGTTTGGTGCTTCATTTCCAGACACAAACCATTTCAGTGAGACATTGCTTTTGGAATAATCCTCTCCGAAAATTGTAAAAAATTCATTTTTTGACCGACTTGCTAATTTCAAAAATTCACTGTACATAGACGACTTGTACCGCAATGAAACTCTGGATTCATGTCAACAAAAGATTAAGGTTAGATTTGTGTCTGAAGGTTCTATTGGTGGCGGCTTTATGTAAAACTAAAAAGACAATCGTCCTAAAAATCTAAGATAAAATTCCAATTCTCAGCAGCGATATGCAAAAATAATAAGACAATCCTTCTAAACATTTCAATTTAATGGCTTAGGTTGAATTCGATACAGTAAATTGAAATCATGTAATTCACGATTTTTACCTCTGATTTATTGCCATCTTAACTCTTAAACAAACTACAAATCAATCCAAACAAAAATATACATTTCAAGATAATAATTAAACTTACCTCCAATAAATTTACATCCAAGCCAAGCCAAGAAGAATGTAGATGAATGATGATAAACATGGAGCCCACTGATTTGTCCAAATTTCTTTCTGAGTGCGAAAAATACAGTTTCTATTAATTCTATTCCTTTTAACAGGTAAAGCCAATAAAAAGCTGATACCATTCGGACTGGATTTGGTTTATTAGAATAATCTATAGGAGCACATCCGTAGTTGTATTCACCTTGTATCCAACCAGCTGTTAAAACCTGCAAAATCAATAAATAAATTCATGACATATTACTCAGATTTCCAGGATCACGACAAAAATGAAATTTATATCAAAGTACTTTCGAAGAGCTTCGCATGCGCACTTTGATTTTACTCGTTCGCCATAATAAAAATTTCTAATTTTGATGAAGAATCCAACGTTCCCGTAACACATTTAAATAATCGCTGACGCATCCATTTGGTCAGCAGTCTACAATATTATTATAACTTGTCCACGTCCACATATAAAGTTCTAAATTTGAAATTATGAGGCAACAGTTTTTGTCATTTTCCTTGTTTTTCTTGTTGACTCTTTGTTTTCCAAAATAAAACCAGAATCCTTCTTATCGTTTTCTTTTTTTAACATTTGTCCAATATCATTTACTGCGACTATATACTTGTGAATAACAGAGTGAGAAAAGTCAGAAAATCATACGCGGAGCTTTTTATACGCATATTATTTCATGACGAAACATGGCGAAAAAAAACAAGAATATTTAACAAAGTGTTGTTATTAAGTATGCTTTATATTTATATGTACAGCATAATCTTGATAATCCGATACATATGGGACCACGCAAGTCACGCAACCGCCGGATTATCGAAAAATTCCGGATCATCGAAATTTATAAAAAAAAAAGTTCGGTTTAAATTTATGTAGATATATTGAACGTGCTTAGAGATTAAACAAAGAAATAAAAACCATACACAAATAGTCTAAGAGCCGGTGGGAGATCGACCTTCACCCATCTGATAACCAGATTAGACATATTTTTTATCAAATATAATTTATAAACAAATATGCCTATAATTACTTGCCTATCTGAAAGTGCTCATGGCTATTTTTAATTAAATTAACTTTAATCGATTTTTTTTCATCACTTTCATTCTTTTGATACCCAAATGAATTTTATTTCAATGTTAGTTTTTAACACACAGAATATGCCTCAGTAGACTTGCCTACTCATTTTTGTGTATAGCTACCTGGTAAGCCGATGTGAACAGGTAAGTCAATATAGGTGACTCCATCGTTCTGCTAACTTATCGAAAGTTATATCAAATTTTAGATTATTTTATTACAAAATCAGTCATATAGACTTGCCTGCAAAAAATCATACTTAAAGCACTGTTGCCTAGCTAAAACCTTTTAGAGTTTTAGCCATCTGATAGGTGCGAGAGAGAAAGTAGAGCGTCCGAAGTCCGTGTGGTAGAACAGGACACAACATAGCAGCTGCAAGCTACCTGACCGTTGAATTTATCCGAGTGCGCGGCATTTTTTGTAGATATTTATATATTCTTCAAAATCGTAGTACATTATTTTATTCTATAATCAATAGTATTCTCAGCGCACGTGATGTAAGGATTTTAAGGTCATTTTTGGTTACATTAATGGCATTTTAATAAGGATCCCTATTTTTTTTTTAATGAAACATAGCCTATGTCACTCGGGAATAGTGTAGCTTGCCAACGGTGAAAGAATTTTTGAAATCGGTCCAGTAGTTTCGGAGCCTATTCATTTCAAACAAACAAAAAATCAAACCTTTTCTCTTTATAATATTAGTATAGACAAAAAATGATCCCTTGTAGGCGCTTAAGCACAAGGACATCATTATTTGGGTCATTCTCTTCAACTGATTTGGTCCATCCACCTAGCGTGTTAAAAGCTTCGCTGTTGGATACGGTTTGCAGATTCGAATCAACGAAGTCGTCATCAGATTAGTTTTCCAGGGGTTTGATTTTGGTTAAGGAGTTTTTCATTAGACATTAACTAAAAATTTACCTCCTCTTGTTTCTTGAAGCAGATCAGTGATATCCTGGTTTTTGGAAGTAGCTGCTGCTTCACGTTTCTCAGAAAGCTCTTGCACAAATTTGGAAGTCAATGTTAAGTAGGATTAACTTCTTTAGGGTTATCATCCACGACTTTTGATTTAAAAGCGTGGTACGTTGGCCAAACCTTTTTCCAGCAGTATTGGATAGTGTCACTTTGAATTTTATTCCAGCTGTAAGCTAGATTGAAAACGACATCTTTAATGTTGTTTTTATTAATAATTTATTTTATTGCTTTGTTTTATTAATCAGGAAGGAGCGATTTTTTGTAATTAATTTTTATTTGCTGGATTACATTTTGGTCCATAGATTGCATTATTTGGACGCATGTAAAGGACTTTGATTTGATTGTCTTTGGAGAGCAGCTCCTCTTGTTTAGCGTGTATAGCTTCATTACCCAAAAGCAGCATAGCTATAGCAGGCAAGTTATGGTGTTTTGATTTTTTTTCACATCCCGCATAAAATCTTTTTTGTACAACTGTCATTAAAAGTGACACTTTTAATGATGACAAACAATGTTAAAAACGATTGTTTACATAGCAGCGTGTTAAAAATACTTTTAACACGTTGCCATGTAAACAAGTTTACTTTTAACACGGTTTGGTTTATTATCATTGCAAATTCTCTCGTTTCATTATCAAAATAGGGAAGTTGTACAAAAAACATTGTATGGTATTTGTGTTAAAAGTGATTTTATTTTGTTCGTGAAATTGTTCAATTCGCTCCGCTCATTTCACAAACGTTTTCACTCACAAAATAAAACCTCACTTTTAACACTCATATCATAAATAACTATTATGAACCATTCTAAAAAAATTTTTGGGTAACCCATCCTTTGGAGTGTTTTTTAGCTAATGCATTATTAGCTCTAATTTCTCCGGAAGAGTCCACAGCTGACGCATCACTAGTTTTTTTTTTTAATTAACAAGCGAGCCCTCTGTTGGCCTAAAATAACAATTGACGTAGATGGTGAATCTTCCAACGCCCTACGTTCGTACCAGGTTTGCCAAGGTATTTCCTTTGTTCACCTTTGTTATTATCTGTACGAATCTGTGCAAGGCAAAAGCAAGCGACGCAGTGGACTGGATTCAGTGATACCGATAATTTTTGTTGTTAAATTTCGCGGTGAACACGTAATTACACGTTCCCCAAAGACGTCTGTTTACCAAACGTGCCGGACTAACCAACTGTCGGATTATCAACATTGTAATGTACATTATTTTACTAATTTAGATTACTTTCTCAGTGTTTACACTTAAAGAATAAAGTAAATATTTTCATCAACTTACCATATAAATTATTGATATACAGGAAATTACTTGAAATACATTATAAGCTCTAATTGTCTGTGTTAAATGGAACGGTTTTCTATTTTTCATAAACATTGGTAGAATGTATAAAACTAATAATAAATATACTCCTATAATAGCTAAAGTGGGAAGTGGGGTATCCATAAATGTCCAGTGTCTGACTCTGGGATCTGAAATAATAAACCCAAATAAATTCAGACTAAATTAATACAAATCTTCTTTTCTACAAAGCTAAATACACATGTAAATTAATATTAAAAATCATCTAAAAACTCAAATTCCTTCATGTAAGATTTGCTTATCGATAAATTCGTATGTGACTGAGAAAACTCAATCAAGGTAAATTTTCCATTAAAAATTGAAATCGATTGAATTAAATATCGATAATTTGATCAGACAATTGTGCCTACACGATTACGAACGCGTCCTTTATATATTTCAGGTGGATTTGGACGTAAGAAAATAAATAAATGCTATTATATCCATATTAGATGGGGTTAAAAGTTCGTAAGCTGACATATGATTTTTAATTATCACTAACCTTCAAAAGATGCGTATATATAAAATTGTTTATACTTTTGTTATCCTGAAAAAAGTGGATAAAGAAATATTAGTAAGTTAATCAAGCATTGATTTTTTGCGGAAAAAATACTGTTGATGCCAAAGTTTGCTTAATAAACAATATTCGGACTCTATTCCAGAAAATAAACCATTAACAAGTATATGTTAAATTTAAACGAGCCAAAATGAACATCGAAGGCGATACACTCATTAAACGCACAAAATAGGCTGTTACAAGCAATAACATCAAAAACTAAAATAATTTTGGCCGAGATAGCTTAGCCTCTAAAGATATCAAGGGTGATGGGGTGTCCTAAAAGTGATGCCACGGGTCTCGGCAGAGGAGTTCTTCTGATGATTGTGTGGAATAGTGGAATTTAAAAATGTGGACACTATCGTTGATTGTTGCACATCAGTTACTGAATACACCTTCATTAAATAGAAATTCTTCACTTTCATTTTTGTTTGATGGATAGATAGATAGATATTCATTGGGTTTACTGTTGGCCTCTTGGCTAAGATTAGAGCAGCTTGACTGTGGCTCCTCCTCTTCCAATAATAGATACGCGTCCTTGCAAGGCCTTCACATTGGCATAAGACTCTCTTGGCAGTATGGCAGTCTTCATCTTCCAAGTTCAGCTGTGAAGACAACTTCATCGACAGGGATAATTTTCATAGAGTTTCTTTAAACCACAAACCCAATCAACGACGAGTATTATGCGAACTTATTTAAGTGAGGAGATCAAGAAAAAACGTCTGCATTTGGCGAAGAAGAGAGTACTGTTCATCATGACAATGCACAATCTACACGTCCGGTATTTCGATAGCCAAAATCAATGAGTTAAAGTTTATTCGCCAGATTTTAGCCTTATCAGATTATTATCTATTTCCAAATTTGAAAAGATGACTTTGTGAAAAAAGATTTTCTAACAATGAAAAGGTGGAGTCTGCGGTGCATGTTCTCACTATAAACATGGCATAGGACATGAAATGCGGTTTCCTCCTCCTCTTGGCAGTATCGACAGATGTATTTATCTACCAAGTTCAGCTGACTCAGGTGTTATCTGAGTCATCAATGTCCTGTCAAGAGACTGACAATCATTCTGACATCGTTTCGCTTTTGTGATATCAGCTCTTCAGTAAATTTCGCCTTTTATGAACGCTGTGCTTTGTCTTGGTGGATGGAGGTGTCCTCCTGATGATTGTGTGGAGTAGCAGAATTTAACAATGCGGATATCCTCTTTCTCACTTTCATTTTTGTATGACAAGTATATCAGTTGTTTTCTTTTTTGGAGTTTTTGCTATTCCGTTTTATTTTTGGATTTTTAAATTTTGTATTAAATTTCATCATTTTGTTTCTTCTCTTTTTCGTTTTTATGTTCTATGCTTTCTTGTATTCGGTTACCTTTTTTGTTCTTATTTTTAAGGAGCAGACGTGATAATGGCTACTTTTCCACTATTTTTGTTCTGTAACGCGAGAGCATTTTTGGTAACTAGAAGTTATAGTGGTGGTAATATCCTATTCATTCTCAATAACTGTCCCAATGTCTCATTTTCTAATAATAATCTATACAAAAATAATGTTGACAATATAAGGCTTAAGAGGGTCATATCCGCAACATTTTTTCATGAAACCCAAGGGTATAATAAAATTTGGAGCGAATCCATGAACCTTCGCACAAGAGTACATAGTTTAAATTTAAACCTTTATAAGCATTTTAGTGCAATCACATAGAAATAAAAATTCCCATTTAAAAAAAAATTCTCAATTAAAGGTAAATATATCTATATAATTGACGCATGTAATTGTGTATTATTATTATTATAATTATAAGTAACTTAAGAGTAACAGTTTGTTTATCGTAGTAATTATTAGCATAAAATTAACATTAGATATAGATAAAACGTAATGATGGCATGCTTTTATATTTTTGTTTCCTACTAGTTAATTATTTTTTATTTTCCTACTTGTTCTAAAAACATTATCATAACGTGACGCTTGGCCAAATTAAAAAAAACTGCGCTTGTTCAAATTATAAAAAAAACTTTTTAAAATTACGTAGCTCTATTTTCTAAAATAACTAGTTCGCAATTAAGCATAAAGTATAAAACTAGCTTTATCGGATAGTTAAGAAAGGTATTGTTTGCCTTTGCTTATAATACAAAATTGTAAATAGAAAATTATTTTTATATCTTTAATGACAAATGTCGCTTATTAGATACCAATAAAAACTACTGTCTTATTTTAACAGTTTGATAAACAAATTGAACCTTGGTTATTAATTATTTTTGTTTAGAAAGAAAGAAATTTATTTAACGACGTTATGCTAGAGCATTTGTAGCAAGTCAAAATAAGTTACAAAATTAGTATAAATATAGAAAGTATTAATTAAGAGATAAAACATAAAACGAATAGTAAAAATATTAAAATACTAAAATACTATTATTATTATTATTATTTTTTTTTTATTGTCAAGCACAAGCACTGCAGGAAAAATCCTTTAAGGCGCTCTGAGAGCGGTGCGTGTGCGAAGAAAGCGATTCACGTTGTTCTTGAATCGTTGAAGGTTATATTCGGTGGGAAATACGGCCTCAGAAAGGCCGTTTCACAAAGAGGATGTCCTCCAGAAGAAAGAGTTCTTAAATAATGATGTTCGAGGAGTATTAAGTTGAACCACATAGGGATGGGCGGAAGTGGTTTGTCGTGTATTTCTGCTATGAATTGCTCTAGGTGGAATCAAGCGGGCAATGTCAGTAGAACACTTGCCATGGAAATATTTGTAAAAGAGGGTCAAATCACCAACCTGTCTTCGATGTTCTAAGCTGTCGAGGTTCTTGGTTAGCTCGTGGTCACCGATCAGGCGAATGGATGGAATCCAACAACCGAAGGGTATGCTTCGGTGCAGAACTCCAGACATGAGAGCAGTATTCCAGTGATGGTCGAATCTGGGCTTTGTAGAGTGTCAAAAGTTGTTGTGGTGTATACAGCTTTTTGGTACGGAAAAGTACACCGAGTTTCTGAGAAGCTGTCCTGGCGATTGTTACCACGTGATTATGCCAAGACATATCTCCTCCCAGATTGACACCCAGTAAGTTAATAGGCGAAGCCAGTGTAATTGCGTGTCCTGCCATGACTATATCTGGTTCTGCAATGTTAACCTTCTTAGAGAAAACTGCTGCCTGGGTTTTTTTAGCGTTAAATTCGACTTGGTTACTGTCACCCCAAGACAAAATTTCTTCCAGGTCTTTATTGAGTCGTGATACTTCATGCTGTCTGCGAAGATGTGCGTCAGCAGCCGATGTTCGAGAATTCAAAGTAAACGATGAGATAAGTGTGCTGTCGTCAGCAAAGCTATAAATTGGATTTTCTGTCTTCGCTAGAAGGTCGTTAATGTATAGTAAGAAGAGGGTTGGGGATAATATGGACCCTTGAGGAACATCAGCATTGATGGTAAAGGTGTCCGAGAGAAACCCGTCAATCGCCACTTGCAGAGAACGGTCCTGAAGAAAGCTAGAAAGCTATGAACAGAATCGATCGGGCATACCGTAGGATCGCAGTTTACTTAGGAGCCCCTCGTGCCAGACACGATCAAATGCTTTAGAAATGTCTAGTGCAATAGCCCGGGACTCCCCATGATGTTCGACTGCGTTGCTCCAAAGATGGGAGACATATGCTAGGAGGTCTCCTGTTGATCTGGACTTACTGATGGTCGCTGATAATAGTAAGGCCCTCTAGGTACTTTAGAAGTTGTTGGTTAATAGCTTTCTCCATCACTTTTGATATAACTGAAAGCAATGCGACAGGTCGATAGTTGTTTGGCATGGTTTTCTTGCCTTTCTTTGGTATATTCTGAACTCTTGCCTTCTTCCAGCAAGATGGAAATATTCCTTTTTTGTAGGATAGGTTAAAAAGTCTACAAAATATTGGTGTTAGCTCATCAGCGCATTCCTTGAGCACTATAATAGGAATTTCATCTGGACCAGAAGCCTTCCTGACATCGAGCCCTTTAAGAATTCGTTTGACAGGACGCTGACGGAATACGATATCAGTCATTTCCGATTGAACTGCTGGAATGTTCGGTGGTGTTTTTCCCTAAAAGTCTACGTTGGAATGAGAAGAAAATAGTTCTGCCAGTAAGTTCGCTTTATCTCCGGCTGTGGTTGCTATTGTACCTGGATGACCGAGCTTTGCTTGTTTAATGTCAGTCAAATTTTGCAAGCATCTTACTTTAGCAGCACGTGTGGGACGAGCAGAAACCTGATTATTTTTATGACGGTATCCTTGAAATGAGTCTTCACTGTGAGAAGTTTGAGAATCCTGATCAGTGTGATGACGATGCTCTTCTAGGTGTTCTTGAGACGAGTTGCGGCTTCGTGAAGTTAGATTGTTTATAAGAGTTTTTTTCCAAGATCGTGTAGGCATTTTTAAGTGAACACGTGCATTAAGAAGACACAAATAATATAAATAAACCATTGATTTTCTTAGTCTAACCTCAAAGCAAACACTCATTGACTTCGTGTTACTTAACAACGTCATCTGCTGGAATAGCTTTAGCTGTTGTTGTGTCGTTAAAGCAATAAGTTGCTCACAATTTAAAAAAAATAGTATTATTATTCGCCAATAGATGTCAGGAAGAGTCATATTTTTCAGTTTAAGTTGATTATCGATAAAACACGAATAAAATGACATTTTCTAAAAATGATTCCTAGCTAGATCGATTTATCGCCCCCCAAACTCCCTATATACTAAATTTCATGAAAATCGTTAGAGCCGATTTCGAGATTCCAATTATATATAATATATACAAGAATTGCTCATTTAAATATATTAGATTAGATTATTGTTATTGTTTATGTAGTTAAATCAACTTCAATTGAATAAATGTTTTTTATATAAGTATATACCATAACTTTGCCACCATTTGTACTTTGAATCCTACTTATAAACTTCCGCTCCCAACAATATTCCTCAAGTTTTAAATGAATTTTAATAAATAGGATAAAAAACACAAAGTCTCCCACAGATAAACTTATTTAAAAAAAGAAGATGAAGTAGCGACCGTAATATAAAGAGGAAGAAAATGTCAGTATATAAATATAAAGTAAATTTAAAGCACATTTCTTACCTGTGGTGTCCGTAATTAAAGCATCATAAATAATTATCTTCTATACTTATAATAAATCTGTAGAGAGGTCAATTCTGTGCATGAGATATATTTCCAAAATAACTATCAGGGGGTGATTGGGGATCGATACTGATTCCAAAAATGCAATCAGTAAAATTTTTGTCTGTCTGTCTGTCTGTATAACCGCTATAGAAACAAAAACTACTCGACGGATTTTAACGAAACTTGGTACAATTATTTTTCATACTCCTGAGCAGGTTATAGTATACTTTTTATCACGCTACAATCAATGGGAGGAGAGCAGTGAAGGGAAATGTTGGGAAAACTGGAGAAGTTACTCCATTTTTTAAGCATCCGTCGCGTGTGTAACCTTAATAGTTAAAGCTATACAGAAATCATCTTATTTTTATAAAATTGAGGTCAACTGTAAACGGATTTTACAAAATTTCAACCACAGGAGGGGGTTGCGGGGGCGTGAAAAAAAAAATTAAAATTAAAATCTATGAGTCCTACAGGTTTGAAACTTTGCAAAATAGTTATTTTTATCATTTCGAGGTCAATTGTGAATGGATTTTACGCAATTCCACCCACAAGGGAGAATGTGGGGGCCGTGAAAAAGTAAAATAAAATTTAAAATCTATAAGTCCTACAGGTTTAAAACTTTGCAAAATAGTTATTTTTATAAGTTTGAGGTCAATTGTGAACTGATTTTACGAAATTTCACCCACAGGAGTGTTGCGGGGGCGTGAAAAATAAAAATTAAAATTTAAAATCTATAAGTCCTACAAGTTTGAAACTTTGCACAATAGTTATTTTTATAATTTTGAGGTCAATTGTGAACGGATTTTAGAAAATTCCACCCACAAGTGGCCATGCGAGGGCGTGAAAAATAATCTATACATATAATAAATCTTTAGAAATGAAAATTCTGTACATTAAAGATATTTAAAAAAATAATTAGAAGCCAAAAATGTGGTTAGATTTTTTTGTCTGTCTGTATGTTTGTGCGCGCATCACATTAAAACTACTGATCCGATTCGAATGCGGTTTTCACAGATGTATTTGCCTTCTTTCAACTTAACATCTGGTATATAAAAATTTCTCCCCCCACCCCTTTAACGAATTCGGGGGAGAAATTTATATAACAATCAACACGCCACGCGAACTACGTCGCAGGTACAGCTAGTAAATAAATAAAAAAATAAAAACAAACACAAAGACAAACATTTAAATTTAATTTTTTTTTTAAGATTAACCTTAGGTAAAATGAAATATTGATATTGGGTGTAACTCCCAAAAAAACCAGAAACCAGAGGCAATTAGCCAAGACCTCTGAAGCATAAAAATCTTTAAACAGTTGAAAAATAGAAAAACATTTAAAAACAAAAAGCGTTAAAAAGGAAGAGCAGTCTTAGAAACTGAAAAAAGCGTTAAAAATGTGAAAAAACAAGAATAAAGAACCAATAAAACGTTACCAAACCAAAACAAATCTAAAAACAAAAAAAGAAAAAACTTTAAAAAAACAAAAGGTCACTTTAACCTAAATTTTCATTTAGGTTTAGGAGTTAGAGAATAAAAAAATATATTCTTTTACGATACATTAAATCAATTATCAACAAATATTATATTATTTGCTTTCGAAAATAGACCTTAGAAATTAATGCCACAAAGAACAAAAGAATATGATTCTCCTAATTTTATTTTTTAAATTAGATGTTAATTTCATAACTTTTGGCTAGACATTTATAAATGTGCATTTGATTAAAGTTTATGGCGTAATTAGATTCATTAGCATGCGTATGATAAGTACTGTACATTCTTTTTTCATTAATAAACTCATGGACAAAATTAAATATTCCATTTGGTGGAGGCACTGTGATGTTTTGGAGAGAAATCTGTTTTAATGGCTGCACCGAGTTGGTTCCTATCCGCATAAGATCAATAAATGCGAAAATATCGTTCTTGAATTTGTTATGCCGTTTGCTCCGTTTTTGGGGCCGAATTGTATATTCATGCGAGATAATGCACGTCCCCACGTGGCCAACTACCCAAATGCAATTGATTTTGATTTAATGGAATGGCCAGCCAACAGTCCGTACTTAAATCCCATAGAGCACCTACGGGATCGGGAAGTTCTTAAAAAAAGTTCGCAGTCACCTGTTAAGCATAATTAACTGTTAGATGCAATAACAGCAGAGTAGGAAAGTATGCGCCAAGATGTTATCAAAAATCAGTATGCCAACTCGAATTAATTCAGTAATAAGAAGTAAAGGAGGCCATACACGGTACTAGGCTCAGTTGAAACGTTTTTTGAGTGTACCCAATATTGTTTGTGTTTTTAATTAATAAAAAATTACTTAAAATAAGTTTTTTTGCCAATTTCTGGTTAAAACAATTGCTTTGCTTCTTTTACAAGTTTTGTGAAGCTACCGACCATATTCGAATACAGGAAAACTTGAACTTATTTAGTTGAGTGGTGCCATGAGTTTATTTTTCCCTACTTATTTGCCATAAAATAAAGTTCGTACACAAAAAAACTAAGTAATCCATCAACTAATAGACCATGAGCCAGCGCACATGGATTTAGCGTTATCGATTCATCTCTGGCTATATAAGGGGTGAAAAAAGTAACTTAGTTGATGAAAATAATGGTAGTATTTTTCAAAAATTTGGAAAATCAATTTACTTTTACATAATAAAAATCGTTTTTCAATCATCTTAAAGTGTCTGGCAGTTAATATGAAAACAGACAAATCCATGTGTGGTGGCCACGGTCTATAAACGAAAGTTGGCTCAATCTTTTTAAATATCTAACTAATTGAATTGGTTGAGAGATAATGAAATCTTTTTAAAAAAGAACACGAGTTAGCTTTAAAGAGGAAAAAGTTATTTATACATTCGTATGAACAGTGTATTATAAAATCAAAGCTATTATCGAAATAAAAATTCCTGACTTCTGTGTTTCAAAGCGTACATTTCAGAAACAAGAGTATTGCTCTGTTATGAAATGAAATGTTTTTTGTTGCCATTCAGTTGTTTATTTATAAAAAACTAGCAGCCCACCCCGGCTTTGCACGGGGATTAAAGAAAAATAACAAAATCCATTAAATTTATTGGGTCAACGCTTCCCTGTAAACAATATTACATGTTGTTTTATTTTCTGGCAGCAAAATAAATTGATATTCAGGTGCTCCGACCCGCCTTAGGCGGTTGGCCATGAGGAAAACCGATCCCTACTATTTCGAAGGTTTGACCTTGAGACTTATTATTAGTAAAAGCAACAGATGTTTTGATATGAAATTGAAGCGTTTTAAATGGATTTGGTAGATCAGTTGGGATCATCGGTATCCTCAGTGTATGAGCTAGTTGACCAGCTGGTGGTTCAGTTATATTGGTTGCTACAACTTAATTGTCCTTTAATTTCTTTATAAGTAGACTCGTCCCATTGCACATGCTAAATTTGTGATCTCTGTCGTGATTATGAAATAAGTTATTTTGATAAGGAATAATACCAAGATAAAAAGTTTTAAAAAATTAAAAATTAGTTATTGTGACGTAACTATAACAGTTAGACATATGCTGTCGCGGCTTTTTTTGTAGATATTTATATATTCTTTAAAATCGTAGTACATTATTTTATTCCATAATCAATAGTATTCTCAGCGCACGCGATGTAAGGATTTTAAGGTCATTTTTGGTTACATTAATGGCATTTTAGTAAGGATCCATATTTTTTTTTTAAATGAAACATAGCCTATGTCACTCGGGAATAGTGTAGCTTGCCAACGGTGAAAGAATTTTTGAAATCGGTCCGGTAGTTTCGGAGCCTATTCATTTTAAACAAACAAAAAATCAAACCTTTCCTCTTTATAATATTAGTAAGTATAGATATGACTCCAAAAATGTTTTTAAGCACCCTTACTATACGAGGCTGTATTAATATCTTTATGCACGACCGGGCGGTAAAGTACAGATTATTACATACATTTAGCGGGCGTAAAGTGCCACTTTAGCGCCCGTGGACTACTTTACCGCCCGCCGGGCGATAAAGTGTAAATGGCGGGCGGTAACTTTTTTGTCTTAAATATTGAAATAATTGCAATCATCTAAACTGACAATGAGTCTAAATAAAAATGGCCACCACCTATTTGGACTTTGTTGTTAGGGTAACGACAACATAGGTATATAGATTATTGTTTTAAAATATTATCTCTAGCCTATTTATTTTAAATAACGAATAAATACAAATTATTAAGTGAATGGGTATACAGGGTAAGTTGTTTGGTAATAATATCGAGGTTTGAGGTATAAAATTCATGCAAGCTGAAATGGCATTTATATTAAATTGTTCACAAAAAATAAAAATAAAAAATATCCTTTATAAGATTTATAATTAAAACAATCGTTGACATTTGACAGCTGACAGATAATATTTTACATGTGACAGTAGAGATTTGACATTTCAAATTTGGCATTTGACAGTTGACGTTTGATATTTGACAATTGACAGTTGACATTTGATAGTTGCCATTTGACAGTTGATATTTTACAGTTGACATTTGACAGTTGGCATTTGACAGTTGATATTTGACATTTGACAGTAGATTTTTGTCAATTGACAGTTGAATTTTTTCAATTGACAGTGCAATTTTTTTTTATAAATGATTATTAAATCGGTCGTGCATAAAAGTTTGTATGTATTTCGGGCGTAAACAGCGTTTATGGACCTTACGTGTTAATAGCCCTCGCCTGCGGCTCGGGCTCTTATTTACACGTTGCGGTCCATAAACGCCTGTTTTACGCCCTTGATACATAAATAACTATTATGCACGACCGGGCGGTAAAGTACAGATTATTACATACATGTAGCGGGCGTAAAGTGTAAATGGCGGGCGGTAAAGTAATTTTTTTGTCTTAAATATTGACATACTTGCAATCATCTAAACTGACAATGAGTCTAAATAAAAATAGCCACCACCTATTTTGACATTGTTGTTAGGGTAACGACAACATAGGTATATAGATTATTGTTTTAAAATATTACCTCAAGTCTCTGTGCATATTACTTTCAATCAAATTATTTATTTTAAATAACGAATAAATACAAATTATTAGGTGAAAGGTTATACAGGGTAAGTTGTTAATAATATCGAGGTTCGAGGTATAAAATTCATGCAAGTTGAAATGGCATTTATATTAAAAAAAATAAAAATAAAATATCCTTTATAAGTTTTATTATTAAAACAATCGTTGACATTGACAGTTGACATTTGACAGCTGACAGATAATATTTTACATGTGACAGTAGAGATTGGACAGTTGGAACTTGACAGTTGACGTTTGATATTTGACAGTTGACGTTTGATATTTGACAGTTGACGTTTGATATTTGACAGTTGCCATTTGACAGTTGAAATTTCACAGTTGATATTTGACAGTAGACTTTTGTCAATTGTCAGTTGACTTTTTTCAATTAGTGATGAGCAAATGCAAGACCAAGACCAAGACTGGGTTAGTCTTGGTCTTGGTCTTGGTCTTGCATACAAGGTCTTGGTCTTGGTCTTGCAGTCAATTAAGCGGTCTTGGTCTTGGTCTTGTTCTTGCGGGGTCCAGTCTTGGTCTTGGTCTTGGTCTTGCACCAAGACTCTTGCAAGTATTGAACTTTTTTTAAAGATTTACTGGGGTCCATTTTTACAAAAAAAAAAAAATAGGAAAAAATAGTTTTTAAAATCATTACAAGTAAAGAAAGATTAAATGAAAGGGATAGTATTTTGCATTATAAAAATTTTGTTTTTTTTATATTAAATTGTAGCGATAAATCAAGTATGAAAGTACAAATCCCATGCGCAGTTCCCTTTATCATTACCCGGAATAATATTAAAAAATTCACTAAATTTGTGGTATGTTTATTTACAACCCCAATATTCAACACTCTTTGCAAAGTCTAATAAAATACCAATAATATAAATTAATCCTTTTGCCTAACAGGCCGCCGGCCGCTTTTCTATTGTTTGGTGATTTATGGCTCTGCTTAAGGGTATCGTAATTATTGATATTATTATTTGTTCTAAAAACATTGTGCCATTTGAAAGGTTTGTAGAAATTTAAAGTGCCCAAAATCGTCACAGATAAACTCTTTTAAAATACATATACAAGGTTAATTCTAAATTAAAATAAAGCGATATGATTTGATTAGTATTGGACGAAAGAAAAGTATTTTTGAATGTTATTATGGCCATAGGTATGCCCTTTAGATATTGTAATAAGATGCATATTCTGATAATGTAAAGCGTCATCCTAGGTTCTTTATAATATACACAGTGATTTATAAGTATTGCACAAAAACTTGAGGTCGGATTCCTTAGGTTAAAATATACATATATGAACAAAAAATACTTCGTTAAAACAGGTTGTGGTTAGTAAATGAGTGGGGTTAAAAATATCCGCGGCAGTTTTATTTTGTTTTTAGATCGTTAGCACAAGTTGTGCTTAGTAAAAAGGTTAGAGTTTAAAATGATCCGTGGCTGCTTTATTTTTCGGTTTATATGTTTAAAAAACGCAAGACCGCAAGACTCTTGCAGGCTTGGTCTTGGTCTTGCGTAAGTCTTGCAATGCTAAGTCTTGGTCTTGCGTAAGTCTTGCACTGCTCGGTCTTGGTCTTGATCTTGCAGCTTGAAGTTGGTCTTGGTCTTGGTCTTGGTCTTGCATTTTCTGCAAGACCAAGACCAAGACCGCAAGACCAAGACCAGTCTCGCTCATCACTATTTTCAATTGACACTGCAATTTTTTTTATGAGTGATTATTAAATCGGTCGTGCATAAAAGTTTGTATGTATTTCGGGCGTAAGCAGCGTTTATGGACCTTACGTTGCGGTCCATAAACGCCTGTTTTACGCCCTTGATACATAAATAACTATTACTTAGACTAAACCGACGGGGTAAACAAAATATTGTGTTACTATTGCAACGAAGAATTGCTTATTAGAAGTGTCAGTGTTAAGTTTAACGTCAAAAAATTAAAACAGAGTTGCGGAATAAAATTTGAAAAATATATTTTGACCGAAATTGTGAAAATCTGAAAGGCCATCGTAGATATCGACGCAGTTCATGGAATGATTTTGTGAGATCGCTGAATTGGGCTAAACCGAATATTTAAGTTATTGAATATTTCATGTGAACGCCTTCATCATATTGTTTACGTCGATTTGGACTTGAAAAAGTTTGCAAGATGAATACCAAATATTGACCAGAAGCGTGCAAGAATCGGAAGTATCGCGTTCGATCTGTGCTTGGCGACTTTGAAGGAGAATGAGCATAAAATTTTGATAAACGCATTTTTGATGCGAATTTTAGAAAATACGTTAAACTTGTTTTTGCTACAACTTTGAAGGAGAACAAGATTTCATTGCAAATTTTCCCAAAGAAAAGTAAAATCGACAAATATGTCAAAATTTTTAATTTGCTGGGGGAAAAGCTGTCTGGTTTAAATATATTTAAAAACTTTCAAATTATTTGTTGATATGTGCTTTCAACTCCTAAAATTTCCGTTTTTTTTTTTCGGGTTTTCCTCTCCGTATTTAAACATGAAAAAGTTTTAGGCCAATTAGAGAGAGTTATGAACATATTAACACTCATTAACACGTGTTGAGGAAATGTCAATTACGTTATTTTAAATAGAATACATATTATTGTGGTGTGTGATGTGTCGTCAGAGAACTGCAACACGCTTTAACACGTTGTAACGCATGTTTTCAATATTTTTAACGTTAAAATATGACACATCAGACATATACCTATCTTCTATGTATTGTGAAACGTGTGTTCTGTTGACATTTTGATGTTTTTAATCTGGTGAAACATGTCATTCGGTTAGTGTATCAGTTTATAATATAGTGGATCACTTACAAGAAGAGATGGATTGGTTGAGTGAAGAAGAAAAAATAATATCTGGCCTTGCTTGTGCTGCAGTATGAATCCAGACAGAACTAGGATCAAAATAACAGTTCTCATAGTTTAACGATCTAACTGATCGTTTTGTGTTAAAAATAATTTTATCGGACTATTTTTACTATGCGTATATCGGTGAGAATTGCTTAGTTTAATAGTTGTAGTTCAAAAATGTGCCGCGAGCGGTGTTACTGTAAAATTATCGACTCTTGATTAGTAATTCTTGTCCCATTACATCAAACAATTTGGTATTGGTGTTAATTCTCTTCATCAAAATTTATTGGAGGTCCACCCGAGTTATTAAACTAGCCATTTTGTGGAGGAAAAAGAAAAGACTTTTAATCCCGAATTTCGTCCCTACTTATCGAAATTCGAAGAAAAATCACCCCTTTACACATGACACCGATGCATGTGAGTCAATACAAGGGTTTCGGAAGGCTTCCATTAATGAGATAAAAGAATAAGTAATTCTTTCATTCACATAATTAATATTCTTTGTTGGAATATAAAATTTTCAATATTTTTATTTATTTAATAAATTGTATTTACTTAAGTCATTAAAATTGTAATTAAGCTTTTAAAACGAGTGATTGAGTATAATATGTGGAGTTTGTACTTGTTTAGGGACGACTGGTAATACTCTTAAAAGTAACCCACGACTTAGTGAGCTAGCTAGGAAATAACGTCCTTTAGGACGTTTTAACGTTACAATGGAATAATCACAATTTATAAAAAGAACTTTTTATAGTAGAAAGTTTTTATTTGTGATTTATAAGTCATATTAGATAGAGAGATATTTTGGGGTTGGCTGTTAGCCTATATCACTGCGACCTCTGCAGATCTATTGTGAACACCCATTATCTGTGGAATAGGATTAGAGCACCTTGTCCAGCTCTGCCCTCTTAATGAGACTTAATAGCCTTGACAGTGGCCACTCCGCATAACTTGGAGCAGCCGGTTTCTCCTCTCCCAGTACTAGATACCGCGTCCTTGCAAGGCCTTCACATTGGCATAGGACATGAAATGCAGTTTCCCCTTCCTCTTGGCAGTATCGACAAATGTCTTCATCTGCCAAGTTTAGCTGACTCATGTGTTTTCTGAACCTACAATGTCCTGTCAAGAGACTGACAATCATTCTGACATCATTTCGCCTTTGTGATAGCAGCTCTGCAGTAAACTTCGCCGAGTATCCCTTTATGAAGAGTTTGGCTTGTCGCTTGCCCGGTGATGTTTCTCACCACTCCTGGGCCTTTTCTAGCCTCCATTTCTCAATGGCTGCCTTTCTGAATGTATTAGCAACTCCGCCGAATGGTTCCGGGCCAATCATTGGGGTGTTAGCTCCTGCACGGGCCAATTCATCAGCCTTCTCATTGCCCCGAAACCCTGAGTGTCCTGGTATTCATGCCAGTGTCAGAGAATTTTGACTAGCGGCATGTGTCAGGGCCCCAACGCAGTCCCACACCAGCTGTGAGCTTATATAAGTCATATTACTATTATTAAATTATTACTCCCTTGGCAAATAGCGCTTTACCGAGATAGATTACGGCATAGTCCACAGTATAGTCTAAAAAAATTTTTAAAATTTTTCTAAATTAGTTTATTTTATTAACAGTGAAAATAATAATTACTGTTGTCACATGTAGAACAGAACAAAAACTTCTCTCTCGCGTAGTCGATCCCATTATGATAACATAACAGAACTGTCACCTTGACTCATATCCGACGCTTATTCAACTAGGCTACGAACGACACATTTAAAAACTTTCAAAATGATAACATGTATACACAATTTATATCATATTTCATATCAATTCAGTATAAATTTCGAAATTTATGTATATGCCTAAACACACTTGAAACATGCATTGTCATCCAGTTCTTAGCTATCCTGAAAATTTCAGAGCTTTAGGTAGTCGGGAAATAGGTTTAAATTCGATTACAAAATTCCACGGAATGACACAGAGACAAAGAACACGGTGAAAATATAAAAACTTTCTAAAAATAAAAATATACGATTTTATTAATGAAAAGTATATTCTTTATTTGGTTACAAACCATAAAAATTTGTGAGGTTGACTCTGCAGGCCATTCTTGCAACTTCATGCTAATTTCAGACACCAAAAATGTATTTTTGTATTTTTTGTGCTGTTACACTCTTCTTGAAAAAAAAATTTTGAAAAGCTATAACCTATTAACGCGCTGAGCGATTTTAATGTATGAGACGGCAATTGACGCAGTTTTTTAAGTGCTAAAAATGTTATCCTTAGTGTAAAATTTATTAGTTAAAAAATGTTAAAAGTTATTGTGAAATACACTTTTTGTCAATTTTTTTGGACAACGATATCTCACAAACGAATTATCCGATTTTAATTTCCAAAACGACCTTCGACGTAATTGTTTGAGAATAAGAGCTGATTAGGTTATGGAAATAATCGTTTTAAACAAAAAAACATCGTTTTAAACAAATGGCTTCAAATTCTAAGGAGGTTTAATTTGAGTGGAATTCTTTCGAAAGCCACATGTCTCGTTTCGTTATATTAAGCCGTTTAAAAGTAAAAACAGGGTAACATACATACAGACATACGAACATTTTCGCGGGAATAGTCAGGATGGGTTCCTAGGACCTCAAAACGTGGAAATCTGGTGAAAACTTGATTTTGGAAAATCGGGGTTAAACCAATAATAAATTTGCAATTTTTAACGTAGTTAGTTAAAAAGTAAGCAACTTTCTTCCAGTCTTTCTTTGAATAGGACAGCAACGGCCTTAAAACATGGACGCACCATGAACGTAACTATTTTTTTGTTTTATTTTGTTTTTTCTCTCAATCCACCGGGTAAATTTTTTAAGGTAAAAGAAATTTAAGCTTACCTTTACGATAATTTTATATTTTATTCATTATTTTATCACTATCTCACTACACTTAAACGCTCACCTGAAGTTCTCTCCAAAAACTCAATCACAGACTTTACCATCGCCATCTTGAAATTTATTTATCGAAAGAACTTCCTATTCCAATTTCCAATCCTGTAAATTTCCCTATTATGGTTGACCTATACAAACCTACTACCTAGTAGTAGTTGTCGTAGGCTTTACTATCTCTGACTGTATCCCAAGCGACACTAAAATCGACACGATCAAATTTTCAAATAAATATAATTTTTTTGACGAACGATTTTTTTTAGTGTCAAAGAGCAACCTGTTGTTTGTAAATTTCTAATGAGTCGACGTTTTGATCATACAATGGAATGTTATGTGTATTTGGTGAAAATGTTATCAAATGGTAACAATTAAATTCAGGTAGGTATTATATACGCGCACCTTGGGTATTTTAAAAGACCTGAAAATGTCACCGAGTGTTAATTTATATCAAGTCTTGATAGTGGCGTCCTACATCAATTGTCGAAATGCATTTATTAATGGAAGTAAATTTTTATTTATTTTTTTTTAGTTGCATTTTAATTTTTTAAATATTATTCTTGTTTGTAGTTTAATTAAAATTTGTTTATAGATAGGAAAATAAGTGTACGCTCTATTGATCTATATCTATACATAAAATAAAACTGTAGGAATGTATATGTTTGTTCGCGCATCACGTGAAAACTACTGATCCTATTCGAATGCGGTTTTTCAAGACGTATTGGTCTTCTTTCAACTTAACATATGGTGTATAAAACTTTTCCCCCCCACTTCTTTAACGGGGTGAGGAAAGAAATTTTTATACAAAAATCAACACGCCACGCGAACGACGACGCGGGTACATCGAAATAGAACCCAAAAATGTGGTTAGATTTTTTTGTCTGTCTGTCTGTATGTTTGTGCGCGCATAACATGAAAACTACTGATCCGATTCGAATGCGGTTTTCACAGATGTATTCGTCTTCTTTCAACTTAACATCTGGTGTATAAGAATTTCTTTCCCATTCCTTAAATGGGGTGGGGTAAGAAATTTTTATAAAACAATCACACGCCACGCGAACAACGTTGCGAGTACAACTAGTTTAATAATAAAAATGTTATCTGTTACATTTTAATAGACGTATGAAGTTATCTAACAAACTTCCAATTTAGTCGAAGAAATAAAGCAGAACATCGGCTAAACCTCCGAGATTTGTGCAGTAAGATGGATCGAGATGCAGTTTTTTGCATTCGATTCGTTAGGGCGTCAGGAAGTTTTGTAAACACTTGTTGGATCAGTAGAAGAATGCATTTAAAAAATTCATTCCGAACAGGCGATAAATGAAAAAATTACAACTTATATAGTCCATGTCACCGATTTTGGCCGATGACAGAAATCATACTCGAAGTTAATTTAGAGTTACATCTCTCTCAGATACAGGCAAGTTAGAAATTTAAATGAGGACGTTTGTTTTTTATACAACACTTACGTAACTGCATCTTGTTTCACCGGTAGATAAAAAGTTTTCAATACGGAAGTCTTGACTTAATTCACATTCCTAGTAACCGTCATGTACGGCTCGTTGTTAAAGGGTTGAATTTAATAATTATTAATGTCATATTTTTGTAGATGTCAAACCACACTGATAGTTTCAGAAACTTACGACCTAATTTAGAAAAAAAAAACTCTCCGCCATTGGTAACTTCGATGACAGTTTAATCTTATTTCAGTGGTTTCTAATATCAAATCTGGATTTGCATTCACATGTCACGGACGTCATTTTGACGTATATACAAGTAGAACCAATACGGGGTTAGAATGAAGCGTAGTTTCCAGGTTTAGCTTAGAAAGACTTACTATCTTTGTCTTAGAATAGAAAGAGATACTTTTAAGAAAAATGTCAACACTGGTGAACCTTATTAAGTGCGCTAGTGCAGCTTGCCATTTGTTAAACCTGGCTACTATGCTTCATTTTAACCCCGTATTGGTTCTACTTGCATATACATACGTCAAAATGATTTCTGTTACATGCGATTGCATATCGAGGTATAGTAAGTATTGCTCGAAATGGGTTCAATTTTTGTACTCGGGGGTTTTTGGGGTCACTGAACACAAATATCATGATGCTGAAACTCTTCGTGGCACCTAGTGCCCAGGGTGCATGGTATTTACCTTTTCTCTTGGAGTTTGATGCAAATTCTTTACAAAATCAGTGTACTGGTGATTTTTGGGGTCGCTGAATACGAATATCATGACAGCAAAAGTCTCCAAGACATCTGGTGCTTAGAACGGACCTCGTCTCCAAAAGAATTATGCAAATAAGATACAAAATGAGTTTGCACTAGGTACTAAAGAGTTTTTGGGCTCGCTGAACACGAATATCATGATGCCGAAAGTCTCCGAAGTACCTGGTGTCCAGGGTGGAAGGTACCTACCTCTTCTTCTAAAATTTTATGAGAATTTGTTACAAAATTAGTTGAAACTTGTTATTCGAGGTTTTTGGGGTCAGCCATTAGGACAAAAATCTGTGCCTGAATTTCCCAAAAAAATTGCCACTTATTTACAATTAGACAAGATAGAAACATATACTGGTTATTGTTTTCATCGAACAGGAGCTACTTTATTTGTAAATAATGGTGTTCTCAATATCAAACGTTTAGGAAATCAAGTGCTGATGCTGAAAAATCACTAGACAGTCAAACAAAAATTGCGGGCATGTTAACCCTTGATCAAAAACAACCTATTCCTGGTCCGTCAACATCCAGTACACAAAAATATTCTTTCTTCAATGAAAACCATAAAGAGGGAATAACAATTAATAATGAAAGCCACATAAATTTTTACTTATACGCTTCAAATAGTGGTTAATTTTATGTTAACTATTATAATATTTACCTACCTGGTACCAACCCATTGTTTGCTCTGTTGTTGTTATTGTTACTTGTTACGTGTCTCTTAATAATAAAGTCCACTATAATTAATAAAAATGTATAATGTGTATTCAATCGTTTTTTCCAAAATACCATTCGTTGTTATTATTCTGGAATCTGTAATCGTTACAAAATGTAGTTGGGAACATCTATTGCTTACATTTGAGGTTTTTTTTGTCCTTTCTTTTCGATGTGATAGTGCCTTATCCTTATAGTTTACTTTATTCTTTCTTCGGGTGCCGGATGTTGGTTTTACTTAATATAGATTAATCTTAATATTTTTTACATACATCTATTAACAATGTTCTTGTAAACTAAATCACTTCTGTAGTACAAATAAGATAACCGCCTATAACATTATATTATATATACCTACCTACAATTAAGGCCCCATTTTCCTATCAGGGTTTTCCAAAAAAAGCTTTTCTCTACTCTACTACTAGACAGCAGTGCGTGAAGGATTGAAAGTGTGCGTGAAGTAACAATGTATTTTTTGTACAACTGTCATTAAAAGTGACACTTTTAATGATAGCAAACAATGTTAAAAACGATTGTTTACATAGCAGCGTGTTAAAAATACTTTTAACACGTTGCCATGTAAACAAGTTTACTTTTAACACGGTTTAGTTTACTTTTAACACGGTTTGGTTCATTGTCATTGAAAATTCGCTCGTTTCATTATCAAAATAGGGAAGTTGTACAAAAAACATTGTATGGTATTTGTGTTAAAAGTGATTTTATTTTGTTCGTGAAATTGTTCAATTCGCTCCGCTCATTTCACAAACGTTTTCACTCACAAAATAAAACCTCACTTTTAACACTCAAATCATAAATAACTATTAAATGGGATTTACTTTTTCGCACTGTTTTTGACACACCTTCATATAATCAAATATCCTTAGCATTCGCGTTGTCATGGTGTTGCTATGAGCGCATTAAATTTCAACAAAAGTTATTCTGACAGTTTTGTAGTTTAAATTTTCAAATTTGAATTTGTAATTATTTTTTATTTGTTTATCGTAGATAAAATATTGTATGAAACTGTGCGTGAAGTGCTTTTTGCGCACTTACGCGATATATAGCACTCGCTTCGCTGTTTCATAAATAACTATTATTGCGCATTTTTTAATACTGGGAATTTCCTGTAATTAGTATTAGGTTAGAGAATATCTATTTACTACAGTCAGGTAAATATCTACTCTTATACATACGACATACGTCTATCTTTATTACACAGGATCAAAAAATCTCAACTTCCTATCGTCTCTTTCTTTAATATTAAATAATAATTGAATACCTAAAACCTAGGTGTCTGTTAAGAACTACATTTTAAATATTTAAAAACTTTGGTATCCAAGAAATTATTTTTATATTCTAATATTTATTTTTTTCATATATGAACTTTCAATAGTAAAGGACACCGTGACGGTTTTATTATAGCAGCTTAATAAAAAATAAACAATAGCTGGCCCGGCGAACTTCGTACCGCTGTATTAAATATCAACTGCGCCACCATACGGTGGCCCCATAGGGGCGATTTGGGATTCGTCCCCTTTCCGCTTAACAGGTACCTGAAAAGTTGGGATTCGTACGATGGTCAAAATTTGGATTATCGAAAAAGTTGGTATTCGTACGGCGGTCCCTCAGGTAGATTAGTATATTACGTAACAAGAGTGGTAAGTAGGACATTACGTACGAGTGGAAAAGTTACACGAGTACGTAATGCCTCTTACCACTCGAGTTACGTACTATGCTTTATCTACGACTCAATATTTTAATTTTAATCCAAATATTTGACATCTCTAAATAAATATATGACGTACGTACTGTACTGATATCTACTCCTTTGACAGTAAATGTCATTTATTTTCATTGTCACCATGCAGGGTAAGTAAGCTATAACGCACAGTTGTGCGTAATGAAACGTCATTCCAACATGATGTTTCATTACGCACAACTGTGCGTTATAGCTTACTTACTCTGCATGGTGACAATGAGTATAAATGACATTTACTGTCAAAGGAGTAGATAAAAACTTTTATATACTCGTATTTCTTAAAATATTGCATATTGATTTGCTTCCATTTATTTTATTCGTTTGATGTGATGATCAAATATTATAACATATCGCATTGAAATATTTTTTGTGGAGGGGAAAAACATTACAAAACCATTTTAAATGCATTTTTCAAGATTTATTTATAAATGTACAAAATAAAATATTTAAAAACTATAATAGTGTGAACATAATTTTACAAATTCCAGTAAAGTTATTTAATTGTTATCTAACTGCCAAATTTTTTCTTTTCTATAATTTTCTCGTTTTTGTGTTTTGGTATTCGGTTTTTTCTCTTTAGCAATGCTTTGAAATTGTATATAAGTTTCGCATTGAAAGTTTTTTAACGCCTCTACAAATATAAAAATATTAGGGTGGTTAAAATTAAAAGTTTTGTTTAAATGCGAATGGAACGATTCGCATGCATTGGTGGTTCTCGTTGGTGATGCTGTTTTCGATGCCCAAATCGTAGGTGGAAAAATGGCTTCATCTCCTATATAGACATCTATCAAATAATCTACGAATTTGTCCAGGTGAGAATTTTCAGGTTTCATTGCATTAATTCAAACACGAAACAATCACGAACCCATTCTGGTTTTGTAATTAAAAAAAAATAATATAAGACAAAATAAATATATGATAGGTATATACATATAAGTATAAAAATAATTACAAAATATTTACCCAAATAGAGTAGTCCAAAACAATAGCCCATCCATTTGCCAATTTCTGTCTTCTCCTTGTATTCTTTACTAAGACCAATGTCCTGAATTTTACGCCACCACGCCTGAGTAAGGTGGAATCTACACCGAATAATGTTTATGTTGCTAAATACAATATTCACTGCTTTGTGTATAGCCTGTTTAAAATCTATTACAATATCTTTTGGTTTTCATTGTAACTTTAGTTCCTTACATTTGTTTGCGATTATTTTCAAGCACGTCAAATAAGTATTAGAGGTCTTGTCGGGTAATAACGCAAATATGAGTGGGATATAGTGCCTATTATAATATCCGTGTACGGTAAATAATTACAAAAATGGTTTTGGGCAGTATTTGAATGTACCATCTATATAAAGAGTCGAGCACTGACAAAGATGTTTTAAGTTCGTCACATTTAAAAACATAACTATTTTCGAATCACAATTATTTGCCATTACAAAGTCTTCTCCCCTACTGGTACTAACTTGAATATTTTCCAGCCACAAATGAGTTTCTTCAAAAGTTTTCGGTATCTTTGGCTATTGTTTTCTTTTCTGTCTATAAATGGTATCCTTTACACGTTTTATGTCATCAACATTAACATTTTCACTATTCACATTTTTTAAGACGGAATGTAGAATCTTTTTCGGTGTTTGCGTAATATCTACAGAAAATTTTGTTTAGCTGCTACTGTTATATAATGTTTTTGTAGCTATGCCTCACTTAATTCTTCATGGTTATGAATCGTGTTCTTACTATTCGACACCAAACACTCCTCACCAACAGTATAGATTACAGCTTTCCACTGTGGAATTCGACATCGCCACTTTATCTCACCAGACATTAACTTGCTAGCAAAACTAAATTTAAAATTATTCACAATTAATTGCGTATTACCACGTTCAGAAACACTTTTAACGATATTGAAATTCTCCATTCTTTCGATCTTACTTCCAGAGAGACAACAGTTTACTGAATGAAATAATTTATTTCTACTCATGCATAAACCTTCAGCCCTTCTCAGAAACAATCAATTAGGTACTTATTTAGGAATAACCCACTATTTTCGTATGAAGTAAAGATTTAAGAATAGTACCTACTTAGAAGTGTATTAAATATATCAATCATAGCAATGGAATCTAACCATTGGGACGAGAAGATACAGGTAAACAATAATTCCTACCTTGATTTTATGATCGGATTATCGGACGAATCGCAACTTAACCTTTTTAATCCCTTCGGACGAATCCCAACTTAGCAGGTATACGCTTATTGCAACCTTTCTAATAAGACGGGATTATCGGACGGATCCCAGTTTGCCCCTTCATAGTACTTAGTTAAGTAAGGATTGCTTGTTTCAATATATGAGATATCAACTGCGCCAACTTACAGCGTCATAGTGCTTAATTTATTTTCTTTTTTCCGCAATTTTTTAGAATATTTTCCATTTTACCTTAATTTCCCGTTTTTCTAAATATTTACAAATTAAAAAACAGCGCCATCTGCCGGGTATCTGTAACCGATTAAGAAAAGGACCTTTACTTGAAAGACTGTTTTTAGGTTATTTGTTCTAGAATATTCTTACTCTTTTTAGTATGTACTAATTAGGTTCAATTATGTTTCTCATCAATTCTCGAATCTTCATTTGTTCTATATAAGGGGATGTATAGGCAGTTAAGGGAAATTCAAATATTTAGAATAGTTCATTGTATTGTCATCAGTTTAAACGTTATCCAGCAGAGTTCTGTGTATCTTAACAATTTTTGTGAATAAATTGTGTTAAAGTCCCCATAAGTGTTTCAATGCTTTGTATTGGAATATTAAATTGTCGTTTTTTTTTCTATTTTCCGGTACTTATGTTTCGCACCGTTTAAACCTTTCCTAAACTTTCACAAATATTTCATGATCAAAATGAACTAAATCGGTCACTGGCGAGTTTGCGCAATGAATAATTTAGAAATTTAAACACAGCGCCATATACCGGATGTTTACCCAACCTAGATATCAAACAGTGTGATAGAGAGTTATATCAAGTCATTTACACGGCCGTCGATTAGGAATTCGTAGAACTAATACAATAAATACACACTACTATCAGTAAAAAATTAATAAAAAAAACTGTTTATAGTGAACCAGATACTAAACTTAAAGATAAGCACAGAAGAGGCACTGAAGAATTTTAGTAATACATAAATACAAGACCATGATTCAATAGTTAATACCTACATAACTTAAAATTAATTTTAAATAAGTCTTGACCGAGAGTCCCGTAAATAAAGATATCATTTTCTCATTCAATTTAATAAAATAAAGTGAAATTAAATGAATGATTTGAATTCATTTAATAAACTAGCACCCATAAATCCTAATAATATGTATATGCAAACATAATAGACTCGTTTATAAGTTCAAGTCGGTGGTGTTAATTCTTAAAGTAGCTCCTAAAAATGTGAGAAATAGCTCGTTCGATTCGGAAAAGCGTCCAGAAAAAGATATTCAAAAAAATACAAAAGTTATTGACAGATGAAAATAACGAAAAGATTTTTAATCATAACTCTAAATATATTAAAAATTTAGACATTTTTAAAAAAGATCCTAAAAGAACATGATATTTTCGATAAAAAAGTTATGATTTTCCGGACTTTTTTTGAATTTTTTTCCTTTGTCAGGATTTTTTTAAGAATGTCTAAATTTGTAATAATTTTTGATTTATGATTGAAAAACTAAAAAGCATTGTGTGGTTTTATGAAACCACGGTAAAAGTGAAACGTTACATGTCGTAGCTACTTACGCAGTCGAAGTTCGTATTAATACGAATAGGTAGAATTGTTTTCATTAGCAGATCTGCTCACTCCCGTACATTTTTGTATTAAACTATAGGCGCCGCCTACTTTATACTTTATACCTACTCGGCCGTCGACCGACATGCGACATGCACTAACACAGACCAAAAAACGATGTAATAAACGTTTCACTTTAAAAACCTTTTCTTATAATTTTGTCTGTTTTTAACTTTTATACGCACTGCTTAGCAATACCTTTTTCTAGACGCCATTGTGAATCGATGAGGTATTGCACAGATTTTTAGGAGTATTGAATATTCTTAGTCGTTACTTGATGAAAATCCATATTCAAAGAATATTAAAATACTAAATGTATTGAGATTTTCACAATTTTTATTTAATGTATGACGCGTTTCACTATTTTATAGCTTCTTCAGATACATTTAAAATTAAAAAGTTATGGTAAAAATAAAATGAAATAATGGCATGACATAATGACATAATGATGGTCGAAAGACATTGTATAAATAAACTGAAATAAAACAAATGTACTACAAATTGCAATAAGGACAAAGTTAATAATAATAAATTTTTACGATAGTAGTAATATATACAGGATTAGTACATAGACCTTTGTGTAAATAAATTTAATAACGGTGAATTATTTAATTCTGTTTGATCATTCAGTAATGTATCAGAGTGTTTACGTTTATTAATTTCTAGACTTTCTAATAAATTTAATTTAAAACCTTTATTTTCTTGGTGTAAAATATCAAAATTATTATTAAAGTTATGGTTTTCAGAAATTAGATGATTTGAGTACGTAGAATCAGTTTTTTTATTAAGGAAGCTTCTGTTATGTTCTGTAATACGCTTTTTAAAAGTTCTACCTGTTTGTCCTATATATACTTTATTACAAGAACCACAACTAAGTTTATATACACCCGATTTTTGATCTTTTGAATTTTTAGTTTTATTGTTCTTAATGTATTTCCCTATTGTATTATTGGTTTTATATGAAATTGTAAAATTTTGTTTCATTAAAAAAGATTTTAATTTAGTACTACTTTTACCTAGATATGTTAAACTTTTGTATTGTTTAGTTTCTTTTATGTACGGATAAACTTCCTGGATGGGCTGTTTATAAGCTTTTTTAGAATAATGTTGTCAATTAATTTGTGGTCGTAGCCATTATTAACTGCTATTTGTTTGATAATCAAATATTCTTTATTATATTTATTTTCAGTTAAAGGTGTATTCAATAATCTATGGATCATACTATTATATGCTGCGTGTTTATGTTGAATTGGATGAATAGAAGTATTGTGGATAGTTATATCTGTATGGGACGGTTTATGAAATATAGAAAATTCATGTTTTTTATTTACTCTATTAATTGTTAAATCCAAGAAGTTTATGTTATTTTCATCTTCTAATTCTATAGTGAAATTAATTTTAGGATGTATATTATTAATGAACTCAAGAAAACTATTTAATTGTCTGTTTGTACTAAATTAAAATCTTTTTAATGAAACAAAATTTTACAATTTCATATAAAACCAATAATACAATATATATAGGACAAACAGGTAGAACTTTTAAAAAGCGTATTACAGAACATAACAGAAGCTTCCTTAATAAAAAAACTGATTCTACGTACTCAAATCATCTAATTTCTGAAAACCATAACTTTAATAATAATTTTGATATTTTACACCAAGAAAATAAAGGTTTTAAATTAAATTTATTAGAAAGTCTAGAAATTAATAAACGTAACCACTCTGATACATTACTGAATGATCAAACAGAATTAAATAATTCACCGTTATTAAATTTATTTACACAAAGTTCTATGTACTAATCCTGTATATATTACTACTATCGTAAAAATTTATTATTATTAACTTTGTCCTTATTGCAATTTGTAGTACATTTGTTTTATTTCAGTTTATTTATACAATGTCTTTCGACCATCATTATGTCATGTCATTATTTCATTTTATTTTTACCATAACTTTGTAATTTTAAATGTATCTGAAGAAGCTATAAAATAGTGAAACGCGTCATACATTAAATAAAAATTGTGAAAATCTCAATACATTTAGTATTTTAATATTCTTTGATTTTTAGGAGCTTTATCAAAAATTAAAACCGATTTGAACTCGTGCACTAGTCTACAAATTGTGTTTGATTTTAAATTCAAATTGAAACGTTACTGGAACACGCAAGCCCTAATACTTACGAGGTTTTAAAATATATTATTTGCGTTTTTAAACTATTTTTAAGAACATAGTAGTTACCAAGTTACCATATCACTTATTCTCTCGCTTATTCTCATATTTTGATTTATCAGAAACTCTTTTATCAATTGAATATAAGGTTACTTTTAACATGTAGTTAAAGTGCGTGTTGTTGAAAACAAATTTTTTTATTCGAATATAAATATTATTTATTACAGCACTGTATATTATAAATATATGAATGAGAACTTTTATTTTATTTATTTTAAAGATAATCATTTAAAATTTATAAGTGGCCTATTACGGCTTGACAATTTTCGACATTTTTCTTTGCTTTGCAATTAACAAAGAAATTTATTAGAAATAGCTAACTTTACAGAATTGGTTTAGAAAGCAGTCAAAGAAGGAATCAAAGCATTGTAACACCGATGTTGCAAGTTTATACGTTTACGAAGAGATTTTGAACAGATATTAAATGATTGTACATAATATTATATCAATACTATACCTCGAGGCCCAATTGTCCGGCAGTGACGTCGTTGTTACGTAAATGCAAGTGGAACCAATGAATGCTAGTTGCCATGTTTAACTAAGAAAGCTTTACTATCTTTGTCTTATTAACGCGCAATAGAAAGAGATACTTTAAAAAAAATGTCTAGCGGCACTAGCGCACTTAATAATGCTCTCCAGTGTTGACATTTTTCATAATGGGATGTATGGGCAATTAAGGGAAGTTCAAATAGTTCATTGTAATTGTAAAACTGTTTACACGTTATCCAGCGGAGTTCTTGTGTATCTATAAGAATTTTGGTAAATAAATAAATTGTGTTAAACTTCCCATAAGTGTTTCAAATTGGTGTTATGTGAGGGGGTAAAGATACAAGTATGCCTGGATAGAAGATAAATAAACTATTGGTGGCTGAGTTCACTATTGTTGAGTAGGCTCCGTGAATACCACGTGAGTAATACTTTGAAACCCTGACGCTGTGGAGTTCACAACTTTCCCAGCTGTCGCAACGAATCACGAGTCAACAAGAGGAGTTATCACAACGAATGACCAGCGAAAAGGAAAACAAACGCAACGACTTTTACAGCTGTCACAACGAATCACGAGACAACATCAGGAGCTATCATTCCGAATGACGAATTAGCAAAAAGAACAGACCCAATAATTTCCCTGGCTGCAAGAGAAGCTATCGCAACGAATTACGAGCCAGCAAGAGGAACAGACACAACAGCTATCCCAGTTGTCTACACTACCAGAAAAGTTATCCAGTTTGTTCTCCCAGCAAATATCGCATCTACGTTCCGAAATGTACACTCTTCGTGACGAACCAAATCACCAAGTGGCCTACTTGCGAGAAGAGATCCAGCAAATGCAGTCCGAGATAGAGAAGCTTAAATGAGAACTGGAAAAGGAAAACAAACACAACGACTTTTCCAGCTGTCACAACGAATCACGAGACAACAACAGGAGCTATCACAACGAATGACGAACCAGCAAAAAGAACAGACCCAATAACTTCCCTGGCTGCAAGAGAAGCTATCGCAACGAATTACGAGCCAGCAAAAGGAACAGACGCAACAGCTATCCCAGTTGTCTACACTACCAGAAAAGTTATCCAGTTTGTTCTCCCAGCAAATATCGCATCTACGTTCCGAAATGTACACTCTTCGTGACGAACCAAATCACCAAGTGGCCTACTTGCGAGAAGAGATCCAGCAAATGCAGTCCGAGATAGAGCAGCTTAAATGAGAAATGGAAGCTTGTCGTCGAAACCTAACCATCCACCACGGCGACGGAGATAGGAGATGCAGAAAGGATGGAAACCTATCACCTAGACGTCGAACGACGAGGATACGGGAAGACGAACCAGGTACGAATGACGATAAAACCCCCGACCTTCGACGGGAAGACTTCCTGGTCAAATTACCTAAAACAATTTGACGCAGTGGCCAGAGCAAATGGATGGTCACCCATTGTTCCTAACCATGGCTTTGCGAGTCGAGGCTTTAGACGTATTGACAATAGATGAGATTGACAATTTGAAATGAAAACTTAATTGAACCGCCTTAAAAAAAGAAAAATACACTAAAAAAAGCCAGAAAGATAATCTTTATTTCTTAAAAAAATTAAAAGCATAATATTTCCTTGAAGTCGGCTCCAATGGCAAATTACCCTCTGTATTAATCTTAGCTATTAAATCTAGATTTCGAATGTTAGTAACTCAAATCCAATGTATACTTTTTCTTTAGCAATTCTAATAATAAAGATAAAAATATTAAAAAAAGAATTTTACATAAAGAAAGTGTTAACATAGGTAATTGAAATTTTATTACAAAAATATTCGACTCTTACACTTTTTTATTCATGAATATATAACATTTAATTCATTCATTTATTCATAAGTCTGTATGAAATGTCTGTAGTATCAAGTTATAACTTGGGAATAAATTTGCAAAAGTCATGTTTATACAATGTTTTTTTTTATGCTGTTGTTAAATATTCTCACAAAAGTTAATAAATGATTTTTGTTTTAGTCAAAAGAAAAAATGATGCGAGGTGTAAGGAGGGGGTGCGTTCGGTTAAAAGGTGCGGTCATCGGAATTGATGACGAAGACGACAGTACATTTACTGTTACCGTAGATCATAAGACCTTCCATTTTCAAGCCAGAGATGCAGAAGAAAGACAAAAATGGGTACACGCTTTAGAAGAAACTATTATCAGGCATGGGAATAGGGTAAGTTACAAAATTATAAAATAAACGTTTAAAAAAGTCTACAAACATTACTAAAAAGGCCCTAGCAGTTCAACTCCGAGTTACTGTTTCGTTTAAAAACAAAACAACAAATTTTTTGACATTGGATTGTAGATTGTAGATTATAAGTGGGGTCAATTGGGCGCTTAGAATGTCCGTTTGTAATATGATCAGGTTCCAAGAAGACCAGCCATAGATATTTAAGTCATTGGCAAACAATTAGTTCGCAGTTACAGATAATATGTTCAACCGTTTTATTTGGCTCCGCTAGAAATTGGCGAAGGATAAAATAGCGCAACACCTGGAAAACTGCGACAAAATAGCGCTGGATTAAATAGCGCAATATTTAAATAATGTGGACAAAATAGCGCCGGAGACAAAACAGCATGCGATTAAATAGCGCCGGACAATTTTATCTTGGGAAGAAAGAGCGCAACAAAATTTCTAATTTTGTAGTAGGTTTGCGTCGCACTGAAATTTTTCAAAAGTCATTCTCGTCCATCTATCATGGAATTTTTTCCATCTCAAAAAGGTGGAAGAATCTTGTTTTACGAGGGCTACCGATATTGCAAAGACAAAGCGAACGCCACTGGTTCAGTTTATTGGCGGTGTTCGCAAAAGGGCTGCAAAGGGCGGTTGCTAGTGTTAGAAAATTCTAACAAACCCACTTCCAAAACGAGCCATTATCACCGACCAGTGCCTGCAAAAAAGGAAGTCGCACATGTGAAGCACCAGATTAAGGATATGGCAACCAACAAGTTCTCATTTGAAACCCAGACAGATAGTTCAAGAGGCTACTGGAGCCGCTTCAGAAGAAACCGCCGTCCTCTTGCCATCATATGAGGCTTCTCGAAAATATATTCAAAGAGTCAGAAGCAAAGCGACGAAAACTTGTGGAAATTTTACATGTCGCGGAGATATTGTCATAGGGGGACAAGAAACCAGTTCCGAGAGAGGTGAAAATTTCTTATTTTCAGACACGGGTCTAGGCGACAAACAAAGAATTATAATTTTTGGAACTCGGGGAAATTTAGATCTCCTCAAGGAATTTCCCCATTGGGTGGTAGACGGGACTTTTAAGACGGCACCTCCGTTATTCCAGCAACTATTTACCGTTCACGCAATTATGGACGGCGGTAAAGCGATTCCGTTGATCTTTGGGCTGCTACCCAACAAGCAAGAACAAACATATGTTACATTTTTTCAAAGTTTAAAAAACCTAGAACCGAACTTGAATCCCGAAACCGTGTTAGTGGACTTTGAAATGGCGTCGTTGAACGTCTTACGAAAATGTTTCGGTCCGGCTGTCAGAATAGTAGGCTGCTTCTTTCATCTAGGCCAAAACTTATGGAGAAAATACATATGCTGGCTGAATTAAGGCGTCTTTTAATGCACCCTTGAGCTCAGAAGTCTATTCGAAAATCATAGAAGTGTTTTCCAGTGCTATTGAAAAATTAGATTAGTACTTTCTGGTATTTTAGACACAATAAGTGAGGGCTCCTTTTTTAATTTGGAACGATTTCATTTCGAGCAAACTCACATTCAATAAAATACCATTTAGTGACATTAAAAACAAAATGGCGAATGAAAATACCTATGTTTTTAGTGCTAACTAGCCTACTAAAACCATCTGCTTTTTTTGGATTTAGTAAACTGTACGAGGGTCAAATTATTTCAGTAACTCATAACAAAAGATGGTGACGGCTAGGAAGAGTCAGTACTGTACGTAAGAACATATAGATTACTAAGGAGAGAAAATTGTCAAAATTAATCGACCAAAATATATTTATGTCAACCCTTTGATAGCTACAGTGTTACCACATCCCGAAATTACAGCAGCAACCCTCGTATTTACAAAGAAGTCCGATTTTAATAATTCTTTTTTAATTATGTAGGGTATATATCAAAGTTAGTCCCTTTGCTTTCAACCTTTTTTTGCGCTTATAAATTAATTCTTTTACATATCTTTTTCTCATTCGAACAACATTTTTAATATTTCTATGTGTGTTGAATATACCAAAAGCCTGTATTTAAGTATTTATAGTACAACAAACAATATAGCCAAAGTAAAATTTTACTACAACAGTTAATAGCTAAAGTCAGATAGTAATTAAGTTAGTAATTGAGTAAAATAAGCCACAAAAAAATATAAAATAAAAACTTTTTAGCAAAAAAATTGATCGGCTAAAAAAACTGAAAAGCGTAAAATGTTTTTGGATATTACTACATTTTTTTCTTTTATTTGGACCCTAAACCCAAATTTTCCTTTTGACTACATAACTCTGAAACACCCGGCATATGCCACCCGTAATTACACTGACAAATCATGATTTTGTTTTTGTGCCGTCCAATGTTAAAATAAAATCAGGTAAACTGGTAAAATAAATTTTAAATTTACTAACAGGAGATGATCAACAAAAAAAAAATGTTACAAATTGTTCATCCAATTTAACAAAATAAGGTTTTTGTATCTCACTTCAGCTTAGGAACGGAGTCAACCGTATACCAGGCTGAGGTATTCGCCTTACTAAAGGCTGCCGACCACGCCCACGCCCGAGGCCGTGGCTGGAGAGGGGAGAGGATAACTTTCTTCTCAGACACTGCTGGCCTTAAAACAATTCCGGATTAGTTCCAAGCTGATCTGGGAGTGCATACAAAACCTCAATGAACTGGCTGGAGACAGCAGGGTCTTCTTGGAGTGGGTGCCAGGGCATAAGGGTTTTGAAGGTAATGAAATCGCGGACCTTCTGGCCAAGAAGGGAGCGGACACACGATTCGTTGGTCCAGAACCTGTATTGGGACTGCCTAGAGCCTGGGGTAAGGACCAAAGTCAAGAACTGGGTCTGGGAAGAGTCGACCAAACACTGGAGTAATACTGTAGGACTGAGGCACTCGAAGCTGACGCTCAAAGGATACTCCAAAAAACTGACTTCTGACATACTGAATCTTGGCAGGAGTCAGATAAGAGTACTGGTGGGCCTGCTCACTGGGCACGGACCATTCAGACTACACCTTCGAAGGATGGGGATTCTGACACCCACCTCGTGCCGATTGTGCGCCACGGACGATGAGACGGCAACTCACATTCTATTCGAGTGTGAAGCCTTGGACCATAAACGGTTCCTCATCTTTGGTGAAACAAACTCTAAATCCAATCACCACCTTGAGGAACTAGTCACAGGACTCAAATCTCTTATAAAGGGAACTGCCCTGTGGCAACAGTAATTCAAGGAACTTGGGACACCTGGATTCAAGCCTACCTGGAGATCAGCGTGGTGTTGATTTTCAGCTGAACAAACTAGAGTCCTGCACGCATCGGTTGCATGTAAGGACTCCTGGTGCCGAACCTGGTCACAATATTCCCATAGGAAGCAGTGCTTAAAACATGGGGCTCCACAGGAGTGACCATGCCAGGTTTATTTAGATTAGATTAGATCTCAGGTAAGAAATAAATGTTTTTATTGAAAAATACAAGAGTTAAGTTGTATATTCTATAACAAATATATACTTTCAATAAATTCTACAATAGTATATTGTAATACAAGTGTTACAATGACAGAGGTTTCGTAGTACGAGTTCAGTTTGTGAAACGAACCGCGAAGCGGTGAGTTTCGCAAAGAACGAGTACTACAAACCGTCATTGTAACTCGAGTGTTACATACTATTTTTTATAATGAACTTTTAAAAGTATAAAAAATATATAAAATGAGAGTTTTTCGAAATATTTATTTATGTTGGCAATCTTGACACTTTTGACACTTGTCAGTTTTAATGATTTTAAATTTGAATGTTTGTCAAATTTGTATAAAATATTCCGAATTTAGCAAATAACGCTGATAATGTAGTTAATAATTTAGTACAACATACTTTTTGATTTACTACCTGAACTCTTTCGTTGACAATCAGTACAGTGCAACCAATTGTGTACAACAAAAAGTTACCAAAAACAGTGTTACAATGAATCTATTTCGATACTGTTTTTAGTGTCGAAATAGAAACTTTGTGAACGTGAATTATAAAAAAATATTTGTTAAACTTTGTCCCACATTGGTTGTAGATGTAAAACTAGCATTAGAATTGCAGATGTGCATTAAAATATATTCCAAGATCTGTTTTTTAAGTGACTGCATGCTTTATTCTCTTTTTGTTCCGATTTGAAGTGCTTTTATTTTTACAATGTTAAACATATGGATGAAGTATACGGCTTTTTCGTTATATTTCTTTTCTTGAAAGAAATATGCAGGTTGTTATAAAAGTTTTCGTAACGGAGTGGAAACACTTGAATGAAAGAATCTTCTCAAGTTTTTTTTAGTGGACAATGTGATATAGTAGTGTTTTTGTGTATATAAGTAGGTATATATTTTCGTCTATGATTCACATTTTAATTGCCAAAATACAAGATATTTCACTTAATTTTTAGAAGAAAATACCTTAACACAGATTTCTTCAATCAGGAAAACAATATTAGTCTCACGAACTTCGAATTTGGAATAAACTCCAGAAAAATAAAGTGTAGGTGATAAAAATAAAAGATAGTTTAACTTGAAAAACTAAGAAAGAAGCTTTAAAATGATTAATTGACGAATACATTTGTAAAATATACTTATCAGATAATCACAACTAAGGCAGAAAACCACGAAAAACGTGGAACGTGTGAAATAAAATCTTGAACAGCAGGAAGAAAATGTGAAAAGATAGAAAAGAATTAAGAAAATAGGATAACAGTTATATTTATAACACTTATTGTACAATAAACAGAATAACGAATATCCCATAAAGATTTTTGAAATTTAGAAATACATAACCGGTAGCACCTTTAACCATTCGACCACAGATGTCTTAGCACTTGGTCATCGTTTTATCTTGTCGCATAGGACACTTACTCAATTTCTCCTTAAGCACATTTTAGAAATTACTGAAGAAGAGCTTATCGACAGTTGAAGTCTGTTTTTTTGTGCCCTATCTTATATACTAAGTGGCATAGAAATCTGAACACCCAGTAAACCTATTGATATGGATTTTTCTTCATGGGTGCACGTTCTTTCAATGAAGTGTTGGAACGGGATACATGATTTTTAAATTGGTTGTCTAGATTTAGTATAATTTTTATGTAGATGTTTTTTGATAAAAATTAGTTTGTTTTTGGGTTGCTACGTTGTTAAGAGGGATGATTATTGATTAGATTGTCAAAGATTGTAATTTTGAAAAAGTCAGTAAAAATAAATAAAGTTAAAATTTTTTATAGAATTTGATTAAAAATAGAATGAATATCAATATTTAAATTAAAATAAAAAGACTAGAAGAAAAATATCATAAGAAGAGTTTATAAATAAGTAAAAATAAAATTATTGGACATAAACCTGAGAAGATAGCAGGTACAGAAAAGCATTGAGGTCAGGGCTGGAAAGTGGTAGGAGGAGATAAAAGGCAGGAAATAGAAAGTATTGGAGCAGAAAGAAGCAGCGAATAGGAAGAAATCAGAAATTTGAAGGTATAGAGAAAGGGTTGAAGAACAGAAAAAGGAAGTAGAGTAGAAAGAAGAGGAAGAAAAGAAAATTTTATATTTATATTTTTTTGTTGTAATTTATTTTAGGACAATCAATTTGAAAATCTTGAATCCACGACCGAGAATTTTATTGAAAAAGGGTGTTCCGGAAGGAGGATCCATTTCAATATTTTTATTTTAGTAATATTTCGAATAGTTATTTAGGAAGCCCTAATTAGCTAATGATTAAATTTTCTATCCAATCCAATTAAAATTAAACCCAGTTTAATTGTTTTTACCTCTAATAATGGGTTGATACACCACGGTGTGTTACACATTCATTAATGCATCTAGGCGTAGGCCTATCGAGGATAACTCAGGAGATCTTGGAGGGTCATGGCAACACTTTAATTTCAGCATGGTCAAAGTAGCCTAATGTTACTCTTGCTATATGAGACCGGGCGTTATCTTGTTAAAAATTTGAGTTTATGAGTGTCCTGAGATATTGCACGAGAAGAGGCTCGACAATTTCTTGGACATAACGCTGTGCAATCATGTTACCTCTAATAAATACTCGAGGTGATAAAGACCCATAGAAGATTGCAATTTCCACCAACACTGTTATCAACATGTCAACAAAAAACTGAGGATCGCGGTCTTCACCACGCCGCGCCTTCTTACTCTTGTCCGTCCATCCCACGTGCCTAGTGACAAATCGAGACACCTCACCAAAGACTTTTGTGTTCCGTTCCTGGTCCCACAATCACCGTTCTCTACACCACTCTAGTCGATTGCATCGATGTTTTGAAGTCAGAACACCCAATGTGGACGGTATGAAAAAAGTTTTGAAACTACTAAATACTTCTCCAAACCCCTGATTTGCAATTGAAATAACATTAAAGGTACAAAAAAGTGACTTAAATATTTAAACTGTCAATTTGACAAATAAAGCTATGTGCTCGAGGAAGAATTGTGTGAGTGTCCTAAACGACATAAGTCTAATCAAAAACGCTCACCGTTAGATTTAACGGTGACCAAACAGTTATAAAGACGTTTCTGGCTATAGGTAAAGGGTAAAGTGGTAAAGTCCGCCGGGTGCGACATTTTTTCCATTTCACTTTAATAGCAAGCAGCAAGCACTTCGTGTTTATCTTATTTCTAAATTGTAGAAATCCTGTAGAAAGTGTTATACTTGTTTCATTTTGATATTAAAATACTGAAATTGCCTAATGTAATATTTCAACGATTCGATTTAATAAAACCGATCCATATCATTTTTTTCTTCTACTGATATTATTCTTAAAAAAATAAAAATTATGAATGTATGAAACTTTCAAACTCTACGCACATAAAAAATACACATATATAAATTTTAAGGTCAGTGATTAATAACCTTTGCAAGTATGTAATAGCAGACAGACGTCATTAAATGTATTATTTAGAATTATTTTGTATAATTATGGCAATACGTAGCTAATTGTATATTCCGGAAACTGAAATCTATTGTTCATTGAACTTTTCTGTTATGTTTTTCTTCCTTTAAAATAAATAGTGAAACAACCACTAAAACGCTACAGAAAAAAGAAAAAGAGGTGTTCTATACAATGTTGATGTTATTTTTTTTGTCAGTGTGTCATATTTTAAAATTTATTTGGCTGATAACTTTGCAAAAAAAGTTAAAGTACCATTCACTTGAAGGTTTAAAATCAATTCAAATATCTGGTATGGATCTAGAATGGAAACATTCAGAAAAATATCTAGTTATTCACTTTATGGAAGCAACTCATAGAAAAACCTGCCGAGAAAGCAATACCGGCTCTCATTGTGTGCAAAAGAGTAGTAGGCAGATCCTGGGGCTGTAACCCAAGAAGACTGCAGTGCATTTACACCATGATGGTGAGACCCATCATTAACTATGGAACAGTTGTATGGTCGGATTAGATGAATGTATAAACAGCAAGGAAAACCCTTACAAAAGTACAGCGATTAGCGTGCGAATGAATGATCAATGAAAACCTACCCTAAAACATCAATGGCGGTGTTATTACACCTGACACCACTGTAGTGGTAAGGAGTGTCGTAATGCGAATTCTCTTTGGGTTTTGTAAAGAGGGAGTATGAAGAAGGTTGGAAAATAATTTCATAAAATACTTCACCCCACTTTCTCCTCATGCAGGTGTTGCGGAAAGCATAAGGAAACTCATTTTCATCTCCTAATACCCCATCCAGATACTCGCGAGGTGCTTCCTAGAGGCTCTCGATACGAGTCTTGACGAGTGGAGGCTGCCGGAGTGCTAGTCATCCACATTCTAGATTTTTTCATTCATTGATGTCACATAAAAAGCTAAAACCATATTGGTTTATAAATACCATTTATAACGGCGCGGTTTTTAATTGAAGCTTTTTTCTTTCTCAGGTGCCATCGCATTTAATGATGTTTTTTAGTTTTTAATTCCTGTACAGGTATATTTAATTCTTTGCTTAATCAATCCCAAGCGTCATTTACTTTATTTTTATCCTTGTGGTATGAATTTTTTAGAATCCAAATGATGGGTTTCATTTGATACAGCTCCATAAATTTGGTATAACACAACTGGTTATTCCACTCAGCACTGATAAAGAACGCGATTGCCTTTACTCTGCAGCAGTTAATAACAAAGTGAGCAAATGCGAGAGTGTGGTTGATTGAGTTGATTCTCTCGCCGCACCCTTTCGCCTCCTTTGACTCTCACTCGAAAAACCGACACAAAACGGAGCGATAACGAAGGGATACGAGAGTATTATACCGTCCTCACTCTCGCAGTCTCGTTTTCTCGTGTAGCTTCGTGGAGAGTCTGGATGAGGCATAACAAAATGCTGCGCATGCTCAAAAAAAGTATGTTTACACACCAGCTTGAAGAAGAGGAACTTAACCCGGTTTATATTCCCAAATCCCAGAATTCCTTAAAAAACTGATCAGAAAAGGTACTATAGAACGAGTATCAATCGTATGGCGGAAGGAGGGGGCAAAATAGGTCGAAAACAGTAACACCTGCTTCATTTATTTACTAGTATTTGGGAGATTCTTATATACTGCCATTGCAAATTTTTGCTGCGGTGTAATAAAATATGTTTTTGAATTTGAAATAAAAAATATTAAACAAGGTGCTTTTTTCGTGGTAGCCGATGTCTTTTTTTGGATTAAAATTATCAATACCCTTAGGGCGCTTAATCTTTAAATATTATCGCGTATCTTACTATATATTAACAGATCCTTTCAATAATAGATTATCTTAACGGATCCTTCCATTAAAGTAATAAAATTTATTTTTGTTTACAGTTGCGTTATGAAACCCACCATCCTTCGCCTACCATAAAAGATTTTGATAATCGAGTATCTGAAGCAGATGCATATCTACAACTAATGATTGACCAAACTAGGGTAAGTTGTAGATTTAAAATTTTATAGATCTTTTAACAGAATACATGGCAAACAGTAAATGGAATACACGAGGATGTATTTAAACATTCTTCTAAATATTTTGTGCCGCCAATTTATATTGTCTTCTTAAATATTTTAATCTTTTTTTCTTTTGATTTTCTTGTTTTGACACTGTTTTTTAGTTTTCTTATATATTGTGTTAATTAAAAAACCTATGAAAAGAAAGCAAGGCTATAATATATAAGCTTTTTTGTTCATTATTAGATCTGGTTGTCGAAAGCTCGGAAAGAGTTAATTCAGCATATTTTTTATATTTGATCCGATTTTGTTTGGCATTTTTAAATTTAAAAGACTGCCATTGATGAATTTGACTAATCTATCAACATTGGTAAAATAAGCAAGAGCCATTATCAAACATATTCAATTATTTTTTATTTTAAGCGACAAGAAGGTCCCCATTTAATGTAAACTGATACGATGATATAATTATATATTGAGTTAAACAAGATCGATTCCTTGAAGACAATATTACGTTACCAGAAGAGTAAGAGCAACTTATTATAAGTGTCAGTTTCAAGTTAAAAAAGTCGTGCAATAAAAGGACACCATGGAAAATGGTCTTTGGGTAAATAATGCTGAAATTTTTCAGAGAGCAAGGTTTCAGCATTTTGATTAAAAATCTCAATGGCAGTCAGGTCAAAAAACCTCATTCAAGGTCAGTCCAGGGTCATATAGAGAACACCGTAAAAAAATGAGTACATTTTCGATATCTCTGATCACGAATCCGTAGTTCGTTCGACATAGAAACTCCACCAAGAGGTTATTTAAGGTCATTTGAAGGTCAAGTAGAGAACACATCGTTGACAAAATGTAAAAAAATACATGCGTATATTTTTGAGGTCCCTAAGCTTACGAAGACGAAAATCTTCGTAATCTTTCCAGATTCTAAAGATCTAATGCTGACCTTGATCCTGGCGGTCATTTCAAAGTCAAAGCGAGTTTTTTAATGGGAACCTACTCTATCGACTCCGTAGATATAAAAAATGTGAGCCGTCACGGGACGCCTGGCAGATGTGAAACATCGACATTATTGTGTAAAAGTAATATGCAGAAAAGAACAGATTGTGATAGGAACTAAATATGTCATAATGATAAAATAAAATATTACGATTTTTTCCAGATAACGATGACTATTTATTGAATAAATTTAAAAAGTGATTTCGTTTAGCTTTTTATTTAATTGCCTTAAATTCAATAATCTTAAAAAAGGAAATTATTAAAACACAAATTTATATAGAAGTACGTTACTATATTAATATAATTGTAGTTACTTCATAATTTTAGTACAAACAAAAAGCGATACTAAATAAAAAATAGGAAAATGATGAATTTAACTATGAATACAACTTTATCGTTGAATAACTTTTAAACGGTATTTAAATGGGAAATGTATTATGATTTAGGCACGGGTTAATGTGAATATTAAGGGCTGGTTAAGGTCTGATAATTTTTGTTAGGTCATAATCTAAAAATTTGATGGGTGTTTGGAGAACAAAACCAAATCTGGGAAATAACGGACACCCCAATGTATATAGAGTACTCACTCATTTTTATTCATATTTTTTCATCACTTTCTTTATTAACACTTTGTTTATTCATATTTAAAACTAAATACACAAATTTTACGCGGACAACTATATGACAACTATTCACCAACAATCTATTTTGATTGACTAGCTGTCAATTTTACAGGTCAGCAAAATATGTAGGTATGGTCCATTTCACCGTTTTTGGCCGATGACAGAAATCATACTCGAAGTAAATTTAGAGTTACATCTCTCTCAGACACAGGCAAGTTAGAAATTTAAATGAGGAAGTTTGTTTTTTAATACAACACTTACGTAACTGCATCTTGTTTCACCGGTAGATAAAAAGTATTCAATACGGAAGTCTTGACTTAATTCACATTCCTAGTAACCTTCATGTACGGCTCGTTGTTGAAGGGTTGAATTTAATAATTATTAATGTCATATTTTTGTAGATGTCAAACCACACTGATAGTTTCAGAAACTTACGACCTTATTTAGACAAAAAAAACTCTCCGCCATTGGTAACTTAGATGACAGTTTAATCTTATTTCAGTGGTTTCTAATATCAAATCGGCCAAAAACGGTGAAATGGACTATATATTATGTTGCCTATACAAACAATCATTTTTATATATATAGAATAGATAGTAGGCGGAATCGAGTTAGGTTTTTATGAAACAATTCATACCCTGTCCCACCAAATTTTTGAATCGATGAGCTTCTTCCCCCTATTGTTGGCGCGCCACCGTCGCGTCGCTCAAAACATGACACCAATTTCATATAAGATATCAGTACATCTCTTATCGATTATTATCGATGCGTTAGGTTTTTTACGTCATGACGTCACCGTCACCACGCCAAAAATCTGATTTACGTGCCGCTATAGATGTTTCACATCAAAAAAGACAAGTTTAAGTTCGAATACGACCTTGCCCTTAACACTGAAGACAAGGGTATCGAACCACTATCAAATAGCTGTATTGCAGAGGTTAAGAGCTAAGCAAATTTATGGAGATATGTATAATACATTTCGATACCCTAATTTGCAAACCTTATAACTCCATTTTTTCACGAAAATGACATATTGATACCGGCAGAAACTAGATTTTGCTCTATTTTTTGAAATACTAATCACTCCACGTTTCACAACTGTATTGCTGTAAAACGCCATTTGAAAATAAAACAACTCCACGTAAAACGAAACGCATCGAGTTAAATAAAATTTATTTTGACGTTTTAAGTCTCTCCTGTAAAATTTGCTCTGGAAGAGTTAGTAGGTTTGCAAATTAGAATATCGATTTGGCTTTTAATGTCATTCGTATGTGACCATATAAAATTGGATTGCAAGTTTCAAAAATAAACAATATAAATGATCCAAAAGAACTCTTGTAACTTATTATTGTTAAAGGCGGAAACATACTATCAAAACGTGACACGACGCCACGTCACCCGACGCATCAATTCCATATATTTATGTTACGGCGTGTGGTCACATAGCGTGTTGTCTATGTGCTTCTAACTGTATTAAATATATGGAATTGATAAGTACTGACATGCGTCGGGTGGCGTGGCGTCGTGTCACGTTTTGATAGTATGTTTCCACCTTAATATTAGTGTGTAAAAAATACGTATACACTTAGCGCACCAGATGCTGGTAATATTCACCTATAGCAAGCGTAAACACAAATTGGATTATGCTCGATATTTACATGTTAAGAAATTTACGAACAGTGTGTGTTCCCTTGGAACTCTCTCACAGACACATGCTCAGAATCACTGCCTTCTGAATGTCGATGAAGGTACTCCTATGAAATCCAAGCTTATCAAGACTTTCTAAGAGACTGTAGATGACACGATCACTGGTATCATTTCGACCTTCTCAGCATGCCATATTTTTTGTTCCTTAATGGCAAAATCGGTGTATTTTGGCACAGCAACATCCACTAGACTATCTGAGTTTGCCTTTTTATCTACTGTTACAATATCTACCGATTATGCCTCACTTGTCTATCAATGATCACTGGCCTATCGTAGTAGAAGTCTTAAAACAGCATTCTCAAGAACTGTCTGTGGATGGTACTTGTAATGTACTAAGTAATCCAAATTTATTACCCAACTTCCGGTGTATGATGTTATCTGCTCTTTGGTTTCATATCATATCAATCATAAATCCTTCCGTCTCAGGGAACAATGTGACGTCAGAAAGCCACCTATTTAACGTTTCCTTGTCAATGTGGTGTTAGTTTAGGTAATGGTGGTGTCATCCATGTGTGCTTTCTTGGCCCACTTCAATAGGTTATCACAGTCTGCCAAGATTTCCAGATTTACGTCTGCGTTTGCAAGGTTTGGATAAGAATAGTTCTTATCTGCTTTCACTACAGCATAATGCAAGTTGGATGTTTGAGATTTCCTAAAAAGAAATCTTGTAATATCTTTATCTGCTTATGAAGGTGGTTTAGAATGTCAGTAAAAGTTCGTCCTCCTTACCGCGGTAGTGTGTTTCCAAAGAGTGATTACTTCGGGGGATGACATTTGTATTTTGTCATCATAGTTCAAGTCAATCGCCAAATTTCTTCTAATCCAGTCTTTGACCATTTCAGGACTCCAAAAGAGTATGTAAGGACCGGTACAGTATAGATACTAATTGATTGAATCTCTGCGTTTAAATCAGATTTTGATAATTAACTTACTCTTTTTGTAAATTGTTCGCTAATTCTTTGTTTAACTTGATTTGGGTCATCAACTTAATCTGCTAAAACCTTAGGTATCCTCTTAACCACTTTTCCTTTTTCGGTTATATCATTCAAAAATTTTTCGAGCAAATGTTGTATATGCGCTTTGAGGCGTACACTTTTATGTCATCCATATATTAAGAAGATGGGAGATATTCAAGCTGTTGTTTGTATTAGCTTTGATATTAAATGCATATCCTAAATCATTAATTATGCGGGAAAGTGGATTTATTGCCAAAAAAAACAAAGTGGGCTAAAGGAGTCGCCTTGACAGATTCCTGTACGAATAGGGATTTTACTTTTCGGTTTTCTTACTGTTGGGAAATAAACAAATTATCAACATCAAATACAAATAAATACGAAACATCAATAATTCGCTGCTCACATCTAGAAAATCCAATCAACCAAACCAAGAGTGATATGTTACGTTTTTTATGGTTTATAGACGGATATAGAGACAATCGAAAATCTCAATCTAAAGTTGAAAATAAAATGAAACCGCCAAATGATACCGTACTGAAATTCTGCAAATCGTCGAAATGGTGGTAAATATAAAAAGTTTTTCTTTCCAAGTTCAATCTGCGAAATTATTGCCGTGGTTGTGCTCTTTGAGTTCAAATACTTTCTTTTCATTCAAAAAGGGACGTTAAATAGAAAAAGTTTCGCGCCAAAGAGACAATTAAGACATTTGATTGAAGTTTGTATGTTTTAGAAGTTGCTGTTGTGGGATTTTTATAAGTCAACTAGTTTTCAAATAGAAATTAAATTAATTTTCGAATGGTAATTTGAGTAATTATTCTTTATCTAAACAAAACAAAAATATAATTAAAAGAAATTTTATTGAATAGTCATAGAATCGGATTCGAAGATAACTCAGGGGGCAGAAGGAGAGCGAATCGTAGGTTGAACAATGATGTTAAAGTACAGCTTAATTAAGAGATAATATTTAGTGAAATAAACAAAAAAAGCTTCCTTATTTTTATGAAACTTATAAAATATCCCTTTTAATACAGTTGTTTTCACTAATGATAGCCACAAATCTTCTTTCATGATAGATATTTTTGTCAACTACGAATAGCATCGTATATTAACAAAAAAAAAACCGGGTGTGGCAGTCAGTGGGACTGCCGGTAGATATTATACTTCCCCATACAGGAACCCCCAGACATGGACAACGGGGTCAAGCCTGGACCAGCATTGGGAAGCCGAGGTTTGGTGCGCCAGCCTTGGCCCAAGTCAGGTCAGCCGAGTGTTGGCCATGACTGTGATTTCCCAGCCTTGATCCAAGACAGGCCAGCCGAGTATTGGCGATACCTGTGGTTACCCAGCCTTGGTCCAAGACAGGCCAACCGAGTATTGGCCATACCTGTGGTTTCCCAGCCCCGACCCAAGACTGGCAACCTAAGCTCGGCCATTCAATGGTTACTTAACTCTGGGCCAAGATAGGCCAGCCGAGCATTGGCCATACCTGTGGTTTCCCAGCCACGGCCCATGACTGGCGAGCCTAAACTCGGCCATTCAATGGCTACTCAACTCTTGGCTAAAATAGGCCAGCCAACCATGTGTGGTTTCCCAGCCTTGGTCCAAGACAGACCAGCCGAGTATTGGCCATACCTGTAGTTAATAAATGACGTACCTGGTTTTTATCTTTATGAGATTTATGTTTTGGATTACAAATTTATGGATAACTTCAATGAACTTAAAAGTTTCATCATTTGACCACCCAGAAGTCATTAAATAAGTAAATGCACCAAAAATTAATGTAAAATAAACACTTCACACGATTTATTTTAATGAACTCTTTCCATAGAACAAACTGCCGTCTCAACTCTGCTCTCAGTACATTTTGGTAAAAAATTTTGCACAATTAGGCACTACGCTTTTATTTTTATTGAGCAATTAGTTGAGTGTCAAGCCGCAACATGGCGCCACTCGCTTAACGGGGCGAATTCCCTTTGATGTATCTCGAAAGAACCGATAACTAACCGATTGTCGCAATCATGGCCATAATGATCGACAACCAGAGACGATTAGCCTTCTACATAATCGTAGTAGCTGGTAATTGTCTCTAATCGCCGATAGGAGCCATTAAAAAACTCTTATACCATAGTTATTACATAAATAATTTATTCATAATGCAACAAAAATTCTACTGGTGGACCACAACACTTTTACCTCTATGAAATTTAAGGTTAACCACGTAACATTTTTTTTTTATTTTTTAAAAACAGGAAACATACTGATCTTTATAAAACCAAACAATAAATGAGACAGATTTCGATCTTACTGGTAGACATCTAAATCAATAGTGGTTGGTAAAAAACATTGAAAAATTACAATGGCACATATCTCAGATTGTATCAAAAAGATAGTAAAAAATAACACATTTTACTATACTGTACTATTAAAAAACTTTTAATTTAAACACAAATGTTATAGGTTGGATAATTACCTATATCAGAATCAAGTAATGCAAAATAATTCACTCAGAATGTGTCTTATCTACTCATAGTGTTAACTCTAAATTTAAAACAATATCTTGCTAGCTCTGCTAGCCTGGCATCATGAATATTTAAAATTTTACTCCCTTCAGATACGGCGTGAATTTTCTGACGCGCAATCGATGATTGGTTGAAAAAGTAACGGAAATTCTAGAATATTTGTTGTTATTATCTAAGGGGAGAGAATGCTCAGACTCAATTAGTAGCGAGGTGATGTAGCTTCGCCATTATACTATCGAAAATAAAAAACTTAGGTATGCTGAAAGCTTAGATCGTAACGAGTGAGAAGAGTGATATCAAATGGAGAAAGCAACGTTATGATTTCTTCATTCTGATAATTAGTTAGACTATAGATAATTGTATCTATATATATATAAAAAAGGATCTGTTTTTATGTAAGAAATTTATGGACTCGAAAACTACTGGACCGATTATTATGAAAATTGGTATATATATATATGTATTTTTCCACGGAGAAGGTTTATATGATATGCTCATTGATACCACTCGCCACCAGGTGGCGCTGCAAAGTAGCAACTTCTGTCCCGTTCAACCAATTGTCATGAAAATTGGTATGTATATGTATTTCTTCGCGGAGAAAACGAATATGCTATGCTCATTGATGCCACTCGCCACCAGGTGGCGCTGCAGAGTAGCACCTTTTGCCCTGTTCAACCGATTGTCATGAAAATTGGTATGTATATGTATTTTTTTACGGAGAAAACGAATATGCTATGCTCATTGATGCCACTCGCCACCAGGTGGCGCTGCAGAGTAGCACCTTTTGCCCTGTTCAACCGATTGTCATGAAAATTGGTATGTATATGTATTTTTTCACGGAAAAAACGAATATACTATGCACATTGATTCCACTGCCCACCAGGTGGCGCCGCAAAGTAGTAACTTCTGCCCCGTTCAACCGATTGTCATAAAAATTGGTATGTATATGTATTTTTTGACGGAGAAAACGAATGTGCTATGCACATTGATGCCACTTGCCACCAGCTGGCGCTGCAGAGTAGCAACTTCTGCCCCGTTTAACCGATTGTCATGAAAATTGGTATGTATATGTATTTTTCAACGGAAAAGGTTTGTATGATATGCTCATTGATGCCATTCGCCACCAGGTGGCGCTTCAGAGTAGCAACTTCTGCCCTGTTCAACCGATTGTCATGAAAGTCAGTATGATGCTGTATTTTTAATGGTTAATATAAATATGATATTCGTATTAATGGCAGTTTCCACCAGATGGCGCTTCCATTAAACGAGCAACCACAACTTATTTGATTACTTTATATCACGCCACCGTAAGGTGGCGCAATTGATATCACATATATTTAAACGAGCAATCCTTATCTATATATATAAAAATGGATGTTTGTATATATGAAATCGATAGACTCAGAAACTATTTGACCGATCGTTATGAAAATTGCTATGTACATGTATTTTTCCACGCAGAAGGTTTATATGCTATTCCCATTGAAGTAACTCGCCACCAGGCGGCGCAGTAAAGTATCGACTTCCGCCCCGTTCAACCGATTGTCATGAAAATCAGTATGATAATGTATTTTTAATGGGTAAGATGAATATGATATTCGTATTAATGAAAGCTACCACCAGATGGCGCTTCCATTAAACGAGCAACCACTACTTATTTGATTACTTTATATCACGCCACCGTAAGGTGGCGCAGTTAATATCACATATATATTTAAACGAGCAATCCTCACTTAAGTATTGTGACGCCACCGGAAGGTGGCGCAGTTAATATCATTTATATTTAAACGAGAAATTCTTACTAATTTAAGTATTGTGATGCATCTAATATATTTTATCGATAAACTACAAAATATAACGAAAAAAAAAAAATAGTATAAACCTGATAACTAATGAGAAAATATGACGATGATTTGCGGTACGAAGTCCGCCGGGTCAGCTAGTACTTATATAAAAAATTAAAAATGATGTACGTAGAAATATTGTGTTAGTAACTCAAATCTCAAATAAGTAAAAAAAATAAGTTTTTTCACATCGGCAGAAATTATCGAAAAAATGCTAGAAATTCATACTTTACATGATGCATGTTTGACAAAGCTCAATTATACTTATTTAATACTTGAATTTAAAAATTATAACAAATAATTCATCTTTTTTACATAGTATAGAATCTCTATTTAACTGCAAACAATTAACTAAACGTCGAGGTACAACCGAAACTAGATGTTGGCCATAATTTTCGGTGATGGTAGCCCAGGACTGTAAAAATAACTGAATCAATTCATCTTTATTGCATAGGGCTGCTCGTTCAACTTTACTCATTCGTCCCCATATTTTTTCAAGCATGCGCCCTTTCAAGAAGAAAATCATTTAGAATGTCACAATTAAATCACCATTAAATATACAGAAAGGTGTAGCACCAGATATTGTAACCATTAGTTTGGTGGGAAATTTGAACAGTAACACGTTGTTTTAATAGGGTTTTTAAGTGATTTGCACCAAGTTGGAAACAACTTTTGTCCGATATAAAGACATTATTAAAGTAATCATCTTGAAAACGTTAAGAAAATTCTATTCTTCGTTCCTTGGTAAACTTGTCATTATAGGTTTTCTTTTGTTTTCTTGAAATGAAGCCTAGTCTTTTTAATGATGTACGGACGGTTTCTGGACATACTTTTACGTTTCGTTGATTTCCAAATCCATTTGCCAATTTGCGAACTTCTAGACAAGGATTGTGTCGTCGTGAGGCCAATGGAGCGTTTAAATTGTTTCCTTTAATCTTATTATTGCCTTATATACTGCACTTTTTCCGAGTTTAGTCAATTGCAATAATTTTTGAAAACTTTTTCTATACAAATTGTCTACCTGCTTTCTAGTCGCGACATTATTTTATAAAATGTGAACCTGTTGACAATCAACAATATTTGACATTATAAAGGTGGTGGAATCTTGGTCATTCCCTATTGTCAGCATAAGGTACTTGATTCATTACTTTGACCTTTGAATGTTACAAAAAAGAAATATATTAAAATTATTAAAAATGTAATGAATTCCGGATACTCCGGACAATCAAGTGTCTTTCGTACTCGCCAGGTGATCTACTAACAGGATCTTTGCTTTGTTAGAAGCAGGAAGAATCTTTTAGAATTTTATAACTCTTTTGTTCCTCGCAACCAGGAATTATCGTTTATAATTTTATAACTGTTTAATATGATAAAGAGTAAAAATTTTTTATACCATTTAGGATCTATAATTTGTAGTACTCTGGAAATAAAGTTATTTCGATGATAAGAAAATACGAAAATTTCGATGTTAAGTATTTTTTTACATTAACAACAGAAACTTTTTCGGCTTTATGTCACTTTAGCGAATGAAACTCGACACGCAGATATAATACAAACATAAGATACCTGATACCATAGAATTTTGCTAAAATGCATAGGTAGGGGATCGAAAATGGCTGTTTATAACTTCACGGTTAAGATTAAATTTCATATAAAAACAAAAAGGGGTTGTTTAAATAGACGATAAATTATATATACCACCTCAATTTTAGGACATTTCATTGATCTGATTCAGTTGAAATTTAAATCTTAGAATTATTAAAATTACCAATTAGTCGTTGGTTTAAATGTATACAAGGAATATTGTAAAAAAAAGTGAACAGGTCCGGACTAAGAAAAGTTTATCTTACCAATCAATTAATCAGATTTCTACCCCTATATTATAAAAATCTCAAAAACTGTATTCAATTTTCAGTGTCTTATTTTTTTATGTTTTTGACTTTTTACGATTTTTAGAGTGTTTTTCTTTGTATTACTTTTTCTGGTTTTTATTTTTATAATATCCCCTAATATCCCACATTACCTGTTCTATATATAATCAAAAACAAGAGCAAAAATGTAATCGCCCTAATACTCTTTAAATTGAAATAGCAATTTATGCATTACGATGTAACTGAAACAAAGGGTTTTCAGTTCATAAACTGGGATCAGCTGAAGACCTAAATAGTCTGTCGTGTTGAAGTTACTATATTGCATGTTTATGTCAATTATCTGCGGTGTTCTGTACGAGTGGAAAGTACAGCAAAAAAGAATCATAATTTTTATTGATACATGAATAGTGAAAGTTAATGTACCTAATTAAAGATTTGCACTTATTTGTTTTTAAAATTTTGAATGAATATATAGCTAAAAATTAAAATTTAGAACCCTAAATTTTTTTAAATTAATTTTTGTGAAAGTAAATTAAAGATTAAATTAATCTTTTTTAACCTACAAAATCACTTGTCAACATTACAAATAGCACATTTTTTGTCGTGCAGATAAAATTTTAATCTGTCCCATCAGTCAATTTTAATAAATTTTTATTTATTTAACAGTAAATACATTCTTCACACTTTCCAAAATGTTTTTTTTTTTTGAAATAGGTGTACTTACAATAGACAGTGTAGAACAGCCAAAAGGAATACATTTGATAACGGAAAAATAAAAAAAAAATGGAAAAAACGCTTGGACTCGTCGATTGGTAATTTTGATATAGACATTACTTCAAAAAAAATAAATAAATAAAAAATAAAAAAGGGGGCTTTGTGGCAATGGTCAATAGGTACAAGATTTCTTATTTGAAATAATACAACGCCTTAAAAATACTTATTTTTTGGATTCTTTAAAAAATTCTAGAAATCATCACTGTTTCGGATATATTAAATGTTTTTAGATTTATTACAAAAATTAACATTAAAAGAAGAAAACTATTTTATTTCACATTTGCCACATTACACTTACTACTTATTTCCCATTTAGCTCTTGATATTGAGAAAGTAAGCAAAAACCATACCCGCGTTTCTTTTTACTGTTATTAAAACAACAAAAACAAAAGGTTAATATTTGGTCAGGAATTGTTGGAAATCCTTTGGTAGGTCTGTTTTTCATTAATGGCTAACTTATATCCTGGTCCTGCAAACCCACAAGTTCCTGACAATATAATACTAAATCACCCAATCAATGTCCGACAGTATCTGAACCAATTTTAAAATTGGTGGATAGTGAGGCGCGGATCGATAGAATAACCTGCATGGTCTCCAGATCTGACGCTATTAGACTTATTTTTGTGGAGATATGTTTTGTATACAAAACTAAACCGCTTAACTTAGTTGTCTTGAAAAGACGAATCACGCTTGCGATTAGATTAGTCATGCCTGAGATGTTCAGTAACGTTAGAAGACATTGTTATACCAGATTAGCATGGTGCCAAAACGTTCGATAATATTAATAACAAAATTGAAACACGGAGTCATCGAATACACATCCAGATCTACAAGCTATTCACAGTAATCAAGAATTTACTATATCAGTCACAACACCCCTTCGGTATCGAGTATTATTATTAAAGATTGCAAGGATTGCACTTTTAACTTCAATATTACCAATAATAAGTAAACTATCTTCGTTTAGTGTATTGGTTGTTTTTCTGTAATACATTTTATAATCGAAAATTGGTTCATTAAGTGATTGTTGAAAAACTTTTGTATATATTACGAACAAAATTGTCCTAATGTATCACTTTTCGCTCTTACTACACAAATGACTATTAATAACAAAATGCGGAAAATCCAGAATATTTTTTTTTGTAAATAATGTTAACAAAAAATGCGCTATTGTTCTTCCTCGCACGTGATATAAAAATAAGTTCTAAAATAACTTTCTCAATTGTGCAAAAATCCATTTTATTTTTGTTAATTATAAGCTATTGTGTACTTTTAATTGTTTTTTCCTGTCGAATATAATTAAAAATCATTTTTGTGCCGGATTTTTACACAATTGTATTGACACACAAAATACTGCATGGTTTAAATCAGTTTCAGAAAGCAAAATAAACAAGAATCCAACTGAAGTCAAAAAATAAACTTTTCCCTTTTTTTAGTAAACTTGTCTTATATTATATAACAACGCTGGTGTTTCAGAATCGTTATTTCAATTTCCAGTATATGAGGGCGATTATATTTTCGTTTCTCTTTTACATCATAATAAGTTCCATGACGGGTGAAATGAAATACAGACTTTTTTATTGTTATGAACTTTTTGTTGCAATAAAGCGTTTGTTGGATGAAAGTAATTCAGAAGCTTAACTAACTTTCTAGTTAAATAATGGGAAATTGTATAAGTTTAGTAATGAAAACCGGTGGGAAAACTGTTTAGTGAAAGTGATGAATAGAGAAACATTTAACATATATGTAAGACTTTTTTTGTGAAAAACAATAGTTTAAACAATTTTTTTTGACATTTATTGAGAGTGGCTTTTTTATTCCAAAAGATGACATTAATGTTGCATTTTGTTCTGAAGCATAATCATTAGCTTCCACTTTCTCAACCCCTTATTTTTAAATAGGGTATATTAGAAAGGTATTTAGGTGAACTATTTAGATATAAAGATTGTTAACCATTTTTTTTTCGATATTTGTACTGTTTTTGCAAAAAAAAGTCTTTATTCATTTAAAGTACAACCTCGTAAAAATAAAACGTAACGCCTATGGTTAAATTTTCTTAAAACCTAATAAATACGTCAAATACAGAGGTGAACTGTTTTCTGTGTCCCACACTGTATTAATTCTCATTCCATATTTATATTGTTTTTTAAATCCACAAAAGTTTTTTTTATTTCTGCTGAATATATTGCCAAAACGATCATTTTTTATTTTTCCTCGCAGGCTGCTTGTTTCTATTGATTTTCTTGTCATAAGTTATTACATCGTTTTTTTTTTCAATATTTACTTTCACGCATCAATTTGTTTAACAATTTTGTATCATTTCGATTCAATCTAAACAGAATTTTTTGTTGAGATCCGATAGCCGATTGTTATTGTTTCTGACTAAAACTCTATAAGTTATGGATTAAATCATCATAATAACAATTTGTTAGCTCTAATTTTTTTCTTTGCTTTTTTTCTGTAATGGTATAACTTCTGAACGATTTCACACAATACATTTGTTTTTGGTTGATTGTAGGTGGCGTACGTATCATATATCGTTATCAACTTTTTATACTTTTGAATTATGTCCATACAGAATAATGCCTATTATTTTTTTATAGTAAGACGGTTTTTTTTTAAGATTGAAGTTGTCTGACAGATAGTCACTGGTCTTATTGTACTTTCATGTCAAACCTCTCTAGTATCTTAGTACCCCCTACTGGTTTATAGAGGCTAAAAGATGGGTGCCTTACGTTTGTGGAGACACTTTAAAGATTCCAAATTTTGACTATTTTTTGCGATCTAGGGCCTCGCCGTGGTACAGTATGTATTTAACTGTCGCATAATATCTAGGATTAACAGTCTCATGGTTTTATCCAATGTTTTCAGCTTTTCTGGAGGTGTTTTTCATGTTGGTTGTGGTGTCTTTATTGGGCTCTGTATGGTACCTACTTGTTGTTACCTCTAGAGTTGGTTCTGGACCATAGAATATTGTGGCTGCTTTTTTTGCTGTATCATCCTGCTCGTTACCTTGTATCGTGCTCTACTCTGCATTCGCGTACTAATTTGGATGTATGAGGGTTGACAGACAAAAATAATAAAAAATTTCGGTGACCTTGATTTCACCCTAAAAATTTGATGATATCTATTATACGTATGTATATAAAAACAAATCCAATCTTATCTTTCATTTAAAAATTTACTAGTATTCCTACGATTGATGTTTTGAACTCGGAAATTGGGATAGGCTCTCCAGATGTTATTTGAAGGTAATTTTCAACAGGAATGTAACAAAATTGACTCTTTGAAGTTTGATTATGGTTGTTAGACTAAAGGACGCCATACATAAATTGTTACGATTTAACTGTACCGTTCAAATTAAACCGATAATCGCTACGTGTATGGGGTAAAATGGCACAGTTTTCTACGATTTTTAAAAACGGTACCGTCAAACGGAACAGTACAAAAATTGCAATAGATTTATCGGAATCGGAGGAACTGTGCAGTTTTATCGATATGTGTATGGAACCACGCGTTCAGTTTTTGCATAGATAGTTTAAATCTAAAATAAAAATGGGGTCTCGCGAATGGCTGGAACAATTTATGGAATTGTACCGTAGTGAACCTTGCTGGTGGAATATAAAAGATAAAAAATATTTTAATAGGGATTTAAACGTTCGGGTTATTCGAAATATGAATTTCTGATGTTATCCATATTTTTGAACATTGATATTTATAATTTTTAAAGGTTTGTATAATGTATCTACCATATTACTTAAGTTGTAACTTTCTTTTCTGTAACTTATAGGCCTGAAGATGGGAGTCAAATCCCGAAACTAGTTGCCAACCTTTTGTATTTCTTTGAACAACAAATAAATTTTATGTGTGGATTGATTTTGAGTTTTCGTTTATGTACTAATTATTTGTACACATTGAAAAGGTCTACAGAAAATTCCGCGATGGTATATGTCTATCTCTTATGGATATCCCACAATAACATTTTTTTGTCATTTACTTTTTACGACAAATAATGGCTAATTTTCGAAGACATTTTAAACCAATACAGCATTAATTCTTATCCAATTAAATAGCTTAAATACATTGTTGATTTAATATAGATCTATATGGTCCTTTACAGCACAAGATTTAAATGAATATTTTCGAAGATATTGCAGATTTAAAATTAAAAAAGCAAAACTTACTTACCTAAGAACTATGACGCCACCGTTAGGTGGCGCAGTTAATATATAATATACCTAACCAATAAATTACAAAGTACTATAAATAATAGTAAAAACTGGTAACTAACGAGAAAATATGATAAAAAATACAAAAAAATTAATCGTAAAAATAAAAAAAAATTGGAAAAAACATTAGTGTTAGGCGATGCGAAGTTCGCCGGGTCCGCTAGTTTAATTATATTTAAACATTAGGTACCTAATAGTTTGCGTAAAAACGTATAAGAAAATAATTAATTTAAGCAAGAATCCATATTTATATATTTATTTGTATTTCAGAAATTAGAAGAACGAATCAGTTCCATTACGGATCCTGAAGAAGCTGAAAAATGTAAAGTGATATTAGACCACGCCAATGTAAGTATTTTATTTTTTCAAAATTTCTTTTCAATAACAAAATCGATTCATATGTGTGAACTAGTTTTTTTTTCTTCTTTTTATTTTATTTATCCTTATATTTGACAAAAAGATGAGTAAACTTGTCGATAGATATCGAGTAGGTATACGTTATTTTTTTAAATCATCAATGCACAGAGGCGTACAACGAAATATCTTAAAAGAACTTAGTAAATACACTGAAGGACAAAAAAAGTGGCGCACTCAAAATTTTCAGAAAATATAAACCTTTAAAACTTTTGAGTTGGTTGTCCGATTGCAATGATTCTTTTTTTATTTTAGAGAATGGTTCTTTGGTATTACGACGCGGTTATAAGAGTTTTTAATAATTTTAGGTTTGTAGCCAGTTTTGGTTAAGTTACAAGTACACGTTTTTTACGCTATTTTTGAAAAACCCTGTGGACGTTGCTGTTACTCTAGTCGTACTAAGTCTTTTATGAGCCTCTTTTACATTTTTGGTCTGTAAATCATGTCTCTATCTTAGATGGTTCAAAAGATAGAGGCTTTTAAGCAAAGTTTTGCTTTTATTAAGAAGTTTACAGAACAACAACAATAATAATGACAACATAACACAAACAACAATAATTAATATCGGTTATTGGCTTCCCTTGCTCTTTTTAAAGACTCAATTCTTTTTGGCATGCTATGAATTAGGTTTGCAATCCTTTCCTGAGGAATATTGTTCCACTCTTCAACAAGTGCATCACCCAAAGCAACAAGATTTTGTGGAACAATCTGACGAGACCTAATTCGACGCCCTAAATCATCCCACAAGTGCTCGATAGGGTTCATATCGGGGCTCCTGGGAGGCCATACTATGGTTGCTATACCAACTTGGTTCAAATATTCACAAACAATTTGGGCAGTGTGTGGCCTTGCATTGTCGTGCATTAATAAAAATGTATCTCCAACGAATGGTGCAAATGGTACTACGTGCTCCTCTAAAATGTTCTCTATGTACATATTGGCTGTTAGAGCATTTCTTGGAAGCGCGCAAAGTTCTGTTCAGGCTTACATTGAAATTCCTCCCCAGACCATTACGGAACCACCTCCAAAACTCTTTCGCCCTCCAATCATATCCTGTTCATATCGTTTTCTAGGTCTTCTTCATACTCTTTGACGAACATCACTCGAATATAAACAGAATATCGATTCATCGGTAAATAACACTCTATCCCATTCGGGATCATGCCAATCCCCATATTCCCCGACGAAGCAACGACGAGCTTTCCTATGTCTTTGAAGTAATCTTGGTCCTGTTGCTGATCTCCTAGCTCTTAGATTAACTTCCTTCAATCTTCGACAAATCGTTTTATCACTTACATGCCTTTCGCGTACCTCTCTTAATTGATGGTTTGTTTTAACAGCAGTTTGGAAACGATTGCGCAAAGTTTGCAATCTAATAAATCGATCATCAATATTGAAGGTACTCCTAGGGCGCCCTGAACCAGCTCTTCTATGACATTGGCCAGTTTCTTGATACCTCTGAATTGCTCGCTGTCCAGTTGTTTCGGAAAAACCAACCGCTAGTGCTGCATTTCTTTTACTTTTACCATCCTCTACAAGAGCCATCATTCGTGCAACCCGTTCGAGTATAATTTGTTGAACCATTATAAATTTTCGCGAAAAACTACTACACAAACTACTGACAGTCAGAAGTTTAGCCAAAATGACACAGTCACAAATAAGCCGTTTCACGGCCTACTTTTCCCTATTGAAAAAAAAATGGATTTTTATGTTGGGAGTAAAGCTTTGCTTGAAAGCCTCTATCTTTTGAATTATCTAAGATAGAGACATGATTTAATGTAAGGGAGGCTCTACTCAACATGCCCATAAAAGACTTAGTACGACTAGAGTAATAGCAACGAACACAAGGTTTTTCAAAAATAGCGTAAAAAACGTGTACTTGTTATTTAAGCAATACTGGCTACAAACCTAAAATTATTAAAACCTCTTATAACCGCGTCGTAATACCAAAGAACCATTCTCTAAAATAAAAAAAGAATCATTGCAATCGGACCACCAACTCAAAAGTTTTGAAGGTTTATATTTTCTGAAGGATGCGCCCCTTTTTTTGTCCTTCAGTGTAATAATAAAAAATATTAACATTATTCAAAAGAGCTAATAATTTTGGAATAACATTTTTCTTTATTAATTGGTTTTAATTTAGCAAATATCATATTTTGTATTTTTCTCCCTCAAAAATTTCGCTTTTGAATCCAAATCTCTTAAGTAGACTAGTTTCTAAGTTAAGAACAAAAGTGTGATTTTAACACTGCAGTTGTTTATTAAAATATAGTTCCACTAAAAAAAACGATGATTCTATGACAGGATTTTTGTCATATATCTTACAACAGAAAATTTTTGAAACCAAAAATGAAATAATCTGTATTTTTTAATGAAATTAGTTCTGATTCAATATAATCTCCGTCAGCTTGAACACACTTATTCCAATCATCCTCCAGTAATTTTATACCATCTATGCAAAGATTTTCTGGAAGTTCTGCAATAGTATATTGTAATACAAGTGTTACAATGACAGAGGTTTCGTAGTACGAGTTTGTGAAACGAACCGCGAAGCGGTGAGTTTCGCAAAGAACGAGTACTACAAACCGTCATTGTAATTCGAGTGTTACATACAATTTTTTATAATGAACTTTTAAAAGTATAAAAAAAATAAAATGAGAGTTTTTCGTAATATTTATTTATGTTGGCAATCTTGACAGTTTTGACACTTGTCAGTTTTAATGATTTTAAATTAGAATATTTGTCAGATTTTTATAAAATATTCCGAATTTAGCAATAACGCTGATAATGGAGTTAATAATTTACTACAACATACTTTTTGATTTACTACCTGAACTCTTTTGTTGAAAATCAGTGCAGTGCAACCAATTGTGTAAAACAAAAAGTTACCAAAAACAGTGTTACAATGAATCTATTTCGATACTGTTTTTAGTGTCGAAATAGAAACTTTGTGAACGTGAATTATAAAAAATATTATTCCACAACTGCAAGAGCTTTTCATTCGACGAAAAACGCTTTCCACGAAAAATTGTTTCAAGTTTCTGAATAGTCAAAGGGAGCAGCTAAATATGTTGAACACGATGGGTGTTCAACCAAGTCGCACTTTAATTCGTTTAATTTAGCCATCATCAACCAACTTCTGTGAACACATGCATTGTCTTAATGAAAATGATTGTTTTCTTTTGTAAATCGGATCTTTTTTATGAATTTGTTTATAAAACTGGTTCAAAAGGTTGCGAAAATATTCAGAGTTAATTGTTTTACCTTTTTCATAATAATCAATCAACAAAACCCCCTTTACATACCAAAAATCTGATGCCATAACCTTTTTTGTCAATCATTCTGACTTCACCTGATTTGGAGCTTAAGAACCAGCTTTAGTCTACTGTAATCCTTCTTGTTTCAGTTTAGGATTATGATTGTAGATCCAAGTCTCTTCTATAGTTGTAAAAGGACGCACAAAATCGGTTTTATTCTGCTTAAAACTTTCAAAATTAAGCTGAGAAACTTGTTTTCCAACGAATATAATTTGAATTGTTAACGAATGCTGCCCTAACTTTTCAAACAGCTTTTTTATATGTAATTCTTCGTGTAAAATATATAGAGCTGCTGAGAAGCCTATAGTATCAGCAATTCCAAGCTTAATCAAAATTGGATCTACAAACAATATCATAGACTTGCTCAATGATTTCTGGTGTTTTTGCACTTTTTGGACGTCCACTACGTGGTTTATCTTCGGCGATTAGACGACTACGTTTAAACTCGAAGGCATATCGATGCACAGTTGGAAATGAACAATTAGATTCCTTTAACACTTTCACCATTTTTTCCAAAACAAAGAATTGTATCATTGCACAATATTTGGTTTTTTCCATTGCAACAACATACATTGACACATCAACTTCAAATGGCTTGAAAACAAAGAATGAATTGACAAAACAAAATAGATTATTGCTCTACTGGTCAATAGGTGTCGCTTTTAACACTTTGTAACCAACCATTTTTTCAAACCTGTATAGACAATTATTATAAAGTGTATAACTTTAACTTATAATGCATATTAGAACTTTCAGTATATTTAGGTAATCTACTACACTTTTATGATTAAATAGTACACTTTACTTAATAAATGAGTAATAAATTAAATTTTCTATTTTAAAACTAGGACACAATTCTCTCTTTATTGAACGATTTCTAATCGAATACTTTTGTCACCAAGCTTGTTATTTAATTAAAAAATAAGTAATAAATTACAAATACCTCCATTATTTATAAACAAACTAATTTCTTTACGTTTTTTCTTTACTTTTCAGATAATGTTGGATAACATTAAGCACTCAATAGTACTATTACAAATAGCCAAGGTGAGTATATCTAAATATAGGCTAGGAATTCATAATATAAAACAGGTAAAAAAATTGTAATAGCAGTTTTATTGACGAATATTTATAAGACATTCATGAGAAACTAATCTTGAAAACAAAAATGTTGTTGCTTCCCTTTTTATTAGGGTAAAAAGGTATAAAAATAACGTTTTCACAACATTTTTTCTCCATCTAACTTAGCTACTCTTTACTAAGCCCAAATACGGCCTAATCTTGAATACTGCTCGCATGTATGGGGTTCGGCGGCTCCGTCAAGGCTCGGAGTTCTTGATGCAATACAGAGAAGAGCTGTTCGACTAATAAACGACACCAGTATCACCAAAAACCTAGCCCCATTATCCCACCGAAGAGCAGTGGCTGATCTTGTTCTCGGTACATTTGTATTTAGGTCTATACCTACGAGGACATCCTTAATAAAAAGAAATCTAACCCCAAAACTAATGTTTTTAGAAAAAGTCTATAAAAAATAAAGACAATTAAAGAATGTCCGTAAAGTTACCTTTTGGGCCTTCGCTAGGAACGGAAAGAAAAATTCTTTAAGAAGTGTCAGGTACATGGTCGTATTAAGCTTTTGGTCAAAGGGGGTGTCCATTGGGTGTTTTTCGTATATAATCAGATGACTCATATTAAATAAAATTGTACCTTTATTAATTAATAGATTAACTAGGTATTTGCTTGAAAAGTAGTTTTCGCTGATCTTCAGCAATGCTGTTTGTCACGTCTTCAGTAAAAGAATCACTCAAACTCCAACTCCCTACAGTCCAATAAGTCTCTTTTCAACCATTGTTTATCTCAGCCAAGTTTTTCTTACTTATCCAAAAATGTGACCACAGCTCAGCTTCTCAATCAATCCCTTCTAATTCATAAAACTTAGATACTTTTTCCTTACTGATAATATATTTCTGTTTTAAAGAAAACAAATATTTCGCATATTTTTATAATATTTGGCAATACTGTTAAACGTTTCAGTCGGGTTGAATGTGGTTCAATGTAACATCGTAATTATATCGTTCAAATACTTACGATGTTAACCGTCAGCTCATTTCAAACACTGAGAGCTCATAATTTTCTCGTTCACTATTATATTTTAGATAACTTCGAGTTCAAAAATGCGGTTATTATACTACTACTCAGCAGATAATTGTGTAAGAATTTTATTAAATTGTAATAACTAAAGCTGAAAGTAGTTTTTCAAGTTCAAAAACTTAACCCGAAACATGAACTTTTGTGGTAAATTTAAAAAATCTGTTTCTATCCTTTTTAAAATGCAACTGACTGAATCAAATCAAGTTTAGTAAGTGTAGGCGATAATAAACGTCAACTCAAGTCAATCGGTAATATCATTAATTTTCAAAGCAAGGATTTGAAAAAAGAAATTTTCTGTAAGACATAATAATCACTAATAGTATATTACTTTACGAATGGAGTAAATTGCATATTACAGCGAGTGTCTTTGGCCCATAAGCGAGCTTGCGAGCGAATGGGCTAAAGAAACGAGCTAAATATGCAATTTGTTCCTCGAGTGAAGTACTATGCTTTACCCACGACTTACCAAATGGTTTTGTATAAAACTAAAAATAACAAACATAAAATTTAAATTTTGGCATAATTTGGCAAAAATATTAGATTTCGCAGACAGTTCTGTCTGAGAAATGTCAAATGTTAGTTTAATTTAATGTATACAGTAGGCAACCAACATAATAATACTATCTACTTACTCCACTAGTGGAGTAAATAAAACTATAATACAACTCCTCAATAATTTGACACTTACTGACAGAGATATAGGTTAAAAAATAGGCAATTTACTTATGAGTTGTGGGTAAAATAATGATCAGGTTTTTTATTTACTGCATACCAAACATGGTTACCTGTTCGGTCAACATCAATTGAAAATTAAAATAAGAAAAATTTTTTCATTGTTGCTTGTTCTTCTTTAGTAGGTAGCACTTAATGAGCACTAAATTATGATCAGGATTTTAATTTACTACATATCGTATGTCAGCTTGAAATTATTGTTACTTTCTTAGTACGAAGCCAGCATTATCGAGTTTCAAGAATAAAAATAATTGGTTTTTGTTTCTCTAGATTAGCACTCAATGGGCACTATATTGTACTGCTGTTTAGCACGTACTCAAATGGAAATTTGCTTGCTCGCTGTTAACCCATTAGTTTAAACTTGTTTAATTGTCACTTTTTCTTGCTGACTACGATAGTACTCTTAAACACTAATTAGTGGTTAACAAGTATTTTCATCAGTTTCATTATTGATTTCAATTCATACACTGTCAGCTTTCGTTAAATCTAGCATTGCTTCAAATTTCTTATTAGTAAGAAAACAAAGAATTCGCGAATGCAGTACTAAATTAGTATTAAATTACAAACACAAATTTGTCGATTCCGCCAATTTGACACTGCCAAATTTGTAGACTTGATGATTTGCTATGTATTGTTGGCGACCTGTAGTCCATGGAAGACACAGCTGTAATAATGCAACGCTTCAGCTATTTCATTTGCTGACTTTTTTATTCTTCAATGCCTTTTTCTGCAGAACGCCTGTGTTCTGCAACTGGAGTTAAAATTCTTCTAAAGCAATTGTTCTCACATGACCATATTTTGACCCAAAAATTGTAAACATTTTCTTTGACACACTTCGAGAATGGATCAATTTTGTTGTTTTTTTCTCATCGTGAAACAAACACAGAGCGAATTGGCGTTTATTTTCCGGTTCGTAGGAGGAAAGCCAAGATACATGATACATCGCCACTAACAACACCATAAACGTTTTTTGAGCTTCGTTTGTTGAAGTGTTTTAATGTTTTTCGACATCAATTGCCGCTTTTTGTTCTTATGTGAGCAAATGTGGGATTCAACAGTAAACCGACTCCGAACACCCAGTTACCTAGTCATGAAGGATCTTTTGGATCGAGGTCTTTGAAATGACCAAAGATGCCGCTATTACTCGGTATGTAGGTACCACGGCGGTCATCCTTAATTAGTTTACGAACCGGATAAATGTATTTACTGCGTGACTGCTGTTTAGGGTGGACCTAGCCTGGATTTGTCGCTGAGACTGGAGCAACTACGTTAAAATTCACAATACTAGCGAGAATTAGTTTACTGGTGTGATGATTTCCAAACACAGAAACCATTTCAATGAGATAGTGCTGTTGGGATAATCCTCTCCGACAAGCTTTAATCAATTAACACCATTAATGGCAACTTATATTCAAAATATGAGGTGGTTTCCCATGACCCACTTATTTAAGTTCGCCTCACCCTCTATAACAAAATACGTGGTTTTAACAAAATTGTAGGAGATTAACTGGTTATTTGTTAATTCGTTAGCAGTCGTAACTATTACATGTTGAGCGCGTAGGCCCCGCCAACCGCCCTCCTCTTTTTGTAGGTCACATGTTTTATTATGTAATAATAATAAAAAACTGTTGATTCACAAAAAATAAATCGGTTATCCATCACTCCGGGGAGGGTCATAACTTTGACACGTTTGACCGCTGCTGCAGAAAAAACGCCCCATCCATCGATATTGTTGCTATGAAAGTTTATAGGTCTAAGTGCAATTAAGCGATTCTGAAAGTTTCAGCCGGTTATTCTTTATGCCTTTTTTTCCACGTGGGAACCAGGACTATTACTATCATATTCCCAGACAAAAAAACTTCAAATATATAAAATAAATCAACACAATTATTTAAAAAATACTCATAAAATATAATATCGTTAGAAAACAAGTCGTGAAAAGTCACATCTTATAGGTTTTAATAAAATTATTTAATTTGTTTTTGAAAATTTCTATTTTCAATTATGTAGCAGATGTGTCGATGTTCTCTATTTCAGCAAACAATTATTCTATTGAAATATTTTCTTTTTTTTTTTTATTTCTATAACATTTAAGCGTTATTTAATCGTATTTTAAAATAAATATCGTTTATAACAAACCGATTACCTACACAATTATATTTTGGAACATAATTTTGCACTTTACGTCATTATAATGAGTATATCATTTTAAATAAAGTTACTACCAGTTGTACGGTAATGAACTTGGTAAAAGATTACCGTTCTTCTAACAGTAATTCGTTTTTATACTCCGGTAGCTTGGGGTTTTTCCGTGGCCCATTCTCCTCCTTTTGATCAAGAATGTTTTTCTTATGTATTTTTTCTCGCTGAATCCGAATCTGAAACCTGTTTTCGTCACACGTCAAACAACGCCTCTCATTGTTCCGTGATTTCAATTCATATGGAACCCAATTTCCTTCCTTTTGGTTTAAACCCAAATTTTTAAGACTTAATATTGTAGACAATTCTTAAAGTTTTTGACTTGAGTTATCATGGAGAAATACCTTCCAATCATTATTTTTAATTGTTTTCGGATGACCAGGTCGCTTCTTCTTATCCAAGTCGAAATCACCAGCCTTAAAACGTCCAAACCACATTCAACATGTTTACTTAGCTACAGCATGTTCACCATACACTTCCACTAAAATTCGATGAGCTTCAACAGCACTTTTTTTCGTATTAAAGTAATGAACTAAAACTCCCCACAAAAACAATTTATTTGGCCAAAATTTTTGCATATTCTTTAAATTGTAAATTAATGTAATTGATTATTCAAAAGAAGGTAATGTTAATTATGCAAATGATGTTAAAGGACAGCTATTTCTCGGTGAATACATTACTTTAGATTTAGATTAAAACACTATGGATTAACTTAACACCCAATACTGTAATAAATACCTTCCATGTATCTTATACGCAAATAGTAAAAGGACTCATAGATGTCAACTTGTATGTGTAAGTAGTTGACAATCCGGAAAAAATGGCAATTTATTCGTGAATAGAAAATCATTAAAATTTTTAGGTGATCAAAGAATAGTAATATCATTATTGTTTACTTTTTTTTTGATTAATAATAAAGATGGATGACAATTTCATTATTTATATATACTTCATATTTAATTAAAAGATATTTACTACAAAATTGTAAAGTCGAAAATTTCATTATTTTTAAATAAAAAAAAACTCTCCGTTCTAGTCCAAACTTCTGCCGGCACTTCTCGAGTTCTATTTTCTTATTATAATGTAAGACAGTGGTAGTCAAAGAGATACTTTATATATTTCTTTTTTTTTCCTGTTTTCAAAAACTTTCACTTAGGTACACATCTTGATAAAACTTAATATTTACATCATCAATTTGAATCCACGACTCGATCTCCTACTACCCTTCCAATTCGTTGGAGTCGTACGTTATGGGTCCATATTTTTTATTTTTTTGAGAAATTTACTTACACATCTTGATAAAACTCAATATTTACATTGTCAATTTGAATCCACGACTCGATCTCCTACTACCCTTCCAATTCGTCTGCATCGCACGTTATTGTGGACTAAAACTTTTTAACTTTGGTTAGCTGAGACTATTCTGTTATTTCTGGTAAAGTAAATAGAACAGTATTTAATACAACACGACTACAAATAATTTTATCAATAAAAAATTGTTTATCGAAACCAATCGATATTCTTTCGATGCAATGTATTGTTACGGGGCATCGATTTTTTTTTCGATATATCAGAAAAAATCATCGATGCTTACGATGCAAAAAAAAAACATTATAATTTCCAATGTTCTTTTTCTAAACCCAGTAAACCATTGTAAACTTTGCTGCGTCATAGTTTGAGCAGCTTTTGAAAATAATCGTTCCGATGGAACTGAACTTTCAATTTTAATTAATTCATATTTCTAGTGGATTTTCACTTAGTCTTCCAACTGGACTTTTTAAATTTCATGTGATGGATTGTTATCTGTTTTGTTACCCTTCTAATTTTTGTGCACTAATTTATTATGGTCAGTCCAGAGACTGAAACTGGCTTCTGGTTTCTCAGGGCTTTCGAAATTTTTTTCTTCCCTTTTTATTATGTTTTTAAGTAATTCTTTAATTTTTGAATTGCATTAGAACATGCAATAGCATCAGCAAAATGCTATAGCTAATGGAAAACCCAGCTCAATAGCACCCATTCTCTTATTTATTTCTTTTAGTATAAGATTTTGAATTTCTTTAGCAATATGGTCCTCAATAAAAATTGCCTTTATTTTGGAAGTGATGCAGTGTATAACGGGTATAATCTTACTTCTGGTTGTATTTTAAGTAATTTTTAGTCACCAATATTAGAGCATTTATTTTAAACATCCGATACATCGAATATTTTTTTCAACATTCAAAACATCAAAAAAGATCTACACATCGAATAGAAAATATCGATGTTTTCGATGTATATCGAACATCCCTAATCCAAACAACAAACTTGAATAAAATATTCATTCTAATCTCTTCCATATCACTATTTTCCATCAACCCGCCGTAATCCAAAATAAACATATCCTAAAACCATATTCTTTATTTTCAGAATACGGCGCATCCCGTAAATGGTATTTATCACCAACGACCGGGCACTTCTACGAGCAGCGTCACCGCAGCTGGTAAGTGTTAAGTTTGTTTACTATTTTCCTTTTACTTTTATTTACAGTTTTTGTTTTCTCTCTACCGTATTTCAGCTATCAGCTTCATTTTATCTGCTTAGAGTTCAGGAATCGTTCGTTTAGTTTGAATTGAACATCGTTATTAAAATATTTGCGATAAGAAGTTCAATTGGTTACTATCGATTTTACTGAAATAATTTTCACGTATTTCTAAGAGGATAAGATTAGAAAGAACGATTTAATTTGGAAAGTGAGCACCGAGACCGGCACTAAGTTTGGAACGACAGGTTTGGTTACGAGTAGATTTTTATAGTTTTTTTTTATAATAAATGGAAATTTTTGAAATTTAGAAATTGGACAACCAAGACATTCTGGACAAATTAAAAAAAAAACTATATCCGACATGAATCGGACTCTTGAGCTCTGTTTATTCAACAGCGCTGTAACCACTTAGCAGTTTGGTCGACGCATTGATCAAACTAGTTTTAGTGTTATTCTGAAAATAAAGAAAGTTGAAATAACGAAATTAATCTATAAATGTATTCGATGATATATTTTGAAGAGTCTGAATTTCATTTTTTTATCAACATCGGTACCGATTTAAAATTTTTCCATATAATTTTTCAACCCTTATTTCACCCCTTCAAGTTTAAAAGTTTTCAAAATCTTTTTATAGGGGGTGTTCACATTATGAAAATAAACATCCGTCCAAATTTCACGTTTTTATCATCAGCGGTTATGGCTGTGCGTGCGTCTATACCTCAGTTAGTGGGAGCATCTCCTTTTATGTATATAGAATTTGTAACTCACTTAATCAGTGACTTTATATAAAAGTTCACTGTACAGTAAAGACCAATGGGGAAGCATGAGTAAAGGCTTTGCATTGAAGCAACTAATGGCAACGGCGGAATCGCATGCTGTAAGTTGCCCTATTTATTGGAGTAGACTTACGACATTTTCCTCTCCTAGTTGCTATAGGTTGCAGGGTATCCGACACTTATGGGTTCAGTTCCTTGTTTGTCTGCGGCGTCATTGCTTGGAATCAGGGAAGGTAAAGTTTTTGATCGAAGATTACAAAGAAAGCAACATTTTGTGGGATTTGTGTAATCCGTTATATAAAAACAATCGTAAAAAGTTGAATGTGTGGAAAGCACCATCTAAAAAGTATCAATAAATAAAAAAAAACGTAGGCGTCTCAAGACGCGCGACAGAAGTGATAACTTCAACTAATCCAAGTTGAACTATTTAATATTGAAATTTTTTAACTTGAGAAAAACTTTGCCTATTACTTAAATTTTATATACATTAATATGATAATGTGTATAAATTTAAATATTTTGAAAATTCTAAAATTTTTTTTATCACTATAACTTTCACTAATTACAATACAAAAATTTTTTACTATGACAGTTCGAAATTTCTAATCAGTCGCGTAGTAATTCGCAATACAGCCACCCTTTACGTGGAACGGCCTGATTGCTATTTAATACACACTTAAAACTTAAATTCTTATCCTTATTATCAATAATAACATTAATAACACACTTTATACTCAATTCTCATAAGATTTATCACAAATGAAACCACCAAAACAAGTCTTTTTATGCTAAAGTTAGGCTAATCAGACTGTCATTTCTTCTTAGACAACCTATTACGAGAATTCCCGAGGATGACCGAACATTTTAAGAATGAATTTAAATTATAATTAAAAGACATTATTAAATCATAGATGAACGAATTATTTGAATAAATAAGTAAATAAATAAATAAATAAATAAAGAAATAAATAAATAAATAAATAATTAAATAAATAAATAAATAAAGATATTTGTATTAATATTTACCTATTTCTATTTGATTTAATTTGCCATTTCTTCTACTACAACTGCCACGATAGATGCCGAGGATGACCGAACCGTTTAAATTATGAATTTAAATTATAATTTAAAGGGATTAAATTAGTTTTATATACGAAGATATAGAAAATAACCTAATTTTTATGATATTAAATGGATATAAATATTTAATAATTAATAAAAAGTAATGAATTGTATTTAGTGACAGATTAATACCGTATAACACGGTAAATTCAAATATACTTAAAACTTACATTGGGAAAAGCATAAAGAGAGAGAGAGAAATGATATTATTATGTTTCACTGCGCCTGCGTGTAACAACGATAAACAACGCGTTATGATAAACGCTTTTTTCAACGCGTTACGCTTAAATCAGTTTACCCTCCCATAAGAAGTTATCACTTCAAAAAGGGCGAACGACGCGGTGTAGAAAGAAAAAGTCCAGATCCGGTAAACCCGAACAGTGGGTACATCTTCCTGATCACTTTTCTTCTAGAAGTGGTTTCGCGAAAGTAAAGTATGAGTACATTAGCTAACGGTAGGAGTAGTAGCCAAAAATCTCAAAGTACAATACAATTTAACTGTTAACCGGTACACATAATCGAAAGTTTGAAATTAAAGGAGCTACTAGCATTAGAAGATGTTTCTTCGTAAGTGTAAAGTTTCTGAATAGGGTCATCTCATCAGCCATAAATTTTTCCAAAAAGTAATCTCGATTTTCATCACTGTTCAGAAATAACTCTCTACACCATATCTTGCGTCTTTGCCACTTTCGCCCTCTTCTGGTAAAAATTAAGTAAGCTGCCGTAGCTACCGTTTGCATAGACATCTTCTAGTCTTACTTTGCAAAACAGAACATCCAGTCAAGGGTCCCATAAAGATCTTAATTAAGTAACATAGTACGTAACTTGATTGGTCGACAGTACCTTGTGATTGTCCAATTGGCTGTCGTAAAAGCAGTACGGGGCTGCTTCTATTGGTTGTAAGGAAAATTATATAAAAATTTTACTATGTTTGTTTATATAATGACGTTGTTTTAAAGTAGCCCTGATAAAAATGGCATTACAATTTCCTTTAGAAAAAGAATAAAAAACCATTAAACAAAGAAAAATCGATTTGTAAAAAAATTAAAACAAAAATTTAATAATTCGTGTGGCATCGTTTGTTTATCTAACCCTACTATGTAAAGAAACTATAATATCTAACCTTCATCAATATTTGCGTAAGCTTCTCCATGATGGAAAACTAAATATCAGATTCTCCATAGAGAGATTGATTTTCTAAAATAATTAAGCTAATTACAATTCAACTTAATTAATCAAATCTTCGCATGCTCGTACGTAGAAAAAACAAATTGTTTTGTTCGTGGTTAGATTTTTTCCTATTCACATTTGAAATATTTATTGATAAGATAATACCACTCTTTCACGATAATTGCTCTTGCTTTGTTCGTTAATAGGATTATTTGATATATACGTGGAAACGTGAAAGGGATAAATTATTCAACACTCGACGAAATTAAAAAAAAAATAACATTGAAACAATAATGTATTCTGCTCGACAATATAGTCAGGGAAAAAATAGTTCGGGGTTAAGAGAAGATTCTTTGTAGTAATAAATTGAATCGAAGGATCTCCAGACCTGTTCAAGTATTATTAAGAAATAAAAATTAATAATGGAATAAAAAATCTGCCTTCAAATATTTCTATTAATTTCTAGTGTTACTTGTATTACCTTCGTTTACGAATTGAACAAACTTTTTTGTCTACAAAAAATTTTCTTGTGTTCATATTCCCATTGAAATCGGAATTCAAAATTGTTTTTGGAACGAAGTTCCTTACGGCAGCCTTGGAGGAGATAGGGATTTTGCTGCGCGACCGAACTGAAAAAAATGTAATAGTAAAATCGTAAGAAAAAGTCCGTGGAATAAAACCGTTAAATGAGACGTGCGCAGGCGCTACAGTCGTATACACAAGCGGCGAGTAGTGTATAATACCTTTCTCTTTCTCCCTCTTTCTTTTCGTTCTCTCATCCCTTCTCTCTCTATTACCACTCCACCCCGCCAATGCATAGTATATACTCATGAATTCATGGAACAAGCACGTGGCGAATACTCACAGTATAGATACATTTTACTCGTGAGTAGCCACGTTTATTTTTATATAATTTCAAATTGTGTCGATTCTACATTAGCCGAAGGAACTTCGTTCCTACCTGGTGTCCCACGACACCACAACGTTTTTTTTTTTAGTTTCTTTCAAATTTCTAGAATTCTCTATGAATGCAAGCTTTTTACCCTTTATATTTGTGAAATATAAAAAGTGGACGCTCGATTGTTATTTTTTATTCATATTTCGATTCTGTCAAAAGGAAAACCTCATAAATTGAAAGGTCCCGGAATATTGGCAACAAACATAATGATTTTTTAACAACTTGCGGTTGTAAAGGTCGAATGCCAATACTATTCTAAGGGAAAATATATAGATCGAGCTAATGTTTGTTTTTGTACCATTTCAAGGAAAATTAGCTTTGAAATGTTTATTTTGATGCAGATTCTTTTGTGTTCTGTATACGTTACCTTGGATAATAATAAAAAAGTCATTTCGTTTGAATTTTGGTTCGATCCTTCTAATAAATCGTTTGTTATGGAAGTAAATGTACTATGAAACTTAATCTAATATATTTATTTATATTGTTTGACACTTTTTTTACTGCTACATCTCTTACTGCTTTCATTTTTTTTTATTCATTGAATTATTGTTTCCTTGACCTTCCTCTTCATCTGTTTCCAGGAGTCTTCTGACATGTCTCTGTTGTGGTATAAGTATAAAGGCTGATTTACATGAGATAGCAACTTGTGAATATGTCTCTGAGAGTAACTTGCGATAACGTTTACTTACAGGGTGTTAAAAAAAGTGTCACAAAATGAAATGGGTAATATGTCCCAATATAAGCAAAAAAGTATTAATAAACATATGTCCGCAAATTAAAGGTTTCGAGGATATGGACCATTTGCATTTAAAACTATTTTCTAATGTATACAAAAAACCAATGATATTTATTAACAAACAACAGTAACATAGAGTCAAATAAGATGTTCAAAGCACCCTCCCTTCATTTCAAGGCAGCTACAACAGCTCCGCCGCAGAGACTGTCCAACCCTTTCCAAAATACCTTCATTTGTTAGGATTCATGACATCCATGCTCTACTCTTAGCTGCAGCTCTTTGAGATTATTCACAGGAATGGCGTATACGAATTTTTTTAAGTGTACCCAAAGGAAAAAGTCAAGTGGTTTTAAATTAGTCAACCTTTCAGGCCATGGTACAGGTCTGTTCCTCCAAAAGATCCGTCTAAATACTCTCTTATGGCAATTGAAAAATGGGCCGGAGCACCATCGTGGTGGGACCACATTTGATTTCTTTGTATTAAGGAATATAGTTTAACAGATCACCCAATATGTGCTGTAAAAAGTTTAAGTAATCAGCTTTCGTTAATCGGCTAGATAGTACAATTGGTCCTTGTAATCGGTGGCCCAGAATCGGAGGATCGAGCTAACCAATCGCGGTTGGTCAGATTGAGCCAAGCCCTTTTGTCCTGAGTTAGATTTTTTTAAATAAAATTCTGTAATGTATCTCTTTGTAAAAACGTAATAACTTGGACAATAAAAGATTTATTTATTTATATCCAAATATACAACGAAAAATGTATTTGATGCCTGGATTCCACAATACTATGGGGATTTTCATCGGCCCACATTTGCGAATTATGAAAATTAAAAACTCCAAATTGTGTAAACCTTGCCTCATCAGTAAAACGAATATCTGCAATAAAATTGGAATATTCAGCATCATCAACCGTGCCTGATGATCAACTGAATTCAGAACATGCACTCGTTGAACATGGTACGAGTAAATCTGCTGCTCTGGGAGTATTCTCCAAACCAGAGGAGTCCCAATTCCTACCTCCGGTGATATTCTCCGCAAACTAGTTTCTGGATTCTCCTCTACTCATGCAAAAGTTGCTTCTTATGTCTCAAGGGTGGACACCGACCTTGGTCTCCCTGATTTATGGGACTGTTACCTGTATCACGCAACCTTTGGTGCAGTCTTCCAAGCACACGAACTGAAAACTTATGGTGATTAGGAAAAGCATCTACATACAGACGTAGCGGTTCCTTACATTACCATTTGCACGACCGTACATGTAATGAGCACTTATCCGACTTGTTTACTCTTGCAAGAGATTTTGCCGCCACATTTTTCAGACAGTTCAGCGACGTACAAGGAGAATACTCTCGAATACTGTTTACACTTCGCAAGTTGTTTAGAATGTAGTCTATAATATTTTCATATAAGGTGATCAATCAACGTCGTAATTGTCCGGTAATAACTTCTATGCTTAACATCCATGTTCCACGTCCTATGTTCTTGTATACAACATCTTTTCTACATATATTTCAACACATAGAACTAATGCATATAAATCTTCTCCGCTATATCAGATGATATCCAACTATGCATGTATTAAACCTGATGTTGACATCCTCAACACTAGCATAGGTCGTATTAAATCCTCGTTCAAATGTGTACCTCGGTAAGTTTTTGGTAAATTTGTGGAATCACGGCTCCACCTGGAAAGTTCTCCAAATTTTTTTCTATCGTTTTTTTTTTTTCACTAATATGGAGTATCCCGAGTAATATTGGGGAGGTGCATGGCTTTGGACCCGTAAAAAAATTAAAAAAGTCATAATATGAAATGCACAATGTTAATGATATTATCCCAGTTACCAATGGGTCCCAGTGTTATAGACTCATTTGAGTTGTTCCTCTCCACGGAAATCTTTAGTAAAAGGCGAAAAATTTATTCGCTTTGAAGAGAAACCAGAGTGACGAAAGCTGAAATTGAGATGATATTTTATAGATTGTTGAACGTAGAACACACTGGCATAAGTAGTTAAAGATAAACAGGGAATTTGTGCAACAAACCTGTGATGATTGATAGATATTGTTGAACGTAGAACACACTGGCATAAGTAGTTAAAGATAAACAGGGAATTTTTGCAACAAACCTGTGATGATATCATCAAGTATCGTCTTAAATTCAAATTTCGTCACTCTGATTTCACTTCAAAACGAATAAATCTTTCGCCTTTTACTAAAGATTTCCGTGGAGAGGAACAACTCAAATAAGTCTATAACACTGGCACCCATTGGTAACTGGGATAATATCATTAACATTGTGCATAAAGTCATAATATGACTGTGCACAGCAATTGCTGATTTCTCCAATCATACACAAAATACCGAAAATACACAAAATAAATAATTTTCAATGTTATGGTGTTTTTATTAATTTCTATGGGGTTCAATAGCATGCGCCACCATATTATTGCATGGTACACCATTCCCGAGTCATAAAAAACAGTAGAAAAAAATTGGAGGTGTTTTAAGGTGGAGCCGTGATTCCAGAAATTTTTTTAAACATTGTGTAGGTACTCCTATTCTTTAAAAATGTATAATGTATTTAATTGTTATTACTATAAATATAGTCAATTTTATTGTTGTATATCCTTATCCTTGAAATAAATAAATAAGAAGTACTCTCCGAAATAAACTTGTTATATAATAGTATATTATGCTTTAGAACTCTTAATGCATTTTTTTACCTTAGTCACTTTGGAGTATCCTATAAAACTTATTGTGGAATCCTCGGCACACATGAACTGCCTCGGTATTGTTTATTTATAGAAACTGATTTTCATGAAAATATAAAGAAAAATACCTGTCATAAAAACCTGTTGTGTTATGTTTCAATTTGTGAAACAATAAAATCACAAAGAACACAAGTAAAATCCCCGAGCTAAGTATCCAGAGAGCAGTTTTCTCGATAGCTCAAACGTGGATCTTCGGTCTCGAAGAAAATGAAAAAATATGGCTCAAGTTTAAGTCTTGAATAATGGACTACATGTTCTTTCTGTACTTGAATTTTTAATGTAAAAAGAAACTTATGAAGCCATTTCAACTTTTTGATACACTAAAAATTATACCCATAATTCTGTTTGAAAATTGGCAATATTTTCAAAGTTCTGAATTCATATACCTACAGGAGCTTTCAATACTCTGTCAATAAATTTAAACAAATTCACTCGAGGTTATGGTACATATACATAACCTTTACACAAGTAATACGTTAAATGTTAATCAGCTTCATATTTTATGGCGAGAATCAGCTGCTAATTGCATAATAGTTATTTAGGTATTAAGAACTAAAAGTGATACATTATTACTCGATAGCAATAATGATAATTTTGTAATACATACTAAATTTTTTCTTCAATCACTTAATATAGTAAACCAAGTTTCGATTATGAAATTTGTTACAGAAACATAAATAACACACTAAACGAAGATAATTTACTATATTATTGGTAATGTTAAAGTTAAATGTTCAATCTTTAATAGTAGTACCCGATTCTTAAGGCGTGTTGTGACTATATTGTGATTTAATAAATTATTGATTGCTGTGGATTGCTTGCATATCTGGATGTGAATTCCATGACTCCGGAAAAATCACTACAACATTCCACGACCCTAGAACTTTTCCTATCCCCTTGTAGCGTAATATCACCTCCAAAATTATCTTAATAAAGTGGCCGACGTTCGTCGAAAGCAGCGTCCTGTGTTGTGTATAATGTGTTTTCTGGTAGGTTGAGATAAAAAATATCAACAATAACAATAACAGATTACTCATTCCTATTAAACATAGATATTTTTTCTTCTAATTATACAGGGCATTTCAGAATTAAATGCTCAATTAAAAAATCAGGACCCAAAATTAAGAAAAAAGTTTCTCATCAAGTACTTGATAGTTGCTCCAAATTTGGGGCATGAAATTAGGTTTTAAATTTTTTTTTCTCAAAAAATGGCTTTTGGTAAATATTTTTTAGCTCCATTAAGCTGGTAGTTAAAACTCTAATGACTAATCTTTTCATATGAATCTCTAGCTTAATAGTAGCTAATTAGTTGCTGAATGACCAATTTTGTAGCTCCAACCGATTTTCCAAAAATCGAGTTACTAGACAAAAAGCTAGCAGTAGAATCTCGAAACAGTTCAGTCATTAACTTTAGTTAAATAACAGCGACAGAAAGGTATGAAAAAGATTAAAATCGGTAAAACCTAGCTACCGGTCACTTAAGATCGTTAGCAGTAGAATCGCGAAACAGTTCAGTCATCAACTTTAGTTAAATAATAGCGACAGAAAGGTATGAAAAAGATTAAAATCGGCAAAACCTAGCTACCGGTCACTTATGATCGTTATCCCAGCAACCTCAATACACAATGCTTATTGACTTCCGTTATAAATTTAGTTGCTAGCTACTTATAGCTTCAGAATGTCCAGGGAGCCAGCAACGAAACAGAAACAAAAAATCTGCTGACGGGCCACTGGGCAAGTGGGCACCAGAGTCGCTGCTGTCTTGTCATACGGTTTTTGTTGACTTTAAGGGGTTGTGAATTCTGTTGCTGGGTGCTACTAGCTTCAGAGATGCTCAGAGTGTCAACAACAAAATAAAAACAAAAAAATTGGTTGAACCAAGTGACCGGAAACGAAACACTAGACTCCCTGTCCTCTTGACATGGGGTTCCTTTTGACTTTAAATGGTTGTGAATTTTGTTGCTGGCTGCTAATAGCTTCAGAGATGCCCAGAGAGTCAGCAACAAAATAAACGGGACACTAGAGTCATTGCTTTCTTGACACGGTATACTTGTTGACTTTAAATAATTGTGAATTTTGTTGCTGTCGGCTAATAGCTTCAGCAATGCCCAGAGAGCCAGCAGCAAGATAAAAACAAAAAATGGGCTGAATCGGGAGACTAGAGTCCCTGCCGTCTTGACACGGTGTTTTTCTTTTCTTTAAAAAAAAGTTCCGCATTGCACTTTTCTATTTTCATTAGAATAACAGAAAATTTTTGTTTGTGTCTTCTGATTTTTATAAATAGCTAACGATTTGTCGTAGAAATAATCAGTTTTTGTAAAAAATATAACGTGTAACCTTTACGCGCGATTGAAGTAAAACTTATTTGGCGTACGTATCATCGCAAAATAAATTTAAATTCAAAATATGTTTATTAACAAGTAGCTACAGGTTTTTGATTTTTTCGTTTATTATTATTTATTGATGAAACAGTAAAATATTCTTGAGAATCCGCCATTTTATTCAAGTGACAACTATTTTGTTTTGTAATTTATCTAAAATTCATTAATTTCACTTTCACGTTTTAAAAAAATTTGACAGAAATTAACGGTTAGGTTAGGTTAGCTAACCAAAAGTTTTGACGTACGTATTGCAAGGAAGTCAGTAGAAACATAAAGAACTGTGTGTGTGAAAATCATGAGAAATCTGATAATTTTTTCCGTATTTTAAATGTTAACTGTCAATCAATTTCTAACAAAACTAATAGAATAGACATAATCTTAAAGCAATATGAACCAGACATATTATGTCTATCCGAAACATGGTCCAATAATGACAATATCGGCTACATACGATTTAATAATTACTCTCTTACTGTTACTTCAATAGAACTAATAAATCACATGGCGGTGTACTAATTTTGACAAAATCTTCCATAGAAATTAAGAAACACGATTTTTTGACTAATTTATCACTTGAAGTAGATATTGAAATCTCCAGTATCTCTTTTAAAATACTTCAAACCACCTGTTGTATATTAAATATTTATAGATCCCCATCTGGAAATTTCAATACATTTATAGATAGAGTTTATAGTGCATTAATTTTCTGTACAAATAACTTTATATCTTTTATTCTTTGTGGAGATTTCAACATTGATTTTTTAAACGATTCACAGGAAAATAAAATGTATGCATATAGAGTACTCACTCATTTTCATTCAATATTTTTTCATCACTTTCTTCATTAATAAATCCACTTTGTTTATTCATATTTAAAACAAACACTTTATACACAAATTTTAGGCGTACAACTATTCACCAACAATGTATTTTGGTTTACAAGCTGTCAATTTGACAGGTCAGCAAAATATGTATATTATGTTGCCTACCATAATATACAATTACAGATTTAACTTTTATTTAATATAGTAGGCGGAATCGTGTTAGGTTTTTTGTATCAGGTTTTTTGCGTTACGTTAGAATATGACGTCACGTCCGTTAGAATTACTGAGTTACCCCAATTTCCCCTAAAGAAGTTTTACTTCAAAAATATGTTATTATTTTTGGATAAATCCATCAGTTCAAATGTTATTTGAGCTTGAAGTCAAATTTATATTAAATTTCTAAACTATCTAACTTATCACAAAGTATTGTAACAAAATTTACAACGATCTGGGGTTGCTGGGATAGTGATTATTAGTAAACAGTAGCTAGGTTTTGCCTATTTTAATCTTTTTCATATCTTTCTGTCGCTATTTTTCAGTTATAAATTAGCTACAAATTCCAAACGATTTGTCGTTTTATTTAACCCCGGTTTCGCCATTTTACTGCTAGCTTATTGTGAAACTCGATTTTTTGAGAATGTGTTGTAGCTACAAAATCGGTCATTCAGCAACCAATTAGCAACTATTTAGGTACAAATTCACATGATAAGATTAGTCCTTTTTGCTTACTTTTATCATAATATGTATATTATAATTTGCAATACCTATAACGTCGATAGGTAGCTACGAAGAAATAATATACGCTTTTGTTGTTGTTCTACATTATAGACATGTCAGAAAAACAAACTAATGGTGTCCATACTGATCAAAGTGGTACGTTAAATATTCCATAAATTTCAGAACTGTTTTACAGTACAACATTGAATTTATTTATTACTCTATTGTTGTATGGTATATTAACTTAATAGGAAATTATGATAAAAGTATACAGTGTGGAACAGACAAATGAAATAAATTCGATAACTAATAAATGAGCGCGTGTTGGAAAAAAACGCTTCGACAAATCGATTTGTATTTGTAAATGCGCGTGTTTTTTAATATATATCATCATCATCTTCAGCCATTATTAATGCTGAATGAAAGCCATTCAAGATACCCTCCATTTCTGTCGTTCCTGCTCAGTTCTTCTCCATGTTCGTCCCAGGGATCTGCAAAACAGAAAATCCCATCTATCATGCGGTCTTTTCCGGGGTCTACGGTTCTCTCGTGGGCACCAGTCTATTACTCGTTTCAACCATCTTTCTTGCTTCTTGTTAGAATTCTAACCAGACACAAACCCAGACTGTGTATCTGGAATATTTTGACAGCATGGCACACGTTTTGTATCTATTATTATTATTATTTTTATATATATATATATATATATATAATTAAATAGTAATATTTGCTGAAAAGTTAATTATTAGTAAAAGTGGATATTGGGTAAACAGCAATACTTAACGTTAAATAAAACTCTTTAGAGTATTTAATCCAAGCTTTCGTAATTACTTTATTACATTATCAAGGAGCTACAAAATTAAGAGTGACAGAATGCAAGTAGAAATAAATTATAAATTTATACTTACATCTCTGTGAGGTTATAACGTTGTTGTTCTAAAAGAAATTAACATGAGTAAATAATAAATTATAAAATTAAAATGATGTTTTTTTTAAAAGTATTATCAAATTGATGTTTCTCACAAGATATGACATTAATGATTAAATAGTCATGTAACTATGATATCAAAAGTAATAAATTAGAGAACTAACTATAAGGTATTAGGAATAATAAAAAAATAAATTATGGAAGTATTAAGATATAACAATATTAAAGCTTAGATGTTATTAGCCCTAAGGGATTATCCTGGATGTATATCCCTCTAAGATCAGTATAACTGTGCAATGATATAGAAAAACCAGGAAAAAACTATATCTGCTGATCTTTACAATAACTTAATATATTTGAATTATAATTATATCTTATCTATGTACAAAATGTAAATTCAATTAAAGTAAATAGTTTAATTGTGGAGAATTTGTAATATTTATTTGTTCATTAACAACTTTAAACTGTAGATTTGTTAGATGTCTTTTTAATTTTATAATTTATTATTTACTCATGTTAATTTCTTTTAGAACAACAACGTTATAACCTCACAGAGATGTAAGTATAAATTTATAATTTATTTCTACTTGCATTCTGTCACTCTTAATTTTGTAGCTCCTTGATAATGTAATAAAGTAATTACGAAAGCTTGGATTAAATACTCTAAAGAGTTTTATTTAACGTTAAGTATTGCTGTTTACCCAATATCCACTTTTACTTATATATATATATATATATGGGAAAACCCATTGGCACAGCTGGCCGAAAGCACAAAATGGCGATAGGACTCCTGTGTGAGCTTTCGTTGTTTTTGTGTTTTTATGTTTCTTTACACATGTTTCCCCAACATCCTTTGCTCCCAAGTACCCAACACTTTTGCTAGCCAAGTGCAATACCCTACTTGGTTATGCCGCACTGATGACGGCTAATGAGCCAGAAACATGCATGTCTGCGGTTACCATTCCTACTCGTGGCCTTATTGATCGTTTTTGCGTACATGCCCAATAATTTTCCCGTTTTGTATATATATATATATATATATATATATATATATATATATATATATATATATATATATATATATATATATATATATATATATATAAATGCTCATTTAAATATAAGTCCAAGCATTTTTCCCAAGAAACCCTTGTTTATTCGATTTGACTGTTCCACACTGTATGCATGCTATGTGAATAAATTTAATATTCTGTAATGAGATAATTTTGCGTAATTATTCATTATAACTTTATAACGGTTTTTATTGATTCATTAATAGTAGGTATATTGTCTAACTAATGCATGAAGTAGACTTTTTTTACCAGCACGAAATTTCGTCACGATCCGTAGGCACATGAGCGTTTTCTACAAAATAAAATTTTATAGTAAAGTGATAAAAATCGCTCTTCTCTCGATTGAATTAAATCTAAGAAGAAATATTTATGATGCGTACAGTTACTGAAAAGTACTGCAAACATCATGGGATGGTAAAAAAACAATAATAAAAAACATCAAGCACATAAATTTTAGAGACACAAGTGCAAATTAGCATAAGAAGTTTATTTTGTCATTTATTCGTTTAAATTTCGATCTAAATTTTTGTTTATTTGTCAAGTACTACAAAGAGGGCGCCACATACATCGATTCCTTATTATTTTTGACAGCATCCGTCCTACATGTAAAATTTCATTAACGTCTGTCAAGTAGTTTGGTTTTTACAGCTGTTCTCTGTGATTTTTTAACTATGGAACAAAGTGAATTTCGTGTTTTGATTAGTCACTATTATTTGAGAGGCAAAACGGCAAAGGAAACAAAGGAGAAGCTTGAATTATTATTGCAAAACTGCTCCATCGAATACAACAGTAAAGAGGTGAATGCAAGAATTTAAGTTTGGTCGTACGAGCACAAATGACCAACCTTGTTCCGGACGGCCTTTAGACGTGACTACGCCCAAAATAATAGCCTCAATCAAAAAACTCTGAGATCGGAAATTGAATTTGTGGAAGCTCGTAAACATATCATCTGAACGGGTATACAACATTTTGCATAACCATTTGAACATGCGGAAACTCTGCTCACAAACGATCAAAAGCGCGAACCAGTTGAATATTCGGAGGCGAATTTGTCGATGAAAAAGCGCAATCGATATGAGTTTTTTTGCCGTTTGATAAACGTTGATGAAACATGGATTCTTCGCTATACGCCCGAGACCGTTCAACAGTCGAAACAATGGGTTTCCAGGGGCCAAAGTCCACCGAAGAGGCCAAATTCGCAATAATGGGCTGGAAAGGTGATGACCAGCGTTTTTTGGGATACACGCGGAATTATTTACGTCGATTATCTTAAACTTGGTAGAGCAATCACCGCTTAATATTATAGCGCCTTATTGTATTCATTCGATGTTGTTGTAAAGTGTAAACGCCCTCATCTAAAGACAAGACAACGAGCCCGCTCAAAAAGCCGTGAAGACGATAAAGAAATTGATCGAAGTGGGCTACGAAATCCTTCCCCACCCCCCGTATTCGCCAGATTTAGCCACCAGCGACTATTATATATTTCCAAACTTGAAAAATGGCTTTCACTCGAATGAAGAGGCCATTCCCGAGATGGGCGCCTATTTTGGGGAACTCGTTGTATTGAGCTAAAAGGAAATTATATCGAAGAATAAAAACCAAATTTTCCGAAAAAAATGTATTTTTCTTTGTTACGCCCGGGAGTTTTCAATTAGCCTAGTAGTAGCATTATTGCAGAACTACTTCTTTGAAAGGGAACCTTTCAAGGGGTGGATGTTCTTGTACTTGGATATGTAAATACATTTTTTAATATTTCAGGTTTATTTTATTTGTAACATTGTATAATATTTTGTTGTCTGGTTGTCTAAGTTTTTATTTCCAGAATTTGAATGCGGCGGGTTGTCGAGACCGCTAGATCTTGAGTGATTTATGACTCATTATTCGTTCATCTCTTTAGGTTTTATCTACAACATGTTTTTTTTAAATTGTCTTAAACTTAAAAATAGTTTTAAGTGGAATCTACATCTTTGGGCTTTGTGGTAATTTTTGTTGTAAGAATCACTCACCAGATCTTGACGAGCGCACATCTCTTCGTGCATTTGTGAAAAATTGTAAAACTATTGGCGTCAATTATTTTTATTTAATAAATTAGTATATCAGAAGACTGCATAACAATTTAGTATTTATAGCGAATTATCCTTTGATAAGGATCAAAACATGGTTGGACCTCTATTACATACTTTCAGCAAAATTTCGTATCTTAAAAACAATGCGCAACAAATCTGGACCTCAATGCGTAACACAACAACATAGTAACATCGTGGCGTCGCATCGAATGTGGCAACAAAGAAATATGTATTATGCACCACTTTATATCTTTAGACAGGTCCGCGTACACACTGGCGATTTATATTCTCTGTCACTTATTCAGTTGGAATAACTGCTACTTTGGAGTGGACGGAAGAATCTACCATTAAATGTATAAATAGTTACCAAAATAAATAAATGTTTTTGGTTACAAAACATCCGAAATATTATAATAAAATAAAAAAAGCATGATATAAATATAAATATCTTAGCCTCACCATTACGAGTAACAAGAAAAGAGTATAAGAAGTATGTAAATATTTAAAGAACAACAAAGCACCAGGACCAGGGAACATACCGGCTGAGCTAATAAAATATGGCACAAAAAAATTATATGACAACCTAGCCTAACTCTTTTAAAGATGCATAAACGTAGCGGAAATTTCAGAAGAATAAAAGACATCATTTATATCCATCATACATAAAATAGGCAGACTTGACGAATGTGACAACTACAGAGGCATCGCTGGCGCTGTAACGGAAAACTAATAAAAAATAAAATAGAAATTGAATATAAATATATAGAAGCTCAATAACAGGTAGGACTGAGGACAGGGATATCAACGATCGACTATCTATTCTGCATTACGCAGATTATTGAGAAGAAACTGGCCGTCAACCAGGAGGTACATCTGTTGTACGTGGACTTGAGAAAAGCGTATGATAGCATAACAAACTATGGGAAGCCTTACAGAAAACCAACATAAGCGCAAATTCAATAACCGCTACGAAAAAAATGTATACCAATACTACAGCAAGAGTGAAATTTAGAAGAGGTCTATCGAGAGGATTCCAAATTAGCAAAGGCCTAAAACAGGGGTGCTGCGATTCGCCGACATAATCTACCTCGAACCAACTCAAAAATTTTGGAAACGTTAATGCAGAAACATGGGATTACTGATCAACGACAATACAACATACACATTCTTATTCACAGATGACCAATTTGTACTAGCGCAAGGTTACGATGATATAGAATACCTATATGACCAGGAAATTAATCGAGGAGTACAAAAAAGGAGGATTGTAAATAAATATAAAGAAGACAGAATATATGTGTATCGGTGGGGCACAGCAGGTTCTTACATTGGGGAATGTGAAAATTATTAAACATTGCGACGCATATAAGTACCTGGGTATGGTCATCACACAAAAAGGAAACGTAGACCAGACGATAGAAAAAAGAAACAACCAGGGAAGATTACCATTTTTAAAAGCATCCAGTCAATATCAAACAATAACAAACATAGGATATACAATACCATTGTTAAGAGTATAATCACTTACAGAAGCGAAGTATGGCAAATAAAAGAAAGATACAAGAGAAAACTTAAAGCAACAGAGATAGATTTCTGGAGGTGCTCAGCAGGAATATCAAGATTAGATTGCTTAACCAACAACAGAATAAGAGAAATAATGAAGGTGAAAGACATAATAGTAGATGATATTAGTACTAAACAACTTAGATGGTATGGACTTATTTGGAGAGAAGGCGTAAATCGAGAAATGAGAGAAAGAGAATTAGGTGAAAACCTTTAGATGGACTGAAATAAATGGCAACTAGGTATCGAAAGACATAGGAGAACGTTTATATATAAAGTATGATGCTTGGGAAGAACTTGCAGTAGAATTTTGAACGACAGTAGATGAGTCGAAAAAAATGATTTTATATTATCAGGTATTTAGACTGAAATTCTCCTTCTCCGTTTACTTTCTTTTCGTACTATTTTTGGTGCTATTAAATTAATTAAACACTCGAAGCCTGTTGGTAAAATTTTTGTAAAGGCCACTAATTACCTGAAATTTTAAATACAACAGTAAATCTCTTTCACTGTATACGCTTCTATTATTACACTTTGTCTGCTACCACCGTTTTTCTGTCTGCCTTTTTTCCTAAACGAAATAATGAATAAATTATGTAAGTTGCTGCAGCAACCTCCATTTCGTTAACCATTATTTTTTGCTACATTAAATTTTGTAATAGGATTCTTATAAATCACTAATTGGTATATTGAAGTAAAGAAAATGGAAAATATTGAACAATAATTATGAACTACAAAATAAATGTTTTCCTTTGATTTTTCTTACTGTATAATTATTCATCGTAATATTACTAATTCAAATGATTAATCATCGGTAGTCTTATAGCATTATAATTATTATTAACAATCTTAATTGTAGAATTAGTTCGATAAGCAGTTTTTATGCGAGTGCGAAAAATTGAACAGGAGCCGTAGTCGAGTTTGATAAACTAGAATCTGGAGCGCCGATAGTCATAAGTTTTGTACGGCAAACGGTTACTCAGATTTCCGGTTCTAGTCTAGCACAATAAGCTTTTCTTTGACGTTAGTTAGTAAGGTTATAAATATTTATTTTATTAATATAAATATTAAAAGAAAGTGAAAACTAGTGAACTATTGTGAATATAATTTGCGTACCCACGGCCTCGATAGTATGTATGATTGTTATTATGAAAGATTTTTATTGTTTTAACTATATTATATTCTGTAGTTATTTTGTGGAATAGAAATTACGATCCGAGTCGCAAGTGAGTGTTGCAAACCGAGCGAGCTTAAAAAATTCTTTCTACTTGAGTTATTGCAATGCTTTACTTTAATTTATATTTTGTGATAAGATTCGCATGAAACACTACTTACTTTATTGAACTAAATATTAATAAAAAATGCATAATATTGAAGAATTTAAAGAAGTACATATTTAAGTTACGTTTTTTGTTTCTCATTGAAATGGATATAAAATGACAATCGTTCCTACATTAAAAAAGTATTAATTAAATGATTTTAGAAAACATTCAATGGCAATGTAGATATAACTAAAACTGTGTATTTACTGCTGTGTGGTAAATAACCTTCATAAGAATTATATTATGATTTTTGATACACTATGGCGAGAAAATTGATTTTCTGTTCATGTGTTAAGTATTTAACTCACGGGAGTTAAAAAAGGGTTATTGTACTGTGTCAAATACCAGAAACTAATGCATAAAATATTAAAAATAGCAAAGCGCACAACCGTCCCATTTCTCTAGATATTCTGGAAGCGGACAGAAGATCTACAACGACTTCTCTGAATGAAGATTTGAGAATTGTAGACAAGTGGGAAAGAAAGAATCTTGTTAATTTCAACGCTTCCAAGACAAAGACATGTTGCCTATCCAAAAAGTTCCAGGACTTACTCTGAAACAAACATATTGCATCCATAGAAAGTCAACAGGAAAGAATTTAGGCTTTCTTTTTAGAGCACGGAAATATTTCTCTTCATCCAACTTAGTTACTCTTTACAAAGCCCAAATAAGACCTAATTTTGAATACTGCTCGCATGTATGGGGAGCGGCGGCTCCGTCAAGCTCAGAGTTCTTGATGCAAAACAGAGAGGAGAAGTTCGACTAATAAACGACACCAGTATCACGAAAAACCTAGCCCCATTCTCCCACCGAGGAGCAGTGTCTGATCTTTCCCTGTTTTACCGATACTTAAACGGATTTTGCTCAGAAGAACTCCGCTGTATAGTTGTCAGACCAGCCAGAACAACACGACTTATACTGTTCAGTGTCAGATATCGAGGACGGATCGACGAATCTCCAGATCGTGTAACTCCTTACCATCCCACGTCTTCCCCACTTGTACTAACTTGCTGTCCTTTAAATCCCAAATTAATAAATTACCTCTTCTACACCAATAGATGTTCTCCGTACATTTGTCTATACCTACGAAGACATCCTTAAATAAATAAAAAGAAATCTTGGTTTATTAACACATTTTATCCCTTAATAAATAAATTTGAAAGGTAAATTATTTTGTTACAGGGCTAGAACAAGTACCTGGAGACGCTGTAGTACAACCCGGAATAGAATTAGGTTCCGAATGTATTGAAAATGCAAGGAGACACAGCAGGACAATCAGTAAGTTAATTACTATACAAGTTTTTTCATACTTAAACGTACATAAAAATAAGATGACCAGAACAGAAATTATCAGATCGAATGGTCGATTTATCTGCAGTGGAAGTCTTTTCTTTACTGCTACTCCAAAGAACTAAAGAATTTATTAAAAAGCAAATAGATCAAAGGCATTACTGCAGAAATGACTTTAAGTAGTGCTCAACCGCAGGTCAATGTATGGAAATGGACCTAGAACTCTTATAAATAGTCTCAAGAAAACTATACTAATAAGAAAATAGTAAAAAACTAAAAAAATAAGAATTAGAACTTAAACTAAAATAATTTTACTTAATCAGTAAGAACATAATAGTGGAGATAGAAAGAGACGTAGATGTCAATAAAATTCAAACCATTATAAAATGAATGATCGCTTTGACGACTTGAAAAGCATAATGGATAAAGAGAGTCTACGAGAAACCACTTAACGTTATAAGTTTCCTAACGTGAATGGAATTAGATGAACTGGGGTAGGCACAAAAAGATCAACCCAAAATTCAAGAAAAAAAAAGGATAGAACAGATCAAATTATTTAAAGTGTTGACGTGATATATGAAAACAATTTTTTTAAATATGTATGACTTTAATGTTTTTATTGTTCATTTGACAACTAATCTCTCTCGTATTAACGTCATAAATATGTGCCTAAGGAGGAATTGAATGAGTGTCAAGTTATGATCAGAAATGCCGACTACTGATCAGAGTATCTCTTGCCGAATGTTAAAGGGGTACCGGCTGTAGGTAGAGATCACAGATTGGAGTCCTGTCGAATGTGACATATTTTCGATTTCCTCTGTAAAAAGATTAACTTGATGTTGTTCGATGGATGTTAGAGGAAAATTTGAAAAATAAGTTGCATACTGACACTCAAGTTGTTGGTGGAGAGCAAGTCGTGGATTCTTGAGCAGTTTAAGAGCCAGAGAAGCTAAAATGTAAGATGATTTGATTAGGGCGTCACTTAACTTTATTGAAAGGAGGCACAAAGTTAAGAAACCTAGATGCTGAAAATTTAAGAAACAGATATAGATAAACTTAATACTTAGGGGCGTCTTCTCCAAACTAGTTTAAACTTCCGGGATCGTTTAACCGAAAGTTTAACTTCAAAATCGATTTCTCCAACCGAAAACGTTAGTTTAACTGCTGGCGACGATTAAACTGCCTCTCCACTTGGTTTAAACTCTCGATTGTGGGTTAAGCTACTCCTGTCGGCTGTCACAGTAAACAGACGTAACAGAACCTAGAATATTACTTCGTTTTGGCGTGTTGTGTAAAGTAAATGCAGTGTGATTGACATGGAAAAAATCTTTTATAATTTGAATGCGGTGGAAGATGAAGAATTGAAAATACGAGCCCCTATTAGACGTGGTTCTAGAAGAATCCGTGACTGGGTTGATCATTTTCAAATATGGGATTTTTTTAATAGGTTTAGGATGACCAAGAACACCGCTAGCATGGTTTTAGAACTTATTCGAGGTAACACAGTCAAGAACAACGAAGAACCAAACTGTTACTCCTAAGGTTAAGTTTTTCACTACCCTTCGATACCTTGCCTCTGGCAGTTTTTTAATTAATGTTGGAGATTATACTAGTATTCACATTTCTACATAAGGTAGTCAAGGAAGTTTGCAACAACATGGCTAGGCTCTTTCCACAGTTCATAAAAATGCCCTCCACTGAAGCTTAAATGAATCAGCTTAAACAAGGATTTAAAAAAAAAACATAATTTCCTAATTGCATCGGTGCTCTAGACTGTACTCATGTTAAAATAGAGTCTGTGGGAAGAGAAACTTATCGCGTCGTAAAGGTTTGTTTTCTAGAAATATATAGGCAATTTGTTACAGTTCTCTATTATTTAGTAACGTTGTTGCATGATGGCCTGGATCTACGCATGACTGTCACGTATTTAATTCATCAAGAGTTAAAAAAGATTTTGAAAATGGTGTATACAGGAACAGTATATTAGTAGTTGATAGTGGTTATGGCTGCACTAACTACTCCATTCAACCACTAGATGAAGTAGTGTTGCCAGAGGAACGTCTTTTTCAAGAGGCTCGTGTGCGTACTTGCAATTCAATTGAAAGATGTATTGGTGTTTGGCTTTTAACGTTTTATAAATGATAAAAATAACTTCCACTTTCCTCCAAACATCATCCTTCCCTCTTTGCGAAATATGATCGGTCTTCTTACATTCGATCATTTCCTTAAAACTTAATCCAACAACATATCATCTTCTGTTTGTTTAAAGTTTTTGTTTCTCTGAAGTACATTTTTTTCTACTTGTTCTGTCTCCATTATGCCAAAAAACTAAGTTTAATTCAATCAAAAGCTATAATCACAATGAAACTAACCTCTTATAGCAGAACAAAAACAATGCCAATGTAAACAAACAGGGCAGCCAACCGAGACTTTTGAAGGTATAAACTAAACCTTCGGACAAATTTTGTGGAGAAATTGGAAAGCAGTTTAAACGTTCGTATAAAGAAATTCTCAGTTTAAGTTATACCACATTTGGAGAAACCGCCCCTAATAATTAATATTATTTTAAACCAACACAAATAATAAACGTACCGTATAATCTTATGACTCCTTGACTTTTATGTTTACTATTTCTCATTTAACATAATAAGATTTAATTTATCAAAAAAAATATTTTCATGAAATGAATTTTAATCAGAACATGTACAGGAAAGTAACAAGTTAAAACTCAGTTCCTAATTATACAAGAATAATATTTATTTAAACTAAAATTTATACAAAAAACAATGAAATTACAGAATTCGTACAATAGGTAGGTACTCAGCTGGAAACAGGTGTTTTTATTCACATACGAGTATGTTCAGAAAAAAACGGGAATTTTTGAATAACTCATAAAATCTTTATTTATTCATGAATATCTATTTTCTCCCGTTCAAAGTAATTCCCCTCAGCTCTTTTTTCGATTCGGCCTTTATCTCCTCAATTGTGGCAAAATCCATGACTGATTTTCCCAAAAATCCTTGCGTTTAAGTCGTATTGCTTCGCACAAACATCTCAACACATCTAGGTAATATTCCTTGTTGACCGTACGACCTTATGGCAAGAACTCATGATGCACTACGCCATTGTAATTGAAAAAAAAACCGTGAGCAAAACCTTCACATTGGACCGAATTTGACGTTCTTTGTTCGGTATTTGCTCCTCCGGCTACTTTCATTGAAATGGTTGGGCTTTGGTTTCGATTTCATAGCCATTTTTCGTCACCAGTTATGATCCTTTTGAGGAAATCTGGATCGTTGTTGGCGGTATTAAACAGTTCCTGGGCAATATACATGCGACGTTCTTTTAGTAGTAGTAGTAGTATTTATTTCAATAGGAAAATCCTAATTTACAATATTATGTATTTTAGTTTTGCAATAAAAGAAAAAGAAATAATAAAAATATATCAATCCATTCTTAAAACTACATGGAAATATAAAGGCCGAAGTACTAACATATATAGACAAAAGAAATAATCACAACAAGATTATTTAAGCATCATTATCTATAACATAATTTTCTCTATTTATAGTATATTTTTGGTCAAAGTTTGGAACAATCTTTGCTGCCATTCGATACAATCACATGACATGATCCAGTTGATATGCCAACATCCTCAACAACTTCCCTAATAAACAGAAAACGGTAAAGGGTGCCACTTATATTTTTAGAAACAGCTAGGAGAAAAGATAATAAATCTTGTTGAGAAGAATTTATTCGATGAAATTACGGAAACACTCTTAAACATTACAAAAATTATCAAAAAGATATCCAAAGACTCACTTTAGAGGTCTCTAAACTCATTGAATCCTTATCTTTTGAAGTAAAACTTCTTTAGGCGCGACTAGGGGTAACTCAGATTTTTTTCTGATGGAAGTAACGGTGTGACGTCAGCTATGGGAGGAGCTTAAAAACCTTTCTAAACAAAACAAATTTGCCTTGACATTTTAGTGGAATTGAGCTTATGTTTTGTTTAGAAGTTTATAAATTTTATTATGGTAATCTTGTAATTAATTATGTATTCTTTTACTATTACAATTCATCGTACCTTTTCCGAAGTTGGTTCGGATAGCGGTAGCCAATCAGAAAATTCTGTGATATCACATGAAGCCGACGTACAACATTTTCTGACGCGGTGAACATAAATGTAATACGGTGGAGGGTATAATAAAAAAATAAATTTCTAATTTAATTGAAAGCGAAAGATGCATTATTGATAACGAAATGGATAGTTTATCTCACTGCTTACAACATAGACTGAATACAAAAACTTAATGAGTTACAAATGATTAATTTTACTTTAAATTGGTCTAATTAATTTTCTTCCAATTTAAGTAAAATACTATAACTTTGTTTTAAATTAAAAGAAAATGCCGGTAAATACAAGCCCTAACAACTATATAATGGAACAAAATAAAATACTTAATAAAAGTCAGGTTTTTGGCAGTTTATTTGTTTTCCTAATATTTTTTAAAGTAAATACTAAGTAACTATTTAATCAACAATAATTAGGGCTAATCAGAAACACATAAAACAAAATACTTATTCTACGATCTGTAATTAACAAGAAAAATGTGAATATTTAGTGACGCTCTCTATTGAGTAATCGTATAATAAAATATTCGTCTTTAAGCTGTAGGACATAACTCTACATTTATCTGGGTTATCACTATCACCTATATTCTCCACTAAGCTGTACTGTTTTAAATCATCAGCATATAAAAGGAAAGTTACATTTAAAACTTCAGCAATATCATTAATAAAGATATTAAAAAGCAGCGGCCCTAGATTAGATCCTTGTGGAACACCGGAAGAAGCATTATATTCAGCAGATTTAAAACTATTGAGCTGCACATATTGCTATCGATCCCCTAAGTAGGATTGAAAGAGTTTTATTAACGTAGGAGATTATCCAAAAAAAAAAAACAAGTTTGTTAAGCAGAATGCTATGTTTAAGTCTGTCAAATGCTTTAGAAAAGTCTGTTTAAATCACATCAGTTTGGGCCCTGTTGTCAATAGATTCAGCAATATACTGATCAAAAGGTTGTGACTGTTAAGCGATTCTTTGCTAAATGCAAAAGACGCTATAGTATAATGTTACGCGGGATAGATTTTCATTGGTTAATTTTCTCATATGACTTTGAAATATTTATACTCTAATTGATTTCTTTTTTTAATATAATTATTGTAAGTTTACTTTGTGACCATCTTAGACCATATAGAAAGTGTCCATGAACATTTATTTTCAATTTTATTTAAATGAAAGAAATGTATTTAAATTTGCCGCCTTGTAAATTTTCTAGTAACTTATTTGGCTGTAAGTCTGGCTTTTCAAATCACTCCTCCTAGTTTTTAAATAGAGTATAGGTAATTGGTTGAAAATAGCGTTTTTTAGGGAATAAGTCTTGGAAACTTACTTACACGAAAAGACACCAAGAAATGGAAATGTTGGTTGCCTACGGATAGGTTATGACTATGTAATTTAATTAAAATTATTGCACTTTTAAAATACTTTCCTTCTTAATGTCATCACTTGTTTGTCTTATTTCCAAATTTTAAAAATACTACAGCACATAATTTATTAATGTCAATTGAAGGACTAGAATATTCCAATAAGTAAGTACGTAAGTATCAAATCGTTATCACGTTTTATCCACGCCACACGAAGCCGTAAATACTTGTACGGAGTAGTTTAAAATTTAAAATTTTACTACAATGTTAATGGGCGAAAATAAGACGAAACTATTTTTTATTGTAAACAATCTCAACGATTTGCCGTTATACAACAGATTAAAATGTAAATCCTACCATACAAGAATTTAATACGTTTTTAAAAAACCTGTACTTCCTATAATGTAAGCGAAAATGTTTTTTCTCTGTAATATAATTTTTTAAATTTCAAATAATTAACAAGAGATAGAGCTGTAAACTGATTATCTGACTCTGGTTTAAAATCCAATTTCTTCTCTTTCTTAACATTCTATATTTAAATGTGTCTTAAAATAGATTGGACAAAATTTCATTCTGAAATGCTACATATTTTATGGAAATCACAGCTATCATTTATTATCGAAATGTGCTGATAAATTTAATGATCTAATAATCTTGAGTGTAGGTGTTACTGATAACCTTTTTTTTTCTAAAGGAAGTGAAATTTCTAACAAATAAAATTAGTTTAGTCATTTAAGTGTCACTGTTCTATACTGTTTACTGTGAAAACTTTAAATCACCTTTTTAGATTAAATTTCATGCTGTATTTATATTTGTGACTATTGTTTTGCATGTGTGTGATATAAGATGGATAATACCTGTGAACTAGTATTAGGATAAAACACTGGGTTTTTATATACATATTGGTACGTTTATTGATAGGATTTAACTTTATAAACCTAAAACAAACCTTTATTAAGTTGGATTTTTTCTTCTATAAAATTCAGAAAATTTCCTATGACAAATTTTATTTACGAAGGTAACAGTAGTTTACGTAACAAGTCCCGAAAGCGGTCTTTTACTGGACGAGTAGGCAAATTGCAGGGCGAGCCCTGCAAGCCTGCGAGTCAAGTAAAAGTACTTTTGGGACGTATTACGTATAATATTTTTTTTAAAACGGGCATTGTTGTACCATAAACTTCATATTATTCAGTTTACATTTTTATAACAAGAACTCTTCATTAACTAATTTTAACATTTTATAACAAACCTTGCTTGGGTGACCGCCTTAACAATTTAATCTGGTATAATTTCATCTTCCATTAATTCACAATCAAATGCATCATTTTAAATATCCATTTTATAATAAATTTCACGTTTTCAACTAAACGTCAAAATATGTCAAGTTATTTTATAGTTTTAAATATATACAAAACTCGGTAACCATAGAAACAAATTGACCGCTATCTTAGACTAATCATTTTATTGTTTTTTTCATTAAGGATGGAAAGTTAATAAAAATGAGTCCGGTAAAAGCTTTTACCGGACTCATTTTGACTAGCATATGATAACTCTTCACGATTGGATATCGTTGGAGGATCGAATACGCGGGATGGTATTTTTTTTTAGTTTTTTCCAGTGTTAAACAAAAAACTATAAATATTATTTTAACTTTAAATAAAATTAATTTAATTACCTTATTCCGATCATTATCATTAAAAAAATTATATCTTTAGAGAATTTATTGATATATAAGCTGCCCAGACGAAAAGTACAAATTATGAAAATATGTACAACCAAAAGAAATGTAATTATTAATGTATAACGTAGTATAATCCAAGGCTTGGAGGAGATAGGGATTTTTCTGCGCGACCCAACTGAAAAAAATTTAATAGTAAAACCGCAACAAAAAGTCTATGGAATAAAACCGGTAAAGGACAATAGACAATAGACAATAGATTTTATTCATGCTAATACAAATAGTATTTTACAATCGTCAAACAAATACCTACAAAGTTTGTATAAAATAAAATAAACACATATCCACACGAATTGAAAAAGTTACAAAAAAGTAAAAGAGAAAATCATGTAGATATACTAATTTAAAAATTACAAAAATTACACACTAACCACAATAATACAAAATAACATCAGAAATCGTCTTCAGTATGTTCGCTGTTTAAAAATTCATTAATATTAAAAAATGCTTTTTTGAGCAGGTAAGATTTAACTACTGCTTTGAAAGGCAATAACGGGAGCAATCGGACACCGACAGGCAGTTTATTAAAAAATAGTGGCGCGAAATGCAGGGTGGCATTCCACGATCTGTACAATCTTAGATAAGACACCCTGAGGTCATTACGATGCCTAGTGTTATGCTGGTGAATGTCAACCCCTGATTCGTACCTACCCACGCTTCCATGTACGTAAATCAGTGTATCAAGGATATACTGACAGGGCAGCGTAAGTATTTGCAAACCTTGGAAATATTGCCTAGTATCTTCTCTGTACCCCACTTTAGCCAGGATTCGAACTGCCCTCCTTTGTAAGCCAAAAATCCTAGGTGCATGTGCAGAATGTCCCCAAACAATGAGACCATACATACACGACGAGTGTATCAATGCATGATATGCAATCTTGCACACCTCTACTTCCACTGTCCTAACCAAATTTCTAAGAACAAAAGTTGATGAGCACATTTTCTTCGCTATCATATTTATGTGACTTTCAAAAGTTAATTTGGAATCCATTATTATGCCAAGAAATTTGATATTATTGACATTCTCAGACATATCGTGTGTCCTTAATGAAAAAATGACTTTTTCAGTTTTCTCCCGGTTTAAAGTAAGTTTATTTGCCGTAAACCAGTCATTTACCTTTTCAGTATACTCGGTCATTTTCTCCGTTAATAATTTGGACTCTGTTGTTCTTATCGTGAAAGTAGTGTCATCGGCATACATAGTAACTGTGTTAGGGGGTAGGGCAGCAGTTATGTCATTAACATAGATTAGAAACAACAATGGACCTAAGACTGAGCCTTGGGGAACACCGTGAACCAACATATTCTCCCTCGATGTTTCACCCAACAGACTTGTTACTTGTTTCCTGTTCTGCAGGTAGCTTTCAATCAGTTGACAGCTGACTTGCTCTACGCCATAGAAATTTAGTTTGTGAATTAAGATTGTATGAGAAACACAATCAAACGCCTTGGACAGATCACAAAAAGTTGTACCCACATGTTCTCCCCGTTCAAAGCCCTCTACTATGCCCTCACAAAGCCTATTTATCGCTGTAATAGTCGATCTTCCTCTTCTGAAACCAAACTGCTCATTAGTAAATAAATCATTTGCCTCAAAGAAGTCTCCAAGTTGTGCTGCAAGTAAATATTCAAGTATTTTAGAGAATATTGGGATAAGCGATATAGGTCTGTAATTATTTGGGTCGTTGACATTACCCTTTTTAAAGACTGGAATCGTCCTACTGAAATTGAATGCATGAGGATAGATGCCAGATGATATACATTTATTAAAGAGTTTGGTTAAGGGAATTATTAAAACATTCTTTAAAGATTTTATTAATGTGGAATTTAAATCGTAAATGTCTTTGCTACTTTTATTTTTAAGTTTATTTATAGCATTCCTTACATCATTAAAAGTAACACTCTTGAAACTAAATTTTAAGCGGGGATTAAGTTGGTGCGCTTCCTTTAAAAATGTCTCAAAAGGTAAGCTATTCTGAGGCAGAGCCATTACTAATTTACTTGCAATATCAGCAAAGAAGTTGTTGAGGTCATCGACTGAAATATTAAAATTAAATTTTGTGCCAGATAAACTTCTATTGTTGTTAATGACATCCCATGCTGCCCTTGCACGGTTATCTGCATTTTTTATATGGTCTGAGTTGGCCCGTATTTTGGCTTTATTCAGTGAATGTTTATATTCCTGCCTGCGTCTTCTGATCTCATGCTGCAGTAAGGGGCAATCCGTCTCCCGTCCCATATTGGTAATTAAGTCAAGGTCAGCCCTCATTGCTTTAAGCTCATTATCATACCACTTTATAGTTCGTGTTGGTTGGTGTTTAACCGACTTATGAATTTCAGGGAATGAATGATTTCTCGCATTGATAAAATTATTTATGAAGTTGTCAGCAATATCATTTACCGACATGTCCGAGTCGAGAAAGCTCCAATCAAAGCCCTCCAATATGTTATATAGAGTATAAGTGCCTATTCTAGTTATTGGTCTACGTGAGACTTTTTTATATTGAATTAACGTATCTTTCCTATACATTAAATTTACAAGGGACAAGTTTAAACATATATCTACTGCCCTATGGTCTGCTATAATAGGGTCAAAAGTTCTAACTCTAAAATCAATAATATTGTGAAAATTAACAAAAATATTATCTAAACAATGGTTATCTCTAGTGTTTTCAAAGATTTCCTGCTCATAACCATAAGAAGTTGATAAGTCAATAAACATATTCCTATAGTTGTAATTAGAGTCAAAATGTATATTAAAGTCACCCATTAGTACACAATATTTCTTACTAAAAGACAAGTAATCAAAAACTCTTGAAATTACCTGCATAAATACATGAAAGTCACCTTTTGGAGGCCGATATACACAAATAATGATAGTATTCAGAAGGAGACGTGCACAGGCGCTATAGTCGTATACACAAGCGAGTAGTGTCGATTCTACATTAGCCGAAGGAACTTAGTTCCTACCTGGTGTCCCACGACACCATTACAACTTGTTCTCATAAATTATTTTCATGAAAGGATTTTAATCATTTTTTATGCAAATTAAATAGCTTAGTCTTTATTGTTTAAAATTTGAGGTTTTTCTGAAACATTTCTAAAATTAACAAAATCAACCTACTGCATTTTCTTATACATTTCCGGATAAATCATTTAAAAGAAATGAAAAAAAAAATAGACTTGATATCATAAATCTCAATTATATATAAAAATCTCGTGTTCGTTTGCGCGAATCACTTCTGAACCGGTGTCAATGACATTTTGTAGATATGTGTTATTTTTTTCTAACTTAACAGATAGCATAGTTTTTATCTCGATTAATAATCGTAAATTTTTTCATTGCGAATGTAAATCTAGAAAATCTAATCTTAACAATCAATGTTTGTGTGTAACTGATCTCCGCCTGGCTGTACCATTCTGATGAAAGTTTTTGTATGTGTCCCATCCACTTGAAGATGCCATAAAATGGTATACGAATGGCTCCAAGACAGATAAAGGAAAAGAAGCAGGGATTTCAAGCAGAAATCCGTGCCGTCGAGAGATGTATAGAACTTAATATCGAAAGGAACTATCGTAGACAAAAGATTGTAATCATTTTAGATGCTCAAGCAGCCATCAAAGCTCTGAACTCACACACAATCAGTTCAAAGATGGTCAAGGTATTCCTAGGCAAATTAAATGAACTAGGACAGAATAACACTGTTAACCTCCTATGGGTTCTATGACACATAGGAATAGAAGGAAACGAAAGAGCAGACAAGCTGGCAAAAGAAGAAGCTGAAACTCCATACCTGGGACCAGAACCACCCTATTGAATCAGCAGTAGTACAATCTTAGAAAAACTAAGAAAAAAAGTGGGTATATACTGGAACGATCTAGAAGAACTAAGACAATCGAAGACGCTCCTGGGAAACTACATCAAGAAGAGATCTCTCAGCTGTCTTAACCTTAGTAAGAAGAACTTCCGTATTATGACAGGAATATTAACCGGGTCCTGCCGATTAAGAGAACATATGAGGAAACTAGGATTGGTAGATGAAGCAAACTGCAGATTCTGTAAGGTTGAGGATGAAACATCAATACACATGCTCTCAGAATGCATTGCTTTACGTAGAATTACGTAATACAATGCATACGAAATGCATATGATCTATCTAACTTGAAACCCAACGATATCCTAAACTTTCTAAGATAGATAGGACTAAAAGAGCTGCTATAAGTCTAAGGAAATCATCAGAAATATAGCAAGAAAAGGGGGACACAATAGATCTTATAGCTCGCAGGTGTATCTATTACCCCTAATTTGCTCATAAATACATACATACATACATACATACATACATACATACATACATACATACATACATACATAAATACATACATACTACATACATACATTCTAGGAATTTATAATAGACGGCGGTGTGAGGGAATTGATATAAACGTTTTTACATTGAGACATCCGGTGTTTTGATTTCTAGATCAATTAATATATAGGTTGCAGGAAAACCCAGTAGATGGTGTGTGTTTCGATCTATAAATAAATAGAAAAATGAGAAACTAAAGTAAAATGGAATATAGTAAAAAAATGCTAGAAAAGAGAAAATACTTTCTAAGTACTACGACGCCACCGGCACCGTAAGGTGATACAGCTACTTATATTTAACAATAGCAATCCTTATTTAATAAAATACAAAAATACTATGAAGCCGCCGTAAGGTGGCACAGTTAATATCTACTTACAAAATTACAACGAAAAAATTAGTAAAAATAGGAAAACTAACGAGACACTATGAAGAAAACGACAAAACCAAAAACTAAATTGTAAGCAATGAAAAGAAATAAGACAAAGCGTGAAAATTCGAAAAAACGAAAAATATATCAGTGTTAAGCAGTACGAAGTCCGCCGGGTCAGCTAGTTTTTTTATATAAAGATAAAAAAATTAATGGCTGCAATTGAACCAAGATTATAATTTAGTCCAATTGATCTTCACTCGAAATAGTTCCAGCGCCAAAGAATAAATTTATTAAAATATAAAATAATTAAACTGACAAATAATATGGACAATAAGAAATTACGTACGTTGTCAATTTAAGGTTTAGATATCGTTTATCAAATATATTGAAACACTTAGTGGTGAGCGGATTGAGGTGTCGAGGGATTACTGTCGAGTCAAGAGATTAGAGTTCCACTAATGGAGACTTTAACACAATTTATTCACCAACATTGTTACAGATTCACAAGAACTCTGCTGGATAATGTCTAAACAGTTTTAGAATGACAATGAACTATTTGAACTCCCCTTAACTTCTCATACATCCCCATATATAGAAAAAACAAATATTCCAGTCTCTGCGAGAAGATGGTCGAACCTAATTACTATAATATACTAGAAGATTCTGGAATACATAACCTAAAAACAGTCTTTTAAGTAAAGATCCTTTCCTTATTCGGTTATCCCGTTACAATATTTATACTTTTCAAATCCCGGAAAGTTATTCTAAAATTGATTCTACTGCATAATTTTATATTTTAATTAAAATTAATTTAATTAATTTATGCTTTCAAATCCCGGAAAGTTATTTTAAAATTAATTTTAGATTAAAAGAACCTCCAATCTTGTAAAACTTTTTAGTGTAGTTTAAACATAACACACTACAAATCATATAACGAAAAATTGAATGTTGGAAATATAAAACCCTCTCTATGAGGAAAAATTGGGGATTAGTTACTGTATGTAATCCAAGAAAGATAAAATTCTATTGAAGTGCGCTGAAGTGTGTTTGATTGAAACCTCAAAAGTATCCTTAAGAGTAACAAAAATTGATTAATTACTCTATTTATTTGATTGTTTTTTATTTGTTAGTTTTAAAAAACACTATAATATTTAACTCTGATGATTTTTATTCCAGCTAACCCGACATCTCTGGGGGTACCAGATATGTCTTATTCAAGTTCGGAAGGAGAAGACGATTTTTATGATGCCAATGATTCACCTTTCTCCTCGGGTAATCAGCTTCCTTCACCTTCGTAAGTATTTTTTGACAATTCTCTCTTTTACTAGAAATTTTTAGATATTTGCACTCGTTGGTAAAAATGCTTAAGAATGTTTATTTAATTTTATTGTATTCTGTTATATTTATTACTATCTTTATTAATATTCGTAAATAAATTTTCATCTAATTAACAAATTAAATTATAAATCTAAACAAGCAGATAATACATGGGTTTCAGATTTCGAATGGTAGTTATCTTGCAATCTTAACTTATGACATAAATCTATATAAAATTAAAATGCTGATTGTGTGTCTCGCTCAAACTCGAGAATGCCTAGAATGATTTTATCAATTTTTGTTTTGAATTATTTCTGAAATTGCAGGGAAGATTAAACCATGAGAAACATACATAACAATTAACGGAAAATACTAAAAACGACAATTTAATTTTCCAATACCAACTTTGTAATTATTATCCCACCAAAAACATTTTCATGTAAAATGTTGCCAAGACGAGCCCATATGACTCGCACTGTCAAAAAGTTATCAGATCTCATGTAGAGCCAAGCTTCTAACACTACACGCCCTAACTCTACAAGGCCTAACTTCACAAACTCTACACCTTAGTCAAAATATGTGGCTTGGCCATTTCGCTACATTCACATCGGCGTAAGGTGAAAAATCAATTCACTGTTCATTACTTTTGTGTTATACAATAGTTCTTGTAGTAACGAACGGCCAAGCCACATATTTTGACTAAGGTGTAGAGTTTGTGAAGTTAGGCCTTGTAGAGTTAGGGCGTGTAGTGTTAGAAGCTTGGCTCTACATGAGATCTGATAACTTTTTGACAGTGCGAGTCATATGGGCTCGTCTTGGCAACATTTTACATGAAAATGTTTTTGGTGGGATTTCATTTCTTTTTGTAAGTTGTTTGTAACAATTTTTTTTTTATTTATGTCTAAGACAATCGACAATCAACAAAACAAGACAATCGACGCGCTCGCTGTCAAGGACAATTTTTTTTTTATTTTTAGCTACTGTGTGGACGTAAGAGGCAGGAGAGGTTTGCACACTTCTATTCATTCATATTTATATGATCTGATCTGAAGTATATGTCTCTCAATATATGTCGATATGTCTCAATATATGTCGATTAATTTTTTTTTTTTTTTAACAAGGAGTACCTATACATATATATATCTGGGGGCACCAAGTTTTAGATTAGATTATTAGATTAGACCTCTAGCGTCATCAAAATTTAATTTAAAATTACAGGTCTCATACAAACTCCCATCCCCTAGTTTAAGGGGTTGGGGGATGAAAGTTACAAGTTTTATAATTTTTTTGTTGTTTGTGTGCTAATACTAGCTTACATACAAAATTTCAGCTTTCTAGGACATTAGGAAATACCTTAATAATTTTGATGATCATCAGTGAGTCAGTGACGAAATCAGCGTTTTTTAGATATAAATAAAATCTGAAGTATAAAAGCTAATGTAATTAAAACTTAATATGTTTAATAAGTCCGCTATTGACAATATATCCCGAAAATTTTGTTAATCTAGCATAATCCAAACCCAAGTTATGAGGGTTCAAAAAAACGACGAAGCGCTTCGAGAAAAGGTAGGTAGTGCCCGTGCGCTTCGCTTGGCTCGTCTTGGCGGGGGCACTACCGTGCCCCCAGATTTAGTTCTATGAATCCCTAAGAGATGGCAGTGGAAATTAATTTATTGAAATAATTTTATTCTAGTATTTGACATCTAGGTTTCGGAATCACCTAGTAGATGGCGTAGTATTTCGATTTCTAAATCATACAGTTAGAAATATGATTTGGACTTGATAAAATAATAATTGTTAAAATATGAAAAAAATATATAAGAAAAAACGAAAAATGAGAAAACAGAATAAAAGAAGAAAAAAAAATAAAAAAATGGTAACAAATAGTTTAATAACTAGTGTGGCGCGGGCGTCCACAAATTACGTGAGGCATTTTTCCGGATTTTTCGACCCCCGCCCCCACTGATGAGATTTCATAAGATTTTTCCTATTAAGTACCTCCACCCTTCCCCAAATCTCACGTGAGATTTTTTTAAATTGGTATTTTAACTGTAATCGCGTTAGATTATAAAAAAATACAAGAACATAATTATTCCATTACTTTTATTTTAAAAACTAGCAATGACTAGTATGTATATTTGTTAATAAAAATCAATAATATTTATTCTAATTCAGTCCATGGGCAGTAGCCACAGTGGTGCTGCTCTGCGGGGTTTGGACAAATACGAGAAACACTATAGGGAACCGGACAACTTTTCAAATAGTGTTTAAAAATAATCTTTATTCATATATATAGCCATAAAAAATAATATTTTAATTAAATAAATCCTCTAGAGTACTTGAAAACGTCAAAAACATAATTTATTTAAAATTGCCGCGAAAACAGCACTTCATGTCAATTCAGATCGCGTGACGTCATATGGAGGTAAACAAACTACGAGCCATATTACAAGTGATCAGTGCTTGGGTAAATTAAGTATTTTGTGTTTCTTAATCATCATGGACCGAAAAAGATATCGTTGTTGTGTTGTACCTGGATGTGGAAATACATCAGTAACTACTCCAAATAAAAATTTTATTGATGTACCTCGAAAACCAGACATACGAAAGAAATTGTTAGACCTAGCAAGACGAAAGTGCGATGGAATGTCTGTTACTTCAGCAGTTTAATTTGTGAAGATCACTTTGATGTAAGTACTGTACCTAGAGTGGTATTACACAGCCCTTAATACAAATAATTATTTTTAGTGTGTATGTAATGTAGGTGTTATAGGTTATGTTTTACTTAGAATGTTTTACGTGTGCATAAACAATCTTGTATTTGTGTTTTAGCTGCCAAAGAAGCTATAGAGAATATTGAAACTTAATTATATCTTTTACATACATTTTATTTTACTTTATATTGAGAATGTTAATAAATAAAACCATTGACAAATTGTGTATAATTATTTTATTTAGTGCTTTCATATAAAATAGGGAATATATTTTTTTTCCAAAATTCACTTATACTAGAGATATAATGTATAACTAAAGTTCTGTTATGACTATAGTCCTTCAATTCGTAACTAATTACAATTAACTTCTTTTAAACAAATGCAAATAAATCGTAGAAAAACGCGAAATAACATACAAAGCAGTGTTGTTTACTTACGGCTACCTCCATATGACGTTACGCACTGTGATTGGCGTTTGGGTTCTTACACGTCACAGATAATTTACGCAACTTTATTTATTGATTTAAAAATATAAATCATTGTTATTTCTTAAAAATCTCTATTGAGTGATATTGTTGTAGAACAAACTTTATTTTAAAACACATCTTAGATTTGTTTTCGATTACTGTCCGGTACCCTATTGTGTGAAATTTTGCTATAGTTTCATTCTAGAAGCATCTTTGTACTTTAATTTAATTTTACACCGTTTTCTACTTGAAAAAAAGTACGTGAGATTTGCTAAAAAAAAAACATCTCCCCCAAGTGAGATTTAGAAAGATTGAGCTTGACCCCCTCGCCCCCCTGATCAACCTCGCATAATTTATGGACGCCTCCTAAGTTACGAACAATAAATTAAAGTAAAATGGAAATTAATCCAAACACCGAAAAAAAAAAGGAAAAAGCAAGAAAAAATCTCAAACAAAAAGAAAATGTGGAAAATGGAAAATACAACTAAAAGAAATTGACAAATGCGGAAAAATTACAAAACACAACGATTAAAAATAGTGAAGACTTAGAAACAAACTAGAAAATGTGATTAAATCAACAAAAACAAAAAAAAAAATGAAAACAAAAAACGAAAAAATAAACGCACAATTTAAAAAAAAACACAAAAACGTAAAAATTGAAAAAAAAATAAACCGAAAAAACAGGAATCATTTAAAAAATATGTAAGTAACTGGAAACAAGCAAAAAACTAAGATGAATTCGACAAAACAAGAAACAAAACGCACAAATAATGAAAAAACGGCAAAAAATGAGAGAGAAAAAAAGATACCAAAAAAAAACACGAAAGAACAAAAACAATGATTAAAAAATCTCGGTTGTGAAAACATCCGGTAGATGGCGTTATATTTAGATTGCTAAATAAAAGAGTTTAAAATATTATTTGGTTTTGTCTTTGTTCGGAATGTAGAAAATCAAACAAATTAGTAAGAATAAAAAAAATACGACCAAAAAAAATCGAAAAAAACAGGAAAAATAAGCAAAAGTGGGAAAAAACTATAGAAATTAAAAAAATAGGAAAAACAAAATAAACGGAGAAATAGAAAAAAAACGATAATGCGTAAAATCCTTTTTATCCATTATATCAAAAAATAAAATAAGAAAAATTGAAAAAAAAAATTACAAATGGGTAAAAAATTGGTACCAAACGAGAAACTAAAGTAAAATGGAGAGTTGTCGAAAAAACTAAAAAAAAAAACGAGAAAATATCATATCATTAGTAAAAAATCAAGAAAACAAATGAAAAACGACGAATCCAGAAAAATTAGAAAATACAACGAAAAAAAATAGTGATACCTTGGAAACAAACAAGAAAATATGATAAAATCATATGTCACCAATCTCTAACTGAGGCCAGCCAGAATAACGTGGTCACTCTCAGCTGGATCAAAGGACATGGGAACTCTAACGGCAACCGCATTGCGAACAATTTAGCAAGGAGGGCTGCGGGCTACAAATATGTTAGCCCTCGCCCATCTACCAAGCTAACAGTGTTCGCAGTCGTGGACCTTATCAAACAGCACTCTGACCAAAAATTTATAGAGTGCTGGGATGAAACTACAAACTGTAGACTGGCCAGAGAGTTATTACCTCATCCTGGCGAGGAAACAGCAAAAAAATTTAAGGCATTGACCAGACAAAATCTCCGAACAGCTGTGGGAATCCTGACAGGTCACTGCCAATTGCGACAACATCTCTTTAGGCTGAAATTAACAAAATCGCCGCTATGCAGAGGCTGCGAACAAGAAGAGGAAACAGTAGAACACATTATGTATGACTGCTCTGCTTTTTCTGAAATCAGAAGATCCGTGTTGGGCGAGTATTGGCTTACACCAGCCGATGTCAGGGAGATCCCCCTCGGGAGCCTCATCACCTATTTTAAATCAATAGGCCTGGTGACAGCCTGAGGTGAGGATATCCCTACATACGGGAGGATGCACAATGGGTCATATGTGGCCTCAGTGCTGGCTGAGCACTAGCTCGCCCCTCCCAAATTTCCAGATCCAGGTCCAGGTGATAAAATCAACAAAAACATGGAAACAATCGGAAAAAATCCTGGATGACCGACCTTTGCTCTTAATATTATCTGAATCGTAAGATTTTTCGGCTCGTATGTGAGTCAAGCTTTAAAAGCATCTTCCTTTAAAAGCACGTGTCGAACGAGAAAACATTATTTTCATGAAGTTTTTCTTTAAATGATTCGTGAAATTGCGTGTTTGTGTTGTATGAAGGTTTGTCTTCAAGGTTTTCTTGAGACAATTCGCGGCTTCGTGAAGTTAGATTGTTTATTGTTTTTTTTTTCAATGATTTTAATAAACTCTTGAGTTAAAAAGACACAATTTACTAATGATATAAGTAAACAATTTATTTTCTCTAGTCGAACTTCAAACGCTATCTACTGAAGTAGCCTTAGTAGTGCAGTGTCAATTAAACAAAATAATACTATTACTAGTCGCCAATAGATGTCAGGAAGAGTCATATTTTTTAGTTTATTGTTGTTCATTGCTTAAAAACACGGTAGTTTTTTGTTAGTGAAACTTAGCTATACTCTATTTAAAAACTAGGAGGAGTGATTTGAAAAGCCAGACTTACAGCCAAAAAAGTTACTAGAAAATTTACAAGGCGGCAAATTTAAATACATTTCTTTCATTTAAATAAAATTGAAAATAAATGTTTATGGACACTTTCTATATGGTCTAAGATGGTCACAAAGTAAACTTACAAAAATTATATTAAAAAAAGAAATGAATTAACAAAAGTCACCATTATAAATATTTCACACTTTTAAAACATAACCTATAAATGTCCTATAAATTTAAGTGGCAAATTTTTATAGTGTAAACTTGACTCCAAATTAACCAATAAACAAACGCGAGTGTTGCCAACTTAAATTCAAATCGCTCCTCCTAGTTTTTAAAGAGAGTATAGATCGATTTATCGCCTACGAAATCCCCTGAATTCTAAATTTCATGAAAATCGTTGGAGCCGTTTCCGAGATTTAAGATTATACAAGAACTGCTCGTTTAAATAATTATATTAGATTTGAATTACAAAAAATAATTTAGCCACGCTAGCTCAGAGTCGCGGTTCGAATTTTAATCGAGTGTTTCTCCATATTCTTTTATGCAAATTAAACTCGAAATCAATATACTGTTGGTTTATTTATTTAAATTCTTAAAAAACAAAAATCTTAGTTAAATCTGAAAATTGGGTCGTTACCCAAAGATATTGCAATGGATGTACAAGGCAATAGTAAGACCAATCATCACTTGTGGGGCAGTAGCTTGGGACACGAGAGCTAATCTGAGTACTACAAGGATAAACCTCTCAAAGACTAGCCTATACATCCATCACAGGAGCAATGGGAACATGCCCCACTGCTGCAATGGAAGTAATCCTAAATCTCACGCCACCACACATTCAAGTAGATAGTGTAAGGAAGAAAACAAAATATAGATTGGTCAAAGAAGGAACAATCAAGAAAAAAACATCTATCATTTCAAACTTCGGAAATGCCCCAACATTACATGCCAAAGAAATTAAAGTAAATTTGTGAGAAAATCCACCACAAAGACAGCTGCAGGAACTGGAGCAGGGGTTAAGGTACCGAGAGCCAAATACTCAGAAAGCCGGTGTACGTATCCAAGCATTTTTCAAGCTGGAATCGGCGTTATTAAAACATGTGTTGCATCGAAAGCAACTATCCTAGACAAAAGATTGTAATCATGACAGATAGTCAAGCAGCCGTCAAAGCACACAAAATCAGTTCAAAGATGGTCTGGGAATGACAAGGCAAACTAAATAAACTAGAAAAAATAAATAACACTGTTACCCTCTGATGAGGTCATGCACTCATAGGAATAGAAGGAAACGAAACAGCAGATTAGCTGGGAAAAACTAAGGAAAGAAGTAGATAGAGAAAAACGATCTAGAAGGACTAAGACAACCGAAGAGGCTTCTGGGAAACTTTTATCGGAAGAGATCTTTCAGCTGTCTAAATCTCAGTAAAAACACACTTTTATATTATGACGGGAATATTAACCGGCACTGCCCATTGAAAGGACACATGAAGAAACTTGGATTGGAAGATGAAGCAAAGTGCAGATTCAGTAAGGAAGAGGACGAAACCTCAATACACATACTCTTAGAATGCATTGCATTAAGTAATTTTAGAGTCATACGAAATAGAGGAGACAGTCTACCTAACTTGAAGGTCATCAATATCCTAAACTTTCTAAGAAAGATAGGAATAGAAGAGCTGCTTTACGTCTGAAGAAACATCAGAATTATGGCAATAAAATAATCCAGTCAATCTGGACATTCCGTGATACAGAAATTTACAACAAGCTGAAAATCAGTAAAATTGTTCAAAGATATTCCCCAGCATTTTATTGCATAGAAAAAAAATTATTCAAGGTCAAAGTTTTTCGCGATTTTCAGGAAAACGGTAAGTTATATCTAAAAAATATTTCAGACAAAAATTGTTGATCATAAAATTATCTACAAAAAACGTTTTAATGATTTTTTTTATACGAGCCACCATTTTTGAGATATTACGATCCAAAAAATTGTTAAAATTGTAATTGTCATAATATGCACACATTTCGACGCCACCTATGAGGTAGTGTAGAGTTTTTTTCGTTCAAAGTTAATTTTTGATTTTTTTGCATTCATAATTCATGCTGACAAAGAATGCCGACAAACGATTCATGTCGACAAAAAATGTCGCCAAGAAAATCTTTTGTCAGCATTTTTTGTCGGCGTGAAGTGTGATTGAAATAAAGAAGAAATTAACTCTGAACGCAACTATACTTAGCGCGTTTTTTTAAGGTGGTTTCCCCAGTAGGCCTATTCCACGAGCAAATTATGATCCTGTTTAATTTGTAAAAACTGAAATAATTTTACGACTCAATTTAAAAAAAAAAATTCGAAAAGAGGTTGACCTTAAAGGCCATCCTTGCAACTTCCCGCTAGTTTTAACCGCAAAGCTATAGTATCGTGACGTATTTTGACGTTTTTGACTTTTTTTGAAATGTTTAAAAAGCCATAACTTTGTAACGCCTTATTCGATTTTGATGTTCAAGATGACATTCAACGCAGTTTTTTGAGACCTAAAAACGTTACCGGGAGTGCAAAATCGGTTAGTCAAAAAATCTCTAAGTTATTGACGTGGCTTTTTAAGCTTGAGAGCTGATTAGGTTATGAAATTGATCGATGTAATAGCCAAAAAGATATGCCCAAAAAACATCATTTTTAGCAATTGTTTTTTTCAGTTATTTTGAAATTTCTCGAAATCTACTGGCTCGAATCGGTTCAAACTTACAGGGAATCTAAGTTACATGAAACTCTTTGGAATGCTATTTATTTCATTCCAATCGGTCAAGCCGTTCAAAAGTTATAAGAGGTTTACATACATCCACACACACACACACACATCCACACGTACATACAGACATACAGACACCCTCGTAAAAATAGTCAGGGGAGGTTCCTAAGACCTCAAAACGTTGAGATCCGATGAAAACTCGATTTTTGAAAAACGGGGTGAAACCAATAACTTCCCGATTTTTAAAAAAATTTTAATTTTTTTTAGCGGGAAGTTAAAAAAAACATGTCGATACTGTGTTATTGATAAACTCCATTAACTTTTAATTTTCTGTAACCAAAATATCAAATTCTTGTATTTCGTACCAGTCTAAATTTTACTGTAAATTTAAATTATCAACTACATAATTAAAAAAAAAATTTAAAACCGGCCAGTAATTAGTACTTTCCGGTTTATTTTTAGGTCAGAAAATCTCATTTTGTCGGACCGGGCCAGAAAATAAAAATGAGTCCGGTAAAAGCTTTTACCGGACTATCACAATAATTTTCAGGCCCGGACCGACAAAATGAGATTTTCTGACCCAAAAATATGAAATTACTAAATTCTGGCCGGTTTAAAAAAATATTGTACGTAATACGTCCCAAAAGTGCTTTTACTGGACTCGCAGGCTTGCAGGACTTTCCTGCGGCTCGCCCTGCAATTGCCCACTCGTCCAGTAAAAGACCACTTTCGGGATTTGTTACGTAATATTTATTTGTGACACAAGGACGGAAAATGACATTTTGCAAGAGCGAGTAAAGTTGTGTAGCCGAGGTGCGTAGCACCGAGGCGAAACAATACGAGCACTTGCAAAACATTTCCCGGACGTGTAACACACTATTTTTTGGTTCGACTAATTTTTAATATTTTCAAAGTTCAAAATCTTTTTACTTTATGACATACAAGATTAGATGTTTACTGACATCTATTGCACGATTAAAAGAATTAGTAATAAGGAATGATTTTCTGATAATCGATTTCAAGATCCTTAATTTTTATACATACGAATAATTTGCTAATAAGCAACACAGTAAAAATTGTTATATTGAAAATATTAACATTAATATCTAATAATTTTATATAAAAATACCAGAGACAATGATTTATTTTAATTTAATGAGCAAAAATAAAATCGAAATATGTATTTTCATAATCGGATGACAAGTAGCTGTAAATTGACAAAAATGTCAAATTTAAAATAAAAATTGTGAGAGAAATTAAATGTAAATTAGAATCCTGGTTACCTTTATTAGTTTAGTATATTATACGCTGTTTTTAAATAAATTTAATTAAAATTTGTATTATTCATTATGTATTTTTGATGACTCACAGCGCCATCTCTTTAGATAATCAAAAAGCTACCTTGCCGGCCTAGGCCGAAAAATGTCATTTTCCGGACGATTTTGAAGTAATTAACAGTATTGTTTCTGGACGGAGGACCAAAATAGTTATTTGTGACACAAGGACGGAAAATGCCATTTTGCAAGAGCGAGTAAAGTTGTGTAGCAGAGGGGCGTAGCACCGAGGCGAAACAATACGAGCGCTTGCAAAACATTTTACGAACGTGTAACACACACTATTTTTTGGTCCGACTAATTTTTAATATTTTCAAAAGTTCAAAAACTGTTTACTTTGTGACATACAAGAATAGGTGTATATTGACATTATTGACATCTATTGTACGATTAAAAGAATTAGTAATAAGTAATGATTTTCTGATAATCGATTTCACGATCCTTAATTTTTATACATACGAATACTGTGCTAATAAGCAGCACAGTAAAAATTGTTATATTGATAATATTAATATTAATATCTAATAATTTTATATAAAAATAGCAGAGACAATAAACTATTATAGTTCAATGAGCAATAATAAAATCGAGATATGTATTTTCATAATCGAATGATAAGTGGTTGTAAATTGACATAAATGTCAAATTTAAAATAAAAGTTGTGAGAGAAATTAAATGTAAGTTTGAATCCTGATTACCTTTAGAAAAAGTTATTAGTTTAGTATATTATACGCTGTTTTTAAATAAATTTAATTAAAATTTTTAGTATTCATTATGTATTTTTGATGACTCATAGCGCCATCTCTTTAAATAATCTAAAAGCTACTTTGCCGGCCTAGGCCGGAAAATGTCATTTTCCGGACAATTTTGAAGTAATTAATTGTATTGTATTGTTTCTGGACGGAGGACCAAAAACTACTATTTTTCAACATTTTCGCTACCCTGATTAAAACTTTTTAACACTTTGTTTAACTGTTGCTATAGATATTTCAGACAAAAATTGTAGATCATAAAATTATCTACAAAAAAACGTATTAATGATATTTTTCACATTATGCATCATTTTTGTTATATTACGATCCAAAAAGATGTAAAAGTTGTAATCATCATAATATGAATGAGTACATACATTTCTAGAGTTTTAATATATGTTAAAATATTGCTTTGTCTGTCATTGTAACTTGCATTCAAAATATAATATATAAATAAGCAGAGTCAGGCAAATATGCAAAAGGCATATGCATATGCATTTGCATATTTTTGTATTTTTTTCGATTTTGCATATACTAGAACATTCAGAAACATAGTGCATATAGGTATAATACCTTTTTAAAACGAATGAGTTATTTAATACGGTTATTAAAACCATTTATGTCTTTTATTTTCAAAATAATTTTATTCCAATCTAAATTACCTGGGAATTCTCAAAATTAGAAAGTAGAAATTCTCGAGAATTGGTGCCCCTAATGAGTTTTATATTATATTACGGGACCCGGCGAACTTCGCACCGCCTAACACTAATGTTTTTTCCATTTTTTTTTTTAATTGTTACGATTAATTTTTTGTATTTTTTATCATATTTTCTCGTTAGTTACCAGTTTTTACTATTATTTATAGTACTTTGTAATTTATCGGTTAGGTATATTATATATTAACTGCGCCACCTAACGGTGGCGTCATAGTTCTTAGGTAAGTAAGTTTTGCTCTTTTAAATATATGAGATATCAACTGCGCCACCTTACGGTTGCGTCATAGTGCTTAGTTATGTAAGAATTACAGGTGTAAATTTATAACATCTCAACTGCGCCACCTTAGGGTAGCGTCATAATGATTAATTTCGTAATAAACGCGTCCGATCACTGCAAAATTCAAAGTGCTACAGGGAAAATCGCGGTCTCCTACGCACTATTTATAGGCACGCTGCCAGTACCACCGCAAGCGCTACGACCCGCAATTTTAAATCTGTAATATCTTCGAAAATATTCATTTAAATCTTGTGCTGTAAAGGACCATATATTAAATTCGCAATGTATTTAAGCTATTTAATTGGATAAGGATTAATGCTGTATTGGTTAAAATCGCTTCGAAAATTAGCCATTATTTGTCGTAAATAGTAAATGACAAAAAAATGTTATTGTGGGATATCCATAAGAGATAGACATATACCATCTTGGAGTTTTCTGTAGACCTTTTCAATGTGGACAAATAATTAGTACATTATTTTGATAAATCTCGTAGGGTTCAGCCTGCGTTTGCAATATAAGGCTACGGCCACATTAGCGGGATTTCAAGCTGCGTTTCGTTCACGCAGCGTGAATTCCCGTCATTATAAAAATAATAGGCCAAACCAGCAGTTTTTTTAAGCGCGTGAAAACCAGCTCATCCCTTGTCACACACGTCGATTTTCAGTCTTCGCGTCTCGGGAAGCTGAGCGAATTCAAAAATGAACTAAAGTACTCTTAACGAAAATCACGCCGCGTGAAATTCAACCCGTGTGTCAACCCAAGACAGCGTGAAAAGACGCTCGAAAATGGAACCAGTTCTATTCGTGAGCGGGAGACCTTGAAGACGCGTCTTTCTGGCCGGGATTCATGCCGTGTTTGGCCGTCCCAACTGACAACAGTATAGCCTATTTTTTTGGCGTGTGTTCACTTCAAAACGTAGCGTGAAATCCCGCTAATGTGGCCGCAGCCTAAGCGGAAAAAAATTGATAATTAACGACATCACATTAGAAACCACAAAAATAACAGTATTTCTCCACTATTTAATGGATGTTATTATACATAATATAAACCTTCCTCTTGAATCACTCTATCTATTAAAAAAAAACGCATCAAAATCCGTTGCGTAGTTTTAAAGATTTAAGCATACAAAGGGACATAGGAACAGAGAAAGCTACTTTGTTTTATACTATGTAGTGATGATTAATGAAAAGACACTACTTTACTTAGAAAATAAATATACCAACAGTTATACAAAGTGTTAAAAAGTTTTTATCAGGGTAGTGGGAATGTTGAAAGAAATTTTTTAATAATGTAGTTGATAATTTAAATTTACAGTAAAATTTAGACTGGAACGAAATACAAGAATTTAATATTTTGGTTAAAGAAAAATTAAAGTTTGAGTTTCAGTTTCAGTTATTTCTCAGTTTTTACCAATTAAACAGGATTATAATTTGCTCGTGGAATAGGCCTACTGGTGAAACCACGTTAACAAAAAAGCCCAAGTACACTACCTCATAGGTGGCATGGAAATGTGTGCATATTATGACGATTACAACTATTACAGTTTTTTGCATCGTAATATCTCAAAACTGCTGGCTCGTATGAAAAAAACCATCAATATGTTTTTGTAGATAATTTTATGATCTACAATTTTTGTTTGAAATATTTTTCCGATAAAACTTACCGTTTTCCTGAAAATCGCGAGACCTTTAACCTTAAATAATTTTTTTTCCATGCAATAAAATGCTGGGGAATTTCTAAATTTTATTTATAATTATATTTTGTACAATTTTACTGATTTTCAGCTTGTTGTAAATTTCTGTATCACGGAATGTTCAGATTGACTGGATAACATGCGTAAATATGAAAAAATCCGCAGTAAACTGTAACTGTTGTAAGAAGTCATTTGCGGATTTATTCAACTTATAAGGTATTGACTAAGAGGGGGCGTTACTAGATTTAAAAGTCTATTAAATTTGAAATGTATAAAAAAATATTTGATTATTTTTTCAATTTTAATCTTTACAAATAATGATCCTTAAATTGTTATAGGGTGATCGTTTTGCTTTTGTGATCAAAATTGTAGTAGTTACTAATCACTATTACTTTAAAAAATGATGCAAAGAAACACAAAAATGTTGTGCTCGATTTATCTGCAATTTATTAAACACAACAAATAACTATCACTAAATCACTAGACAATTTGCTTATATGTAGTTTATCTATACCTATAAGATCGGACATTGAATGCAACTTGGTAAAGACTGTGTCGCACTTGCGGACTTTACACGTGTCCAATCTGTTCTAACCGAACGACTAGAATTCTTTAGAAAATTTCAGTGGCGTGTGGCGTACCAGTGTATTAATTTTTTCTAATTTGTTACAATAATTTAATCATATTGTGTGAAGAAATTGACCATTCTTTTACTAAAAGCATCAGAAGATATTTGTACTTGTTTCTATATCAGAAGTTACACATCTAAAAGAACTATGTGTGTATGTATGAGCAAGTTAGGGTTAACAAATACACCTGCGACCAATAAGATCTATTGTGTCCCCCTTTTCTTGCTATATTTCTGATGATTTCCTCAGACTTATAGCAGCTCTTCTTTTCCTATCTTCCTTAGAAAGTAGGATATCGTTGGATTTTAAGTTAGGTAGATCTTCCTTATATATTTAGAATTACGTAATGCAAAGCACTCTAAGAGTATGTCTATTAAGGTTTCATCATCTACCTCACAGAATCTGCAGTTTGCTTCATCTACCAATCCTAGTTTCTTCACGTGTCCTCTTAATCGGCAGTGTCCGGTTAGTATTCCTGTTATAATACGGAGATTCTTCTTACTGAGGTTAAGACAGCTGAGAGATCTCTTCTGGTTGTATTTTCCCAGGTGCGACTTCGGTTGTCTTAGTCCTTCTAGATCATTCCAGTACTTGGATTTTTCGCTATCCATTTTTTTCCTTAGTTTTTCTAAGATTGTACTACTGCTGTTTCCACAGAATGGTTCTGATCCCAGGTATGAGCTTTCAACTCCTTCTTTTGCCAGTTTGTCTGCTATTTCGTTTCGTTCTATTCCTATACGTCCTGGAATCCATAGATGGGTAACGGTGTTATTCTGTCCTAGTTCATTTAATTTGCCTAGGCATTCCCAGACCATCTTTAAATTGATTGTATGTGAGTTTAGAGCTTTGACTCTCTGACATGATTACAATCTTCTGTCTACGATAGTTCCTTTCAATATTAAATTCTATACATCTTTCAATGGCACAGATTTCCGCTTAAAAGATGCTGGGGTACGCACCCAGGCTTTTTGAGTATTTCGTTCTACGACCAAAAACCCCTGCTCCTGTTCCTTAATCTGTCTTGGGGCCATCCGTGACGTTTTGGCTTAGCCCCAATATGGTGTTTTTGTCCCAGTTAGATTTACTTCCCAGTTTTGTGGTAAATTTTCTTACAAAGTTAAATATCTTTGGCATGTCATCTGGGGCATTTCACAAGTTTGATCAACTTGAAGTGATCGAGGTCTTTTCTTGATTATTCCTTCTTTGACCATTGTATATATTGTTTTCTTCCTAGTCTTTTTACTTGAATATGCAGTAGTGAGAGATTTAGGATTACTTCCATTGCAGCAGTGGGGCATGTTTTCATTGCTCCAGTGATACATGCACAGGCTAGTCTCTGAACTTGGAGGTTTGTACCCGTAGTGATCAAATTAGCTCTCTAATGTTTAGAATCTTAATTTTGGATAATATAAATTCGCCACAAAATAGTTTCAAAACTCATTTTATATTTAATTTCTCATGGGAATTTATTTAGTTTCATTTGTTGTTTAGAATTTCACCATGACTAATTTGTTATTCATGTAGTTTCATGACAACAGATTTAACTGTGAGTCTCTTTTGAAAATAATCTTTTCTATTTTGATTGCTTTAGAAAAGTTTAAACGGATTTATGTAACTTTCTAAGAGTTAAATTAAATTTTCTTTACAATTATTTATTAAACTTATTTATCACTTGCAACCAATTGAAAAGTTTATATAATCGTGTTTAAAACTGAAATATCGCTAAATTTCTAAATTAAAAACTATAACTTTATTACAATTTAGAAATTATATAAACAGAAAATGCCATTAAAAAGAAATGGAAAAAATGTCTGATTCAGCAGGTCTCGCACCTGCAATCTTTACCTAAAGTCGGTAACGCCTCTAATCAGCTACAGATTCAGTCACTTACCATGCATCTGTGACTGAAGTGGTTAGAGGCGTTATCGCCTGTAGATAATATTTCAGGTTCGAGTCCTGTCGGATGTAAGAGGAGAGCATCAGGGAATTTTGTGAACTTAAATTGATCTCCGACAAATGAAAATTGTATTTTTTTTGGGCACAAGAAAAAATGAATATGCAAAGTGCATTTTATAGCGATAAAAAATGAAGATTTTGGAACTCGCCAAATACTTATTGATGGAATTGAGTTCAATTTTTGCTACTTGAGGATTTTCATGACGGCGATGATCCTCCGATGTACCTGGTGCCCAGGGTGGGCCTTGTCGCCTTGAGTTTTATGTTACATTTATTCAAAATCGATCAATAATCATTTCTCAGGGGCTTTTGCGGTCGCTGAACACGAATTTCATGAATGCAGTGGTCTTCGAAGTACCCACTACTTATAAAGGCTTATACAAATTCTTGAAATTATGCTAGCCGTATTACATTCTATACTGTGGTATCAAAATATTTATACTAAATTGTTAATTCAATCTATACGATAAAAGTGTGGTATTACATAAATAATTTCTTTAAATATAAATACAAACAATTTTAATTCTTTATTTAATAAAAAAAAAATAATTTACGAGAAATTTTATATTTAATCGTTTGGACTCTCTTCATCTGTATATTCTCCTCTGTATTGAGATGATTTATCTTCTATATAATTTTCAACATTCTTGCAATTACATCCAGCAAAATTTTTGCACGCCTAAGTTGCAGACTAAGCCATGCTTTCTGCAGCAATATGAGGTACTGCAATCGTTTTTGCAACTTCAATCGACTGATTTTAAATCAGTTTAACATAAAATCTAGGCGACAGGGTCCACTTTGGTCACCATGACCTCAGAGACTATCGTAGTAACAATTTTAGGTCATATTAATTAAGATCCTACAACAAGTACGAGAAAATTGGCCGAAGAGTCTGGTTTTTCGCGCACTACTGCTCGTAGAGTTTTGAAACGTCATAAATTTCATCCCTACAAGATACAATTAGTATATGAAATAATTGAAGATAACCCAGAACAGACGACTACAGTTTTGTCAGCTAATGACTGACACAATAGACTAAGCGATGCTTTCTGCAGCAGTATGAGGTACTGCAATCGTTTTTGCAACTTCAATCGACTGATTTTAAATCAGTTTAACATAAAATCTAGGCGACAGGGTCCACTTTGGTCACCATGACCTCAGAGACTATCGTAGTAACAATTTTAGGTCATATTAATTAAGATCCTACAACAAGTACGAGAAAATTGGCCGAAGAGTCTGGTTTTTCGCGCACTACTGCTCGTAGAGTTTTGAAACGTCATAAATTTCATCCCTACAAGATACAATTAGTATATGAAATAAATGAAGATAACCCAGAACAGACGAGTACAGTTTTGTGAGCTAATGACTGACAAAATAGACTTTGCGATGCTTTCTGCAGCAATATGAGGTACTGCAATCGTTTTTGCAACTTCAATCGACTGATTTTAAATCAGTTTAACATAAAATCTAGGCGATAGGGTCCACTTTGGGCACCATGACCTCAGAGACTATCGCTGCCATGTTCAGCGTCCTCAAGAACTTTCGTCTAAAAAAAAAAAAAATTCTATCTTTTTGAAAAATCACTTTGAAAAATGCATTTTCCTCTTGCAAACAATTGAATTTACAAAATTTCTAACGCTCTCCCGAATCCAATTTAAAAAGTTTCATATACCAATTCGTTTTTCTCTGCTAAATTGATAGTTTTATTGCTTTATTATCTCGGCCAAAGGACAATACAATTATAAAGACAAAAAGTAAGCTTAGGTAAGAATCTATTAATTTTTTTACAGAAGTTTAAAATTACAAAAATATGTCTTTAGCTTGTATTAAAGCTCATAAGCTCTTAGATTAGAAGGATTTTACTAGAAGTTATATTTTTTTTTATTTCATTAACAATTACTGCCGTATTTGTGTAGACAATATTTCTAAAATCGTATCGATACAATACTTACGGTTATTCAAACGAGACCAGTCGATTGTAATTTAAATGATAAAAATGAGTTTTCAAGTTCACCGATTTTTAATAAAATACGAACTCTTTATTGTTATATTTTAAATTGATTAGGTATAATCCAATGTTTTATTAAAATCCAATGTTACGGTTAAATAGAAGCCATTTTTAAATATAAAAACGTTTATTTATTTTATTATAATCGAATTAAATTTTATTCAATTGACATCCTGAACGTAGTTTTTTCTTGAAAGTCTGAATTGAACATTTAACGCTAGTTTCTGTTAAAAATTTTTGATTTAAAATGGACTGTTTTGAAGCGAAGTTTCTATACTCGCGCTACTTTTTTTTTCTCTGGAGTAAAATGCCAGAACGAGTCGACACGAAAGTGGTTAACGCTTTAGCTATATGTAGGTGTTGTATTTTATATAGAGTGTGGGCCATAGAAAACAGTCCACCTTGATATTTGACCGTATTTATTATATTTTACATATCTCGAATTATTAAAAACAATATCGATCCCGCTCTCACAGATATAATCGAAACTGATAATAGGTACTCAGAAGATGATCCCTTTTTCCAACACTACTGCAGTGCTGTAAGGCAATTTCTTGATGAACGATTTCCTAGGCAATGGATTGGAAAGAGAGGCCGTATGGAATGGCCTGCAAAATCCTTCGATTTAACACCGCTGGATTTCTTTTTGTGGGATTATTTTAAGAGCAAAATTTAAAAAACCGAACCCGTTTCGTTGGAAGAACTAAGACGACGAAGGGGTTAAGGAAGTGGAAGAGAGGGTGTTGACAATTGACAGATGCATGTATCGTAAAAATGTGTCCCTCTTAGATCAAAAATCGACCTGTTTTCACATTTTCTTAAAATCTAATAAATACGGCCAAATATCGAGGTGGACTGTTTTCTGTGGCCTACACTGTATTTAATGAACTAATATTTAGAAGCTTTGGAAAGCGTGGACCAGACAAAAAACAGATATCATGGATGAGGAATATACGGGAATGGACGGGTATGGACTTAGAAACTTTGATACGAACAGCTGGAAGGCAGAAACTCATACTTAATAGGTATCGCTAACCTCCAATGAAAGGAGATGCGCTCGAAGAAGAGGAATTGAACTATATTGTTAACACTATACGAAAAGTGCGAATAAATTTTCAGATGATGTAAGTCTGTTGCTGCTATAATAAAAAATACTAAAACCGAATAAAATAAATATTTAACTTATCAACAAATATGACATTTTTGCCGTTTTTATAGATATTATTGGTACGGAACCATTTGTGCGCGAGTCCGATGTCCAACGGCACTTGGCTGGTTTTTATTCTTCGAACGCTTTCATTATTATACGCCTCCGATGTAGATTTTAGACTCTTTAACAACATCAAAAGAAGTGATTCGAAAGGTGAAGAAACGAATCCAACGAAATTATCAAAGTGCCAATCAATTAGCATGTTTCACGATACAGCATTCAAACCATATTGAAAAATGAACTACATTTGAAGCCCTACAAGATACAAAAAGTTCAAGATCTTACGGAGGCACAAAAAAGTTAGGCTTGAAAGAACACGAGCATTGAAGGCTTTGACCGAACGTGATAAGATTCCAAAAATTGCCTTTTTGATGAGAAAATTTTCACCATTCAACAGTATGTGAACAAACTAAATGATCGTGTTTGATTAGAGAACAAGTCCAACTATAATTTGGACGCAAGAGTTGCCATGCGCCAGCAATCTTCTGCATCTGTTAGACTAATACATCTCAGATTAATCTTTAAAAATATTGTCGGCATAAAGTGTAAATACAAAAAAAGCAAAAATTAACTTTGAACGAAACTGTACATTCTTATTTTATATATCTTTCATCAAAATAACATTTTTTTTAAAATAATCTTTAATATGAAATATTAGAATCATAAACATATACGCACCAATATAACCCTGTAGGTCTAATAAATCACATTATAATTATCATAAATCAGTTTTCTTGTTCTTGTTTAATAGGGGGGTCGTAATTAACAACCCTTGCGTCGCGATACAGGCTACGTCGGCGCCGACGCTGTACATCAGTGTGTGGCTCTGCGCGTTCGGAAAATGTCGAAATCGTGCTCCATATAACCCCAAAAGTGTTTCTTGAATAACCATCATCATTTTACACACATTACGTAACTTTTATCACTGAAATATACCAAAAAGAACAGAACACTATTTTATTTTGTATATAGCGGATTTTTCCTTATTTTTTCGAACTCTTTATCTATCTATGATGCTTAATAAAACAGTTCGGTGTGTTGTCTACGCTATGATTTATTATTGAAATCGACTTATTTGTTTGAAGTGTTGATTTGATAAGCTGCTGGTGCTGCACGATTTTAGTATGAATTGGCTTTTAAATAGCAGACTTAATTTTAGACGGAGAAGGTAAGAAATATTTAAATTAAATTTTAAAAAAAAGTTCGTTTAGGCATGATTACTCAGAATTTTGAATCAGTACATTAATGTGGGATATTGGACGTTTACACAGTTACGAACAATTTGAAATATTAATGCTTAGTACGGGCGCCAGGTGAGTATTCGTGGCCGATGAACGGACATGAAATCTCTCAAGTGTTTTTGATGTATCTTAACCTGCAGATTACCAATTTCCAGGGTTGCTATCTGAGAAATGGTCCGAAAAATTGTTATTAACAATTTAATTGTTTTATTATCTATAAATTTTAAACTAAAAAACGTTAGATATATTTTTTAAAATATTTATAATTGCTTATAAAAAATGAACTTTAAATTATTAGAACCAGAGATATCGTCAATTTAGTGAAAAAAATCTGGTGTGGGCACCACACGACCTTCCGAACAGTAGCATGTATAATAATAAGTAGTGAAAGAGCGAATCCACAATTTTTATTTTACATATTTCCAGATAAAATTATCAAACTAATGAAAATATCAAAAAAATGTATTCTTTTAAAAATGTCGGAAATTACATGTTCTTTCCACAAAGTATAAATATTTTGCCAATAACTATATGAAAACCCAATATTTTCAAAAAATTCCATTTTTTGATAAGAGTAAACGTCCACTTCCGGTCGGCCGATTTTACTCAAATTCTATCAGATTCCTCCGATGGTGATTATAAGTAAGGTTTTATAGTTTCATTCCGATCTGATTAGCCGTTTAGCCGCAAATGTGTTCACAGACACACAGACAGACAGACACACAGACATTTTTTAACTTCCCGCTAAAAAAAATTAAAAATTTTTTTAAAATCGGGAAGTTATTGGTTTCACCCCGTTTTTCGAAAATCGAGTTTTCATCGGATCTCAACGTTTTGAGGTCTTAGGAACCTCCCCTGACTATTTTTACGAGGGTGTCTGTATGTCTGTATGTACGTGTGGATGTGTGTGTGTGTGTGTGGATGTATGTAAACCTCTTATAACTTTTGAACGACTTGACCGATCTGAATGAAATAAAAAGCATTCCAAAGAGTTCCACCTAACTTAGATTCCCTGTAAGTTTGAACCGATTCGAGCCGGTAGATTTTGAGAAATTTCAAAATAACCGAAAAAAACAATTGGTAAAAATGATGTTTTTTGGGCATATCTTTTTGGCTATTGCATTGATCAATTTTATAACCTAATCAGCTCTCAAGCTTAAAAAGCCACGTCGAATGCCGTTTTGCAAATTAAAATCGGTTGATTCGTTCGTGAGATATCGTTGTCGAAAAATTTAAAAAAAAGTGTTTTTTTTCAATAACCTAGAGATTTTTTGACTAATCGATTTTGTGCTCCTAGTAACGTTTTTAGGTCTCAAGAAACTGCGTCGAATGCCATCTTGAACATCAAAATCGAATAAGGCGTTAAAAAGTTATGGCTTTTTAAACATTTCAAAAAAAGTCAAAAACGTCAAAATACGTCACGTTACTATAGCTTTGCGGTTAAAACTAGCGGGAAGTTGCAGGGATGGCCTTTAAGGTCAACCTCTTTTCGAATTTTTATTTTTGGGATTTTTTAGGCTCAAGGAACCCTAAAACGCGTATTTCCGCTAAAAACCCGAGATCGAAAATTTTCGCGATCACAATACCTTCCTCGGAAGGTAAAAACTATCTATCTCAGTATCTTCGCACTTAACCGCTCATAACTCGACTTCCAGGAATCTCACAAAGGTTTGCAAAAGCTCATTTGAAAACAGATAAACTGAGCTTTTAAATAAACTTTTTAAAATATGTTTTCTTTTCAATTGTTTATAAGAAAATTATAACAATTGAAACTTATAATTTTTATCAAAAAAACAGCAAAGCGTTTTTAACTATATTAAAGGAAAAATGGCATATGTATTAAGCTATCATGAATATTAATTTATGTTTAAAGACGAAATTTTTGGATATTTTTTTAAATTAATTAAATCAAATACAATTATTGATTTTTAGTACGCGCTTGCTGCGAATGCCATCTTGGCTTCTATTCTGTGGCTTGCTTACGCATTATTTCATTTATCCTAACTAACCTTAATTTTTTAATGCCCTCATGTTTAAGGTCTTATTGTATGAATTAGACATGAATCTAATACGTTTTAATATATTATACGAGTACATTTATACATATAGTCCATTTCACCGTTTTTGGCCGATTTGATATTAGAAACCACTGAAATAAGATTAAACTGTCATCCAAGTTACCAATGGCGGAGAGTTTTTTTTTGTCTAAATAAGGTCGTAAGTTTCTGAAACTATCAGTGTGGTTTGACATCTACAAAAATATGACATTAATAATTATTAAATTCAACCCTTCAACCTTCAACAACGAGCCGTACATGAAGGTTACTAGGAATGTGAATTAAGTCAAGACTTCCGTATTGAATACTTTTTATCTACTGGTGAAACAAGATGCAGTTACGTAAGTGTTGTATTAAAAAACAAACGTCCTCATTTAAATTTCTAACTTGCCTGTATCTGAGAGAGATGTAACTCTAAATTTACTTCGAGTATGATTTCTGTCATCGGCCAAAAACGGTGAAATGGACTATATACAAATTGTCTTTTAAAAATACATAAACCATATTACTTTCTAATTTATAAAAGATGTATTTGATGATAAAGTTTAATTCATTCTACCTTCTTTAGCATTGTAAAGATTTTTTTTAAACCGGCCAGAAATTAGTACTTTCCGGTTTATTTTTAGGTCAGAAAATCTCATTTTGTCGGACAAGGCCAGAAAATAAAAATGAGTCCGGTAAAAACTATCACAATAATTTTCTGGCCCGGCCCGACAAAATGAGATTTTCTGACCCAAAAATAAACTGGAAATCACCAAATTCTCGCCTGCGGCTCGCCCTGCAATTGCCCACTCGTCCAGTACGTTACGTTCACTACTATTCACATGTTTTATACTCATTTTTAAGGTTCGTAGCAAAATGGCAAAAAACGGAACCCTTATAGAATTACCATGTCTGTTTCTTTGTATATCCGTTCGTATGTCACAACCACTTTTTTCCGAAACTTTAAGAACTATACTGTTAGAGTTTTTCGAAATATTTATTTATGTTGGCGATATTGACACTTTTGACACTTGACAGTTTTAATGATTTTAAATTTGAATGTTTGTCAAATTTGAATAAAATATTCTAAATTTCGCAATATCGGTGATAATGTAGTAAATACAACATAATTCTTGATTTACTACCTGAACTCTTTCATCTTTCGTTGATAATCAGTGCAGTGCAACCAATTGTGTAAAACAAAAAGTTACCAAAAACAGTGTTACAATGAGTCTATTTCGATACTGTTTTTAGTGTCGAAATAGAAACTTTGTGAACGTGAATTATAAAAAATACATTTTGGGGATTCCCCATACTTAAAATTTATACTCAATTTTTTTTTATCAAACCCATATGTCTGGGGTATCTATGGCTAGGTCTTCAAAAATGATATTTCTCTTTCTAATCTCTTTTTTTTTTGTAAACTGAATAGTTTGCGCGAAAGATACTTCCAAAGTGGTAAAAGGGTACCCGTCTCCCTGTGTAATTTCTAGAATAAAAGAATTATAAAACTAAAAAAATATATGATTTACATTACCATGGAAACTTCCACCGAAAATTAGTTTGACCGAGATCCAGTCAGTATTTTTTTTTAAACATCGGTCAAAGTTAGAAGTTTTATATTGTTACTTGCTGCTACGGAACCCTTCATGACCGATTCCCACTCGCACTTGGTCGTTTTTACTAAAAATTAAATTATATTCAAATAAAGTAATATAACGAATTCAAATAATTCGCAAGCGAGTCGCAGGGGCCAAGTTTACACTCGCAGAAAGTGCGACTAGAAACGGATAATTTTATATCATTTAATTAATTTTAAAAAATTCATTTATTTTCATCTTTAAACATAAATTGATACTAATGAGAGCTAAATATGAAAATTTTCCTCTAAGATTATTAAGAACGCTTTTTAAACAAATAACTTTTTTTGTGATAAAAATCTGATGTTTCAATTAATATAACTGCCTTGTAAACAATTGAAAACATTGTATTAAATTTAATTTAAGACTTAGTTCATCTTCTTTCAAATGAGCTCTATAAACTTTAGTTAGATTCCTAAAATTCGAGTTATAAACGGTTAAGTGGGAAGAGACCGAGAATGACAGTTTTTTACAATGTTTTTGCGCTGAATTGCCAATATCTTTGGTTCTATTAATTTAAAATTCATTTTGTCCGTTTTCTATTAGAAATCATAATAATTTGTTAATAAAAAAATTTCTAGCCATTTCTCAGATAGTCACACCCGAAATTGGTAATCAGCAAGTCAAAATATATCAAAAATACTTGGGTGATTTTATGTCTCTTAAATGGCTATGAAAACTCACCTGGCGCCCGTACTATATATTTAATTATGAGTAGAATAACTCACGTTTCGGCTCGTATGACAACTACACAAGTGTGCAAAATATATTCCAAACGAGTCATGGATCATATAGTTTCTACCAATAGAACCTTCTGACACAAATTTTACCTCAATCTTTTATTGACATAAATCCAGCGTTTTATTGCCATACACCAACTCGCGTAGGTACAGTGAATTTTTAAAATTAGCAAATTGGTCAAAAAATAGTTCTTGGCGGAGAACATTTTCGAGCAATAATTCTTTACTATTTTCGGGAAAGATTATCCCAACAGCAATGTCTCGCTGAAATGGTTTTTGTGTTTGGGAATGAAGCATCACACTAGTCAACTATTTCTCGCTGGTATTGCGAATTTTAACGTAGTCGCTCCAGTCTTAGTGACGAATCTAGGCTAGTTTCAACCAAAATAGCAGTCACACAGCAAAACATTGAGGCAGATCTTCAGCTAATTGGGCATATCAAATACCTAGATCCAAAAGATAGTACATGAAGAACTGGGTGTTACGAATTTGGTTTCTCGTTGGATTTCTCATTTGCTCACAGAAGAGCAAATAGCGGTTCGCGTCAATTGGTGTCGAAAAACATTGGAACGGTTCAAGATAGGAAGCTCAAAAAACGTTTATAATATTGTTACTGGCGATGAATCTTGGATATACCCCTAAGAAGCTGTGTGGGTATTTCACGATGAGGAAAAATCAACAAATGTGATCGGTTCTCGAAATGTGTCAAAGCTAATGGTCACCATTTTTGTGTCAAAATCTGGTCATGTGACAATAATTGCTTTAAAAGATTGGAAAACGGTTACTTCCGATTGGTATATAAAGCAACACACAATAGCGAATCATCCTACATCAGGACAATTCAAGTTCTTACACTGCCCAAAAGACATCGAGTTTGTGGAGCTTCAAAACATAGAACCATCCACCATACAGTCTCGATCTAAATCCCAACGACTTCTTCACGTTCCAAAGTTTAAGAATTCAATGCATGGTCAGTAATTCCAATCGCCAGAAAAAGCCATCGATAACTTTAAAACAGCGATTTTACAGGTGTCAACTGGAGACTGGAATAACTGTTTTATCAATTGGTTTGAACGTATGCAAAAGTGTTTCGATCTTGAAAAGCAATAAAGTACTTTGAGTCTATTATATTTATTGTCTTTATATGCAAAACTATATATTTCATAGAAGTCATATATTATGCTTTTTCTGTACTACTAAATCTATAGAGAACTTAAAACTTAAATACGAGCCGAAGGCGAGTATGATTATTACACGAACTTGCAATTGCTATTCTATAGAACTCATACAACATACTTTTTTACTACTACTGCTATATGAACCTTTTTCCTTAAGAAATTAATAAAATATCAGGTTACCAATATACATTTTAAAGTAATTATCAATATGTGTATAATTACATTCCAATCTGTTAAAAATTCTTCTCAGTTTTTTGTCATTATCGGAAAAATAATTAAAACCGATTTATCTATTTATTGTGGAAACGTTTTTTAGAGACAATCACAATTAAATATGTTTATTCATTGAATTAGCAAGAAATTATTCATAGGCAATTTCTGTGTTCGACATCCAGTTAATCTTTGTTATTTAAAACTGTTAACTACCAATCACAATATATTTTCATCATGTACAGCATTAGCTATTATTCAGATCATATTTGCTGAGGATATTGGATTTTTAAAATCATATAAATTCCGAACAAAAAAGATAATTAGAAAACCATTTTTTTGATGATTAAATATAGGAGTTTTTATTTTGTTTTGTTAAGATATCTATTGATTAAATTATATAAAAGAGTTAAGAATATACGATTTTTTAATTAGCATCAAAGCAGAACTCAGTCCTATTAAATAAAAGAAAGCTTCGTTATAGTAAGATAGAAATGGGAGGTTTAAATTTAACCTAAGACATTTTCCGTTTGTTTTCTTGCAATTATGGTATTAAGTGAACTTTGTAAGATTGCTCTTTATTTATTGGTATATTTTTAACCTAGTATTTTTTTTTAAGATCAACAGGCTTTGGTGGTTACTTATTTTAGTAACAATTTGTTTTTATTAAAGTCTTTTTGTGCATTCTTTAACCACTTTCTTCCATTCGCTTCTCTCTAATGCTTTTTCCAGTTCTCAATGTTACTTCTTTGCAAGTCTTCATATACGTTGTCTTTCCATCTGTTTCTTGATCTACCTTTCCTTCTCTTTTGTATTGGCTTTCGTGAGAGTACCATTTACGGCATCCTTTCTTTTCCCATTCTTTCGATGTGTCCTAAATATCGTATTCTCTGAGATTTAATTACAAGTTCTTTGTTATTTCTCCACTGATCATCTATTTTCCACCTCCATATATTGGTTTTTGTATTTTTCTCTCCCATCTGTGTAAAAGGTTTATTTCTGATTCGTAATATTTTGTCTTCTTTTTCTATTACACCTATTAGCATATATTTTGTCTTTTCTTCATTTATTGCGAGTCCAAGTTTTCTTGTCCCTTTTATTATATTCTTTATCAACCTTTTTACTTTTTTCTTACTTGGTTTTTAACAATGTTAGGTCATCAAAAAAAATTGCTAGCTTAAATTCTAAATTATTATTTTTAATGACTCTACGGGTATATTTACTAAATTCTCCAACAACTCTTAATAACGACTTTCTGTTGGCTGTTACTTTTATATAACTTTATGAGCTATATTTTTTATGTAATAACGTTGAAACGGGTGAAAAATAGCTTATTTTCTGCAGACAGCTTGCCACTTTACTGAGATAAATGACATATCTATTAAGCTTTACTTATGCTTAAGTGTTCATTTTATTGGTTCAATTTTGTAAGGTTAAGTATCTCCTAAATGATCTAAAGCACTCTCAATAAACATTTTTATATTGAATGAACAACATACAGCCATTTTGGCTCCGATGAATATATATTTATAAATATTGTTATATTTTTCCTTCGTGGATTGGGGATAAGTGATAAACAGCAGACAAACTTAACAATTTATTGGTAAACACAAATAGATCACAATTCCTTAAACTAATTTTTACATCTTTACAATTACTGAATAACGTCTTTAAAATATCTCGTACACCAATCCGCACCTTATCGCCAGCTATTACAATTACAATTATTCTTCTCCGTCCAAAGCGGTCCTTTATACCTATATGAATTTAATTCCTTCTAGATGCATCTCCAAAGTTACAACGAAAAACAACCTTTCTAGAATCGAACGTTCTAATAGCTACTCGAAAATTCTCGGGTTCTTAGAACTGCCCGTCTGTCTCGTTCCACTTTGTGGGCGACAGGTCCGTACCGGATCGTAACAATATATTCGTCATATTCGTTTTACACAAAGGTGTAATTCAAAGCTGTACCGGTACAGTTTTGAATCCTCTAATTTCTCTAGAACATAACACTTCTATAAATATTTCCGACGGATAGTTAATTTTTAACCTTTCATTATTAAATTGCATATTAATTTTAACAGCAGTTTTAACTAAAATTGACAGCTGATGATAATACTGATGTCTAGTTTATCATCTATCAGTTAGACTTTGGTGTCACCAAGTCGATGTATGTATATTTGTAGTAATATTGCACGTTTAAATGGTTCTTTGAGAATTAGTTTTAATAATTAATTAATTATTATTAATTTTAATAAAGTATAACGAAAAATCTCAAATACACTCAAAATTGATTAAGCTGTAGTAGTAGAAGTCAAATGTCCAATCAAACCTCACCCATTTGAGGTACCACCCAAGAGAACTTTTTGGAACTTAAAAAAGACAGATTGGGAAGACCTTAGAGACTACTTTGCAACTTTGTCCTGGAATCCCGTCTGCTTTATTTACGAAGATCCATCGGCAGTTTGCAACAGTATAATTGAAATCATTTAGTGTGAAAGCTTACATTCCTCATTTTACCAAAAGCTTGAAAAACAAACAGAAACCATGGTTTAATAAAGATTGCGATGTAGCTCGAAAAGCTAAGATCAAGTCCCACAAAATTTTTCTATAAAATCCTTCAGAAGAAACAAAACAAGATGGTGTAAACGCTAGAAAAAGATACAACACCACTATTTCCAAATCCAAAAGTCTCTTGTCTGGAGTGATGCCATCCACCGCCATGGGGAGACTCAAATAGTATCATTAGACATCTCAAAAGCATTTTATCAAGTGTGGCATGCAGCTCTCTTGAACAAATAGCCTTCATACTGAATCTCGCCAAACCTTTGCAGATGGATATCCAACTTTCTCTCCAAAAGGTGCATCCAAGTTACCTTAGATGGACATTCCTCCAACCTCTACAAGATCAACGCTAGTTTTTCTCAAGAATTTACGCATTATTGATTTACTAAAATCCACTAATAACCCGACACAGTTTTGCAGATGAGCACGGAAATACTTCTCTCCATCCAATTTAGCTACTCTTTACAAGGCCCAAATAAGACCTAATCTTGAATATTGCTCACATGTATGGGGATCGGCGGCTCCGTCAATGCTCAGAGTTCTTGATGCAATATAGAGAAGACCAGTTCGACTAATAAACAACACCAATATCACCAAAAACCTAGCCCCATAGAGCAGTGTCTGATCTTTTCCTGTTTTTACCGATACTTATACGGATTTTGCTCAGAAGAACTCCGCTCTTTAGTGCTTCCACTTGCCAGATTGTGGAACTCCTTGCCTTCCCACGTTTTCCCACTCATCCTAACTTGCAGTTCTTTAAATCCCAAATTAATAAATTGTCTCTTCTGTCCCAATAGATGTTCTCGGTACATTTGTATTTAGGTATATACCTACGAGGACAACCTTAAATAAAAAAAAAATGACAATAGAGTAGTAATTGACAGTACAGTATCAGATTAATACTATACCAGTTTTTTGTTAATTTTGACCTCATAATTGTGAACTGATTTCTTTAAATTCCTATTCCGCAGGTACTTTCATTGTATACCGCAATTCTCGTTTCAATTGCCTTTTGCATTGAATTTTATCAAAAAGTTTTATCCTTCCTGCCTTTCTTTTTACTGTTGCATACAACAAAAGATAAACCTTCAAAGATTTTAAATAAAGAGTTAATCGCATATGTCGATCTCTACCAAGAAACGAACTTTTACTACTCTTTTAATCAATGGAAAAAAATTATACCAAAATGTCTTTTTTATACCTTTTTCGCTTATGGATGTTACTGAATTAAGCGTAGGGGAAACAAACTCAAAGGACAAACTTAAATAAAACTTAGATATGAAATTACTTTAATTTATTTAGAATGAAGTTTGCTTATTCATCTAACTAATTGACTAATCAGTAATTTTATTTTTTAATAAAATATAAGTTAAGTATCAAAAACAAAAACCTTAATGTTAGGGTGCCAGTCCATGGCATAAAAATCGACGGAAAACGGAATGACGGAAAACAGAAAACGGAATGCCGCCATTGTTGACTTGACAGTTGTGACATTTGTTGAATACTCCGAAAAAGTGGGGTTATTTTATTAGTAACATAAATAATAATAATTTATTTCAACAAGTTAACAATGAATAGATAATTGTTTTACTTATGTTCTAAATCTTTTTTTAGTTGTTATCATAGATTAGAAAAAAACACCTAGATGTATTAGGTTACATTTGTGTGTGTTTACAGTGTCCATCTTCTTAAAATTATATCACATTTTTTTAATTTAGCATTCAATATTAATGGCTTTTAATTAATTAATGGCTAGTTAAATAAATTAACACAAAACAAGACAAATAAACAACCCTAGCCAGATTAAAACCACAAAATACATAGGTACTTATAACAGAACACTTCAATAAAAAGTAGAATCTGCCAAAGAAAATCACAGATTTTTATTTGGTATAGTTTCATTTATATTAGAGGATGTCAAGAAATCTCTGATAATTTAAAAATAAATAATCTTTAAAAACTAAATTAAATTTTCTTTTATTTACAACCCTTCTAATATCTGTGGGGATATGATTATAGAGTTTAGGTCCAAGATAATCTATAAAACGTTGTTTAATGTTTTTTTTTAGAAAGGTAATTTTAAACTGAGACTCGTTTTACAGATCTTGTTAAGTAAGTATGCGAACGCAAACTCGGTTCAAAGACACAATAATGTGAGTAAAAAAATAAAACTGTTGACTTTATTTAAATGTATTTCTTTTAATATAATCAACATGAATAAGTATAAACATAGTTGCAGGAAACATCAAAAACTACTATATATGTATAATATTATTGATTTGTCTTAATGTTGGTAGGTTAAACGTTTTTGCATGAACTTTCCCATCATTCCATCACTTCTTCTATACCTTCTGCTCCAATGTCGACTGCAGTAAATCGACAATTAGCATTAGAAATAAAAAAAGCGTCGACCTCATGAATCTAATTTAAAAACAAAAAAAATTAGTCAAATAGTTCTAACTCTTAAATTGATTTATTGTTTATAAATTCGTAAAAGTATCTCTAATTAAAATAAATAATGAACAATATAAACAAATAGACTGCTTCTAATAGAACCTAGAACGTGTATTTCCATTCCGTTTCCGTTCCGTTTTTTGATGTCCCGGTTCCCCATGGCTATGTTTTGACGGAAAACGGAACGACTGTTTAGTAGATAATTTCTGATAAAATAATTTAACGTATGAAAATATTGAAATAAATTACAAACTAAACCTATTTAAATACTATTTAATAATAATTAATGTTTATTTTATTATAAATAAACAGAAATAATGATTTTAAGTTTTCCGTTTTCCGTATATTTACGTGCATGGGGAACCCATAATTATGTTGACAAACGGAACGGAAAACAGAATACTTTTGACATTTGGAGCAAATAAGAAAATTATATACCATATTAATATAATTACTTACTTGTTATTTAATAATATTTCTATAATTAGTTTAATAAAAAAAACACTATAAATGCCAGCGTACACAATATTAACAAAAGAAAATAAATTTGTTTGAAGTTAAATGTTAAATACTTTTTCGGAGTATTCAACAAATGTCACAACTGACATCTGTCATTACTGTCAACAATGGCGGCATTCCGTTTTCTGTTTTCCGTCGTTCCGTTTTTCGTCGATTTTTAATGCCATGGACTGGCACCCTTAGTGTGTACCTACCCGACATAAGTCGGATAATGCCGAACACCAAGTGGGGTAATAACGAACTAATATATAATTTATAACTCGACTGTTCTGAGTATTTCTCATGAGCCCAATTTTCACATACGTAGCACATAATCCAATCTTCACCGGGGGATTAATGTATTTATCCTTACAAAATATACAATAGTATGATTTTCTTTTCCTTTCACTTTCACGCTCTTCTTTGGTGTAGGTTCATTAAAATCTTTGATATTATTTAAATTTTTCATTAATCTTTCATTTTTTATGTTACTGTTTTTGTCATTTCGATTTTATTCTATTTATTATTTTTTTTGAAGTTATACTTCTATTCGTACACTCTGTGGAAAAAGATTGTGTAGATTTAAATGGGAAAAATCATTACATATGTAATGGTGTGAGTAAGAGAGAGACAGAAACACTTATAAGGTATATTGGTCGGTAAAAACAAAGATAAAATATATACCACATGTTATTAGTCATAACTAACTATAAGTCCTTTGAATACCGTTTATACATTCAGTACATTCAAAAGAGATAGATATACAAAAAACAGTCTGAACTAATGTATGAATATCATAGTGACGGACCACATGATTATTTGACAGATTATTTTATAATTCTGTCACGTAAGTATACATATAAAGTTTAGCATTTTATATTAATAATAATATTCAGTAATGAGTATTGTATTGTAGTCTAAAATACCGTCACATGGTTGCAGTATATTTTGCTCCATTCTTTTAAGGTTGTTGGATACATAAACAGAGTTTTTACGAATAGTCGAGGAAATAAAGCACCAAAACCTCCGAATTTTGTAACGTAAGATGGATCGGAATGCGTTTTTTGCATTGGATTCGTTAAAGTATCAGGAAATTTGTCGCTATATTTTATAATGTAAAAATGGAAATTGCATTTCTGCATTCGAAAAGTAATACTAATATCACGATTCCAAAAGCCTCCGCGGCACTTTGTGTCTAGGGTATTTACCTCTTCTCCTGGGGTTTTATGTAAATTCTGTACGAAATCAGTGCACACTTGGTACTCGGTGGTTTTTTAAGTCGCTAAATACGATTATAATAATAGCGATGCTTAAGTGCTTAAGTTGGACCTCGTCTCCAGGAATTTTATGCAAATTCGATACAAAAAGAGTGTGCACACGGTACTAGGAGGTTTTTGGAGTCGCTTACCACGGACATCATATAATGAGTTTGCTAAATCATTCGCATACAAATTTATGAACCCATGCACGTGCATAGAAGTATAACTTCTGCCGGCAGTCCCACTGACTGCCACACTAGTTTTTTTTTTATAAATTTTAATGTTATCACTTGCTTTCTTTTAAGTTTCCTTTTTTTACAGTTATGCTTTAAAGATAGATCGATTTTCTCTTTATAATGTTCCGTTTAGATGTTTTGGGAAAGATTATAGGATTTTCTATTCTACAACATGTGTATCAGAAACTTGGATATAAAAAATTTGCCCATCATCATCGGGAGATTGTTGATCGTTTATCTGATTCTTGATTATTTAGAGGCCTAATATGGATCTGACTGTGTTTCGGTGGTAATATTATTGTCTGTGGATTATTATTCTGGGAAACGTATGGCTGCATTGAACCAAATTTAACAAAGCTCAAGCGATCTAAAATCACTTGCTGTTTTTTTCAGGACTGCTCTGGATGAAAGCATTTGTAAATAATTTAACAATCTCCTCGTACTGTAATTCTGATATTCTTGATTATATGCATTCTTTAGAGGACCAAAATACGTTAAATATGGACCAAAATACGTTAAATATGGGAGCTGAAGTTTATGTGAGGTGTGTCTGGGCAAAGTCCTTATATGATTCCACGGTTTTGAATGTATAAAGAGTGACGTGACTTTCAGTATCGTCTAATGTTAACAAAATTGGATTTTCTTTTGAAGGCTTTGTAAATGACATAAAGTAATGTAGCCAATCAGTAAATAAGTTTTCAGTTATCCATCCAGAGTCTAATACAGCTGTAGCACGGAAATATTTCTCTCCATTCAACTTATCTACTGTTTACAAAGTCCAAATAAGACCTTTTGTTGAATACTGCTCGCATGTATGGGGATCGGATCGGTGGCTCCGTTAAAGTTCAGAGTTCTTGATGCAATATAAACAAGAGCATTTCGACTAATAAACGACACCAGTATCACCAAAAACCTAGCCCCATTGTCCCACCGAAGAGCAGTGTCTGATCTTTCCCTGTTTTACTGATACTTTAACGGATTCTGCTCAGAAGAACTCCGCTCTATAGTGCCTCCACTTGCCAGATCAGCCAGAGCAACGCGACGTGCCAACTCCATGCACACTTATACAGTTCAGTGCCAGACATCGAGAACGGATCGATTCGATCATTCCTTCATCCCCAGGGTCTTCAGATTGTGAAATTCCTTACCTTCCCACGTCTTCCCCACTCGTCCTAACTTGCAGTCCTTTAAATCCCAAATTAATAAATTGCTTTTTCTGGCCCAATAGATGGTCTCGGTACATTTGTATTTAGGTCTATATCTACGAGAACATTCTTAAATAAATAAAAAAATGATATTGTTCTTGTACGTTCTTTAAATTATCATAAAATATTTCAGTGTCAACGTCATTAAACGCAGAGATACGATTTAATGAAGTTGCGTTAGGTGTTCTTAAAGATATACTAGAATGCCTCTAGTATATCCGTTTCCGGCTAATTGTGTTACTCTGTCAAACTCATGAAGGAGGTTTGCAAATTGGAAGGCTATTCTGAAAATTATTATGACGTTAGCGGGATTTTCTTTTAACTTATTATATAAATATTCCAGAATGTAAAAATAAAATTGGTATAATTAATAAAACTTAAGTTAGATTGATTAATATTTACGAAAAAATTACATAAAATAATGAAAATTGCGTATAATTTGTATCCTGGGTTGTTGACTAGCACTATATGCCAGATGACGGGAAGTAAATTACGTCTATTCCTTTCTAATATATTAGAAACTAGAACCCTTTCATTCTGAATTCCCCACTTTCCCCCATACAGGAAGAATACTTTATAGACATTTAAAATGTTTTTTACCGTCCTGTATATCGTTAACTATTGCACCTTTATAGATAATTTTAAGTTCTATGAAATTGACATTTTCTTTGAAATTTGATGTCAAGTTTAAAAGAACAATCGTGCAGAAATCGATGCTGTTATGGGACTACAATTTATTAAACCGTAATGAAGATATACACCATTAGTTATAAAAAAAAAATATGAGTAGACTAAAAAGTGCAAGGTGAAAACCTTAAAAAATGGACTAGCACCTTGCTTTTTTACGTACCTACATTAATCCTTTTGTTAAAGATAAAGTTAAACTTATTTAACCGTTTTTTTTTTGTTTACAGTAGTATAAGATCATTTGATAATGACTCCCAGACTCCAGTTCCTGTAAGCAAATCAAGTGGCATCGTTGCTAATAGTATTCGTCAAGACAGCGTAAGATCCAGATCGACGAATTTAGAAGATCTCGACTATGACGGTAAGTTTTTATTATTTTTTCCTCTTATGATTGATTTCATTCTGTGTTCTGCATACGAGTTTATTTCATTTTCTAAGAATTCCCAGTGTATTTTATTCTGTGAAGGTGCTTTGTTATTGGACATTATGACGATAACCCGGTACACGGCTTTGCAGATGATAGCAACCTACACTGTAGGAAAGCGCACTACCTTTCCATATCCCTAGATATTTTGAAACAAGACAGAAGATCCACAACGGCTTATCTCAATCAAGATTTGAGAATTGTAGACAAGTGGGAAAGAAAGGATCTTGTTAATTTCAAAGCTTCCAAAACAAAGACATGTTGCCTATCTAACAAGAGGTAAACATACGGCTCATCCATCACATTGAACGATCAGACACTAGGACACTAGTAGCAAGCCACCCTTTACAAAGCCCAAATACGACCTAATCTTGAATACTGCTCGCATGTATGGGGATCGGCGGCTTCGTCAAAACTCAGAGTTCTTGATGGAATACAGTGAAGAGCAGTCCGACTAATAAACCAAAAATCACCAAAAACCTAGCCCCATTGCCCCACCGAAGAGCAGTGTTTGAGCTTTCCCTGTTTTAGTGATACTTAAACGGATTTTGCTCAGAAGAACTCCGCTCTATATTGCCTCTACTTGCCAGGCCAGCCAGAGCAACGCGAGTTGCCAACTCCATGCACTTTATACTGTTCAGTGCCAGAGATCGAAAACGGATCGATTCGATCGTTCTTTCATTCTCAGGGTCTCCAGATTGTGGAACTATTTACCTTCCTACGTCTTCCACACTCGTGTTAACTTACAGTCCTTTCAATCCCAAATTAAAAAAATTTCTCTTCTGCCCCAATAGATGTTCTCGGTACATTTGTATTTAGGTCTATACCTACCAGGACATCCTTAATAAAAAAAAATCCTTTAATTCCCGATATTTTTGTCCAAGCTTAACTAGATGTGTTCTCTAAAAGGAAATATTGGTATTAAGGATGGTATCTTTGTTATATTTTGGATTTGATTATCATAGACTCCACCGCTACATTTCTCATGGTTTTATAAACATGGAAATCTTGTTCTTGTTGATTTTGCTGTTAAGATATTTTTGACAATGCATAGCTTCTAATTAATCCTTCATTTTATTTAATTCGTTGCAATACTCAGTAATTTGTTTCCTGCCAATCTCATTTATTTTTATTAGTTTTTTTTGTTGTCTTCCAAATATTCCATTTTGTTCATTTTGCTCTATTCATTGCAGTACGCATACTTTTTGGTTTTGGTTAGTTTATCTATCCATTTTATTCTTGTGTCCATAAAGTTTTCTTGTTTAGAATTTGTCTTTGTCACCTTGGAGTTATTGATTGTTGCCTTTTTTCTATACATTTTATATAAGAGGTGTTCATGAATATTTGTTTATTTTTCCCTTTTACTTCTTTTATAATTTTTCATATGTTTCTTATTGAAATTGTCAACATAGAGGTCTTCCTCGCGAAGGTGTTTGTGTAGAGAACGTTACAGACCTCTTAAATGGAATTCAAGTTTATTTACGACAGTGTTTGTGCTGTTGATACAAGAAACATAATAGAGTGACTGGAATACTAAAAACAGATCCAGTTATCTTGTAAAATGTCGTATATTACGTCCAGTTAATTGTCTTTATCCTGTTTTTAATAGCCTACTTACAATTTTGAATATAGACGGCTTTTAATTCAATTTTCATGAAATGAATAGGTTGTTGTCCTTGTTTAATTTGTCATTTGAAGCACAAGCACAAGATTTTTAAAGGTAACACATCCGACAATGCTTTTTTATCATGACTGATAAGGGGGCGTCCATAAATTACGTGATGTTTATTTTTTAAGTTTTCTCCCTCCCCCCTGGTGAGATGTTGGGAGATTTTACTCAACCCCCTCTCCCATCCCCCAATCTTACGTGAGATTTTTCAAGATGTGGGTTTCTTAAGTAAACGCGTTGGAATTTTATCATAAAAAGAAAAAAAAATGCTTCGTGATTTTATTTACGACTAGTTAAGACTAGTAAAAACAACATTGCTGAGAGCGATATTTTTTTTCAATCAGAACTATTAAAAAAGTGATTTAATATTTAAGAGTCTTGTTAACAGAACATGAACATTCACCTTATCATTATATCATCTTTTCTTCCGTCTCTGAAATGTTTTGTTGTCTTAAAACAATGCAGAATTAAAGTTATTGTTACAAGTAATTATTTTCGGGTTGACAGATACGAATCCTAGGTTAAAATTTGCACTTTCTGTGTCATTTCATATTAAGACATTATTTATCGGAGTATTCCCTGAAACCAATTATTCTATTCAATGGTTGGGACATTGTGTTTTTGAAAGCATCCCCTATATCTTTTTACGGCTTTATTATACCAGTATAATAAAAACTAGACTATAACCTTTGAATATGTACTAACTAGAGGCAGTTGTCGGTGCTCTCAGCATGACAGATAGATATATTTATACTATATACTATCTCTCTCGCACCTTTCTCAGATTGGTGGATAGTTAGTATATTTGTATCCCTTCCTCTTTAAACCAAAACCAAACAATAGAGATATCGTAGAGTTCCATTTTATATATGTCGTTACTCGCGCTCAGAGGATTGAAGAATGCCTCTGGTTATCAAATTCTTTAAAAAAGTTGTAACTGACATTGAATCATAATAGAATAGAATTAGGTATTTAATGATTGTCTGAAACTGGCATTTTTTAATATTCGCTAAGTGCTTTTATATCCATTATAAAAAAAGATATCTGTATAAAGAAAAGTATAATTTTAACCCCTATTAATTAAGAGTTAACAATTGGGTTAAATGGCAGTAGTTAATTTTTAGAAAATTACGTTGCTTAATTAATTTTAGAATTAAGAAAGTGGGTAGACTCTTTATAATGCTTTCATTAATTGAATTTTATTTAAATGCAATCTGTAAAAACGATCAAATCATTTCCAAGCAAACGAAACTTTCTTAATGTTTATTAAGTTATGACATGACATTTGAACTTTTTCAAGAAATCAATACATTGTGACACAAATTTATTTCATTTGTAATAATGAATTCTTTTTTGTGCAGGAAAAAAAACAAAAATATATAATGCACAAAACAATTTAATAAATGTTTTTTTAAATATAAATAAATACACTTCAGAAACGTAAATACGTCGGTTGTTTTAACTATTTGCAATATAATATACTTAATATTAGTTTGCAATTTTTAAAAAATTTGAAATGAAATTACTAGCATATGAGTGACAATATCATGTTTTTGTGGTTTTCGTTATATTCAATATAAAAAAAATCGTAGTAACAATTTATGTAACAAGGGCGGAAACAAATTAATCATCGTACGTGTCTGATATTTAGAGCCGAGGCTGGAATTTCTAAACGAGTACCGTAACAACATTTATCAATCGTGTATCGTATAATATTTTATTTAATACTGTGCTGTATTAAAAAATGAAATGTGCGCTTATGAAAAAATGGAAGATATCTTTCAAAAATGGACTAAAGGAACTATTAAATTGGTACATACTAAGTCTTCTGCTCAGAATTACCAGCTCTTAAATGTGAATATTGTGCTTTTTTTAATTAATCCGGGAAGTAAAAATTTTCCGGACTCAGGACTGTAATGAGTGATTTCCCGGACTCAAACGAAAGTTATTTACGAAACACTGCTTAAAAAATATGTATTAAAGGAAATTTAATTTTTTTTATGTTATAAATGATATTTTATTCCCAGCATTGTAATATAGAATAATTAAGTGTCTTGTGTTTACAATTAAAACATTTTATACCTATATTGCTTATATAATTAAAACAAGAAGAAAAATCTCTTTACTTTTTTGATGATTTTTTATTTGTATTTAAAAAAAAAAAGTGAGAGGTGTCAAGGGACACCCGGATGGAACGAAGTTCCTTTCGATTAATTAGTGAAGGAATTGTAATTTGTAAACACAACAGAGAGTTTGTACATACATAAGCATTTATTATCGTCTGTATAAAATCTCTACTTACCTAACTCTATCAGCAATATCCGGAAATTGTGCAGAAACACTGTCAGGATACATTATTGTTTTTATTTTCTATTATTTTAATATTTATTATCTACAAAAAACCTGTATAAACTTAACAAAGTCGCGACACTACTACACTGTTCAAAGCAAAATAGAAAAAAAAAATAGTAAATCCATTATTTTCAACAGTTCGTTTCTTTTAACAAAAGTGTCCATTTATACAATACCACAGGTATTGTATATTCTACCTAGAATTACTTTTTATTTCAATTTAATTTAAAAGAGGAATTAACAATTTAATACAAAATTTTAAAATTAAAATATTTGACAGTAACTGACAGTTAAGGTAATTTGACGTAGGTACCTAACTAGTCAAGTTAAGAACTATTTTTGAAATGTTTATGAATTTATTGATTTATAAAAACAAGATGAAATAAAATATAATACTATTATAGGTACTTATTTTTTTCTACAGTATTTTCTTTTAATTTAAATTAGTGTCTTTTGAATTGTACTTTTATTAGTATTTATTATATTAGGGTTTCCTATTTAAATAAAGATAGGTATATCTATCTATGAGAGAGAGAGAGAGACAACATGCGTATGTCGTGTCGTGTCATGACAAATTTTGGTATGAATTTTTTTTGGCTAGCTCCTAGCGTCAGTCGTAACTGTTCGTAACGCCCGAAAGGGAACTTCGTTCCAAAAAATTATTTTGATATTTTTCGCCTATATACAGAGCAGGTTTTAGCTCGTAACTTTGTATTTGAACCGAATCAACCACTGAATCAACGATCGAACTAATCTGTCGTAACGGCGCAAGATATGCAATAAAAATCGTCAACGAGCGTAAAATTGCACCAGTCCTTATTTTTCTTTAATACTTGTCTATCTTGACACAACACAAGACTGCAATAAAATTGATTCCTATTCTTTTCTACTTGTCAATACTTGATTATTGTGACCATTAAAGTCATGTGGCGATTTAGTACTGTTTCGTCGACTTAGGAAATATTTCCTGTTTCGTATATCAAGCTTTATACCTTTTGCTTGATGTAGTTAATAATTCCCATTTTGTCGACTCTCCATATTTTTTAACTGGAATGATAAATAGAATAGACATCGCAGAATAACTGGATGGAATAAAACGATTTTTTATTTGCTTTAAGCAGCAAGGCATACACGATCGGAACTACATTTGTTTTTTCAAGAATACTTTCGGTATCCATATGTAAAGTACCCAGTTTATCAATCAAAGAGCAATACGATTTTAAAATTATATGTCCAAAAACCAAGTTCCTTCTGTCAACAGATGTTCTGCGTTAGAAAATGCCAAAATACGATCTTCAGTCTCACTAAACAAAAGAAGGAAATCACAAAATTTGTGAGGAATAATAATATTTTGTCGACGAGATAGAATTTGTTGTTTTTTAGAGCATGGTGTCTTGCATTATAAAACGATGTTTGACTGATAATAAACTGGATAATTCAATAACAAAATCTAAACCTCTGTCTTTAACATTTGTTATTCCTTTTTGGTATATATGGGGTATTGGTGCAAACTTATCCCTGGCTCTTTCCTTGCTCTTCATCTTTGGCCGTATTCAGCTCGCACGTGTGATCATTGGCTTTGTGTATAATTGTAATCTTTGGATTGTTTATAATTTTTCCTGAACATGTCCGTCTTTATACTTAGGTTCTTATATTTTTTTTGTTTTGAATATACCCTTATCCGAGGTATAAGATCATGGTTTTCCCCTTTTCGATTCAATTACTTTAAAATATATATTGAAATTCTTCTAATAACTTAAGTTGAACGGAACGGAACTTATATAAAAAAAATCTTTTCAAAACACAAGCAAGTAACCAATTCATCATTGTAATATAAAACAAATTCACAGTTATTATCACTGACATTTTTCCGCCCAATTTTACTCCTACAGTAATCAACATTAAAACTATTAAAAGATCATTTTCATAACCCTTAATATACCTTAATGTAGAACTTTTTCACTAAGGTAAAACCTTGATCAATAATCATTGCTGTATACTTTTATAATGATAATTAAACTTAAAATAATTATATATATATATATAATTATAATTCATCATTGTAATATAAAACAAATTCACAGTTATTATCACTGACATTTTTCCGCCCAATTTTACTCCTACAGTAATCAACATTAAAACTATTAAAAGATCATTTTCATAACCCTTAATATACCTTAATGTAGAACTTTTTCACTAAGGTAAAACCTTGATCAATAATCATTGCTGTATACTTTTATAATGATAATTAAACTTAAAATAATTATATATATATATATATATATAATTATACCTAAGTAATTCTTCTAAATGTACTTCAGAAAACAAATTCTTAAATAAATATGGTATAGAAAAAAGGAGTATACAAAACGGGAATGGCTATATACCATTTAGATGGTCGACGAAATGGGGACCAGACAGGTAAAATTACAATCGACGAAAATGTCAATCGACAAAACGGGAATATACGCTATGTGGCAAGTTGGGATATTATTGGAACGAAGTTCCCTTTCGCGCGTTACGAACAGTTACGCTGACGCTAGGAGCTAGCCTAAAAAAATTCATACCAAAATTTGTCACGACACTATGCACTGACACAATGCACCGACAACGCATGTTTCTCTCTCTCACAGACCAAAAAATAAATAACTCTCTCTCCCTCGCTCTCATAGATAGATATATTACAATGCATAGAAAAGTGTGACGTCAGCTATGGGAGGAGCTTACAAATCTTTCTAAACAAAACACAAAACTACAAAACATATTTGCTGTGATATTTGCATTGAAAATGCCATAAAAGATTTTTCTATTACTTTTAGTGGTTTCTAATCAAAAATCTTAACGTTTTCCGGACACTTTTCATACGACCTATTGTATCCAATTTGTGATAGTGAATAAACATTGAAAGTTAGTGTAAGTGTTTAAATTTTATATGCATTTTAGTGGAATTGAGGTTATGTTTTGTTTCAAAGTTTATAAATTTTATTATGGTAATCTCGTAATTAATTATGTATTCTTTAACTATTAAATAGTATTCTGTTGCAGTAAAAATGGTGATGTGTTTCGTCCCCAATTGCAAACATTATAGCGAGCAGAAAAACTGCAATTTTTTTACTTTTTTTTTCTATTTTGCTTTGAACAGTGTAGTAGTGTCGCGACTTTGTTAATACAGGTTTTTTGTAGATAATAAATGTTAAAATAATAGAAAATAAAAACAATAATCTATCCTGACAATGTTTCTGCACAAGTTCCGGGTATTGTTGATAGAGTTTAAGTAGAGATTTTATACAGACGATAATAAATGCTTATGTATATACAAACTCTCTGTTGTGTTTACAAATTACAATTCCTTCACTAATTAATCGAAAGGAACTTCGTTCCATCCGGGTGTCCTTTGACACCTCTCACTTTTTATTTTGTATTATTTGTCCAACTTTGTACAACTCGATGGCGCCCGCAGAGCCAGATAATAAGATTTTATATTGATAAAGGAATTATATTCAATAAAAGTAATTCGATGTTACGCAGTTAATATCAACGAATTTCATCCAGGATCAAAAATAGTAACAATTTTTTTAATTATATATTTTTTCGTTGTTGGTCTTACGACGTGAAAATATCTAAGCAGTCGCTATACTAACTAATGTTTAATATTCTATTGTTTATTGGAAACCTTTGCGTTTGAGAATCAACCGTTAATTTTTAAGTCTTTTAACCGGCTTTTTTTAAAACAATTGAAAAGATTCAAGTTTTCTACCCTAACAACCAAAAAAATTAGAAATAGAAAAAAACTGACGTGTCTCGGGACGCCCGACAAAAGTGAAAAATTAAACTAATCTAAATTAAACTATCCGGAATATGGCTAGCTTTATGGTTTAAAGCGACAGAGAATGAGAGCCTGCCTACCACTGCTGTATGCGTGAGAGATAGAGAATCCAGAGAGCAGGGGTCCGTAACACGTTACGTTACGAAGCGGGTTTTTCTTCCCATAAGAATATATCACTTCTAAAATCTTATCCCACACATCTACTTTTAACTTTCTGCTCATCAAACTTACGACGTAAATTTGTCTGTTTTCTATTGATCTTATTTACATTTTTTCATCAAACCTTTGACTGTAGCTAGAAAATTTAATTTCACTGTTGTGTATTTACACATTAATAATTATTTATTTATTTATTTATTTTTGTTTTAGCTCTTTATGAAGAAAGTGATGATAATTGTTTGGAACTGGAAAGCCATGGTTCTGTCATTAGACATTTATTATCACAGGTTAAAATAGGTATGGATTTAACTAAAGTAGTCTTGCCGACTTTCATTTTAGAAAGGAGATCATTATTAGAAATGTATGCAGATTATTTTGCACATCCTGATATGTTTATTAAGTAAGTATTTAAAACAATTTGCTTAATTACTTGTATCTCTCCTTGTGTTACTGTTATCTATTTTTCCCTGCATTGGCTGCATTCACCCCTGTTTTGCTCTTTTCTTAGATGTTTATAATATATTTCCCAGTTCTAGTCATCTACGTATGAAATATACGTCTTTTCTTGTTTGTTTCCCCCTATGTTTTGATCTTTATTTGCATATGCTTGCTCCCATCCTGTGTTATTCGTTTTACTTCTTTATCGTTGTCTGTAATTTCTGAAATCGTCTTTATGTTTATCCATTTATTATACAGTTCTTTTTTGGTCTTAATTTGCTGTATTGTGTTGGATGCTTTGTTATCCTATTCCTTTTCCCCAAGAGCTTCTAGTCCGGCATGTTTTATACTTTCTTTAATTTGTTCATGTTCTATCTATATTATTACCGAAACTAAATTCTACGCGTTTTTGGCCAAGTTTTCTTTAATACAGATCTCTAATTGGTTCATTTTGAAATAAGTGAGTTTTTAGTTTCATCTCCTCTTCAATTCTACATTTTGTCTTTTCCTTTATTGCCTCCGTGTTTATGTTTTTCATATAATTATAATTACTTAAATTACAGTTTATTACATTACGATTTTTCATATTTTTCGTTGGTTTTTTAACATCATTCTGATTTTTCACGATTTTTTTATTTTTTATTATTAATTTGTTTTTTTTTTAGTTTTTCCAATTTTAAAGATTTTTTAAACAATCCATAAAACTATACGTATACGTTGACACACGTCTTTCCTTTTACCGTGAGACTCGATTATATCTTTTGTAATACTTAATTTCTATTGCTCTTTGTACGTTTAGTTAGTCCACCGAAACGGCTCGTAGGGAGGATAACATCAAAACTTTATTTACTGATTCTCTAGATAACAATAATCTTTAAATATTGAACAACAACATACATAGTATATAATAAATATATTAAATTTCAAATTTCTTATATTTTTACTAATTTTTTAGAATACCTGATATTAAAGATCCTAGAGAAAGGATGGTACAAGTAGTTAGATGGTATATGTCTTCTTACCACGCTGGTCGTAAGAGCACAGTAGCTAAAAAACCTTATAATCCCATATTAGGAGAAGTATTTAAATGTTATTGGGATGTTCCAAATGTACAAAATGGTATGGATGAAAATTTCGTAGATGATGGACCTATACCGTGGTGTAAAAGGTCACAACTTACATTTGTAGCTGAACAAGTGTCCCATCATCCTCCTAGTAAGTATTTTTCTTTATAAAATGATACTAGAAAAACGATATAAGTTGAAAAACGCGTAATATCCATAGAGATATAAGATATAGAGCACGTGAGCCACAGGAACGCACACAAGTGAAAGCCAGCACGGAATAGAAAGAGAGAGAGCAACTAGTGCGTCTGGTTTTTTACCTTACTAGTTTTATAGACTCGCCTGTTGCGCATGTGATTAGACAAAGATAAACCGACGCACTAGTTCTCCTCTCTCTTTCTATTTCGTGCTGGTCGTATCGGCACCGATGCACTAGTTGTCCTCTCTCTTTCTATTTCGTGCTGGTCGTATCGGCTGGCTCCCGTGCTCTATATCTTATATCTCTATGGTAATATCACCTATTGAGTTTTATTTTGATCCGAAGAACGGTTAACCCAATATTGAGTGTTTCCCAACTAACATAAAGCTTTAAAAATAACATATTTACAATAAAGCTAAAAATAAAAATCCCGAGTTGTACCATTAAATGGTCTATATCCAAAAATATTAATAAAAATATTACTTGTAATTTTCAATGGTCATCAAAAGCGGAACTATCTGTCATTTGTCATTACCCAAACTTTGCGGTCTTTATTTAAAAAAAAAAGTAAAATTCAAGAAATATTATTATAAATTAATTAATAATAATAAAGTTAAATTCCAAATCAAACGTGCTTATCAATTATATATTAGAGAGATTGAAAATAATATATCTAATGACTCGCGTCAGTTTTGGTCCTTTATTAATGCAAAGAATAAAAGTTCACGCATCCCCAGTTCTATGTCCTTCGTCAATGAAAACATATCTAATCCACAAGGTATAGTTGACGCATTTGCTACATTTTTTGAAAGTGTTTTTGTGCAATCTGACTCTGATTATGCTAGAGCATCTGCAGCTGACTTTGATTTTGGTGGAGATATATTAAACATTAATAACATATCCGAAAAGGAAATAGTCGAGGCTGGTAAGAAATTAAAAAACAAAATGACTGCTGGATATGATGATATTCCATCGTTTTTGGTTCGCGACTGTATTCGTGTATTAGCATATCCGTTACAAATTGTCTTTAATCTATCTTTGAAAACTTCAACTTTCCCGGAAGCTTGGAAGGAGGCTAAAATTATTCCGGTATTTAAATCAGGCGATCGGACTCAAATAGACAACTATCGCCCTATATCCATTTTGTCAAACTTCTCTAATGTTTTCGAGATGGTGCTTTATAATCGTGTATATCCTTCGGTATGTAATCTTATAACGCCCTCACAACATGGCTTCATGAGTAAACGATCCACCATGACCAATCTCCTAAGTATGACCCAGGTATTGTCGGAAGTTATAGATGCTGGAGGCCAAATAGATGTAATATATACAGATTTTTCGAAGGCATTCGATCGTATGGATCATGGTGTATTGCTTGATAAATTACATCAATTCGGGTTTTCTCCTAAATTAATATTATTTTGTCGATCTTATCTGAAAAACAGAAAGCAATTTGTATTTCATAAGGGGCACACCTCACGGAGATTTACAGCTAAATCAGGCGTTCCTCAGGGATCAAATCTCGGTCCCTTGTTGTTCCTTCTATTCATAAATGATATCGATTGTTCCTTAAACTCAGGTAGATTGATTTATGCTGATGATATGAAAATATATCTTTCTGTTTCAAATGTAACTGATTGTTTACTATTACAGTCCAATTTGGATAAGTTATGTAGTTGGTGTTCCGTAAATAAACTGGCTTTGAATGTTTCAAAGTGTAAAACGGTATCGTATTCCTGTAAAAAAACATAATTGATTTCGAATACAAGATTAACGGAAATATTATATCTAGACATACCTCTATTAAGGATCTTGGAATAATTTTTGATTCGCACTTAAGCTTTGTTGAACATATTGATTTACTCTTAACCAATGCATTTAGGTTATATGGTTTTGTTGTGAGAAATTGTCAAGGATTTAGGGATGTAAGAGCATTAAAATCACTCTACTTCTCATATATTCGTTCTAAGATGGAATACTGTTCTATTATCTGGTATCCTCATTATGAAATTACCATATCTAGAGTCGAATCAGTTCAGAAAAAGTTTCTAAAATATTTATCATTTAAAGTAAATGGAACTTATCCGTCAAGAGGTATAAGCTATCAGTCTCTTTTAGGAAATTTTGATTTTGATAGTCTGTCTTTTCGTAGAGTTGTGTCGTCCTTATCTCTTTTATATAAACTTATTCATGGTGAAATTATTTGTCCAGATATTCTAGCCAAGATTAATTTTAACGTACCCAGATATAATAATAGGCAACATCTTACCTTTTATTGTGAACGACCAAGAACGAATTTATTATTTAAATCGCCCATAAATATTATGTGTAGTAATTTTAATTATTTATGTAAATCCTGTGATTTATTTGTAGATAACCTAAATGTCATAACAAAGAGCGCACGTTTGAATTATCTGAGTTAGTAAACTGTGTTTTTTTTTAATTAGTATTAAGTAATTATGTTTTTTTTTTTTTTATTAGTATTAAGTAATTATGTTATTATCCTCTTTTATATGTTGAATGTTGTACTATGTATTATATTGCTCTGTAATGGGATTTTATATCTGTTGGGCAATAAAGCTATTATTATTATTATTATTATTATTATAAATACACCTTAGTTCTTAAAATCAATAAATTTCTTCACTTTCTCTATTTGAGAAGGTAGAAAAGGTGTCGTCGGCAAAAGTTCTGCTGATGTGCCGAAATTTTTATTCTGCTACCTTGGTGAATTCTTAAAATTCGGTTTTCTAACAGCTTGAATGGAATTCGGTAATCCTATATACGGTAAATCTTAAGGAAATGAAAATTTCAAGTAATGCACTAAACCTACGAGAACCTCTTTCGACCTTATCTCCAAATCTGGATGCGCCCCTCGAGGAAAACAATCGATTCAGTTAGGAAATCCATAAATTAATAATACATTTTCGACATTTAGCCAATGTCGAAACTATAGTTGTCTCAACGTTCAAGGTTGAAGAATGAGTAGTTTGGGAGATAAATATGAAAATTTTTAGGAGTTTGGTACGTAAGAGGACCCTGCTGTATAGGACTTACGTCCTTTTCAGGGAATGGATGCAAATGTTTGAAAGGAGTTAGTATCCAGTATCTGCCGTCGGCCCCGCTCACACAAACTTTCCAATTTGTATTTCCCAGTGCAGATCCTTTCTTCCTCCAACCATTGTGCTTGAACGTGTATAAAAAGAATTTTTTCTTTGGTGTATGTGTAGGTGTAGTGTGGAAGTGTGACCCACGTGGTGCAATGTGGGGTTGGGAGATTAACGCTGCGGCTTGTCTCCTCCGTCGTAGAGCCCTTCCATTTGGCAAGGACGAAGGGAACCATAGAAACCTTCGCCAAGGGCCCATTTTTTTTCCAGTGTCCAGTGTGGGGTTTGGGGCACCATCTAACGGTAGGAAAGGAGGGTTTCATCCAGCAGAGTTTTTAGATCTACAGCGGATTGGAGGAGTCTAAGGTTAGGGAGGGGGATCTTCTTTTTCGGAACTCTGGATCTTCTTCCATTCCAGTGTGTATGGAGGGTCCTCTGGGCAACGATGTTCGTTCCCTGCAGAGTCCGGGCGACGTATCGATGTTGTGGCGTCTGAAAACGAGAAGGGAGAGGCAGTATTTTTGTGTTATTGTAGACAAGGTGGCTTGGATAGAGGTAGTGTAGGTTTTTCACTTTCCGTAAGATCGCTTTCTCTGTGGCATGTAGAAGTCTCTGGGGAATAGCAGAGTAGGGCACAGCCTTGTAATCGACAAGAGGTCTGATGACTTTCGGTTAATGATGAATTTGTAACAAATTATGGTTAAAATGATGCATTATAGTCTATAGTATTTGTTACTTTTATCATATTTGTTATTTTTACTTTTAGTTTCTGCATTTTACGCAGAACACTACAACAAGCGAATCAGTTTCAATGCTCACGTTTACACGAAGTCGAAGTTCCTCGGCCTATCGATATGCGTGTACAATATAGGACAGGGAATAGTAAATGTAATTGACTATGATGAGGAATATATTCTTACATTTCCGAATGGATACGGAAGATCGATTCTTACGATACCATGGATTGAATTAGGTGGAACTGTTACGATACAGTGTCCAAAAACAGGTTACAATTGTAATATAGAATTTATCACCAAACCGTTTTATGGCAACAAGAAAAATAAAATTAGTGCAGAAGTGTTTGGACCTGATGAAAAGAAGCCGTTTTTATGTATCACTGGAGAATGGAGTGGTACTATGGAGTACAAATGGATTGATAGAGTAAGTCAAACTTTTATCTGGGTAATTGTTATATTTACCAAATTTGTACAAACTTTTTATCTTTTATTTTTAAATGCAACTGTGTTATACAAAATAATAACGTTCTTTTTGCTTTCAAAAAAAATATATTCATTTGTTTAAGCATAATTGGGTAATTTTCCAGTTTAGGTTGACTTCTATTACTAAATTTTCGTTATAATTTTACTTTAGAGCTTTTATCTTTAATTACAATAAAATAAATCTTGTTTCATTTTGATGATATTTTAATATTAAATAAATTTTCAAATAAATTCTATTGTCATTTTGATACCAATTGTGCATTTGTTCTAACAAGAGTATACTAGTTTTTGGACTTGTAAAATTTTTACCATCATACTTTTAAATTAGTAATTTTACTATTTGTTGTTATTGTAGGAGACTGAAGAACAGATAGATGTACATCAATTAAGTATAATAAAGAAACAGGTAAAACCTATCAGTCAACAAGAAGATAACGAATCGCGACGTCTGTGGAAAGAAGTTACAGCTGGATTGAAATTTAATGAAATTGACAGAGCGACGGCAGCGAAACAGTCTCTCGAACAGAAACAAAGAGACGAAGCGAAAGAGAGGAAAGAAAGTGGAGAAGAGTGGCAAACAAAGGTTAGTCCAAATTCTTGAATTATCAAAATTAATGCTCATCATTTCTATTAAAAAAAAAAATCTAATAATAAAAAATGTCAATGATCTGCCATTCGTTTCTATACTGGTTTGATACAAAATTGGAGACTTGACATTAGCTTATGATCTTTAATGTCAACTTTGGTTTTCCTTTATCTAGCGACGTGTAATGACAATAATGAAATTCAAATTACTATCTCAATATTAATATCAAAGTTATCAATCAAAAGAGAACAAAATTTAACACTTGTTTTTAGACACCCCTCATGGGTTTGTAAAAATTAGATAAACAAGAAATGACATTAAGAGCACATGATTTGTACCGGCGATCTATAGTTGGTAGCGCCTTTATCCATTTCGGACACAGATGCTTTAGTGCTTAGTCGGCCTTTTTTTATCAATCTTGATTTAACTCATGTCGCATAGGACACATTCAATTCCTTCTTAAGCTTTTATAGAACGTTACTGGTCAAATTGTCTATGTCTTTATTCGTTTAGTTTAGAGGACTGGAAACACAGATTTTTTTAATCTAATTATTTTTAATACATTTTTCATGGGATTTTTGAAATTTAACACCTACTTTAACAAAAAAAAGAGGCTTAGAATTTAATGTTTCAATTATTTTTCTCATTAACGTCATGTATGTGCTTAAGGAGTATTATATGCGATATGAGTTGAATCAAGATATGATATTGCACATTTTGGAATGGTGACAAACATGTCTAGGGAGCAAGTGAAGAGTGCATTTAAGAAGATGAAAAAGGCGATGGGATCGGGTGGGATACTAGCAGAAGTATGAAAGGTTCTTGGTGAATATGGAGTGGATATTCTGTTGGACCTGATGAGAAAAGTGATAAATCAAGAGAACATACCGAGTTAGTGGTTGAAGGTTGAAGAATATGGAGATTGGTAGGTAAGAGGACCATGCTGTAGGACTTATGTCCTTTTCAAGGAATGGATGGGAGTGTTTGGATGGTGTTAGTATCTGTCGTCGGCCCCGCTCTCACAAATTTTCACATGTGCAGTATTTTGGATCTTATCTTCATCCATGGTGCTTAAACGTACCTAAACATTCTTCCTTCTTAGGTGTGTGTGTACGTGTTGTGTGGTAGTGTGACCCACGTGGTGCAATGTGTGGCGTGTCTCCTTCGTCGTAAAGCCCTTCCATTTGACAAGGACGAAGGAAACCACAGAAACCTTCACCAAGGGCCCATAGAGTTAGTGGAGGAAAAGCCTGCTTGTGCCAATCTATAAAGGAAAGGACGATGTGCAGGAATGTTGTAACTGTAGAGGCTTTAAACTGATGCCGCATACTTTGAAAATTTGGGAGAGAATAGGCTGAGAGAAGAGACAAGCACATGTGAAGAGCAGTTTGGAGTTATATCTGGGAGAGCATGCTGTTTTTTCTATGAGAAGAATAATAGAAGATATCATGAAATGTGGAGATGTATGCGAGTAAAAAGTGTGCCAGAAAAGGATGTTCAATTAGTGCAAGAAATGTATGAGGGAACAAGAACGGAAAAATCAGTGTTGGGATTACGTATCGTGATTATAGGTTTTGAGAAAGAGAAACTAGAAGGGAAGGAAAACTTGACAAATGGAGAAAAGCGCTCGAGGGAAGAAAGTTGAGAGTGAGTAGGACGAAGACTAAGTACATTACAACAGACGAGACGAATGGACTTAAAACCAAGCTGCAGGACCAAGTGCCGCCACCTGTCCAAAACTTAAAATATTTAGGGTCGATACTAGAAAAGAATGGAGGGATAAAGAATAAGATGAATTATAGATTTAAGTATGGATGTATGAACTAGAGAAGAATTAGTGGAGTTTTGTGTTGCAGAGATGTGAGTGAAAAAATGAAAGGTAAACTGTACAAGTGAGCTATAAGACCATCGTTGATGCATGATTCAGAAAAGGGATGAGAATTATATGAGTAACAGAAAAGATAAATGTGAGAGTGAGGGTTAGAGGACGAGAGTATGATCGAAGTTTAGGTGGATCGATAAAATAAACTACGATTAGTATAAGAAAGAAGAAGATATGATCGAAAACACTGACTAACCTTTAAGGAATAAGTTGCCGAAGTGGTTAAAGCAGCTATCGGCTAAAGGTAGAGATTGTATATTGAATTTTTTGACATTTGACACAATTATTTGTCGTTTCACTCAGTTTTTTGACGTTTTATATTGTTTTTTGACATTTCACCTAGCTTTTTGACATTTTTGTCGATTTTTTTGACGTTTAGCACAAGTATTTGACGTTTCACTCAGTTTTTTCTCGTTTTGAACTGGTTTTGACATTTGACTTAGCTTTTTAACGTTCCCCTTAAATTTTTTAACATTTGACACAATTATTTGACGATTCACTCAGTTTTTTGACGTTTTGTACTGTTTTTTGATATTTCAATTAGCTTTTTGACGTCCTATTAAATTTTTGACATCTGACACAACTATTTGACATTTGACTTAGCTTATTGACGTCCCTTTTGAAGTTTATGACATTTACACAATTATTAATTGTTTCACTCAGTTTTTTAACGTTTTATATTGTTTTTTTACATTTGGTTTAGCTTTTTAACATTTCTGTTGATGTTTTTGACGTTTAGCACAATTATTTGACAGTTTTTCGATTTCTTCTTAATATTTTTTCGTGGTATTTCTAAAATTTATCATATATCTTTTTAACACGATATCTCTTTTTTGAATATTTTTCACAGCTAAAAACAGTATGAAATACAAATATCATTAAATCGTTAAGGATAAATTATACATATGGTATTGTAAAAAATTTATTTTCCAAAAACAATTTATTTTTAACAGCTAAAAAGTTTCTTCAAAGTGATTCCATAAACGGACACCTCTTTCATTTATCATAGTTTTGTAATTTGATCTATTATTTTTGTTTTTTGGGTTTTTAACTTATTTTCAATTTTGTTTTAGCTCTTTTACAAATCAGGCGAAGATGCGTATTCATATATAAACCCTTTGCGTCAAAGGATAGTGGACGGTGGCCAATCAACGAATACTTGAGAGTACGAGATATCTCGTATGTGTTACGAATAATATTGTGCTTTTCTAAACTTTCCTGGAAACCCACTTTCGCCTGAGTTATTTGTTAGTGAACTGTGATATAAATCAACATAAAACATGAAAGATTATGTATGTTTTAGGGATTTACTCATTGTAGGTAAATTATTCAAAAGCGGTCGTTTGAATTTAATTTAAAAAATATACTTACTTTGATAAAGAAACAGAAAATTATAGAATAATTAAATAGGAAGTAAATCAAAAAAATATCGTTACCATGAAATTATTATTTATATTTACAAGGGTATTTGAAACGGTTTGAAATCTCTTTGAATATGCTCAGTATAATAATTCTGCCAAATTATTCATGTTACTATTACTCAATCATTGCAAAAACAAAGCTACGAACATTGTGTTATACATCTGGTTTATTAAATAATTTTCACGAAGGTTCACAGTGTTAATGGTAAATCTTTTATTTTATCTGCTTATCACAATAAATGAAACTATCTACATATTCTAAGTAGCAATTGAAGTCACAAGAACACTAAAACTTCAGAAAATTTCCACCATTCCTAACGAATTGATTTCTGTTTATAATAAATATTTTATTCTATCACTAGCATCTATCTAAAACAATTCTTTTTGATTTTATCATTATATGTCATGAACATAACAAGGTTTGTATTGTCAAAAACAAGTACTTAATATAAAGATATAATTTTTCATATCACATGCATTGTAACAGCTTGTTTTGATCCCTGTTTTGTCAGTCGAAATAAAACAATTTCAGACCAATCCAACTGTCAGTCAGAAACTGACAGTTTTTTCTGCCCTAGGGAAGAAACAACGTTATTTCTGCAAGGCACATTCATTTATTTATTATATATGTCTTTATTTTAAGTCCATCAGAATCGCATTTGTAATAAACAAAAGCGAATAAAATCATATTCGTCTGACAGCTGTCGTCAAATCGTTGTCAAGATATTACTACGCTATTTGTCTGAAATAAGTCTTACTTCAACTGGCTATCAAAACTCGCTGTTTTAATGCATGTGATATGAAAAATATACAATATACTTTTTACATGTCATCACCTTAGTAAAGTCGCGTTTTCATAGACTATTTAAACTATAAACAAAAAGACAAAGTATGCTTATATGACTGATCTTGTATATACAAACATGTGAAACTTTTAATGTTAGAGTCAGAAGAGGTGTTGCCACACAAAAATCGTTACAAACATAAGTAATGGAACTTCATTTGCTTTGTTGTGCTCTTACTTACGAGTAAGCCAACGCATTCTGCCTCTTTTTGCCTCTCAATTGGTTTTTCGAGTAAACCAGATATCATTAAGAGCTTCACTTGTTTTGTATTTCACCGAGTTTCACTCGTTTTGTTGTTTATATTCTGTAAATTTGATTTTTTTTTTTTTTTTAATAAGGAATATTGAATAATTAATAATATAAATATAATAAAAATGTTACTTAAATTAGTAAATTTAATATTGTTAGAAATAATTGTTTATATTCATGTTCTATTTTGCTAAGTAAGGTCTCAACTACAATTTACTTGAGCAAATATTAACTGAGTGCTTTAACTTAAAAAAAAACGTGTGTGTGTCAGTTCCATTTACATTAATTTAACCACCTTAATAGTAAAAATCCAACAATTACGTACATAATTGACTAATCAAGTTTATTTGTATTGTATTTTTATTATAAATATCATGGGATGTTTAAAATTTAATTGTATATTTTTTCTACATTTTCTTTGAAAATTTTTGAATTTTAACATAAAATCGAAAAATTGTCGTATTTTCAAAAAATATTTATTAAAATATATTGATATGCTTATTTTAAACCGTATTCGGTTCAACATTAATACAGAATGTAATAAAAATTTTCAAAAATTCAAGAAGTGGTTTCTCTATGCGTTCATAAGATGTTTTGGGGAAAGCATAGAGAGAGCTGTTTCACTGCGCCTGCGTGTAACACTTTTTACAACGTTACGCATAACGCTTTCACACGATTTTACTAGCCATATTTTTTTTCATACCAGGCGCCTTGTACATCGTTCCTTAAGGAGTAAACTCCAAAAATTTGATATTAAATTTCATTTTCTTTATACCATCTTTATCAATCTGTATCTGTTGTCTAATTATTTTTGTAGTTATCCTCATTAAAAGAGAATGTATTTATAATCAATGCATGAAAATTACAGTATTTTTATCTAGCTATTTAAAATATATCACAATGAATATAATACAGTACAATATTAAATAATTACAATCAGTTTAGTAAAATGGTAAATACGATATTTGAACAACTGCTTTTGAAAAGTTAACCTCAACCTCAATTTTTTATGTTATATATAGACGCTATCCGGGTGATTCCTCTAAAATTAATACTCGCCAAGTATATTAAAAATATTTGCGAGTTTTATGACATTTTTGTACATTGAAAACTAATTTTTGGTGAGTGATTTGTTTTTAGTTTAAGTGGAAAAATATGGGGAAATACAATGGTATATAAATTGTTGTTAATTCTTATCCTCCAAAAGTGAACATCGCATTTTCATGAATTAATCCTTATTCATTAAGATTTTATTGTTTTCTCTATTAATAAACATTTATAAAGTATTTGTTATATATCTCTTAATTATTTTCCTTAATTTTTTATATTTCATTAATAAAATTTTGTATTTGTAAAAAATACATATTTTTAATTAAAATAAAGTTTATGATCATTCAAATTTCAACGATTAAGTCTAAGATCAAGGTATTTATGGTGATAAAAAATATAGAAGACTAGCTGATCCGGCAAACTTCGTACCACCTACTGATGTTTTTTTTACCATTTTGCCAAATTTTTACGGTTTTGTAAATTATCGATTAGATATATTACCTATATATTAACTGCGCCACCTTATGGTGGCGTCATAGTACCTAATTACGCAAGATTTGCTAATGTAAATTTATACCATCTTAACTGCGCCACCTTACGGTGCGTCATAATACTTAATTTACAATCACTTTTAAGTCCCACCAAAAGGGTCGTAGGGGACAACATGGTCATCCAGACATGATCGTCTGCTGTTAGAGGTCCATGTTCAGTGAAAATTAATTCAGTGCGTTCGTTGAATAAAATACCCACCCATAACATAATCTCTCTTCTAGGTGAAATACAGTAAGGTGAAAATCGTTATCCGGGTCTTCTCCATACACATTCGCGTCCGTTCAGGAGATTTTAAGCAAAAACGGAACTCAGACAACATTACAACACTCCATTGCTGAACTCTCTGTGATCTCTCGTAAATCTCATCTTGTTAGCCCCGATGAGCTGCTGTTAATTTAGGGCATGCTACTGGCTTATGACAACGTAAAACCACTTTGATGTAGGATTCTTCCTATAGTTCGTGCAGAAATATGAGCTCCTCGAGCTTCTAACAAACTGCTATGCCTTTGATCAATCCCGGGCAAATGCTAATTATATTGCAATCTAAATATCCCTAAGGTGAATTTAATTAAAAAGCAAAGCCTCCATTTATACACGCTCGTATTGTTTTTTTTTTGTCATTACTAGCTGAATCGGCAAACTTTGTAATGCCTAACAATCAATGTTCTTTTTTCAATCTTCCATATTTTTTTTTTATATTTCCCAGTGTTTTACCCATTGTCACTTTTTTTCGTTTATTTTTTCGTATTTTTTTTAATATTTGCATTTTTTCTCTATTTTCTAGTTTTTATTTTTTTATTTGTTTCCAGATTTATACCCACTTTTTCCGTTTTTTAGAATTCCTTTGTTTTTTTTTCGATTTCTACCGCTTTTTTTTATCTATTTTTTTCAGTAATTTCGATATTTTACTGTTTTTTCTATTCATTTTCTCCTGTGTTTTTGGATATCATATTTCTTGTCGTTTCTTTCAAATTTTTTTTTTCATGTTTATCTTTTTTTTTTCTTTTTTGAATTCGTGCTGATGTTCGATTCCTCCTCGTTTTTGTTTTTAAAACAGATTTTTTTTTGTTTTTCGTGTTGAGAGTTATAATTGGTGTATCAGGTGATTCAATAAACGAGTATGTGTCTATACACACGAACCACCAGTGTCCGACACAGGTGGCAACCACCGATAGCAATGCATTGTTTTAAATGTACGATTACAGACGAGCCACTTTGCGGACCACACCACTTTTAGCTGCTCGACTGCCGCTACGCTAGTGTCCTACCCTCGCCACCGGCCGGGCCACTTTCCTATATTTTATTTTAAGCAGTACATTGTTTTTAATAGAGGTGTACACACCAACCACTTTTTGTGTCTGAATCTTGAAATTGTTTGATCGTTTATTATGGAGAAACATTTTGAATGCAATACTAAGGATTTTGTAACTGCTATTGAAGGAGAACCTTGTATACCCGGCTGATGCGCCCCCGGTGGCAACCACCGGTGTCGGACACAAGTGGCTTCATGGGTAAAGACTCGCCCGACCGGTGGTCGCCACCGGTGTCGGACACTGGTGGTTCGTGTGTATATACGCTAAAGTAGTTAATAATGTGAAACATATTGGAAACTGAAAACCTTGAACAATCAGTTAAAATACTAGAAAGAATATTAAATGAATAATTATTATTGCTAAAATAATAAAAAGTAAAATAAAATGGAAAGTAAAAAAAAGTTTAAAGTTGCATAAGATATCACACGTGGACGATAACAGGCATAAGTCAGTTAACCAATTTGCATACCAAGAAAAAACTAAACAGAAAACTAGTTTATTGCTTTGATTATTTATATTTTTCCTTCGTGGATTGGGGATAAGTGATAAACAGCAGACAAACTTAACAATTTATTGGTAAACACAAATAGATAACAATTTCTTAAACTAATTTACACAACTTTGATACAGTCACAATTACTGAATAACGTCTTTAAAATATCTCTTACAACAATCCGCACTTTATCGCCATTAAAATTCCTCTTCCCCGTCCGAAGCGGTTTCTTATATATCAAATTAAATCCATCTAGAAGTATCTTCAAAGTTACAACGAAAAACAAACTTTCTAGAATAGAACGTTCTAGTAGCAACTCGAATTCTAAGAACACGACTCCTCACATCTCTGTCTGGGCGACAGGTGCGGACCGGCTCGTAACAATATGCAAAAGTAATTACGGTTTTAAAGTTACTTTTTGTGTTCAAATTGCAAACCACCTTCTTCAAGGCAGAGGTGACACCGCTAATAACGCTTTTTTTTTATGTTTTATCAAAGAATTCTGGGTTCTTGCGGAATGCATCAAATTCCTTTTAAATTATTGTTTTAAAATGATTAATATAACTTAATGTGGTGACAAACACTGAGTTTCTTAGTACTCTGTATAGAGAAAAATCACAGCGTTAGGTCAGGTGACGATGCTGGTCACTCAATTCTTTCTATCCACATGCTGAATTCGGCATTAAGGTATCCGCAAACTTAAAGTCCGAAGTGCGGCAGAGCACCGTCTTATTAAAACTGGCGAAAACCTACTTACTCTGGGTTATTTTCTAGAGAACCCTTTAAATTAATAAGCAACAACCAAATTAAAATTTCGGTAGTGAATAAAAGCGTTAACTGACGTATGCCGACACCCGTATAAAAATTTAATGAGTAATAAAGAAACTGGAAAAAATTAAAAAAAATGTTTTTTAATAATAATGTTACGAAAAACTGTAAATGATAGATGCAGAATAGAAGCATAGCTTTTGTCGGTCAATCTCATTATTGTCGAGTTTTTTTGTCGATTCGTAATTTCAATAAACTGCTAATCTTCCAGAAAACTCAGAACGTATTTAGTTCAAACGTAAGGATATCTTTGGTATATTTAAATGAAAAATAATGCTTCAAGATTTATATTTTATACAAACAAACATATTTTAAATCATATTTTCATTCTGACGAATAAAATTCTGATGTCGTTCTTTAAGCCATGGAATTTCAATATAATCATTCGTCTCCCATTCTTCTTCCTGATGCGTCTCAAATCCATTATCAGGTATTTTCGTTTTTATTGGCCGTCCATTAGAATCAAGAGAAAAGTAGTCTTTGATTTCTTGTGGAATATTTTGATGAGGATTTGCGTTTTGTAGGAATGATAAATCTCCCACTTGATTAGAAGTCTTCGTAAATTTAAAATTCTGAAATAATATAAATATGATTAACGAAATAATTGGTGGAAATAAATTCATTTCAGAAATAAAAAAAAAAACGAAAAATTTTCGATTCTCTGAAGCTAAATAAAGTGTTAAAAGATTAAATAACTAACTAGAATGAACAAATTTGAAGTTTTAAAATCTGGAGTAAAAAACCTTTGAAATTTTTCAATTCTTAACAGGTAGGAAAATGCCAATACCTATTTTATATGTGATAAATAACTTACTTCAGGTAAACAATGGTGTTGTAAACAGTAATAATTAATATTGTTTACTCTGTTGCACCAAGTACCGTCTGGGAAATACGGTGAAATTCCTAAATCATTCAGTTCTATTCTGGGTGTATAAAAAGTCCCTGAATCTAAACGCTTGCAGAAAATTGCACAGCCCATCCAAAGTCGATCTAAAAAGGATTTAACCCATCATAATATAGTATACTGCAAGCTTAAATAATTTAGACCAAATAAAAAATATTCATAATGAGTTTTTTCTAAGTTTTTCTCAATCAAAATTGTAAATATAGAATTTTCCCTCCTAAATATTTGCCTTTTCTAATATTTTGTAATTTAATTAAGATGCGTCTTCAAGTTCTTATGTAATTTAGGGTCTCGATTTTATGTCGACCTCACACTCTGGTAACTGTGTGTTGAAATTCCTACGTGGAAAGTTTAAATTGTCAGATCAATTTAGTTACAGCAATATTCGAAGAATTCTAAAATGTTATAATATTCTCTCATATATCGTAAAAATAGCTAATATAAATATCTAAACAGCTGGGTTATTCTGTTAAAAGAAATCTTGTTTTTTGGAATTGATATTAAGTAGTATCAGTGTATTAACATTTGTAGTTCCAGGCTGTTTTGAATTCGAACGTGGTCAATTGTTGAGCTTTAAAGCAGCCTGACCATCGGAAGCAATTAATATTGTGACTTAATTAATGCACTCTTGAGCACAGGTATATATTGCTAAAAGCTCCGCTTGTAAGATTGTAGCAGTGATTCCCAAGGCTATTGAGAGCATAACGTTAGAACGTGTACCCCTATACCTATTCCTTCTAGTAGTTTAATAAGTGAGGACTCCTTTTGTAAGTATTAATATTTAGTGTGAGTTCGAAATCTCATTTTGATAACAAATGTCTGTAGGGAATATGCATAAAAAATAAAATGGCCTGATTTTTTTTCCTGAGCTTTTAAGGTCCTAGTATTACACTCAATTCTTTATTTTCTAATTTAATATGTATTTAATTATTTAAAACATAAATCAAAAAGTGAAAAATTTACGAGCGAAATTCAAATTTGTAAAATGCCCCACCACTGGTCGATTTGAAACGTGACGTCATAGGGCATGTCTGTCAGTCACCTGTGATTTATTTTCAGACATTCAGGTTGTGTTGGAAAAAAAGATTGGTTGTATTGCTATTCTAGCTTAGTTTTCTAATATTTTTATGTCAAGAAGTACTAAGCGTCATCAACGGTTTTGTGAAAGCACTTTTTATAGTGTTCGGACACATTGGTACCATGCAATATCTATAAAATTGCTTTTTTCTTCTTCCATGATTATTACGCGATATTTAAACTAAAACAGCTTGTTAACTATCAAACTTACTCTCAATGCAAACAATAAACTGACAGAACGTGCCCTATGACGTCACGCCTCAAGCGCGCGAGAAATAAGAGCGTTTGAACTTGTCAAATTAAACCAATATTTTTAAGATTTTATAAAAAAATAATTACTACTCTTACAGCTATGTTTATTTTCTGTTCTATATTAATATGAAATGAATATTGAATAAAAAAATTGCCTGCATATTCCCTATTATTGGGTTGCCAAAACGCCGGGTTTTAGTCTTTAGAGAGAAGGTCTAGAATTGCCTTTTGTTGCGTTGGTTTGTTCCACCATACCAGTGCAGCATTGGTGATTAGAGATCTGACAACCGTTAGATATGACCAATAGATCATTTTAGGTTTAAGACACATGTTTTCCTAAAACTTTACAACAGGTCCACATAGTCCTTATAGTTTTAGAGGGTATATTTGCAAGGTGTGAATTCGACGTAACTTTCCTATCGAGGATAACTTCGAGGTATTTTACCTCTTCTGAGCTTGAAAGTGTCTATCACTCCATTCATAATAGGAGTTTGAATCATTGATTTCCTTCAGCTGGTGAATAAAATAATAGGTTGATAGGCAAATTGTCCCTAGTGAAGTGGTATCTTTTTTCGGTCGAAAAATACTGCAAAAGTGTAAAAAAACTATTTTTTCCCTCCTAGGTCATTCCTTCAGTTCCATATCTCGTAGTTTTCCAATTAGTTTGTTTTCAGTTTTTTTCTAACAATGTTTGCAATTCTTTCCTTGTTTTACTATGTCACCTAGGATTTGGTAGTTCCTCTTGGTCTTCCATTTCAAAAGTAAATCATAAGGCAGATGTATAAAATTGTTTCTGATGATATTAGTTATTGATAAAATCCTATATTGTAGCTTACAAACTAAATTTAAATGTAAATAATCATTTCTTTCAGTTATTTAATGTATATGGTGTCAATGTAAAATATTAAACATTACTAACCTGTTTCATGTGGCGCTTGCAGTCCAGAACCGTTAGGGTCTAATTCAGGAAGAACTCTTGAAAATTCAGCACATTTTTTTGAAGCATAATCTACTGCAGATATTTTCTTTGTTTTGCAAACCTATAAGACAGAATTTAACATCTAAAATTTTATATGTCTTTAACATCTTCCACGAAAGTAAAACAAAACTGTATTTTTCCAGTAAAAGTGTAAAACCTCTGAGTGTACTAGGCAGTAAAGAAAACTACATATGTGGATAACACTTTGATGTTTTGGTGAATCACATTATATAGGTTTACAGCTAAAATATAAATATGCAGTTTTTGCAATTACATATTTAACAGCTGTTCGTACAAAAAATCACAAATAAGAGGATTCACACTTTACCGGCGATTTAGAGTCATCTCTTTTACTTTATTATCATTGCAAAGTCCAAACTCTACACCAGATCCAACACATCCTTGGTCAGTATTAACTGGAACTGGATTATTACACTGTCTTCGTTTTGTGGAGTGACCCATTGATTTTTCTATACATCCAGAATTGCATGGTTCTTCTTTCCATTGACTCCATCCTCCAGGTGTAGATTTAACCGGCTTAGGAAGAGCTTTCTTTATACAATTTCCACCAAAACAGTACTACAAAAAGATAAACATTTTGGGAATAAAATTTTTATTATCAATAAACTTATACTTTTTGGTTTCCACACTGAGTTCCTTCAAGAGCTGGTCCAGCAAAATAGTGACCACTTCTGTGTGGTGTTTTACATTGTAGATTATAACAAATCGATGATAAATCTTGGGTAGGTAAAATAGTTGCATCTCTGTCTCGTAACAGAAGTTCACATTGTTTTTTTGCTGTATATATCTGACCAGGGGTTTCTAAAAATCGATTGTGATCCATGTTTTTCTTCGGATAGGCAGGATCCTCCAAACATTTCGCCCATCTAAGTAAAATTAATATTATATTTTAAACATCAACAAAACTAAAGCAATAAATGCATGAATAACACCGTTCACACCGTTATCAATTGAAAAAAAAGTTATATTTCTTCGTAATTTCATCGAAAATTCGCAAAAAGTCGATGTTCCTGACGCATAGGTGCGAAACAATTAATGCCGAGATTAACTTTATTTCCCGCAAATTGGCTTTGAACTTTCGACCGGATAGGAATGGGACAAGCTGATCAAGGTGATTGTACATCTAGGGGAGCAATTCATTTACCAAAAGGGATGATTTTTGCCCCTTGTAATGTAATGTACTATTGTCTCGTCTCTATGACATATTCCAACTTTAGTTTCTGCTTTAAAAAGTTGCACTGATGTTTTTTTACTACAGCATTCATCTCCCCAAGTTGCCCTTGGTGAACAGTGTCATTTACCTCCATATATTGCAATAACAGATATAAACGATATTGCAGGGCAGTTTTTAATTGAAAATAATGAATTTTATTTATCTATTAGAAATCTTCATTATTTATGTAAACTTAGCAATAGCAATTTTTTAGTGCTATAGCATTAGATAGATAAATATTCATTGGTTTGGTTGTTATCCTGTATCACTGATACTTTTGCTCGTAAGTATTTTATACATTTTAAGTTTCTAATTGGGCTCAATCAAATATGGAGCGGTTTTTTTAATTGAATGAAATGTTTCGTTGATTTCATTTTAGAACTGCCGCATATAGCATTACTATTTATTTAGAAAAAACTGACCCTAATTTTGCCATCACATCTGCACTACAAGTTGACCATTGTGTTTCTCCATTGGTTCCTCTTGATGGAGACATAATGTAACCTTCTTTTGGACAACTATTACCACTGTTATCATGATGCATGCCTAAACTGAAAAATAACTTACAATTAATGATATCTTACGTGTGGCTATTTTATCGTACAAACACTAACTCCATACAATACTGATTTAATTACAAAATACCAACAAGGCAGAGTTATGAAGAGACAAAAATAAGTGTACAAATTACGTCTTCAGTACAATATTACAAGTACAGTAAAGAGAAAAGAGAACAGACCGATTTCTCTGCCTATGTTGGTATACCTACTTATTCTTTCTTCAATAAAAATATATAGTTACTTATGTCCAATTTCATGGGCCAATATGTAAACACTAGTAAAACCTGCACTTGGATAAGGTTTTCCGAATACATTCGTTGTACCAAATTCTGCAATTACACAGGCGTACTTATCCAAACAAACCCCTCCTACCGTTGCTAAGCCCATAGTAACTCCACTCTTTCGCCCTTTTTCATATGCAAAGAAATCCAATCTGAAATAATGTATTGTTATTAAAAACATGAATAAATCAAAATCTCTTTCTATATTTTTGTCCAACTGTTCTTTCTGGATGCTTCTGTGAATTTTCGTTTTGTATACTGTAATCAATTATTAATGGTCATCTTAACTAGCCACGATTTGGTAGATTGCCTAATTTCTTCGTCTTTTGACGACATGACTAAGTTCTCTTCTTTTAACTGCTAGTGTGTTATTACTTGTTTCCTTGTTTCTGGTCTTCATTTTTTCAGGCTCCATTAGCTTATTGTCTTTTAAATACGTGACCATACCATTGTCTCATCTGCACTTTACACATCTTTGTATATTCCGTTATTACCCAGCATATTTGCTTCCGTAGTTTATAACTTTTACTATCCTGCTTAACCTAATATGGACCATGCTAATAACTCAACAATTCTCAAACAAGAATAGTTATGATTTTTTAAACTTTCTTCTAGTAGTTTTATAAAGCAAATTTTATTTAATTTTGTCCAAAATATTGTTTAATATTAATATTATTATTTTAGCAAAATGAATCTCTAAGTATTTTAAGTTTAGTCTTACCCTGAGACATAGAGTCCCATATCCCAATGATTTGGATTATTATCTCCTGATGGATTAACCTTTTCTTGATAAGCACAGAAACTATCCAATAATTTTCCTCTTTCTCCATCGTAATGTGGAAGATTGTTGGGTTGTCTTTTCATTATATCCAATCTAACCAAAACCAACTCTAATGGCTGACCTAGACTTGGATGATGATATAAAGCTTGTACCTATTAAAAAATAGAAAATGAGTATAGCATTACAAAATATAGAGACGTATAAAATATAGATCTAGGTAACAATAACAAGCAGTGTAAAAGAAGGAAAAAAATGAATGGGTTAATGTACGTATGTATGTATGAGCAAATTAGGGGTAACAGCTACACTTGCGACCTATAAGATCTATTGTGTCCCCCTTTTCTTGCTATACTTATATGTGTATTGAGGCTTCGCCCAGGCTTTCTGAGTGTTTGGCTCTAGGTCCAAAAACCCCTGCTCCTGTTCCTTTATCTGACTCGGAGCCATCCGTATACCATTTTATGGCATTTAGGCTTAGCTCCAATAAGGTGTCTTTGTCCCATTCAGATTTACTACCCAGTTTTGTGGTGATTTTTCTCACAAAGTTAAATTTCTTTGGCATTTTATCTTCGGACATTTCCCAAGTTTGATCAAATTGAAGTGATCGAGGTATTTCCTTGATTATTCGTTCTTTGACCAGTCTATATATAGTGCTGTGGGTAGGATAAAATAATCTAGCAGGTAAAATGGAGTAATCAAATTTAGGAGCAGATATTTTAAAGAAAACAGCATACATTTATAAATATACAAGACATAAACATACCCCGTTGATATAAGCTAATAACAAATCTTGTAATTTTTTATCATCATATTTTAAAAAAGCTCCAAATATTTTATAGGCAGCTTCGTCAAAAAACAATGCTAACTCCAAAGTAAGTTTACGTTCTCGGGTACCAACAGCTTCAGTATAAATTTCATTATATCTGTCTGTAATCGGTTGTGGCCATAATTCTTCATTTTGTAACCAAATATTTCCAGCTGTAGGAAATTCATCTAATGGGTGGGAGTATTCTGCAGAAAATGCGGCTCTTTTAACTAAATGTGGAATTTTAATATCATCATCCTCGAGGAAGCGGTCCATAAGTGGTTCTTGAACATTTAAATATCGCTGCAGTCGTTCAGTTAATGGTTGAACTTCTAAGGTGGTATTTTCAAGGAAAATTAACCCTTGCTAAAATAATAAAAAAAATCAATCTTTATAAATTTGCACCATATTCGCACATCCGTAAATAAATTACACCTTAATATCAGTGAAATAAGAAAATACATTTAATTTCTTGATACCAATTTAAAACAGATTTGACAAACCTGTTTTTATAGTGAGGATATAGCATGGAGTTATTGTTATTATTTCATGTTAAAAATAAAAGTATTAAATCGGCAAATGGGACATGGAGTTAATAATTAGCACACGTTGAATTTAAAAAATCAGTTTTTTGTATTTTAATATTAAGTTTAAATATACTTACAATATTCTTTGGTGAACAAATACTAATTGCAGCAACTACCTTATCGCTTGTATGCAAAAAGTGACAACTTTTTGGTAGATTATTTAACTCCAATAAACCATTATCATCGTGAACATAACTTTTAAAATTAGCTGCTGTTAGACCCGTATTTCTTTTTAATTTTAAATCAATTGGTCTGAAAAATTAATGTATGTAATAATTAAATGTTTTATTTAATGCTGGAAAAAGTATATTTTCTTACTGTTCAAAAGCTGAAAAACTATAATCTAGCGTTTCTTCTAAAGCTTCAGTTCTAAGATTAATACTGTCTTCAACAGGAAAAACAATCGGTAAATCAACAATTTCATATTCAGGTACAGAATCTTTTTTGTTGGTTTGAAAATAGAAAACTAGTTCTTCATCTGTCATAGCATCATGTAAAGCTTCCCGGACAAAAATTGATTCAATTGGAAACGCGAAAAAAATATAGTAGCAATAAATAAACCGAAACATCGTAGTGGAAATATGAATAATTAAAATGTTTGTTCGTTATTTGAACGCGCATTTTATAAACAAAAAATCTTTACAGTTACACTTTATGCTGGTACACAACTGGAAACTTGTGAATAATTAAGATGAAATAAAATCAGAAGCGTAACTACATTTCTTCAATTTTTAACATTAATTTGAAAAGAAACTATTAACATATCTCTCTACCCATATCCAGCTCAAAATAGTTCTTCATGATCTAAATTTATCTTTCTAGAACCTTACTACAAAAGTATGTCCTAAGCGGATAATGACTTCCTTAAATGTCTAGAAAATGAAGCTAGTACTGCTTTTATTGGAGATGTGCCATCTCAAAATGCCTAAACTTCTACTACACTGCATTTATTTGAGATGTTCTTCTTGAGCCTGATCAAGTTCCAAAAGTATGTCCTATGCAGATACTAGACTTTCTAGCTATTTATCGGACCTGAATCGTTCTGTAGTATCTCAAAATGCATAAACTTCTTCTACACCTCCTTTATCTGAGGCCACGAGGTAAAATAAATATCTAGAATAGTTCTTTTTAAAACCTGATCAGATTACAAAAAAAAAACCTCCAAAGCGGATACTAGACTTCCTTAAAAGTCTAGACCTAAAGCTAGTACCCCTTTTATTGGACCTGAACCTTTCTGTGCCACTATAGTTACAACATTCTTGTTCATCATCCATTTTTTTAAATTGGGAGGAACAGGCTTTTTCTCCACTCATTCGGTGTTTTCTCTTGATTCATCACTTTTCTCATCAGGTCCAACAGAATATCCACTCCATCCTCACCAAGCACCTTCCATACTTCTGGTGGTATCCCATCCGCTCTCACCGCCTTCCCATTCTTCATCTTCTTCAATGCACTCTTCCCATTCCAAAATTTACAATAGCATCTTCAAAAATATCTCTCTCCTTTTATTTGTCCAGCTGATTCTCTTTATTTCCCTGGTGATTTTCTCAACACTTCTTCTGCTATCTTCCTAACAACGTTACTATTGCTAGTCCACAATTCCTCCACATCATCTTTCATACTAATCTCTCTAAACACTCTTTCCTTAAACTTACTCTTATACTCTTCTTTTCTCAATATCCACCACTTTAGCTTCTTCTCGTCCCTTTTTACAATACATTATTTAATATTTCTCTGTTCAACCTGTAAACTTTTTGTCTTATGTTCTATTCTAAGCAGTAAACTTGCACTTGCAATCATCTATTGATACGCTAATTCCTACATTCCGTTTTTCTTTCCAAAAGGTACCTATGTTACTCTTACTATTTTAATTTTGTAAAACAATATTTAAATAGCTGTTACTTAACTACCTACCTCAAAACTGGATATGCCGGGTTATTGCGTAACTGTGTACTAAATTGTACCTTAGCTGCAACTTTGATGCAAATTTTGTTTTTTGAATATACTTCCTGTTTGACCGAAAAATAAAATACTATTTCATAAATTGTTCTAAAAATTGTAGTTGCGCCTCTGAAATAAGATTTTGGTCATTGTGAATTGAATACATATGATGACCTCACTCACTGTTATCACTGTTACACATGTTCAAATATTAAATACAAACATAAAAGTTTTTTTTTTAATACAAACAAAAAGTAAATTATTTATTATCCTTTACAAATAGGTTTCATAAAACAACCTTGAATATTAAAAGGGTTTCATGTGGGGTCAACAACAGTTGTTACACAACTAATTTATAAGTGTACCTAATTGGTAATTTATGTATTCTGTAACAATTTGTAAGTAGATCTTACAACAAAATTTATAATTATAAGAATAAACAAAAACATGACCAGTGGTATTGGTATAACATCAGAGATAAAAGAAAGAACTTCTTCTTCATTTGTTAGGACAGTGTCCTGTGTTTTATTTAATGGTTTAACAGTTGATATGATGAAGACCAGCTTTCATACCATCTCGTAGGCGGACGGCCAAAAAGTTGGGACGGGTCTGGTCTTTTGTGTTATGGAAAATTTGGAAGTGCCGTATAAACGCCGAAAAACTGGTCCTTTAACATGAAAAAACTTGAATATTTAATTGTTTTAAATCATCTACAGATAAAAACGTGTTGATGAGATTGTTGAGTAAGTTAGCAGTACATTTGGTGTTGGGAAATCTACGATTTACAGAATTATTTTAGTAGAGAAATGTGTTGCTTTTTAAAAGCCAAGTAAAGCTCCAGGAAAACCAAAATTTTAAATAGAAAACACTGGTGGCCTCAGTTTCTGTTGCATGAGATTTTATCCATGATTATTAAAGTAATTTCAAATGTAGAAGCCGTATTTCCCTAGCAGCTCCTGGTGAAAACGCTTGCCCTACTCTTCACTGAGATCGCTTAAATTTTCAGGAAAACTGTCCAGGTGGCTTGATACTCATGTTTATACCCAGATGTTGAAACTGTAGCATCATTTGGTCTATATGCTCAGAGAAGTAAGGTAACTTCCTGTTTCCTAAAAAGTCTTTTACAACCCAAACAAACTCGTCCCATGCAGATTTTTCAGGTGCTTTCATGCGGCTAGTGAACTCTTATCTGTGAGTCAACGAAAATCCCAGCTTTGCACTCAGTTTTGGAAATGTTTTAGAAATATATTTGAAACATTCACCACTTTTGTCTAAGGCCTTTACATATTGCTTCATAAGTCCCAATTATGTTAAGGAGCTAATTTAGCGGTGTCTGGGTACTAGTGGGTTATTGATGGGGTTAAGCTTCCCTTAATTCAGAGATTCCCATAAAGGCCCGTTTTTTCTCCAGTGCTCTGATTTTGCTCTACTGTTCCATAAGCATGTGAAACAGGGATGTATCGTGTAGCCGCCCTGCTGTCCCTTAAGAAAATTTACACCATTTTTATGTTCCTGAATTTTATCCAGAATTAAGGATATCGTATGGTACTCTTCTTTTGCTGTGGTGGAATGTGCAATAGGTAAAGAAACTAACCTATTACCGTTATGTAAGAGCACATATTTCAAAATTCATTTTATCTATTTAATAAACAAATGCCACTCCTTTGGGTCGTAGCTTTGTTACCCCATTGTAGTCATAAGACCTAGAATATTGTTGCGATATGAATCTTAATTTATTGGTCAATACCGCTCTTGTTGATCCATATTTATCAATTTTGAAGGGGTTGAGCTTGAAGCAGATCATAGATAGACCTACTCGTGTTACTGCAACTTCGTCTTCGCTGATTGATCACATCTTATGCCCGGAGGAATCATTGCTCATCGACTATGGTGTAACTGATTTTCATGAATTAAGTGATCATTGCTTAGTCTATGTTATTTTAAAAATTTTTCCAAACCGGCCCGCTAACCATTGTGGTCACTATCGTAATCTATAAGGCATTGATAATGATAAAATCAAACAAGATGTTTTGTCTATACCGTGGCATCTTATGTATAGAATGAACAATATCGAAGATAAATTAGCATTTTTTAACCTCTTTATTATCGAATCATATAATTTTCATGCTCCTCTGAAAACATATAATCATCGTCCAAACTATACGCCATGGATCACCCCTAATATACAGTTCATGCAGAGATTAAGGGACAGGGCCTATGTAAGATATAAAAATAATCGTAAACTATCCACCTTCGAATATTATAAATCGTTGCGTAATCTTGTATCTAGTTCGCTTCGTAGGGAAAAGCGTGCCTACTTCAATGCTCTCTCTTCTAAGACATTAAAAAACTGGGTATCGATAGTAGAAAGCCTAAAATACCTTCTCATTTGCAAGATATTAATTTATTAAATAATCATTTTGTTTCAATTGCAAATAACTTGATTCCTGTTCCTGATACGACCTTGCATTACTATTTAAATAACACATTTGATGGATTTACTGAACCATTTACGCTCACTACTGCCTCTGTTGAGGATGTTAAAGACGCAATATTTAGCATATCATCCAAGTCATTGGGTCCCGACGAGATTTCAATACAAATGTTGCAGATATGTTGCCCCGAAATTACACCAGTAGTTACCCATTTAATCAATTTTTGTTTGCTTGAGGGGCAATTTCCTGCTCAGTGGAAAACCTCTTATGTATTGCCCATTCCCAAAAGCAATAATTGTAATACAATGAGTGATATTCGCCCAATAAGTATTCTGTGTGCTATCTCCAAGGTATTAGAGAAGATCGTTAACCATCAAGTTCGAAATTATTTAAATTCTAATAATATTTTGCCTGATGTGCAGTCCGGGTTTAGGCAAGGCCATGGATGTGCTACAGTTTTATACGCCGTGGTTGATGATGTCGTAAGATCACTGGATGTTAATATTAATACTGCTTTAATCTTACTCGATTTCTCAAAAGCGTTCGACACCATAGATCATGGATTGCTTCTAGCCATCTTGAAATATTACGGGTTCTGTGATAGGTCATTACTTTTCTTTAAAAAATACCTCTATAATCGTTCACAGATGATAAAGTTACATGATGCTTTATCTAATCCTCTACCTGTGAGATCTGGAGTTCCACAGGGCTCAATACTGGGGCCACTGTTATTTACCATATATACCAGTAAACTGTTTTCTTGTTTAAAATTCTGCAAATATTATTTATATGCTGACGATACACAGTTATTATATTCTTTTTCTAATAAAGATGTTATTACAGCTCAGACTAATATTAATAATGATCTATCTGCTTTATCATCCACAGCTAAAAATCACTCACTTCTACTGAACGCAACTAAATCTTCTATATTATTATTTTGTTCTAAATATCATCGTCTCTTTCTTGAACAGCAACTGGTTATAGCTATAGATCGTGATGTGTTGAGGTTTTCGAGTGTATCGAGAAACTTGGGCCTACAGTTAGATACTAAATTAAGATTTAGAGAACATGTTGCTGGTCTGGTGAGTAAAGCTTATGGAGCGCTCAGGGTTATTTATCCATTTAGGTATTTGATGTCGGTCCCAGCGCGTAAAACCTTATGCTTTGGTATTGAGCAGGTTTAATTTTTGTGACGTGGTCTATGGCCCTTGTTTAGATGCCGTGACGACTCGTAGGATACAGAAGGTACAAAACTCATGCGTTCGTTTTGTATATGGTTTAAGAAGACGCCACCGCATATCTGCATATCTGATTTCAATTAGATGGTTAAATATGTTAAATAGACGCCTCCTCCACCTTTCCTTGTTCTTTCACAAGATCTCCATACTCAGAACTCCTCCGTACCTGGCAAGAAGACTCTGCTATCGAACAGATGTTCATTATTTGAACTTAAGACATCGTGGTCTCTTGACAGTCACAAGGTATTTTAAGACAATTTTCAGACGAAGTTTTTCATATAACGTTGCTGCTGTGTATAATGCTATACCCATGCAATGATTTTAAAAAGTTATCTATTCCAAGTTTTAAATTAAAATATAAACAATACCTCTCATCCTTTATGGGTTTTTAAAAATACATGATTTTTTCTAGTGGTTGGGCCCTTTCACGTCTCTCTGTGATATTAAAATGTTACATTATTAATTATCCATTGATTTGTATGTATTACTTAGTGCTGTGTGGATGTCGCTGGAAGTTCACGTATTGAGGAGAGTAGAAACCTGTTGTACTGGGTTACAGCTGCTACTGAGTTTAGTAATTCTGTGGGGCATCGGGAAGATTGATTCCTCATTTTGAGGAGTCAATGATGTCCTTTTGAAATGCATGTTCTAGTTTGAAAGTACTCATCCTTAACGTATTAAAAATATGATTAATTTTTATTTTTGTACTCGGATGTACCTATATAATGTACATGCATCAATAAATTTATTTTTATTTATTTATTTTATTTATTTATTTATAAAATGCGAAATTATCCTCTTTAGTAAAGAATGGAAGTAATTTTTTCCCTTGAACAGTAATACGTAATGAGCGTTTCTTTCGTTACCAAATGTATTTTTTGTATGATAGAAGAAATTTGTGGGTATTTTGAAATCAGCGACTCCAAATTATTGAGAAACAAAAGAAAAACTCCACGCAACAGACAAAAGGTGTTATTTTGGCCACGAGTGATCTCCTTTAAAAGAAGGATTTCAACGGAAAGTACATGATTTCTTCTTTAGAAAAGAATTTCCAACATTTGATTGGATTTTTATTTTAAAAAATAAGTTGTATTGATCTTTTAAATATACTTTATAGATTTTTAAAAACTATTTTTTTCCTTTTGTGATTTTAAAAATATTTTAAACCCTTTTTAACTTACGCCTATACGGATGGATCAAAAACAAAGCAAGGTGTGGGATGTCGAATTTACTCTAGATCCTTGAACCTAAAAATAAAATGGGCTATGGATGGCTTGTCAAGTGCCCAAGTAACACAGACCTACATAAATTAACTGCAAATGCACTGCAAAGAGCCTGCAGTCATTTTTATAACTGTATATCAACAGCAGATAATCTGTAGAAATAGAAGTAATCTGCATATAATCATTATATTACCTTTACCCAAAGATGTACTTCATATCACCTGCATACTGTTTAAAATTGCAGATATTTCCTGCATAAGACATTTACTGACAAAGGAAATGCAGTTGTGTCCTGCATAATGTCTTCAAATAAAAGATATGAAAATGAAGACTATATGCAGACATTTTGCAGTAAGAATTCTCTGCAAATGACACCTTTATATAAATAAAATACAGATCTACTATTGCAGAATAATAGCAAACACTAAGCAGACAAATATGAAAATGAATATTATATGCAGACTATTTGCAGTAAGAATTCTCTGCAAATGATATCTTTATATAAATAAAATATAGATCTACTACTGCAAAATAATAGCATATTATAAGCAGATGGTATATCTATATATCTACTTTTTTACGTTTGACAGTTCCATCTCCTATTATATTATTCATATTTAATTAATATGGATAAAAAGGTGAAATGAAGGAAAATATAACGAAGATATACATCAATTTTCGATAAAAACCTCATTAAGAAATAACGATGAACTTGTTGAAAATGGCGAAGGATCTAACAATGATTTCGACATGGATTTATCATAAATAGATGTGCTTGAAGTTGACGAACAATACCATTTAAAAGAAAATCATAACTATATTTTTGCGTCATTTCTAAGAAATTGGGCAATTGAATTTAACATTTCACAGGTTGCTTTAAAACCCTTACTAGAAAAGTTAAACAAAACTTATAATTCGCGTTTACCTAACGATCCTCGAACACTATGGGTGAATTGTTATATGGTTTATGTACTTTAAGAAATTATAGCTATAGAATATGCGAATTTTAAAGGTACATATGAAGCAACTTTAAAAGACTTAAAAGAGTTTTTTGATACTCCTTTGTTGTCCACTCATTTGTTTATATTACAAACAGAGAAATATGAGTTTCACAAAATTAATATGTATTTATTTAATGATATATTGTGTAAATTAGTAGCAATTATTTCATCAGAACAAACCGTATTTGTGCCAATACACCATACATTTCCTTTGCATGAAACTTTATAAATAAAAAATAAAATACATAAAAAAGAAGAATATGTTTTATTCCAAATTAAAAAATATCAACAAAAACTTAAAACTTTTATAACAGTTTAAAAATAAAAACGAAACTGGAAAATTCTGATCATGATTGACTACTGAAAAATTTATTTATTGCGAAAAGTAGTTTTAAATGACGATAGTGACCGTAGATATTAAGTGTCCTTATAGCCGAGTGGGTAAGAGTAAGACGACTAACTTTCAATTAGGTGATGGATGGTGAACCAGGATCGAATCCCCGCGTAAGAAAGGTGAAAAAAAATGGTAAAAGTGGTTTTAAATAATTCAAAAGTTTATGTTGTGTAGATTTAGTAAATAGAAGTAATAAATAATATTGTATATCATATTTGATAATTACCTGAAATAAAATTAAAATGTAGAGTATACTTTTATTTTATTTTAATTATTTCTGCATATCTTCAAACCCATCAATTATAAGTTTTATACAGGAGTATGGCAAACCTGCACTGGTTCTGCAAACGACCTTTTACACATGAAATGAAAGTAATATACAGCAGTTTTGCAGATCATTTACCTGCATAAGTGCGTCCAAAACAGTATTTTATATAATCATATACAGATTATTTGCAGATCATTACGCAGGTGAAAATGTTACTTGGGTGTGGTTCAGTCAGAACTCACAGGCATAACCATAGCTGCAAAAGAATTAATCAATAGGAACATCACAGGCAGGAATGTAAATATATACACAGACTGCCGGCAAGTACTACTGACCTTGGATAGACCACGTATCACTTCAAGTTTAGTACTAGAATGTCACCAATCTCTAACTGAGGCCAGCCAGAATAATAACGTGGTCACTCTCAACTGGATCAAAGGACATGGGAACTCTAAAGGCAACCGCATTGCGAACAATTTAGCAAGGAGGGCTGCGGGCTACAAATATGTTAGCCCTCGCCCATCTACCAAGCTAACATTGTCCGCTGTCGTGGACCTTATCACGAAAACTTTATACAAAGTTGGGATGAAACTACAAACTGTAGACTGGCCAGAGAGTTATTACCTCATCTTGGCGAGAAAACAGCAAAAATTTAAGACATTGACCAGACAAAATCTCCGAACAGTTGTGGGAATCTTAACAGGTCACTGCCAATTGCGACATTTCTTTAGGATGAAATTAACAGAATCGCTGCTCTGCAGAGGCTAAGAACAAGAAGAGGAATTAGTGGAGCATGTGATGTATGACAGCTCTGCTTTTTCTGAAATCCGTGTTGGGCGAGTACTGGCTTACACCAGCCGATGTCACTATGCCTGGTGACAGCCTGAGGTGAGGATATCCCTACACACATGAGGATGCATAATGAGTCATATGTGGCCTCAGTGCTGGCTGAGCACTAGCTCAACGTCCCTCCCCAAATTTCCAGATCCAGAACTTAGGCCCATCAGTTTTATTATGGTGTGTGATGAAAGAGGTCGCTTTTGTTTACATCTACATAAAAGTTTATAACATTAAAATAATTATTTTTTTTATCTTCTATATGTAGGGTGCAATTCCGTCTTTTGTAGTAGAGTAGTCGGCATTTAATTTTACCCTATCGAATGCCTCGGTAAGATCAATGAAACACATAAAAAATAATCTTTGAAAAAAAAGTAAAAAAAAAATAGTATTATAGCTAATAAAATTCACTGAGTTAGATATTTAGCTACGAACATATAATGAGCTGAAACAATACAAAACTGCTTATAAATGATACAGTTCGTTAGAGCCAGAAATCTAACATGTGATGGTGTGATGGAGGTAGAATACTCTAAAGAAACAAACTGCACGACACTAAATGTAGAAATGAATACGTATACCTTAAACAACTTTCAAAGAAAATATTTTGGTATTCATTTCTATGGGACAAATACCGATAAAACATTTATTTATATAATTTAGTTATTAATATTTCTCCAATGGTTATTTATAAATAAATTTTACAAGGAAATAAAACTATTCAATAATGATCATATATAATCAAATCAAATTAAACTGTCTCACTGTATTAGTTACAAAGTTTTGAAATGTTTATTTTTTTTTAACTTTTGGCCTGTTATCACAAAACTATAAAATATTACTAAAAATTAAAATTTGTATCTCCATTCAAATTGTTTATTATACTAAATATTACAAGCTTTCAATTATCTACATATTCAATAACTAGATTATCTCCGTCAATGATAATATTTTCTTCGAACAGACTTTTTAAACTAGCCGAAAAATTGTTAGAAAGGACAACGTGATCATCTTTTTTAAACAACTTCAATTTTTTTTCATTGGCTTTATGATTATTATTTTGAAGTCTCATTTCTGTCGCGATAGCATCGATGGCTCTACCCAATGTCCATTGATTTGATACAAATACAGGAACGACTTTTTCTAAATATGTTATGTTAAAGTATATACGATCAGTTGTTGGAATCGATTTAAGACCTGTTGCTTTATTTTTGATTTTCATTAATTGTACTTTGTTGGCCATAGCTCTGGTTTTTGCTTTCTTTTTTGCTTCGGTTAAATTTTCTTCCACCTAAAACATTTAGAAAACACTAAATTTTTCAACATCTAAAAAACCAGAGTAATTAATGTATGACAATTGTTTCTAAATTGGAAATTTAAAACAATGTTAATCTGTTTAGTATTCTTATTATTATTATTATGAATATACCAGGTCTGTCAGTTAGTTTCGAGACTATTGAATTTTTTATTTCGCAATTTTTTTATTTTTCCCATTTAATATACTCTTCACCCACATCCCAACACCTCTCCATGCGAATATTCCAATGTGCAAAGCAATGCTGCAGGTTATCTTCCGACAGACTGGAGAGTAGCTGCTCCGATTTTTGTTTTACGTCCTCTATTAACTCATGGCTGGTTCCTTCAAGCCGGAATTAATTTTTGGGAACAGTCACAGGGTATTGTCTAGAATAGGGCGCGTGTTTCAAGACTGGTACCTGGTTTTTGGCCAAATCGTCCTTGACAGACAGCGCCTTATGAACCTGCGCGTTAGATCCAACAGTTCTGTTTCTGTGGTACCCATTTCATTCATACCAAAGAAAAGAATCAACATCGTCTTGAATTTCGACTTGCTCTTCCTCGCTCATTTAGATTTCGGAGAGTTTGGAGAGGTCTAGTGGATTGATTGCCTCTTGGTTTCAGGGTCACAATGAAAAATCCAAGTTTTGTCGCAAGTTATGACCCTTGTCAACAAGTTTGATTCACTTTCGATGCATTCTAGGGTGTTAGAAACAAACGTCTTTCTGTTCCGCCGTCAGAAGCCTCCTGGGCACAAGCTTAGCACACACTTTTCTCAAATTTTTCTCAGTTTCTTTATTAATATTCACATCTTGAGCGATAGTGGTTACCATTTCGGTCACCTTTTGAAGTCACAGGCTGCCCGACGCGCCCGCCATCTTCAGCATCCTCCCTACCCTCCTTAAAACGTTTGTATCACTCAAAAAATCAGGCAGAGATTAGGCAATCATCCCGTCAACCCTTTGAATCGTTTCATAGTTTATGTATTCCTTTTCTTTAAAACCCGAGTTTTAAAGAAAATTTTAAATTCACTCTTTGCTCAATTTTTTTTCCACATTTTTTTCGACAAAAGCGACTTTTGCAGCTGTGGACAAAACTCAGTCCCTTTCATTCTTCTCGATATGCAAGTATTCTTTAAAAAAGTCAGTTTCGGAACTTGTAGATGTATGTAGTTTGTTGTTACAATCGCTTCTGTAATTATATATGTTGATTTATGTTTTTCAATATTATTTATAATAACACTATTATTATTATTGTTAACTAAAAATGACTAAAATGTAACTTTTTTGTATGTCCACTACAATGATTTTTCAGTATTTAGGAAACAAAAAGTGATTGATTTGAAACTTATCCTGAATCTGATACAATTTTGTATGGAATGAAACCCATTACTTGACTATAACAACATTTTACAAATTAAGTAAGTTGTAAAACCATAACAAATATTTTTACAATTTTCAATATCAGAAATGATAATGGATAACTTTTTATAGAATCGTATAAATATTGATATTCCAATGATTTTACCTGCTTATCAACAGCAGCTTTGGCTTCATTAAACACTCTAACAGGAGCTGCATACTTTTCTTTTTCTCTTTTTATCGTTTCATCATCTTTTGCTTCACACTCGCCTAAATGTCGGTGTTTAATACAAAAATGTTTCTTGCATCGTTCACATACAAGTGGTACAATACTTCTTTCCTGACAATCGGGATGAGAGCAAACGAAACCATTATCAATTGTCTTTAGTTCATCAACAGTAAGAAATTTTGACTGTTCACACTGTTCTTTATGAATAGTAAAATGTTCAGAACAAAAAACTTTACCACATTTACACTGTAAAGGGAGAAAATCGAGTTGTTTGCAATGTGGATTAGCACAGTGTTTACCAATATTTGGTAGATCCATATTTATTGGTTTTCACTTAGAGATGACAACATAATATCCTGCCACTTTTGTTCTTGTTCTTTAAGAGTTAAATGAATGTCCCCAGAATCAGCTTCGGGATCTGCAAGTTCCCAATTAGGTACTGCTATATCGTCTTTTGGTAAAGTATCCGAACGCCAAGCATCATCCACTAAATCAACAAAATATCCTTCAATTGATACTTGACTATCCATCTAAATAAAGATAACTGCAATTATTGTATAAATTTGTGAAAAATTTACTTACATCTGTTTCTTTAGTGTTTATTAACAATGATGATAAGTAAAATACCTAAAACCTAAACAAAAAAACCGCTTTTGAGGTTATTTAATGTCATCTGTCATGTCACTTGTCACTACTCCACATAGTGGATAGATGGCTTCGTAAACCTTGCCCCAGTAATATAGGCAACGCATTGTGCACTAAAGGGATTAAAGAGATAATAAATTAAATTTGTCTATGGGTTGATAATGCAGACACAGACTCAATATCTTCAAGATAATCTGCTAAGAACGAGGAAAATCAAAATAAAAGTCCTAAAAATATGAGAGATAGGTCATTGGATTCGGAATCACCTTTAGAAAAATATTTTTGAAAGATTTTTGTGCAGGTAAAAAATTGCGGTTGTTATTAACAAAATAAGATGAAAAAATAGTTATTTATGATATGAGTGTTAAAAGTGACGTTTTATTTTGTGAGTGAAAAAGTTTGTGAAATGAGCGGAGCGAATTGAACAATTTCACGAACAAAATAAAATCACTTTTAACACAAATACCATACAATGTTTTTTGTACAACTGCCCTATTTGTATAATGAAATGGGCGAATTTGCAATGACAATAAACTAAACCGTGTTAAAAGTAAACTGAAGCGTGTTAAAAGTATTTTTAACAAGCTTCCATGTAAACAATCAATTTTAACATTGTTTGCTATCGTTAAAAGTGTCACTTTTAATGACAGTTGTACAAAAAAATATTTATGTTTTTGTTAATAACTCGAAAAATATTAATATTTAAGCAATTTTGAAAAAAGCTCGTTAAAGGAGAGGAAATTTCCGAAAAAAAAGTCCGTACTCGCGTACTCCCGGAACTCTATCTCCATTATTTATCATTTTAATTTGACTTTGAAAATAAGGCTTAAAGCTGTTATAGCCCATTTAATTTTGTTTTTGCTGAATATTTTCCCCACAAGCCTTTTTGATGGTGTGTATAGATTCATCAAAATCATTATTTGAGTTGTCACTGCTGCAGAAAAGTGGGCGTCTAACAAGCATCTCATGCTCTCCTCTTTTGTTTCAGGATTTTAATGATAAAATCATGATTAAAAAATAAAACTAAATAATAAATTTTAATAGAAATATAATTGTAACAAAATTAAACACGATACGAACTTCGACTACACTTCAGCAAGTTGAGCAAGAATTTTCAACATTAATATAATCAATTTGTTGAAAATTCTCCTGCTAAAACTTTGTAGGGATCAGATCATTGAAAAATGCCTACATTCAGACTTCAACAGGGAAAATGCGACTTAACTTATTATTATTATTAACAAATAAAATTCTTATTATTCTATTCTACTTTAGCCAAAATATCTGACTCTCTAAATAAATGATACTCTGCATTTTCTTCAGAATTTACTTTGGTACCACCATACTCAGGAAGAAGTACTTTATCACCTACTTTTACTTGAGGAGTAGCAAATGATCCATCCTGAAACGAAAAATACGTTTTAGTTTAGGTCTATAAAATATTCCTGGCAATTACAGAAATTCTGCAAGATTTTCATAATCTAATATCAAACATTTCCAAGTACCCTGGTTTAAAGGAATTACTTAAATCTCGCTACGCAAAACGAGAAACTGAATTATTTATTAATGTATTATTCAGATCAGGGTGCAGAAAGAGGTGGTGTAACGACATGATGGCACAGCAGGTTAAACAAAGTTTGTTGATCTTTCGATTTCTAAAATAGATGTCACCCTAGGTTGCGGTTCTATGCTATTACCCATGGAGACTAGACAAGGAGTACGCACTCGACCGGGGGTATTGCCAAAATCTGTCCACGGTATTGTACATATTAGGTTTACTTTTTTCACCACTAGCGTCGCTAGTGTTCCTTTTGTACCGGTATAAATATAGACAATTAAATAATCGTGAATTATTAAATTGGTTTTTATTATTTATATCTGAATGATCGAACTATTTTTTTCATTGTGTAAATAAATGAATAATGAAATAATTAAAAATTATTTATTTGATTTCAAACTACGTCCTCATTGGTCGTCATCTTGGTACAAATGGAACACCAGCGCCCTCTTATTTTAGTAGCCCTATTTGCATACATGGAGTTCGTACTCCTTGTCTAGTCTCCATGCTATTACCTGTGAAGCTTTCAAATTTCAAATGATACAATCATAAACCTGATCAGTGTTGTACTCGTATTGTTTGTAATCTAAATTTGTAAAATGTTTCTTTCGTATACTTAAATGCAACAAGAAGTATTTTCATTTAAAATCATTTTAGCATTTTGGAACCAAAATTATTATTATGCACACACCGCAACATGTTGAGCCATCTAGCCATCATTTAGTAAAAAGAAAAACAACATCTCATAGCCAAACATATCACTAGACCGCCTCATTTCTCCACCCTGATCCAGATATAAAGGCTAACATTGGGCGATTATCTGCCGGTTGTAAAACGTTATATGAAAATTAAATTATAATTCAAAGGAAAAATTAGATGAAAAACGTCAATTTTGTAAGATATAAAACAAAATAGCTAAGAACCTAATGAGGTTATGTTTCATTGACTAAAGTCTTACCTGTAATCGAGCTCCCTGTCCTACTGCAACAACTGTACCTTCCAGAACTTTATCTATCGATTTCTCTGGAAGTACAATTCCACCTTTCGTTTTTGTAACGGCTTCGAATTTTTTTATTAGAACTCTATCGAAAAGAGGAATCAATTTTTTAGCTGCTCCAGACTGAAATTGAACGAAAGTTGTTAAAAACATAAATCTTTTAATTTATTAAGATAATTACCATTTTAGTTACTTTCTTTTAAAATTACAACTACTAAAACGTGGTTTTTAGAGGTATGATTTCTAGATTTAGATTAGAAATTAGAATTTTCTCGAATAACCGGGGTAGGAGGTTATCACACGAGGTTTTCGATTATTATATAACTTCCACAGTACCACAGTATCTCTTTCTCACTTATTTATCTTCCACAAGCAAAAATTGAAACGTAGATCGTAGCTAATCTTTTAACATAACCTAGATATCTGTCAGTTGACAAGTCCAAAGTCGATATTGACTTTAACGTAGAAAGTATTCAGTTACCTCTTACCTCACCTAAAATAGACAAGGTACCTACCTCAATCGCAGTATATCGTACATTAATTAAAACAATATTTTAAATTGTTGGATTTTTAAATTAATTTTCAAACTTGGCAAAAATTGTGGCATCGTGGACTGATCCTGGCCAACGAGCAACCACATCTACGGTTTTGAGACTGGCATAGGTGAGATATTGGACATTCATTCTTCCTATATACCTCGGCATTATCTCCTCCTACAAAAAACAGCATAAAACTAGAAAATATCCAATAATAGGCCCAAGTAAGGACCTATGAAGTATTGTATGTGTACCTATTTGAAGAGAAAAACAAAAGTATTCCATCTTAATTTAGCTTATAGCTTGTACTTTTGGAAATCTCACTATGTTGTGAAAGTCATTCTGGGCCTTCAAAGATTCATGAGGATCAGGCATGAGATGTCCACTGCTTGCATAAAAGCGTAGAGTTGGTAGTAGCTGGTTCATTGGCGATAATAGAGGTCAACTTTTTGATTATAAAAGGTAACACTAGGGCTACAAAAATTATATTTTGCATCAGTAGGTTCCTACCTATCATCTGGATATTCCTACTGATCCTCAATCTGTGCTTTATGCTACGCTGCACGTTGGCGATCCAAATGTCCATTATTCGTATGTACGGTACCGACTTCTGCTCTTCGAAAAATTGTGGCAGCATCACTATTCCCTTATGTTTCGGAGCCATGAGTGTTGTTTTCTGCCTGGTCCACGACGACGTTCTATCTTGCCCTGAATTTTCAACTTAGGTATACTATATCTATTATTTCAAAGAATATGCCAAGGTATGATATTTTTCGTTCTGTAACTATCCCAAGGAGCTCTTTCCACACCAGCCCTTCTTAATAGAGTTAATAAAGCGATTTGCACGATCCACAAGTAGTCTACCGAACAGAAAAAAGTCGCACGGTGCCATATCCCGAGAATAAGGGGAGAGGTTGATGTTAAAATGTCAATTTTTTGTCAAAAAATTGGACACAAGTGTCGATCGATGTGATCGACGACTGAAACGAATTCGTTGTGAATAATTCCTGTCGAATCTTAGAAATAAATCAACATTGTCTTCACTTTTGACTTTTCCAAACGGTTTTTTTTTCGGATTTGGCTCGCTTGGATGCTTTCATGCGGAACTTTGACGCTTAGATCGGACATCCAGGTACTGTAGTTATTATAAGATGTAAAGTGAATTGTGTTCATTCGTCAAGACGAAAAAAAATATCAAGATAAGTTAATGGAAATTTGTTTTCAACACTCCCAGAGTGCTTTAATTTTTTTTTTATCTAAATGAATTAAAAGGTTTGATTATTTTTTGTTTCACAGAGGTACTTTATTTTTAAAGTAACTATAAGAAAAAAATTACAGTAAAAATTGATATATTTCACTTTATTTATCGAATGTTTCCATTCCCATATTTCCCTTATTACAAGTATTCTCAATCTCAATACGAGCAACTGACTCTATAATCATTCTTTAGAGCTACCAAATAATACCTATAAATTCTCATTTCCAGATGAAAATAATAAATTTATAAATTTTATATAAAATTGTATAAAAACATTTAAAACTAACACATTGTTTGACATTTTCATTTAAACAGCGGACTCTGAAAAATTAATAAACTCCTTGGAAGTTAAAGCCAATATTTCCTCACAAACTTTCTTATAACACCAAGAGTCTCCTTTTAGTCGTTTTCTTCGGATACCAACAAAATTATTTTCCTTATTCTTCAAGTTCAACGATGTAGTTCCAATACCTTTCTTTACATTCGATTTAGTTGGTGTTTTCGATTGAGTTTGCTGAAGATCCGGTATATAACATATTTCTAGTTCAAAAGAACACTCTCCTAGATTTTTGTCTACACCTGGATCTAATTTTCCTCTTAGTAAGAATCTGAATTGAAAATAGATAGTTTTAATTTCAATTTCCGAAATTAATTGGATTAATTTATTTAAAAAAATGATAACTCATCAGCCAAATTTCGAAATTATTAATTTCAGCTTAAGAATTTTAAATTGTAAGATTTTGATTAAGCTTTAAAAATCAATCTCACTATTTTGGTACGTTGACTAATAATTTAATCGATAATATAATCTATTTTGTATTTCTTTAAAAACAAATAAATTCCCAACAAATATCAAGAAAAAATTCGGTTCTAATTTGGGCTTGTTTAAATTTTATTTAAAGAAGAAAGCTTACCCTTTCCTTGTACAATTGATACCCTTCTTGGCCAACGCTTTAGTTAATTCGGACATAACGAATTCAGCATTTCGACACTGTGTTGTTGAGACATTAAATAATTCCTAAAATTTAATAATATTAGACTCTAGTTTTAAAAATAACTACAAGAAGTTTACCTTGCTAGTTAGGATTGATGGACGATTATTTAAACAATCCTCAATTTTTCTAGGAGTTAGCACACTCACTACTTTCTGGAATGATCTTTCTATACTTCCCAGAACACGTCTTGCTGATCCTGGAGTATTAGTGTTTGATAGTTTTCTAGAAAAATGGTAACTTTAGATCGTTTATCAGGTGAACTATTTTTTAAACTTTGTATAATCCACAACCACCCTTAATCAGAGAATATTGAACATATTTTTAAATCGATATCACCCTTAGTCAAACGTTATCAGGTTAGTTTTATTTGAAAATAAAATCTGTTAAGTAGTTTGGACTTCGGTAAATTGACAAATATTTTTTTGTTTAAAGTCTGAAATATTTTCGGAAAAAGCAGAAATTACGGTAGTGAACATTTTTCTTAGCATGGGTCAATTTTTGTAATTTTCATATTATTCATAAATTCCTCATCCTTTTCACAAGTTTTTTTTAAAAATATTTTTAATTACAAATCTTTACCTTTCTGGAGTGTGAACAGGGGTACAACTATCTACAACAGGAATTTTCTTTACAGGCACTGAAACAAATACATAATTATAAATGAACAAATAAAAAATAAATAATTCTAATTTAGCTTCATCAACAATACAAACCTGGTGAACTTTCATCTGGTCCTGGACTTCTTAGCCGCTTATAAGGTTTTCTAATACTAGAAGTTTTGTGAGGTTCTATAAATGTTTTTGGGGTAGTTTCAGGTGTATTAATAACATTTGTTCTATCAATTGTGGGTTTTGTTCTGCTTACATCATAAGTAGAAATATGTGGACGTTGTTTCACCATTGGGGAATTTCTTAAAGATGTTTTCCTTTTTAAAGAAATATCCTACAATAAAAACATTTTAAATTAAATATTGCAGCTATTAGACCCTAACGTAGAAAATTAAATTAGTAAATTACACAAAAATTGTGGTGGAGTAATACCATTAACGCAAACAAATATATAAATTTCTGAGCCTTCTTGTATATAAGAAGAATTCGCGATAAGAAGGAAGATTAAAAAATTTAATCAACTTTCACTAAACATAATAAATTCTACGAAACTAGATCTAGAAATGGTCAATATTAATAACAACTGAGAAACATGAATCCTCTACCATTTTCCTATCGATAGATATACGATTTCCGAACGAAATACTTCTGTATTACCCACTGTGCGACACCCATCACCAGATGGGAACCCCAACTTTTGACGAGAGCCGACGCTGACAACGCCGCCCTACCTCTGATCCAGAACTTCCACCTGACTAGGACCACCGGTAAAGGCAGCCAATCCATGATAAAGGTGGCGATGGAGCTCAAAACTCTGGATAGTAGGTCCTTTCGAAAGTCAAGAGGGATAGCTAAATATAATTTTTATTTTTCAATAATTTTGTTTCCAGATTTGATTCTTTAATTTTATTTTCTATTATTCAGTTAAATATTGTAAACAAGTAGTTACTTGCTTGTTTCACTTGAATTATTACAATTAATATTATTGCTTATATATTACCGTAATAATAGTGTTTTGGAAAAAAATCTGTAGCATAAGTTCAACAAAGTAAACTTCCTATTAAAAGTGTGAAAGTGAATGTGTGAATCCATACACATACACGGATGTCTTGCTGTGAGCAACATCTGACCGTTTGAGAAGTAGAAGTTGAAAATTTTATACTAAGTACACTAGATAAATCAGAATGTACATTTAGAGTAATGATCAAGTTTAAGTTTTTTAATTCACAAGCATACTATAAATAAGGAACTGTGGCCAAAAATATTGAAAAGGAGAAAACCGACACAACTTAAGCTACAAAACGAATCACAGACAGTAAAGAAAAATAGGGTAATATGTAATAGTTATTATCCTAACAAGTGCGGAAAGTTATACTTTCCCGCACGCGAACTGCAGATGCCCGAACGACGCAAAGCGGAGTTCGGGCAAGCAGTTTAAGTGCGGGAAAGTTAATTTCCGCAAGTGTTAGGATCAATACTTTATACAACTACTGCTCTGGAAGTAGAATTTAAGAGGAATATAACAAATAATTTTTTCTTTTGACACATCTGGCAATAAATTTGTTGTTGCATTTTTAGCTGATTCAACTAGTTCAGGTGGAGTTAAACATCTTGTTAAATCGACCATTATTTTAAATAGTACACTTTTTTTAAATACCTACACTTTCTTTTTGCGTTTAATACAGTTGCGTTGTGACAGTTGTGACATAAATTAAAAAGGGTTAGGACTGATCGAGTAGTCTCTCTAGTCAAATAAAAACGACAGATAGTTTAGGCGGAATCCGTGTAGTTATGTGGTCATAACCAAACATGTGCGTTTATGAAATACAAGTCAAGTATGCGACTATTGTGTACTTCGGAGATGACATACTGCGCTCGAAAAGTCAACTTCCAGAGCAGGCGTTGTATAATAGTTATTTGTGACACAAGGACGGAAAATGACATTTTGCAAGAGCGAGTAAAGTTGTGTAGCCGAGGTGCGTAGCACCGAGGCAAAACAATACGAGCACTTGCAAAACATTTTCCGGACGTGTAACACACACTGTTTTTTGGTCCGACTAATTTTTAATATTTTCAAAAGTTCAAAAACTTTTTACTTTATGACATACAAGATTAGATGTTTATTGACATCTATTGCACGATTAAAAGAATTAGTAATAAGGAATGATTTTCTGATAATCGATTTCAAGATACTTAATTTCTATACATACGAATACTGTGCTAATAAGCAGCACAGTAAAAATTGAAAATATTAACATTAATATCTAATAATTTTATATAAAAATAGCAAGAGACAATGAACTATTTTAGTTCAATGAGCAAAAATAAAATCGAGATATATATTTTCATAATCGAATGATAAGTAGTTGTAAATTGACATAAATGTCAAATTTAAAATAAAAGTTGTGAGAGAAATTAAATGTAAGTTAGAATCCTGCTTACCTTTAGAAAAAGTTATTAGTTTAGTATATTATACGCTGTTTTTAAATAAATTTAATTAAAATTTGTATTATTCATTATGTATTTTTGATGACTCATAGCGTCATCTTTTTAGATACTCTAAAAGCTACTTTGCCGGCCTAGGCCGGAAAAAGTCATTTTCCGGACGATTTTGAAGTAATTAATAGTATTGTTTCTGGACGGAGGACCAAAAAAGTATCTTTAAATATTTTATAAAATAATAACCGGTATATTATTTTTTTTAAACAGACAATAAATTTGCACTACTTAAATACTATGTATACCTTTTCGAGGTCTAAAGAAGTTTTAACAGTTAAACTATTCAATCTAAGACTAGCTCCTCTATTTTTCTTATCCATTAATAATAAATACGTAGCGGTGTGATAATCATACTTCCATTTTCTTAAATAATGCCACATCACTCTATTTTCTATTTGATAATGTTTGGCCATTATCTCCACACATTCTCGTTGATAAACTTTTGAATTTTCTGAAGAAACTCGTACAGGATCAAGAACTCCAAGAGTAAGCCAAGGATGAGATAGTAATTGGTTAATGGTTATTCGTTTCTTTGGATCTACTTGAAGCATGGATTTTATCAGACGTAAGCTTTCCTCTGATACGTTTTTGGGTTGTTCATATTTACCAGCCTAGAAATACAAATAATTTACATAATATAATAAAGATACGTTTTTGTACATAGGGAAAATAGTTCTATGACACAAAAGTTGAATAATATCGCAAACAACTTCATGTAAAACCGAATTGTGACCAGATAATGGTAACAACTGGCTTAGATGTATAAAAAGTTTTAAAAACAGTTTATTAAACTAATGCAGTAGTCATAATTAATACATAATGAAATATGAAGAGAGTACTGAAAAAGTTAATAAAAAATAACGAAGAATATTGGAAAACAGCAAGCAGAAACAAATAGATATCGGAATACACAACAAACTTTAAGAAAAAATCGAAAAAAAACATTTTATAAGAAATTAAACAACATTATCCAAAATTATTTTTTTGATAAAAGCTCTTACCAATATTTTCTTATAGAGGCTATCAATATTCAGGTCATCAAAAGGTAGAGCTCCGACTAGTAACGTATATAACAATACACCCATGGCCCATACATCTACTTCAGTGCCCAAATATTGTTTTCCTTGTACTAGTTCAGGTGCTGCATAAGTAGGAGAGCCACAAGAAGTAAATAAATGGTTTTTGATACCTCCTTCTGGTTTTGCACAGAGTCCAAAATCAATTAGTTTTAAATTTTGATTTTTATCAAGAAGAATGTTTTCCTAAAATAAATTTAGATATCAATCGTATAAATCCGATCTATTAATAAAGGATAACATAGGGAACAAATCTTTATACCATATTAAAGTGTAAAATTCAAATACCTGTTTTCCAAAATAAATTCAACCGTCGAAAGGTATTTTATTTTATTAAAAACAATAAAATTGAATAATTGTATTATTTACAAATACCAAACAATGAATATAGTACTATATAATATAATATATAAAAAATAAATTTTTATGGTAATATACGTAACTTTGAATACATCCGCACATTCAGCTATGACTAACCTATGCATATAGGATGTAATCAAAATATATTTGTTCTGTTCGCTATCTATTTCGTTTAGTTTAGGGAACATTTTGAACATTACAACATATTACCCCAGAATCAATCAGGTTTTAGATCTGGCAATAGTTGCAACACAGCACTGGCCCACATTACTGATGATTGATAATGGAAAGACAACTGTGTTAATTTTATTAGATTATTCAAAAGACTTTGATACAATAAGTCAGGATTTATTTTTTGCTATCTTGAATTTCATAGGCTTCTCGCAATACTCAAAAGCTGTAATGCATATTAACAACTTGCTTGCGGAACTGCAAAGCACACCAATACGACTCCAAAGACTGCTTAAATGCAAAGTGCCCTAAAAAAACTCAGAAGATACCTATTGCTACATATTCCGAAAAACATGGTTTGAAGATTAACACCAACAAAACTGTCGTTCTTTTGTTTGGCAAAGAAAAAAACGAAGTAAAGTCCTCCTTAACTTTAAGCCTTGCTGGCAATCTTCTAATAGAAATCTTGGTCTATTGATGGACACAGATCTTCGATTCCATAAGCACGTTAATAATAGTATAAAGAAGGCCTATACGTCAATTAAACTAATTTATCCTAATAGACAAATTTTAACAATAAAACGAAAATTCCAGTTAACCGACACGTTGGTTTTAAGTAATTTTAATTATGGAGATGTCGTGTATAGACCCTGTTTGGATCAAAATGATCAGTTACGTATTCAAAAAGTACAAAAATCCTGTCTTAGATATATATACGGAATCAGAAAATTTATTCCAGTTTCTCATAACTTAAGTGTTGCAGGTTGCTTAAGTATAAAGTACAGAAGGGATCTTCACTCTTTAGTACTTATCAAAAAATCATTAAAATAGCCAAACCAAAATGCCTGTTTAACAAAATCAGATATAGAAAAGACGTTCACAACCGAAATTTCAGATACAACGTATATAGCCTTTAGAATGAACTTCCCAACTCATTTAAAAATCTAAGCAATTTACTCCTTTAAGAAAAAAGTACTATAAACCTTTTTTTTGTATTATTGCAAATAAATGGATTATTATTACTATAACTTACAGGTTTAAGATCTCTATGGGCATATCCTAAGCTGTGTAAATACGCAACAGCTGAAACAATTTGTCTAAAGAACATTCTACTTTCTGATTCTGATAACCGGTTTTTTTCAACAATATGATCAAATAACTCTCCTCCTGAACAATATTCCAGAATTATAAATATATCTGTTTCCGTTTCTATAACCTGAAATTGACGAATACACAGTTAATATGGGCATAACATACTTAAAACTTCAACTTACTTCATACAATTTACATATATTTTCATGACACAACGACTTTAAAGCAGATATTTCCAATTTTACCCTAACCAAATCTGCCCCAAGTATACTTTTATTCATAATTTTAATGGCTACTTTTTGTCCCGTCGCCAAGTGTGTAGCTAATTTGACTTTTGCAAAACCGCCACATCCGATGGTTCTTTCCAGCTCATAGAAGCCTTTTAAGGCTAAATATTTAACCATTATTACACGTTGACGAAGGATAAGTTAAAACGAGTAACTATACAAATCTGTTTGCTTAAAACATTAAATCTGCGTTTTATCTGTAGCAGTCGAATCGAAAATAAAAATACATTCATTCAAAACCCAAACACATTTCTTGTTTACAAGTATAACGAGCACTCATGTTTTGAATTTGAACGTAAGCAGACTGACATTTCTTCTTCTACTTTATAAATTGTCTTAGCCAAACTACAATGAGAACTACCATGCAATAGGATATATATATATATATATATATATAGTAATTTGTGCAATGCAATTTGTCAAAACGTAAAATAAATCTACAAAAGGATTTACATAAAATTTTAGAAATATATTTTATCACTTAACTCATTCTTTTCGTTTTTTATGTACAGAAAAAGTGGTGACTACTGTCCATTGTTAATAAGGTTCACACTGTTTGCAGTGACTGTTGACTTGACTGGTTGTTTACTTTTAAATTTTATGTGAATGTGTGAATGTGAAGTTGTAGTTTTATATTTTTAAATGTATTGTGGTGCTATACCCTGTTAACAGCTTTTAAAACAAAAATGAATATTTTTCTAGGTTTCCAGACTATCGAGATAGATATTCAACTCATGAAATATCCGTTTCAAGCAAAGATTACCTTAATCTATGATTTTAAGTATCCAGAAAGATTCTAAGGTCTATAACAATGTTTAATTCAAAGGCAGTGATTCATTAAGAAAGAACTGAAGTGTTGGCTACGTATACTCAATTGTAGGTAATGAATTTTATTATTTAAAGTGATTTTTTTATTTTATTCAATTCAATTGTTATTGTACACGTTGATGTGTATTTCGATACTAGTGTTATCATTTCAGTTAACAGGAATCTTGTCCATTGTTTATACATACATGTATGTAATCTATTGGTCACTGTAACAAAACGTCAATTGCTGGTTTGCCAGTAGATTAGTTTGATCGATATAAAATTTATTTCTATCAATTTCAATTAATTCGGAAAAAAAGTAACTTCGTAATGTTTGTTTTAAAAAATACTCAAAATGATCATGACTTCATTGATTATGGTATTCCAATCATTCCAAATAAACCAGATTTACGATCAAGCTATAAAAGATGCCATGAATATTTCAATCCAATTCCTCAAGATTTTGACTGTGTGAGAAAAACTATATAAAAATTATTTTTATATAAATTAGTAATTTGATGTATAATCATTTGTAGCGTGTGAAATATCCTCTCAATAAAAGACTACTCGAAACAGACATAGCAATTAAAGAAGAAAAACTCTCTGTTTATCAGAAAGATTATAAACAAATAAAAAAACAAGAGGATATTGAAGTATCTTATGGACGAAGTCGTCATATTCATGATGTGAATTACAACAAATGGATTCAAGAGCAGGTGAAAACAGATTTTTGTCTTTTTTAGAAAACTAGATATGATGTAGAAGTACGTACTTACCGCCACTTAATATCCACGTTCGGACCCAGGGCGCAGTGATAATTTTTCGCCAACCACTGACACCTTTCTTGATGTCTTGTAGGATGTGTTTGTTTGTAGATTTTTTCTAAATCGTAGATTTTCAAATCTAAATAAAAAATTAGTACCTACTAATAATGAAATGTAAAGAATTCTATTTGTTAAAAATTCTATGATTCTTATATTGTCTGAATTTTTGGTCTTTTTTTAAATTCATTTTTAGAGCACTTGTGAATTGATGATATTCATCTGTCAATAAAATTCGGAAAAGTTCGTCGAAAATTGAATGATAGGAACCATAGACCGGGAGTAGTGGACACAAGTTCAACCACTATTTTCTGAGTCCTGTTCTTTGGAATATAGGAGATAATTACATTTCACATGCAAAAAAATTGGTTGTATGACCACAAAAAAAATGTGATGACGTCTACAGGGTGTACTGTACCTGTTCTTTGCAAACTTTTTCAGAAAATTTTCACCCCGATACCGTGATTTTCTTAGTTCTGCCTTTAAAACGTTGTGATATTTAAATGCAATCAGTACTTCTTTCAAGATAACAGGAGTGTTAAATAAACTGTTAATAAAATTGATCAAAAGATCAATTTGTCTAAAAAATATTCTTCATAAAATCGATGATATTCTATTCTTCTGTGAATATGGCAGGACTCAGTAATTTTTTGCAACACCAATTTCTTTTTGCGTGGGAAATCGAATTTTCACAGGAAGATGTCCAAGGAAACCCTAAGATTTTTCCAAAGCACAGGAGTCGTGGTTGATCTTCTGTCCAACATCTCCCGGTCTACTATTATTTCATGATTTTGTCTTTCTGAATGATCATCGTTAATGCTTATGAACCATCTATAATGATTATGATTATAATAGATTGATATTGTATTAGTATGTATTTAGAGACCAATTAAACTTTAAACCGACATAGAAATTATTGTATCTTATGGTCGAGTAAGGCTAATTGTGTTCTACAAAACTTTTATTAAACTCACAACTTAAAAATATGAAAATGATTAATGATTGACATAATAATATATTCTAATAAACATTCCGTTCCTCTTTTGTTTTCCTTCGTTACTGATAATGGATACAACAGAATTTTAAATAGCTAAAGGATATGCTACACTTTCTCATTTCTACTTTAGCTTTGCATCTTTTTATTTACAGTTAGATAAAAAACCTCCCCCTTCTGTAAAACCACGAGCATCTGAAACAAAAGATTCATTTCAAGGAATACCATGGGAACCAGGCTACAGGGATATAATTCCTCCGGCTATTTCTGCCATTTGTCCAGTAAGTATGCTACTTTATAAAATAAAAGAAACTCTACAGTGATAATAATAATACTTTTATTGCCTAACGAGTTTTCCAATTACAGGACAATACAATGTTTAAAATACAATCCCTACTAATATTATAAATGTGAATGTAAGTTTGTTTGTTACGCTTTCATGCGAAAACTAATCAACCGATCATCATGAAACTTTGTACATATATTCTTGGAGGTATTAGAAGTAAAATAGGATACTTTTTTTAAAAATATTTTTTACGAAAAATAAAAAAAATGTTTGTCAAAAAATCTCAAAAAAGTGATTCTTACTAAATTAACTATTATGACGCCACCGTACGGTGGGGCAGTTGAGATGGTATAAATTTACATTAGCAATTTTTGCGTAATTAAGTACTATGACGCCACCATAAGGTGGGGCAGTTAATATATAATATATCTAATCGATAATTTACAAAACCGTAAAAATTTGGAAAAATGGTAAAAAAAAACATCAGTAGGCGGTAGAGGTCTCCCAACGAAAGTTTGTGACAGCCACGTGTTAGTCGGCGCAGGTAGGCGGAGTCTTTCTATCAGTGACGGACGGAAATAAAAATATATTATACATCTTAAATTAATTTTTAATGTATGATGCTAACATAATTAAGAAGAATTTATTTTATATAAATTTGTTACTGCCCACTTTAAACTAAAAAAATACATACATTTAAAAAACAACTCAGAGACTCTCTCAGCATATTCGTAGCTAAATACAGTTTACAAAACCATTCCAGCTACCACACTGACAAGCTTTCAGAACGGTCGTTGTTATCGTAACGCTCGTAAACAAACCACTGCGCATTGAACGAGAGACCACGTGGCTGTCCTAAACTTTCGTTGGGCGATCTCTACGAAGTTCGCCGGGTCAGCTAGTATATAATACATATAAGGTAGCTTATACTTACTACAAACATAGTTTCATACTTAATGAACAAAATACTTTATACTAGTTAAAATAACACATTTCAAAGATTGTGAAAAAATATCGCACTCATTACCTATTTAATTTAATTTCATAGAAACTATTTAAACATTTACCAATTCTACATAATGTAATAAGCAAAACAAACAGCTTAGTTTATTTAAAATATTGACATATCAAAATATTCGGATAAGAAATTCTCAATTCTTCATTTATAGATAGTAGGTCCTGCAAGACCAATTCAACCTACTATACCTCCAGAAAAAGATGGATATTGGAAACATTTGGACAATTATATGACACACAGTCAACTAACATATAAACCATATACTGAAGAAGAAATGCTCTGCTCCAGAAAAGATCTTCCTACCACCTACAATATAAATGGAACATATCCTGTAAGTATAGTTTTCCGAATATTATTATGAGTATTATAATTGGTATGGTATCAAATGATTAAGTTGAAATCACATAAGCGTTCGATTTTTTAGTATGCATATAATCGTTCTATTTACCGGCAATCCTCAATATATTTTTTTCATGTACACCTCTAATATATGTTTAGGGTTATATATAGTGTATAGCTGTGGTTTGGTCACATTATATACCCAGTCTGTATATAAGTAAAGATTGTAATCATGTCAGATAGTCAAGCATCAAAGCGCTGAACTCACAACAATCAGTTCAAAGATGGTCTGGGAATTCGTAGGCAAGCTAAATGAACTAGGACAAAATATCACTGTTACCCTCTTATGGGTTCCTGGACACATATGAAAAGAATGAAACGAAATAGCAAATAAGCTTGCAAAAGAAGAAACTAAAACCTCATACTTGAAATCAGAACCATTTTGTGGAATCAGCAGTAGTACAGTCTTAAAAAAATTAAGGAAAGAAGTGGATAGAGAAAATCCAAGTACTGGAACGATCTAGAAAGACTAAGACAATTGAAGACACTCCTGGGAGACTATAACCAGAAGAAATCTTTCAGCTGTCTAAACCTTAGTAAGACAAACCTCCGTATTATAACAGGAATATTAATCGAGCACTGCCGATTAAGAGAACACATGAAGAAACTAGTATTGGTAGAAAAAGCAAAATGTAGATTCTTTCTAAGAAATCTTTGAACATTTTTGAATCTTACTCTAGTTTATTAAATTCTCAATATCATTTGCGGATTGTTCCTTTGTCTTATCAGCTAATGTTGCAAGATATAAATATAAGCATAGGTACCTTTATCGTGCCCATTTAAAAAATTACAATTATATTTTGTGGCCCAGAATCATACTAGCGCTCCAAATGTATAATTATTAAGTTAAACGTAGTAAAAAGATCTTAGTTATATTGTGCTTTCAGAAATCACAATACGTTTTGGGAGATCGTTTAACTGGCAATCCAGAAATTTATGATAAATTAATTATGTGCCCCCAATATCCTAGCAAGAATCTTTCAAGAGCTTGGAAAAGAATTCCACATCGGTATGTATAAATTTTCACCAATTTCAACTATATTGTTTTATTGGTTTAGAGAAATTTTTAAATTTTTTTAGGGGGCAACAGTCCGAATACAATGGTTCTTTCACTTCTCACACACGTTCAGATTTGTTCCCATACATATATGATAACGGAGTTAAACTTCCTACAGTACCATCGAATGAGCCTGGTCCTTGGCAAGTTTTTGCACCTCCTGGAATGTATTGTACAGAATATCATCATATTGGTACTAAATACCCAATACGCTCAATAATTGATCAGTTGAGACCCGAAGATATAAGATATCCACGCAAATCTTTGAAATGTGCTGAGTGTATTCCAGATAATCCTTATAAGTGATAAATTACTTAAAGAAACAATTGTTTTATTTATACAAAGCAGGAGGAATAGTTTCTAATTGAAAATGTCACGTTTCTTCCTATTAAAGTATGGTTTATTTCCTTCAGACGTTAAAAAATGAATCTCTTTATAAAATCAAAGATCAGATATTTGAAAGCCACTTACAAACACTGTTACTAAAGAATGTTTGTACTAAAATTCTATAAATTTAAAACTTGTCTTTATGTTTCATCTAAATAAAAGATAGTTCTTCCCTCGCTCCGAAACTTTTTAATAGTTCTTAAGTATTGTTTTCTCCAGCAAATAATTTCTTTGTCTCTCTCAAAAATTTTCGTTTTTTATGCGACTCATACTTAAAACCAATCTCTTTTAGGAGTTTCCATAACGTATTTCGTCCAAATTTGGGAATCGTATCTACTTCTGCTATAACAGTCATTACTTTGTCCAAAGTCGGAATCTCGTTATTTTAAGTCCAAAGAATGGACTTGTCTTCTAATGATATCTCTATTAAAGTTATCGACCGTAATGGACTTTTTTCCTACGTGTTTTTTTGGTTCACTAACATTTCCCTATTTTCTCTCACTTAAAAATCGATAGATACTTCGTTCACTAACACCGATCATATTGGAGCACCTAGTCACCACATCACGAACAGTTGCTGATGCATCTTGATATATTAGTGCATCATGAACATTTAAAACAATTATTCTCGTTAAAATCGAAAAACAAAATATTCTAAATATCGTATTATGACTACTTATCCCTTACCTAAGAAGATTAAAATATGATGATTAAAAGAAATTTCTTAATACCGATATAAATAAGTGCGTGCGCTACTGATTTAGGGTCTTGTTTACAACATTTTACGATTTAATGACTTTTCTTAGCTGCCAACTCCAAACAAATGGACTACAAGTATGTATATGTGTTAAATTTGATACATTTTACAAATAGGTTATGATTTGATTATTTTAGAATAATTTTAGTTAAGCTAACAGACATACATTTTACTATTACATGTACATTACTCCGAATAATTTAATTTCTTAAACAAAATGTTATGGTTCTGTTGGGGATTGACGAAAATACAAACAATTTCAATTTATAAAAATTAATTGTAATGTATATATTTATACAATGTCCTACACATCAAACTTAATCTCTAAAATAAAATAATACTGTACATTGTACATAAACAAATAAACGAATTTGTAAAGTTAAAAAACTAATTTAAGAAAATAACTTAACAATGTATTCAATGTAATAATCTGAACTGCAGTCAGGTTCAAATGTGTTATCATTAGGTTTATTAGTGACAACTAATACAACTAAAATAAATTCATTTCCATAACAAGATATTAATTTTTTATGGAACTGCAATCTCTCCATTCCACATCTCCTGTAGTCCAAATTATATTTTAAAGCATTTTTTAAGCAGTCTTCTTTTATAGTTATAAATCGACGTACCTAGAAAATATATATAAAAAAATACGTATCAGGTAGATTTCAAAATGTCAGGATTCTTCGGATAAAATTAAAATAACTGAAACCAAATTAACTATTCCCAAAATCTTCTAGTTATGTCGTTATAAGACGTGGTTTGAGATAACTTAATGAGTTATAAGTATATTAAATAAACTCAAACCAGAAGTCACTGCTGAAAACTTTTGATTGTTTATTGAAAAAATAATCCTACAAATATTTTTGTTTTTATTTTTTTTATCGAAAAAACTTATCTTTAACCGTTACACATTTCAAAGTTGAAAACAAACGATATTAACAAGTATTTACTAACTTTTAGTATCTTTTATTTTTTTTGTAAAATTCATTTCAATTAATGTTGACTTTTGCACACAAATAAAATTCTTGGTAAAAATTGATAAATTATAAGTACAAAGCCTTCTTAAGATACTTATAAGGAAGATTAATGTGTAATATGTAATTAACTAATTTTTTCTAAATGGAATAAACCAATGTGAACAATTTCTGTTTGGAGTATCATAATAATAGGAGTATTAATATTTCACTTTGTATTTGTTTATCATGAATTTTATCCTGAGTCGGTAGTTTAAAAATGAGGCATGTTCACTCATGTTACAAATCCATCTATTTTTTTTTCTCTTATTAAATACAGTATTTAAAAACCTAAAATAAAATTAAAAGAACCTAATTTTTAGTGTGAAATTATATAAAAACAATTTTTTGTACAACTGTCATTAAAAGTGACACTTTTAATGATAGCAAACAATGTTAAAAACGATTGTTTACATAGCAGCGTGTTAAAAATACTTTTAACACGTTGCCATGTAAACAAGTTTACTTTTAACACGGTTTAGTTTACTTTTAACACGGTTTGGTTCATTGTCATTGAAAATTCGCTCGTTTCATTATCAAAATAGGGAAGTTGTACAAAAAACATTGTATGGTATTTGTGTTAAAAGTGATTTTATTTTGTTCGTGAAATTGTTCAATTCGCTCCGCTCATTTCACAAACGTTTTCACTCACAAAATAAAACCTCACTTTTAACACTCATATCATAAATAACTATAAAATGCGTTATTTATTATCTATTATCACGTGACTGCTAACACCAAGCAGAGCGCTATGACGTCACAGTCCGGTAAATCATCTAATTTATCTGTCATATTCAAGAGCCACCAGCGAACTGTTTTTATATCTTTGATTTATTATAACGACTACAATAGCTTACTTTTTTTACATAATGGAGAGATATTTGATCAAAGTAACTTACCAAAAATATATTCTTTGATGGTGGCAAATTTCTATATATTTCTTTTTTATACAAACAAGGACTTTTGTGCAGCAGAACTCAGAAACGTGAAAATATCTTTATAAGTACCTTTAATTTTTTTTTTGATGTAGATTATTTTCAATTTAATTACATATTACTTAAGCTCTATTCTAAATCCAATTTCAATACTTGTATTTACATTTTTAATTTGCTAGTACTTACATCAAAATGATCTTTACAAAAATGACTGGTACTTTTCGGTGACAATGATTGTGGGTGTCTTCTAGCAAGTGTTAACCACTTTCTTCTTATTAGAATGTTCTTTGGAACGTTTATAAAAAGTTTCTGCGGTGTACCAACTTATTGAAGTATTCTTACACATTGGCACTGCACAGTTTTTGTAAAACGACGTCATTTTTACAGCTTGTAATTAACAAGTTCTTAATAATTTAGTAAAATGCAATGGAGTTTAATAGAACGAGAGCTTTATTTACCGGTCAGTGACGTATTTTTTTATCAAGCAACAGTATGGAGCGTTTTGGGGGCAAATATGAAAACAGCTCTTTCTATTAATTTTTTACTGAAATTAGTAATATTTTTTTTCAAAAATATATTTTTCGTGTTTATATAAGTTCTATCTATCAAATAAAAGCATTTTGAAAAATTTGTGAACATGCCTACATTAATTATTCATCAAAATTCAATATTTAATTCCTATATTTTATAGCTTTGCAAATTTGTTTATTCAAGTATTGTCAGATAACAAAAAGTATTTCACGAACGTGCGCGCCTCTTTTGGTAATGTATAAGTAAATGAAGACGCAAATAAAGTTTTCAGGACAGGAAAAGAAAATCCTCAAACCATTTTTACAAATTTCCAAATTCTAAACTCAGATACATAATTAACAGCCCGTTTTACAAGAGAATATTTGTTCTATCATAGATTTAGACCACTACTGATACACCTTCCGTCTATTCGTCTAAAGATGTTATTTTTGAAATATCTATTGGTATTTACTTAATAATAATATATTAAAAATTTATGTTTTAAATTTGTGGTTATAAAGTTAACTTACCCTATAATAATTTTTATTAGCATTTAAATTTACTTTTAGCTGTTCTCTAATAAGTAATTGTCCATAATCATATAAATTTTGGTTTCGTAATATGATACACTGTAATCCATTGATTCTGTAGTTAAAAGCATTACGTATTTCCTGATAGATTTCGGTGTATTCCTTGCTATTTTCATGCTCAAGAACAGGATATTGCTTAGAAACACTTAGTTCATTTTTATTCCATGTATTTGGTGCGTATTGCAGTATTGCTCGTTCCATATTTCCAACCATAAAACAACAACTAAACTAAAAGTATATACCCGCAGATGATCGAAAACACTATTTTTAAGCACTACTAGATATCAATCCATTCCATTATCATCAATTTCAAAACAATAAGATTAAAAAGCTTCAGATACTTACATAGATCTTTATAAGGTAGAAGGTAAATTAACCGTAACACTGATACCTTTATACAATGATGATCAAAGAAGTATAGTAATTTGTGATCAAAGATTTACTTAATCTGTGAAAATGATGCTACACAAAATAAATAAATATTTAAGTAATTCACTTGAAGAAAGAAAAAATCCCCGAGATCGTCCAGTATTGCCATAACTATAAATGTAAACTAATCGACAGTATCGATTCGATACTCAGTAGTATCGATAAATTAAGTTTGTCGAAATCAATAATATTCGAAACTAAAATAAATACATTTAAATCGAATTTAATGTAGCAACTAAAAATATTTCTTGATTTCGTTACAAAACAAATAAACAAATATTTTTTACATATAAAATACGCATAAAACTGTTTTAATAATAGTCTATCATATTAGACAAACATGCAACACACAACATTTCAAACTATAAAAAAATAAGATATTTAAACGAATAATTGTTATTTTTGTAATTCTGAATTAATCGAAATATGCATTAAATTTCATTTCTAACAACTGATAAGATACGACCTTCAGAATAAAAATAAAAATTAATTATATTCAAGTCATAAGTACTCATAAAAAAGGAGGGGATACTCTACATAGCTAATGGGTTCGACACAAAGGTATTTATTTCGTGACAAGTTTATTCCATTAAACTGCATTGACTCTGCTACTGTATGAATCATAAAACAGGAAGTTAGGTTTTTTATTTGTAATACGATCTCCATTTGGTTCAGCCCAAATGAAAACCAATTACAAAGTTTTTTTTTATGAATGCAGATTTAAGAAAATTTTGAAAGTCGGAGGAAAAAAATTATGCCGTACATCAATATGTTTTGTTCTAGGCCAGGGTGATATGTTGTTGCTGAAGACAAATTTATTGCACTTTTATTGTATCTATATCTATACAGTTCTATTATCTCTGGTCCGTGGTTCTTTACCCGTGCGTCATCATTTAAAGCATACGAAGTAAGTCGAACATTGCAACTTAATAACATGCGGTAGCTGTTTTGTCTTTAGTTTCATGCGTGAAAGACAATGACGCTAGATTAAAAGTATGTGTTTTATCTCGCCAGGTATTAGTAACGCACGGGTAAAGAACCACGGATCCAACTGTACATATAATAAAACTGTAGAAATGTATAGGTATGTTTGTGCGCGCATTACATGAAAACTTACTGATCCTATTCGAATGCGGTTTTCAAAGACGTATTTGTCTTCTTTCAACTTAACATCTGGTGTATAAAAATTTCTCTCCCATTCGTTAAATGGGGTGGGGTAAGAAATTTTTATACAACAATCACACGCCACGCGAACGACGTTGCGAGTACAACTAGTATGCAAATAAAATTGTTGGTTCGATAACATCAGTCAAAGAAAAAAAAACTATTTTTTGAGTCTGATTATATGCATCGAAAAAAATAAAGTTTACTTTTCTACTTTTTATCATTACATATGGAGTTTTCCCAATTTTTTGCAGAGTCGTTGCATTTATGAGGCAAGGGAGGGTTGAGGGATAATTTTTTGGGTGTGAACCGGGAGTGGGGGTGAGTCAAAGCAATATGCACGTGCGCGTTCTAAATAAATTTTCATCTCTTCCTTAGTGATGGGCAGAATCGAATACTTTTGAGAATCGAAACCTTTGATCTCGAATACTTTCAAGAATCGAATACTTATCCGAGAACACAGAATCGAGAACAAAAAAGAAGAGAAACTTGAACGGTCTCGAATATACTCATTCGTTTGAAATCGTTTAAAGTCGATTTGATAGTGTGCGCGAGCTTTGTGCGGTTTTATAATTGCGTTATTAGTTCAAGAATTGCATGTTTGTATTTACCTAATAACTTTGTTTCTCTACTTAATAAAAATTTAAAAATGAAGCTTGGTTCAAAAAAATCGTTAGTTTGGGATTATTTGTTATTTTTTATTTTTGCATAAAACTGTGTTTGAGTATCATCAAATTTTATTGCGAGATCTAACTCGAGAACTGAGATTTTGATTTGAATCAAACTGAGATAATTTATTATTTGAGTTTAAATTCGAATACTCCAGTCTACGATTTTAATTGTAGTTCGAGACCACATTCGATACGATCAAATTATTGAATTATGAATATATGAATGAATGATCCGTTCGAGAACTCTGATATTCGAATGTTTGTTACTTTGTTCTCGAGACCACTCGAGAACTTTTAAGAATCGAATACTTTCGATTCCTAGCATTCGAATTGTCCCATCACTACTCTTCCTCTGGCTGATTCTGTAACACTCAAAGAAAATTACGAGAGTGTTAAATGGGTTCTTCAGCTTTTAAAATATGAAGAGAATTCTTTGCCAGTGATAGGGCATTTCAAAATGGTTGGTTTTCTGGTGAGAATACAAGGCAGGTACACTAAATATCCATGTTACCTTTGTCAATGGGACAGTCGAGTCGGTTCACTTCACTGATGGTCTCAATCGAACGAGTTTCAAATCGGTCAACATAATGTTAAAAGTAAACCGCAATTGTGGAGCCTGATCGTGTTTAAATGCCTTCATTGCACATAAAATTAGGTGTCATGAAGCTGTTTGTGAAGGCTCTTCCTCAAGACTCTGAGGTCTTTCAATATTTAAAATCATTTTTCCCAAAACTATCAGAAGCTAAACTTAAGGCTGGTATTTTCGATCGTAGATCTCGAGTAAAATTTTTTGCACGTATCGGAATGATGGGGGATTTTGAAATGTTTTTAATTATGTTTTCAAAAGTTTTACAAATTTTTAGCTTGATGGAAATTATTGTTCTAGATTCACCGGGCTATTAGAAATGAGATTGGGGCAACACTGTATGTATTTGCTTGAATCTACATTCTTCACAAACTGAAATTTGACAGCTGACAGTACACACTAGCTCCACCTTAATTTGTCTATGAGCTCCACACATCTTTATTGTTTATGTATAAATTGCTGCAGCGGTAAACTACAAAATTGCTATTTATTCAATTTTCCAGTTAATGGATTGTATCAAAGAAGAATCTGAAGTAAATATATCAAAAATATACAGTGACTACAGTACCATAACGGATCCTTCAAAACAAATATCACATATTAAAGTTGAAAACACTGAAAATGGGAACAATGAGACGCCTTTTCTGCATGATAGAGTTCACCTGTATGAATTCAAAAGTTGTGACATTAAAAAAAAACTTCTTAAAGAAAGTTATCCTCCTGCAACAAGTGAGATTAATTCAATAGAAGAAAAACTCAATATTAAGAGTGAAATATGTACAGATAGAGGTGAGAGTCTTAGTAGTACTTCTGGATATATTAAAAAGGAGTATGAACTATACGATTTTGAAATTCAGCCAAGTGCTTATGATAGGCCTAAATTATCTGAATGTGGTTGGCTAAACAAAATAAAATTACTTCAAAAAAAGGATTATAGAAAGGTTATTAGGAAGAATCGATGCCCATTTTGCAAAAAATGTAAGGAACTATTTAAGTATTACTTAATGGTATATTTATTAAATTTTTATTTTAACATACTTTTTACCACCTTGGGAATTGTATAAATTGTTATCTCTAATATGTCAAGTTTCAAAATTATTGCGTTTGCTTATAATATGAATTTATTTCAGGTTTTAAATCCAAGCAAAAACGTTTGAAACATCAGTGTAGGAAATATTTTGAAGCATGTTGTTATTGTGGAGAATTTTTCTCTTGTCATTTATTATTTTTGAATCATTTTTTAGTATATCACTTCTTGAAGACTAAAAAGAATAATTATTTAAAAAAGCAAATTTTAGTAAGAGAATTTCAGTATGAAATTTGTTTAAAAAAGTTATACCCTTACTTCCAAAAATATTTAAAATATAACAAAAGGGGTTTATTTAAATATAACAATAAAATTAAAATATTTACAAGAAAACCAAAGTCTACAATTAATAAATGTGAAATTTGTAGTAAGATATTGTCAAATAAATATTCTTTAAAAATACACATAAAAACGCATCTTAAAGTTTGTATAAATAAAATTTTAGGTAAAGATTCTTTAAATCAAATTCCAAAAAATTATATTAGAAAAAAACGATTTAAATGTGAAATTTGTACTAATACATTCTCACGGAAAGAACATTTAAATATACATATTAGAACTCATACTGGTTATAAACCATTTCAATGTAAATTTTGTACGTCAAAATTCGTTACCAAACAATCTTTAAAAAGACATTTAAGAATTCATACTGGAAATAAACCATTTAAATGTGAAATCTGTTTAAATTCATTTGCAGAAATCAGTAATTTAAAGACACACATTAGAACTCATACTGGTGAAAAACCTTATAATTGTGAAATTTGTTCAAAAACATTCACAAGAAAAGATCTCTTAACATCACATATAAGAAGTCACACTGGAGAAAAACCATTTAAGTGTGATATTTGTGGCAATTTATTCTCGAGGAGACAACATTTAAAAACACATATGAGAGTCCATACGGGAGATAAACCGTATAAATGTGAAATTTGTACAAACGCTTTCTCTACAAAACAAACTTTGACTCGTCACATGAGTATTCACACTGGAATTAAACCTTATAAATGCGAAATTTGTTTAAAATCTTTTACCGAATCATGTAAATTAATCACACACATGAGAATACATACCGGAGAAAAACCGATCAAGTGTGAATTTTGCACAAAAAAATTCTCTGACAAAGGTTATTTAAAAAAACATTTAAAAAGTCATCTTACAACTTCAAAAATATGAGACATTTCTATTTTTAACATTGAACATGCTGATGCCCATGTTATGTTTATCTTCGTCCTGAATAAAATAATAACTATTAAAATATGAATAAAAATGGCAAAAGAAAAAAAAATAGTGAAAACTTGTAAATAAGAAAAAAATGATAAAATCAACAAAGCAAAAAAAAACAATCAAAAAAACGAAAACCATTCGAAAAATATATACAAATATGTGAAAAATCCAAAAAAAAACATGAATACAATATATAATCGATGATATCTAAAAAATTGTCAAACTAAAGCAAAAAGGAAAAAAAAATCCGGAAAAACACGATAAAAACGAATAATAAATAAAAAAAATGAGAGGTGTCAAGGGACACCCGGATGGAACGAAGTTCCTTTCGATTAATTATTGAAGGAATTGTAATTTGTAAACACAACTGAGAGTTTGTACATACATAAGCATTTATTATCGTCTGTATAAAATATCTACTTACCTAACTCTATCAGCAATATCCGGAACTTGTGCAGAAACACTGTCAGGATACATTATTGTTTTTATTTTCTATTATTTTAATATTTATTATCTACAAAAAACCTGTATAAACTTAACAAAGTCGCGACACTACTACACTGTTCAAAGCAAAATAGAAAAAAAATAGTAAATCCATTATTTTCAACAGTTCGTTTCTTTTAACAAAAGTGTCCATTTATACAATACCAGAGGTTTAGAGGATATACATCTACCAAGAATTACTTTTTATTTCAATTTAATTTAAAACAGGAATTAACAATTTAATACAAAATTTTAAAATTAAAATATTTGACAGTAACTGACAGTTAAGGTAATTTGACGTAGGTACCTAACTAGTCAAGTTAAGAACTATTTTTGAAATGTTTATGAATTTATTGATTTATAAAAACAGGATGAAATAAAGTATAATACTATTATAGGTACTTATTATTTCTACAGTATTTTCTTTTAATTTAAATTAGTGTCTTTTTAATTGTACTTTTATTAGTATTTATTATATTAGGGTTTCCTATTTAAATAAAGATAGGTATATCTATCTATGAGAGAGAGAGAGAGACAACATGCGTATGTCGTGTCGTGACAAATTTTGGTATGAATTTTTTTTGGCTAGCTCCTAGCGTCAGTCGTAACTGTTCGTAACGCCCGAAAGGGAACTTCGTTCCAATAAAAAAACTCGATTGCAAAAACATCCGGTAGATGGCGTTGTATATCGATTGCTATATAATAGAGTTGAAAAGGTTATTTGGGATTGTTTTGTTTGGAATGTGGGAAAATCAAAAACAGAATAAAAAATAATGAAGTATAAAAAAAATGGCAACAAAATGTCGAAAAAAATAAAAAATACCTATCAAAACTGAGAAAAAAAGAAAAATTAAAAAAAATTTGCAGAAAAAGGAAAAAAAACAAGAAAATATCACAAAAGTTAGAAAAACAAAAGAAAAATGTGTGAAATTGAAAACAAGTGAAAAATCGACAAACTGAAAAATTACAAAATACAACGAAAAAAAAAAATAGTGAAAGTATGACAATAAACCAGAAAATATGATAAATTCAACTAAAAACAATCGAAAAAACGAGAAATAAACCGTAAGAATTAAAAAAAAAATGGGAAAAGTAAAACATTGATTGATATGCGGTACAAAGTTCGCCAGGTCAGCAGCTCGTAATATAATAAATACATTAAAAAATAATAGAATTGTAATAAAGATTTGCTCGAATTTAACTCTTTTATTTCACTACTTCTATAACAAACTCTAAATAAAGAATGTTGTGGTACAGGCAGCACAACTTTGACAACCAGATGAATTAAAAAAACAATAATGCACAAGTTGGGACAGATTTAAATTTTGAATAAATTCTCAATCTTTTATTAAACGTTCAGCTATTAGAACGTTTATTTATTAGTAAATTCAATCTTTCAATTTAGGGGTTACCTGGGTTTCATCCGGGTAAAAACGGCGATTTTCAAGATTTTTTTTTCAGATAATGAATGAAATATTTAGCTCAAATGTTGTATTATCTTAAAGATACATATTTAACTAACAATAGCTGGAATTTTTGAAAAAAAAAACAAATTTTAAACTCTGCGATTGTGAGGCCATTCCCGGCGAGCCCTCAAAAAAAGGTGCATTCGCGTTGACAGCAGGATCATCTGAAGTGAAAAAAAATACGTGTTTCAGTTAAGGCTTCAAACTAGAAATTGGACGAAGAAAAAAAAATGAAAAATTCGGTCAAAATTTCGGGGTAATCTTAAAAAAAAGTAGTTGTAATTGAAAAAAAAAATCCTTCGTCCAAGTCAAAAAATACAGACGCCCATAGAAGCTCAGTACCTACGATGTTATAGTATTTAATGTGGTTATATTACTGCCATCGCTCTCTAGTAATCAGGGTAGGTACTAAAATGGTCTAAAATTGGACTTATGAGCTTCTATGGGCGCCTGTATTCTTTATCCAAGTTCTTGTAAATTGTATCTCAAAGACCTGCTTGACATTGCATCAATATCGGTTGAGTAGTCTGCAAGAAACCGTGACTTTGAAACCATAGTTTTGAGAAAAACGTGTTTAAAGTTTAGAGTGACCATAACAGCAAATTTTTTTTTACTTACACTGAATCGTCGATTTCTGGGCCATAATGAACCTGCTGCAGCTGCAATGTCTTCGGCATCCTTTTGTTCCTGTCTTTTATGAATCCTGGTTTCACGAGTCTCGTTCGCAGATTTTTTCTCGGCGACACAGATACGGTTTTCGTCGGCATTTCGGGCATATTCGTGGGAATTTGGTCCCACAAATATTTTATGTCCATACAGTGCATGATTAATAATAATGATGTTCCTTCATTAAATGGAAGCAGCAGTCAATACAGCAATATCAACGAACTTGGAACCAGCTGGGAGTGATTTTCCAGATCAACTGGTTGTTACTTTCGTTGCTATTTTGTGTAAAACCATCAAGATATCGCTCCAAAAGCTTATCCTTACTCAGAACTTGTAAGTAGGTTTCATTGCAGTCAAAACATCATCTGGTAATGGTATATAATCGTGTTTGAACAATGAAAGAGTGTTTGCTACTGAGGACGAATGAACAATAGGCGAGCAGCTGCTCTTTTATTCCTGTCTCTAGTTTATTTTCACTTAAATTTAACAACATTGTTCGATAGCTGTGTTTTTTTTGCAAATCATTTTTACAACTTTTTTTAACGTCATTAATCTCTTGAAACCGATTTGTATCAAAATATTGATTATAAAATCTATTTTAAGTTATAAGATTAAATGAAGTTAATTGGAGTCAGTGTACAAAAACAATAGTTTAGTTTGCCATTCGTCTTTATTAGTTGGGTTTAGTAACAATAAGTCACTTCCAATAAATATGTATCAATACAGCAATACCATTTTTTTTCACGTGCCATTCTTATCCTTCCTGCCTGGGACCGTCTTTGGACATAACAGTGCAGTAGACGGCAAGAGAGGAAATTCTTTATGTACACCTGGAACGAGGTTGTTAACGGATTAATGAATTAATGCCCAGCTATGCTTTTCTACCAATGTGTTTTTGCATATGTCTGTTTAAACTTGTAATCAATGTAAAAGTTTTTGAACAAAGCTTACAAGTAATTGGTGTTTCTGTAGTGTGTGTTACCATGTGCCATTTAAATGGTGTTTCTTTAGTATGGATTCTGACGTGTGTATTCAAATTATCTTTTCTTGTGAATTTTTTTTTACAAACATCACACTGAAACCCTGTATCTAGATCATGCATTTTCAAATGTCTATGCAAATTACTTTGATTACTAAACAGTTTTGAACATATTTTACAACTAAATATCTTTCTTTTTTTGGGCGTTCTCGAATGTCTAGTTTCGATTGGATCTTTTAGTGAACAATTTTCACACTGAATTGGGTTTGAATCATTTAAAAATTGCAATTTCTGGGAAAAAAGTTGTCCACAATAACAACATGTTTCCAAGGATTTATCACAGCGATGGTTTGATTGTTGTCTTTTTGTCTCAAAACCTAAAATAAACAAATATCTATTATTATTTTTAAATCAGATATAATTTTCAATTAAATCATAACACTAAAGAGCACATGGGTACAAAAATAATTTACATATCTAATGGTTGTCAGAACCTTAACCACCTATGGTACGCTGGTTTGGTGTAACAAAACAACACAACAAAAGGCAGTAATAGAGTTGCCAAGACTTGCTTGTATAGGGATCACTGTCACAATAAGATCGTGTCTTGAGAGGTAATTCCTTTCCCAGTAAAAGCCTGTCGTCAAGAAGTGTTATTGACTCTACTGTGGTCAATAGTATTTGACGATTTCATAGAAAAGTGAAAAGAGAAGGGTTTCGTACTGTGGACTATGCTGATGATTTAGTTATTGTGGTAAGAGGTAAACATGACAATACTATTGCTGACCGCATGCAAAGTGCTTAAACTGTTTGGTATTCGAAAGAAGCACTTTCAGCTTAGTGTAACAAAACGATTCTCATTTCACTTAATAATGTAAGGAAATCAATAAATCAAATGCCTGTTAGGAATGAAGTGATAGTTTCATTCTCAGGAAAGGTAAAATACCTCGGAGTTATCCTCGACAGGAAACTTACGTGGAATCCCCGACTCGCAAATATAACTTCCAAAGCTATGTGTAACTAACTGCCGTATGCTTTTTGGGTAAACATGGAGTCTTAAACCTAAAATGATCTGCTGGTCATTTCTAACGGTTATCAGCCCCATAATCACCTATGCTGCACTGGTTCGGTGGAACAAAACAACGCAACCAAAAAGCCAAATAGGCCATAATAGAGTTGCAAAATGTGCAAACACTCACTACCATAGGGATCACTGGCGCAATGAGATCGTGTCCTAGTGCGGTCTTGGGAGTAAGTCAAGACCGGATGGATTTGTCTACATCTCGATATGAAAGGTTTTATCTCGGTTATTTCGACTTGTTTCTACATTTTTATGTAAATACCGTATTATAAAAAAACATTATACACGAACAGGCATGGATTTGCCTATATCTACATTTAAAAGGTTCTACTCCGGTTATTTCTACTTATTTTACATTTTTTGTTAACAAGTGCCTATACGTTAACAAGATCTAAGTCTCTAAAACCCGGCGATTTCACAGGACACCTTGGCATCCTAAAGATAGGAGCAACCAAATCCATGAAAATGCTTACAGACATTATGTCACCAAAACGAGCTTTGGAACTCACAGTAAATGTTAGTATTAATGAGTGAGTTTACACAAAACGAAATAGCTTAACTAACAAAAGGAGTCCTCACATATTATACTGATGGGTCTAAAACAACAGAAGGAGCAGGTATAGGAATTGCAGGCTCTCAATAGCCCTCGGACCCACTCCTACAATCTTCCAAGTAGATTTTTTAGATTAGATATTTTTTGGGTTGGCTGTTATCCTGCATCACTCCTACTTTTGCAGATCTATTGTCCTACAATGTCCTGTTAAGAGACTGACAATCATTCTGACATGGTTTCGCCTTTGTGATAGCAGCTCTGCAGTAAACTTCGCCGAGTGCCTTTTTATGAAGACTTTGGCTTGTCGCTTGCCGGGTGATTTTTCCCACCACTCCTGGGCCTTCTCTAGAATCCATTGCTGCCTTTCTGAATGTGTCAGCAACTCCGCCGAATGGTTTCGGGCCAATCATTGGGGTATTAGCTCCCGCATGGGCCAATTTATCAGCCTTCTCATTGCCTCGTAACCCTGAGTGTATCCATGCCAGTGTCAGAGAATTTTGACTTGCGGCATGTGTCAGGGCGCCAACGTAGTCCAAGTGTAGCTTCGAGCAATAAACTTTCTGTGCTCAGAGTGCATTAAAAAGCGCCTCCATACAGCTAGAAAATTTATGCCTCCGATAGGCAGGCTGCTTTAAAGGCACTACAATCTAAGAGATTGCGGAAATAAGTCTCGAAATCGAAGGAGCTAGTACTCGTTTTATTGAACGTGAACCATTCTGTGGCATCTCAAAAAGTCGTATTATGGATGAAGTTCGTGATTGGGAAAAGAAACTCAGAGTAGCCCACTGGAAAATCACTCCAGGCCAAAAACATGCAAAAAGGTGAATGTGGCATTCACTGCGCTTCTCTAAATTAGACTTAGAGCTTCAGAAACGTGAACTCAAACTAATCGGAGAGATTCTCACAGGACACTGACCAGATTCTGTGAATATGCAGATGAAACGGCTGAACATATTATCTGTAACCTGTAACTCAAAGTAATTGTTCGCCAACGACATAAATATAATCTCACAGCTTGATCAGGTTACAAACGTATAGTAGGTGACAAATTATAGTAGAAAAATTTATTTTAAGGGAGCCAAAAACCCTAAGCACGGTCGTACACCAATGAAAACGCTTGCGCCGATATTGGATTCATCCATTATTTGTACATAATCAACTATTTATGTGTAGCGAATATCTTCGTTTCTCTGAAAATCATTTGGATATTCACTAAAGTTTCTGTGCATTTCTTGCACTGACCATGCAGGCCTTGGTACATCCGGTTTTGACGTTGGGCACTGTAGAGAATCATTAGGGTTTGGTGTTGAACAATATACATAAGACGCTCTTGAACTTGAAGTAGATGAATTACAGACACGGATATCCGCATCTTCAAGTATGTCATCCATTAGCCCTATAACTTTCTGACGAAATCGTCTGTTTTGTTTATCTGTCATTTTCATCATATCCGGCAACAAACTCTGTAAAAATGACATATTTGGATTCTCTTTACTGCCGTCTCTTTCTTGTTTGTTTTTCAGCCATCCAATGAAAGCAGCCTCGGCAGGATTTGAAACTTTTGAAGCATTTTGAGAAAATTTTCGCTTTGTAGAAGTATATGCCTTCTTAGCTACAATAATGGATTTGTCAATGCCTGAATCTTGAGTTGATCCTTGATCTGTCATATCAGGTGGCGAATTTGCGAAACCATGTTTTGCAATGTTCTGACTTCCTTGGTCAGCTTGGGATTCCATATTTTCTTCTTCATTGTCTGTATGTTCTTCAGAGCCGTTATTACCCTCATCAGCACTCTCGTTGCAGGCGCTCACAGTCTGCAAATTTCCATCGCCTGCTTTATTTTTTATGTAAGGCAAAAGAAATTCCAAACTTTCATTTAAATAATATTTTTTCTTTTTATTGGCACCGGTGCCGGAGGGTAGCTTTTTCATAGGTCGCAAAAATGCTCGCCGGATGTTTCTCCAGCGTTCGCGACAATTTGACACTAAAAAAGAAAAACTCTATTAAAAACTTGAACAAAAAACTTTTCTCTTTTTTTCAGGTATTTGGCAACAGGTGACAGTTTTAAAAATCTTTCGATCCAGTTCTATAGAGTAGATACCACAATTGGTAGAATAGTAAAATAATATATAATAACACATAATAGAGGGTTGCAGCTTTTTGGCAAATACCAATTATCTTCAGCGACAAAATCATGTCTGCAATATTATCCATCAAAGGTTAACCAACAAATTTGGACTTATTAATACATACACTCCATACTATAAGTAACAACCTCAAAAGGTACTTGAAAAGGACAACTTTAAACTCTATTATGACAGGCCCCGTGTCACCGACAGACAGGTGACGAATAACAGGCCTGATATAGTGGTGGTGGATAAAGGAGTCAACTCAGTTCTTTTGGTATACCTGGATTTGCATTTCGTTGGCAGCGAAGTCATTTGACGTATGTGCAAGTAGACCAATACGCGGTAGGAATGAAGCGTAGTTGCCAGATTTAACTTAGAAATACTTACCGCGTATTGGTCTTCTTGCATATACGTCAAATGACGTCGCTGCCTCCGCTCCCAACGATTTGCAAATCCAGATATAGACATCGTAATACCAAATAACAACAAGATATTAACAGGAGAAAGTAAGTATATATGCAGATCTAGCGTTCGAGATTAGACAAATGTGGCATTCAAGTAAAGTCAAAGTGGTCCTAGTTATATTATCATCACCAAAGTCACTGGAAACTGGCCTTTTAAAACCTCCAAAAAGCGGTTATTCTAAACACTTGCCACACCGTAAGACAATTTTTACAGGTATAATATCGGAGCCCAACCCCTTTGATACTTGTATCTGAGGTGGGTGAATGTTATCCAGTCATTTGGTTGAGATAGGTATATTCTAAATTCCATAATAATTGAATTATTTAGTTAAAAACTAGCAGACCCGGCGAATTTCGTACCGCCTAACACTGATGTCTTTTCTCTAATTTTTGGAAATTTTTACGATTTTATCTCGTTTTTATTGTATTTAATGATTTTTTTTGGGTTTTGTCATTTTTATCATCTTTTCTCTTTAGTTTCCAGGTTTTTACTATTTTTTTCGTTCTGTTTTGTAATTTATCGATTAGATGTATTCGATATTAAGGGTGGCGTCATAGTAGGTACTTGGTTAAGTAAGTTTTTTTTGGCCGAAATATATGACATACCAACTACTTCACCTCACGGAGGTGTTATAGTATTTAATTGGGTAAGAATTCCTCCGTTAAATATTTGAGAAATCAACTGCTGCATCTGACGGTGACGCGATAGTACTTGGATTAGAAAGAACTGCTCCCTTCAATATATAGGATATAAACTGCGGAATATATATATAGAGCCTAAACATCTCCTCAGGGGTTACGCCGCAATTAATCTCTGTAAATATTATGTTTTGTGTGTAGATCAGTCCGTGTTTTCTTTATTCAGTTTTTTCTGTAATTTTCATCCACCATTTCCACTCTCTAGTTTTTTTTTCCATTTCCGTACGTCCGCCCTGATCAGATCTATTGATACTTCGTGTAACCATGTCGGTCTTGGCCTTCCTCGTCTCCTTTTTTCAGCTAGTGTCCACTCCAATATTGACGTAGTTGGTCCTGATCTTTATATGTGCCCTAACCATTTTGTACTTTGTTGCTTTATTTTTGTCACTATATCTTCCTTAATTTTGTTAATTATCTCATAGTTCGTTTCTGTGTCTAAATTCATTATCATTTATTTTTATTGCGCTACCAGTAGTTGAAGGTAAAAAGAAGATATTTTTATACACCAGATGTTAAGTTGAAAAAAGGCAAATACATCTGTGAAAACCGCATTCAAATCGTATCAGTAGTTTTCATGTGATGCGCGCACAAACATAAAGACAGACAAACAAAAATCTAACCACATTTTTGGATTCTATATCGATGTAGTAACACCGTCCACGAATTATTTTTTAAATATCTTTAATGTACAGAATTTTCATTTCTACAGTTTTATTAATGTATAGATATGCAGGAATACAGCATTCTATGTAAAATGAGTTTCATAAATCGAGTGAAATCATTGACTGACCTATATTGCTATATTGGTGCAAGAAAAATTAGATTACCTCTTACTCAAATATAAATGACTTTTTTAAGGACCTTCGCATAATTTTTCTAATATAATTTGTCACCTAATGCTAATAGATTCTCACAGGACACGTACACTGAGGACTGAGGTAGACCTTATCGACTTATAATTAAAAATTAAATATAGGGTATAAACAAAAGATCTTTTAGTAAGGTCATTCCAACTCTACTTACAATCTACGTTATATAAACTCTGAATAACTAACAAAAAGGTGAGCAAAGACATATTGTACATTCTACAACCATCCTTTAAACACAGAATAATTATTTACCAATAAATTGTTTCAATAAAACTTGGTTATAATTTTTACAAAACAAATAGGTATACTTACTTCTTTTACAATACGGGCACTGATTTTTATTCTCTTCACAAGCCTGTTTGGTATTTTCATTTAATTGTAAATCATCAACTTCAATTTTAAAATCAGGAAGATCGCACTCGCTATGTATTTCATGTTTAATGCACAGCTCTTCAAACTCTTGTTTATTGGTAGAATCAGTGTTGTGTTTGTGGATAATATCTTGTAAATCATCTTCGTGCGGTACAAGAGGCTTCTCATCAATTTCTACTTTTTCGGTTTTAACATTGAATAACAACACTTCTGTCGGACAATCCCCGATTTCATTTTTAACAAGTGTGTTCGATTTATTATTATCATTTACTTTTTCATCCATCTGTTTATATTGAAAAGAAATTCTAGGTTAAGAACTGTTAATGAAGGGTCTGTCTATTCGGCCGAGAAAGCGTAGCGTATGTTTTAATGGGTTTTCCTTGGATTTAAAACCTGGAATAAATTCATATTAAAAGCAAATTTCTCAATTAAAATAACGCATTGATTTTGAAACTTGACTTATAAGAAAACGTTTTACAGAATTTCCAACTTGGTAAAAAATATATTTAAAAGAAAATTTATTAAATATACCATTAAGTCATAAATGGGAATGTCTATTCGGCGCAGATTGCGTACGCGAAACCTCGAAGCGCACGCGAATTTAGGAAAATGAAAATTTCGGAAAATTATTAGCGTACGCAAACGTATCCTAAAAGTACGCGAATAATGAAAAAAAACGAGGACAAAAAGTGTCGAAATCTTTAGCATGCGCAAACAAGCCTAATTTAGCGTAGGTATGCGAAAATAAGAGCTTTATTAGCGTAAATTGCGCAGATTGCGTACGCGAATCCTCGAAGCGCACCTGAAACCTAGGAAAATGAATATTTCGGAAAATTATTACGCAAACGCATCCTAAACGTACGCGAATAATGGAAAAAAAGAGGACGAAAAGTGTAGACATTTTTAGCATACGCAAACAAGCCTCTAATTTAGCGTACGCGAAAATAAGAGCTTTATTAGAGTAGGTGAAATCAAATGATTCTCAAAAGACTGTCCTCTGCAGTGGCATGCCGAAGGTTTAATACTACAGTGTCGGTGTTATCGAAGAACACGCGTTCTAGAAAAACTAAATTCGCTAAACAGTGACGTACAAGTGTATTTATTTTTAATTCGTTACAATGTACCAGAAGTAATCTTTCTTAAATCTCACAACTATTTGTAACACTCAACTTCTTAGATGTTGAGTGCTGGACAGACCATCGAATCGTAACAGCAAAATTAAAATCGAGTTTGCAAAATATAGATCAACCAAAGAAAGTATGCAACCCAAGACTGCGTTTTAGAACCGAGAAGCTCACCGATCCAACGATTAGAAAAAAGTTGAAAGCAGCCTCTCGGGAAAGCTTAACCCCAACTATGGAAGAAGCCAGTCACACGCACCCTAATATTTACTGGAATGAACTTCTTGAAGTCAAGTTTTCCCCACTTTTATTTTTTCGTTTTTGTTCTTGGGACAAAACCATTATTACCACTGTGGTGATTTAAAGACAGAAAAATAATTTAAATTTTATTAATTTAAAAACCTATATACAACAATTTAGAGGATACTAATGATAGTATCCAGGTTTGTAGGAACCATCATCGTATAAATGTTCACTATGATCATGTACGTATTCACCTTCTAAACCTGAACCAGATGGTACCAATCCGTATGGACTAGCGCTCAATGGAATCCCACGAGCTTCGGGTCTATAGGAACCATCGTCGTATAATTTTTCAGTGTTATCATGGACGTATTCTCCTTCTAAACCGGAACCAGATGGTACCAATCCATAGGGACTAACACTTAATGGGACAGCATGAGCTTGAGGTTTGTAAGAACCATCATCGTACAATTTTTCGGTGTGGTCATGGACGTATTGACCTTCAAGTCCATGACCTTGTGGTACTACAGTGAGGTAAGGATACGGAACAACATAAGGAGCAGAGACTACACCTGGATTTGCGGTTGCACAAGCTACTGCACCAAGGGCAAAAACTACTATCTGAAATTTGAAAGTAAGCTATTATCGCAAATATGATAATTGCTATTGCAGACAATTTTGCTGTTCATGTATTTAGAAGAATATAGATCACTATATATGTTTAACATTTTTTAAAATAAAATTAATAGTATAATGCTTCTTCTTTTTATAACTTATCATTTGTGGCAGTTAAATCAAGTATTGAAATTTTAAGTTCTTTTAAGTGACAAAAGAAATACAACCGATGCTATCAAAGTTCAAGTAGTGATAGTTGCGAACAAGGTAAGTGTAAAGTGTTCCTATGGGGCCACCAATCTGGAATATTTTTTAATATATAGGTAATATATTTAGCACATAATTATTGTCTATTCGGAGTTAATAATTACCTTCTGTGTTACTACAAACCCTACTACCCTACATTTTAGGTAATTTGGATCTAGGTAATGAGAATTACGTAGCTAAAAATCAGAAATGTTTAAATAAAATGATTAAGACAAAAGTAAAAATTAAAAAAGAAATGTAGCAAGTAGAAGAAAAAAGTAAAAAAGAAATATAGGAGCAGATTAAGAAAAAAAAAATAAATGTAGGAAGTCTAGATGAATAAAGTAAAAAAAAAAGGAAGAAATAAGACAAATAATTGCGATTAAGAAAAAAAGTAAAAAAAGAAATGTAGCAAGTAGAAGAAAAAAGTAAAAAAGAAATATAGGAACAGATTAAAAAAAAAAAGAAATGTAGTAAGTAGAAGAAAAAAGTAAGAAAGAAATGTAGGATGTAAATGAATAAAGTAAAACAAAGAAATGAAGAAATAAGACAAATAATTGCGAAAAGTTAACCTGATTTCAGTATAAAAAAACTAATAACTTTTACATACATCGGAAATTATCGCATAGAACACTTAATAGAAAAAATTCAAATTACCATAACTGGATACACAAATAGTAATTTTATTACTCGGAATAATTAATAGACGGAAAAAAATATTAGAACCAAAATCAAAAAAAAAAAAAAAAAAATTAAACAAATAACTGAAAATGTTTTGAAAAATTTTTGGATTTATGCTTTTTGGTGCTCTATAATTCCGAATCAGCAAAAATGAATTGACAGTCTGACGTGGGATCTATGGTCCAAACTACTATACCGTATTTTTTTAACAAAAATCATTTCTTATTTTCTTGATTTCTTAAATTTCCTCTTCTACAGTAATGTCCACACTGTTCTACAATAAAACACATTATTTGTCTCGCCTTAGAGTAGTTTAATGTACAGAAATTAAAGAGCAAAATGTTCCAAATTATTTGAAATATTAAAAATATTTATTAGATGACCAAAACCTAAAATTTTCTTTCATAATACAAAAATTATCATTATAAACTTCCTTTTTCATTTCTTTAGTGAAATACATTTTATTATATAAAATATTGAAATACAGTTGAATACGAGTATTATGTATTTCCTCCAACATAAAAAATATTGTATAATCCTGCATATTTTGCAATAATAATACAAAATTTAGAAAATAATAAAAAATATTAAAATAAAAATGTAGATATACTACAATTTTAGTCAAATACATAATCTATATAATTTAATACTTACAAATGCGTTCATTTTGATGGACCTGCTGGAGATTGATACTTGAACAAGTGATACAAAAAACATGTTGGCACTGCATTTTATATGCGAATATCAACCTTGTCCACACCCGAATTTCGTTTATGACGCAGAAAATTTGTTCCTTCTGTTTCCGTAAATGTGAAATGAAAGACAGGTTAAGGAACCAGATTGTACATTGAACTTAAATTGTCCTTAGATTACTCTTTCACTACCAATAACTATAGGTGGTTCACATAAATGTTTAACAAAAATGCAAATGTTAAAAAATATACCAAGTTTTATTTAGTTATACATCGTTTAGTGAGTGATTTGTGAGACAATTTTAAATTGAAAAGTCAAAAGTATCTATACATGTCCTAAATTGGGTTTTCGAGCAATATATATATAATTTTACTATTGTTGTTTTTTTCTTTTTTCCTTTTAAAATATTTGGTTTAAATTTTGTATACGCTATATTTCTTGATCATATAAATAATCCCAACAACTTAATATGCTCTTCCATAATTTGCCAGGATTAAAAATGATGCCCACGAGAACATGCGAGCTATTAAAAACAAATGGTGGAAAGACAAAGCATATAAAATCCAGACGTTGGCAGACACTCACGATTCTCTTCGCTTCTTCAACGCCACAAAAGAACTCTATGGGCCTATTCACAAAAATCTATGTTCACTCAAAAGTGAAAATGGTAACTTAATAACGGACGATCAGGAAATTTTGAACCATTATGCTACTGTTCTGAACCAGGAACCTTTATTGACCACTCTGTTATTGTACTAATTCTTCGATACCAAACTAACATAACACTAGATGCCGAAATAACAAAGGTGACGCTGCAGACTGTAGCAACTATAGGGGCATATCTTTACTATCCGTTGCAGACAAGGTCCTCACTAGAATAGTGGCAAATCGGCTTCTGCTTTTTATTGACAAAATTCTCTCTCTACATCTGATCAAAATTTTTATCCTACGACAAATGCAAAAGAAAACACTGGAGCATCAGGACAATATGTACATTGCATTCATCGATATTAAGAAGGCATTCGATTCTGTAAAAAGAGAGGCTCGACAGAGAATTATGGCAAAGTTTGGCATTCCACCAAAATTTATAGCCGCGTGTAACAGTCTTCACGCAAACAACTACCAGTGTTTTTCATAACGGAAAAGTAACCAGCCCCTTCTGTACGTACACTGGCATTCGACAATATAGACAAAGAAATACATAAAATGAGTCAGTGCTGCATCAATCACTTTCTGGAGGTTGTGCCGCAGAGATTTCGATAACCACGACATAACACTTGAAACAAAAATGGCTGTATACCAAGCAGCTGTCCTGTCAACTCTACGCATGCGAAAATAAAGAGTAAATTGTACTTTTTGACATTATTTAAGTGCAATTTATTGAATAGTACCTACATGTGTGAAATGGATATAATCATAAAAACCGGGTTCGAAGGTATTGCACACAATATTAGTTTCCAATCACAAACAGTGATAAAAGGCAATAAATTAGTATTAGCCCAGCATGTAAGGAATGTTGAAGAATTACGATGTGAAGGCAAGAGTTACTTAATACAAGCCAAAGTGATTCGCCAGACATCTGTGACACTAAAACCCTACAAAACCAATTTAAATGTAAGTAATTTTTATGTGATGTCAGAACGGTATTTCTTGTGAGTAATTTCTCATTTAAGTTAAGTGACCAATTTCATGCAAGATACAATGTGTGGTAGATTTTCATAATCATAAATGCAATGTAGGGTACTTGAAACTCATTAATAATAATTTAGAACTTAAAAAGTCATTAGTACTACACCCAAGTGCAGACACAAATGTATGCTACTATGTCCATTTTATTCGTTGTTCCAATTTATATGCCGCTCTTGGGAATATATAAAATTTGCAATTGCTATTTCTGCCACTATTTTTGCATTGAACAATGCAACAATAGTCGTGGTACATTTCTTAGCTTTGATTTGTACTGAAATACTTCAATTTTGACAACCAGTCAGCAGAATTAACTTCCATTTTTTGCCACGTTGTACGCTGCGATCGTTGTCGTATACCTACTACACTACCCGCTTGGCTCATAGCGATTAGAAATAAAAAGGCTGTTTATCTTAAAAAGCATTTTATGTATTAAGAAATAAGGTACAATATTTACAATACAGATTACATATTTTCATAAATAGTCACATAATAATACTTTAGCAACATAATTTTAAATTTAAATAATTCTCAACAATTAAGAACTTGACTAAAATGAATATAAATAAGTTGACAATAAATTTATAATAATATAAAATTGGACAGTCTTCATTATACAGTAAATTTTAAATTAAATTGATCAACTTTAAGTTTAGTCCACGAGAAACTATCAATTTAATTATAAAATTTTCTGTATTATAGATAGTATCGAACATACACTCTTATAATACATTTAGTATAGTTTGAATATAGATTTTATTTGAGAGAAAAACATGTATATAGACATATTCTGCAAATTAGTATTTGTAACATTTTGCAAAATTAGTCAAGTAAATTTGGTCAAATAAGAATGAGCAAAGTAACTTTCACTCTACAAATATCATTTTTATCAAAACCGGGAAACTTTCCAAAAATATTTTTGGGAACAGCAATATTATGATTTTATTATCATTTGTAAGGTTGCATATATATTATATATTTGTTAGCATTGGATTATAACTAATTAAAAATAAAAAAATCTGGTCTATACAAATGTTTGACATCTTGGATCCACTGACAATGTGGTCTAGTACAGCTTAAATCAATTTGTATCAATAACCTAGAGATTATACTTTTTATTTATTAATAAATTATTAAATACAGAAAAACAACCTAAAAAATACTAGTAAACTACAACTAGGACGGTATCCATTTAATATTTCTCGTTGCATTATTATTAATAATTACTTTGCACATTCTTGAACCTACAATTATAAAAACAGACCCACAGATATGTTAGAAATTGATTTAAAAATTACCTAATAAAAAATCTAGAGTGTAATATCCTAGAAAAATAGCTTGAAAAAATACTATTAACTGAATCACATATTATTACTAACCACGATACACGATCTTTCATCACATTCTTTAAAACAATTATTTACAATAATAAAAACCATAGTTTTTTTTTTAATTATTATTATTAGTTTGTAAAATAAATTAAAATTATTCATTGTTTTTATGGAACGGATTCATCTCAATTAGGTAATAAGATTTTATTTATTTATTACGAATTAAAGTATGAAACATCAACTGCGCCATGTTGCCTAGAAGATAAGAACTAACAATTTTAGAAAATTTCAAAAAAAAATCTATAAGATTTCTTGCCGTTATTGCAAAATAGTCTGAAAAGCTCTTAGATTTGAAAATAACTCTTTTCCTGTATAATATTTTACACATATGTAATTGTGGCCAGATTTAACTGATTTTAACCACATAAAATCTACTTGAGTTGTAGTTGATATTTAGATCGGAACTTTTTTTAGTAACTTTTATTTAAAATTACAGATTAATCATATTTAATTCGTTCTTATTCTATGTTGAGATGAAAACGCATATACAGGAACTACAATAATTATGATTTTAAGAAGATAACTTATTAACAAGTACATACTTAATGGAGGAAGGTTAAAAATATTGTATATTTGATTTGCATAGGAATAAATAATATTTTGAATAAAAAAATTATTACCAAGTCATTTTGTACTATAAGTAGTAACCTTTCATATGGGTACTTTCCTTTCATTAATTATTTAAAACAAAAATAAAATGCATAAAATATCAAATATTTTTTTGTATTATAAAATTAATTTTATATTAATTCTTTCTTTACATTTTTATCAAGCAAAGCCTCCCATTTAATTATTTTCGAATATTATACGCTTGTACGTACTAAAGTAAATGTAACAAAAAAAAAATAGAAGCACGTTATAATAAATGAAACATAACCATATCAGTACAGATTTTATTTTCAGCCAAATTCAGCTATTTTTTTTGTATTATTTGTTAAAATATTGTAATGATGAAGTACTTCTATTTTTTTTGTTGCTTTCACTTAAGTTTAATTTAAGGTTGTTGATCACCGAAAGTCACGACATCTATCGAAGTTTTACGTGAAACATTGATTCTCGCTTAGTCGCAATAGATATATAATATAACTGTATATTTGTTCAACAAATTAGACAAGTTATAACGGAAAAACGCACAGCCGAAGAATTTGGCAACATTCAAGGAATCCCATTGACCAACATCAATATTACAGATTAATGAAGACTTTAAAAACAACACTCAGAGATACACAAAATAACAACTTTGAGAAATACATCTCTAATTTATCACCAAATTATTAAACGTCGTGGAAAGCGACAAAAAAAACTAAAAAGACCTCAGATCCCTGTAGGTACCTTCAATCAGAAACACGGATGGACAATGGGCCCGGTCAGACAAAGAAAAACTCGATATATTGGCTACCCGTTTACGTAATGTCTTTGAAGCTGAATAAGGAAACATAGACCAGGAAGTAGTGGACTAAATTGATGCACCCTGCCAAATGTCTTTACACATAAAATTAGTTTTGCTGCAGAACTCAAAAACCAAACAGATTTATTAAATATACGTAAAGCCTATGGCTTAACACAGTATTTCTCGATATCTCCCAAGCTTTCGATAATCATATCTTAGTACGTAATAGGCATTACTCCGTTAAATTTAATAATGCTCAAACTTAACTTCTTCCCTATCAAATAAGGTGTTCCTCAAGGTAGTGACTTGGGACCACTGCTATTCCTTATTTATGCAAGTGACATTCCAGAAACCGACAATACCACAATTGCTTCGTTTGCTGATGACTTAGCAATACTTGCTATAGATGATGATCCAATAAGAGCCTCAGATGCCCTTCAGAACTACCTCAACTTCATAATTGAATGGTACACTAAATGAATGACAAAAATCAACCAGACCAATTCTGTTCAACTTATTTTTACCACACGTCAATCCACTGGTCCACCAATACGAATGAACAATGTCCTAATACCTGTAACCACAGAAACAAAGTACCTCGTCCTCCATATCGACCAACAGCTTACTTGGAGAAAACACATTCAGACCAAAAGATGTCAGATGGACTTAAAACTGAATCAGATGTATTAGCTTCTAGGCCGAAAATCAAAATTATCGATACAAAACAAAAAGCTACATAAAGCTATTTTGAAACCCATATGGTCGTATGGAATTCAGCCTGTGGATGCGCCAAACCATCACATGGTACCTACTTGAATAACCTGCACGACGACTTAAGAATACCTTTCTTCACAAGTGGAATTCGTAGAATGTCCACGGCATACCAAATGCAAATAGAAACCATGAGAATGAATTGGTAAACCATCTCTCTGTAAGTTGACTATAAAGAAAATGGCCCGAAGACTTGTTGCAGTAATTTTACAAACAACTCAACATAAGGAGAAACGCCAATGGATGTTTCCCTTTCAAGTCAAAAACATATTTACTTAACTGTAATAAATTGTATAAGCCACAATGAATTCGCATAGGTTAAGGGATTATAAAGGCCAAGTTATTAAACCAAACCTTAAGAAGAGATTATTTATTCAAAATTTATATAAGAAAAACATGATTGATAAAAGGAATGAAAGTGACCAAATCGCTAAAATATGAAAAGATAATGGAAAACTGCGGATAAGTCAATCAGATGTTTGCAAATCAGGTATTTATATTCAGAATCAAATTCAAAGTTTGTGTGAAATCCAGTCACACTCGTTAAAAAACTTTATTCATAATATATAGTATAAACGGTCATCTTTGCATGTCAAGAATAAATTGGTAAAATGTTTTTTTGTGTGTTGTAATGTTATCATTGATTTTATATTAAAATTTCAAAAAGTTTTGTTGTAATTGAAAATAATGACCAACAACCTTAAATTGAAGACTTACCCAATTGAAAAATACATTAAATTTTTACAGTTAAATAGTATGTTTATCTATGAATTATTTTGTACCTCTTTGTAGTATTTATATAATATATTTTATTCGGGACTGTATATTTCAATTTGATACGGCTTCGATTATACAAAAATAAAATTCAAGTACAATAATTGACGTACCACATACCGCAGATTGAGATTCTGAATTAACTACTTTTTTTATTTTATATCAAAAATAATTAAAACTTGAAATAGAAGTAAATATTAAAATAACATTTATCCTATAAATGTAGTCATTGATTTTATAATACTTAGCGCGTCCCGATTCAAGCCCGTTCACACAGTACGAAAAAGAAAAAAATCAAAGCAATGTTTGCCCCTATTGAAATTTATCAAAGAGGTCACGTGATCAGTATGCTCCGCCTATTAGAAAGAGAAGCAAGCACTACTTGGATCTTCTCTCTCTCTTGAGAGAAAAAGGGCTTGATTCGAGAAGCGTAGTCTAGGTATTTATGTCTATGTACGTAGAAAGCGGTTAATAAAATTTAAAATGTCAATTTATATTAACTTTACTATTCATGAAGATGCGAAGAATGTGTGGTTAAGTTTTTACCAAGATTCGATGTATAAAATTCGTGTTACTATTTCGTTTATTTGAACATAAAATTTCATTAATTCAGTAAGAGATGATTTTATTTTTAAAGTATTATTACAAGAAACTGTAATAATGTCTTATTTAAGAAAACGAGTTATCAATCAACAAATATTGCAGAATGCAGAATATTAATTATTCTATCTATTTATTTATTTATTCTATTTAACCGATCTACAAGTTATGTTGTTCCTTCTAACTACAAACCAAAATGGTTGGTTTAAATTATCTATTAGATATGCCAACCCCGTTTGACTTTGAAGTATAATTCAATATTTGTCGGGTCACATAGCCCGGGAAGTAGTTGTTTCTTCTTAATTACATGGTCAATGTCTTTGAAAATGTTTTTCAAAAACTCGTAAAGCGATAGAATAATTAATATTCAGCATTCTGCAACATTTGTTGATTTTATTTTTATTGCTAAAACATGATTTATGTAAGTTATTTGTTTAATATGTAAAAAAATGTTTTAGGACAATTAAATTCAGTTTTATCTTTATAAGTAATATATCCTAAAAAAATTAATATTTAAAATAAAATTAAAAGTACATAAATTACATAAAAAACTAGACTGTCTGTGGTAGATAGCAAGGTTTTAGAAAAATATGCAATAAAGATAACTACTATGTTTTTGGAGTTTAAATTAGTTTTTTATTATTAAAACTAAGTATTTTGTGAATACAAATCATAATTTTTCAACAGAAATACATAAGTACATAATAACAGAAGTGTTTGAAGAAAAGGAACTAGACTTTCAGAAAATCTTCTTTATTGTTACTTTTAAAATAATAAAACATAGTATTTTCTATGTTCTTAGTGGCATCATTCTTTATTTTACCTAATAGTTTTAAAACACAATATGTATATAATTTACACAGTACATTTTATTGAAATTTTAAATCCAATATTAAAATATAACATCATTTATATAAATTAAAATGTATTCAAGGTATCCAACTGCAGTCTTACATTCTTCGCTACCTTCTTATGATTTAATAAAACAAGTAAAAATTATATAATATAGAAAAAACACGACAATATGTCAAAATAGTGTATCAAGAATAATCAACAAGAATATATATCGCTATAAGGTTTAATAATATTTTTTTATTAATTCAAGTAATTTTTTAATACTTTTTTTACAATAAGTTGTATTGTGAGTAACCGATGTTGTTGAAGTCATATATATGATATGATTTTTACAAATTTTAATTACGGTTTGTGACGGTTTCATACTCAAGTACTTGTTCAAGCAACATGACAAGAAAACTATCGTGTTGAACAAAGATAAAAATGGCCAATTATCCATATAAATAGATGCGTAATGCCTAATTGTGATAAGTCCCAAAAATAGTATATTGTGTGGCAAGGGGTGAAACAAGACGATTTCTGACTAGGACTGTCATCGCCCGGTCAGAAATTGACACATGCATTGAAACAGCAAGTTTTGATCTCTGTAGCCAGTCGAAGTAAGACTATTTCAGAACAATGCAACTGTCAGTCAGAAACATTCTGACAGACTTGAAATAATGATATTTGTTTCTGACTGACAGTTGCATTGGTCTTGTTTCGACTGGCATAACAGGGATCAAAACTAGCTGTTTCAATGCATGTGGTATAAAAAAGTTTTTTTTATTAAATTTACATGCCTTGTATTTATCTGTATCCAATACTTAATTAGTTTGACATAGAAAGTAGTTGAGTGTCAACCTGTGCCATATGAATTTATCTATTGGTGTCTCAATTTGATCACTTCGTTTTTTACAATAAAACAGATCACTTTATTTTTCTAGACGTTAGTCAAGCATTTGATAAGGTTTGGCACACAGGCCTGATTTTTAAAATCAAGAAATATCTTCCCATTACCTATCTGAAACTGTTAAAATCCTATCTAAATGGGAGAGAATTCCGAACAAGAGTGAATGAAAGTAATTCCAATAATTTTCCTATAAAATCTGATGTTCCACAGGGCAGCGTTCTTGGACCAATATTATATGTGCTATACACAGCGGATCTACCATCCAATAATGAAACCATCAGTGGTACGTTTGCAGATGATGCTACAACTGAATGAAATCGAGACGTGGTCAGACAAGAATTAAAATGAATCAAACAAAATCAGTCCAAGTGACTTTTACCTTGAGAAGAGATCAGTGTCCCCCAGTTTCACTTAACAATATCCATCTTCCCCAATCCTCTAGCACCAAATACCTAGGAATACATCTTGATTCAAAACTCAAATGGAAAGAACATATTCTTAAGAAGCGGAAACAAATTAACCTAAGAATGAAACATCTAAACTGGCTAGTCGGTAGGAAATCGAAGCTGATCCTAGAAAATAAAATCCTTGTCTACAAAGCTATCATAAAACCTATCTGGACGTATGGAATCCAACTCTGGGGATGTGCGAGTAAGCCAAATACAGTCATAATTCAAAGAAGCCAATCGAAAATTCTGCGAAAGATAAATAATGCACCTAACACTTCATGAAGATCTAAGAATCCCGTTCGTACAGGATGTGATCACTTAATATAGCACAAAGCACCATGAAGGACTGGAACCCCACAGTAAACCCTTACTCCAACTTCTAATAGAACATCAATCCAATAGAAGACTCAAGAGGAACTGGCCATCTGATCTGAGAAACGGTTGAAGTGGTCTTGGCACTGGAGAAGACCTCACCACGCCAATAGCCCTTGCTCCGCAGCCAGCAAATTAGCTAGAACCTCATTTGTGTTTTGATTGCTAAAGAACATAATAAAAAAAACTTTATTTTTTCCACTTGCCTAGTGGTCTGAGGATCCAGATAGTTTTCGATTATTTGAAACTTAATTTTTTTACTTGAAGAAAAAACTTATTATTGTATATATAACATTTCTTAGAAAAATTTGAAAACAACTTAAGATTATTTAAAAGTAGTTTCTTTGGCATTTATTAAATGTGTGGTAGGTCTTCTCCAATTGTATAAAACTTTCTTATTTATTCCATTTTATATTTTTTTTTCATTGCAGACTTCTTTCTTTAATTAAGATTTTCTTATTCTATTCACTTTTTTAGAATCAGCATCAGCACCAGCATCTTTTTTATTGTCCTTTTCTTTACAATTTGTTCAAAATCACACGATTGCGTTTTTTCATTTTTCGTCATGCTCATTTATAATCGACAGTCGATAAGATTTACGTACACCTTTATTTTCTTCTTTTGTTAATCATCGAAATTTATATATTTTTTTAATAACTACTATTATTTAGTATTTTAGTTAAAAAATCAATGAAAAATTACTCTATTAATTAAAATATTTAACATTATAGCGAATCACTACTTGACATAAATTGCAATACCCACTTTTCCTCCTAGTAAAATCACTAATGAGCAAAACTTTATATATTTAACATTCACCTTACTATAAGAATAGCTCATTAAAAACCCAAAAAACCCTTTAAGGAAAATTTAGTAAAGTAACTAGGTATTTTCGTTCAATCATTAAAAAAGTTATTAAAATTTACAACTAACAGGTTTGTTTTTGTTTTATCAATAAAAATGAATGTATAGGTGTGTGTATATTAAAAATTGTTTAGTTTAGTCAGAATCTTCTTCTACAGCTTGATCAAAACCAGTCAGATCAGCCGTTTGCAAATGACCTTTCATCAAGGCGTATTCTATAAGGGCCAAATGACAGAAAATGTACTGATCAGGCATTTGGATGGAATAAGCTCGTTGCGATCTTATCCGTTCTACTGTACCTCGAATATCGGCCGTACCAACGTCTTCTAATCTAGAGATGCAGATGTCCAATGTACAGAATGTACCTGAAATATAATAGAGAAACTTTAGATTAAACAATAATAAGCTGGTGCTAAATTGCTACATTGCGAAAAGAGTCAACTATCAAAATTTTGAACACTGATGAATACAATACACATCAGGAAGATAAGATATGATATCTCTCACATTAAATGCCTTTTAAAAGTAAAAAAAAAGAAAATAATTCGTATTAGTTGTTCTATCAATCGAGCAGGAAAACTCTGCCCATATTTCCAAAAGAAATATCCTCTGATTTATAATTTTCTAACACATATACACAAAAAGAAGTCAGTCGTTAATCATCAGGTAAAATTGCTATTTATGGCTTTCTTGAAACTTACAAAAAAATGTGATATCTTGTGTTGCATAGTATTCAATGTATTAAGCCTTTAATAATATTTAATAAATTTCCTCTACACATTCTCGAGCTGAAACTTGTATTATGTTGTGATAAGACGACCATACACTTGATGCATTCTCCAGGGTACTGGCCACGTATTGATTAGCCACAGGACAAAACACTTCTAGCTTTCTCTTAGAAGAAAGTTGGGCACTAATTTTCCGACGCTTTACGCATTAAAGTATGACAAATTATTTCTAACAATCAGATTTTCGTCAAGTATTTCATTTTCATGATTGTGAGCACTAGTTAAAATATCAGTTTGTTACCTTTTAAAAAAGAGTTATATGTTTTCTGATTGCACAAGTACCTTTCCACTTTATTGGTAATGTTTAATTAAAACGGACTTTAATGTCTTTAAAACCCAGCAATCTTACAGGACATCTGGGGATTCTAAGGGCCGCAACCCAATCCATGAAGATGCCTACAAACATTATGTCTCCAAAACGAGATTTCGAACTCTCACTAAATGTTAGTATTAATCAGTGCGAGTTAACACAAAACGAAATCGCTGAACTGACAAAAGAAGGTCTTTAACAATAGAGTTCTGTGACCAAGAGTGCGATAAAAAACGCCTCATTTTAGCAAGAATTTTATTACTTCCGATAGCCAAGCTGCTTTGAAGGCTCTACAAACTACCACGTTCGACTTCAAAACAGTTTGGAACTGTAAATACTCTCTTAAGCAACTGCCTAAACACAACAAATTAAATTTGCTGTGGGTACCAGGGCATAAAGGGATTGTCGAACACGAGATTGCTGATATTCTAGCAAAAGAAGGAGCTAGTAGTCCTTTTATCGAATCTGAACCTTTGGTGGCATCTCAAAATGTCGCATTATGGATGTAGTTCGTAATTGGAAAAACGCCTAATCGAAAACCAATCCAGGTTAAAGACAAGCAAAAAGATTAATATATCCTCGCTGCGCTACTCTAAATTACTCTTAGAGCTTCATAAACCTGAATTCAGAGTAATCACAGGAATTCTCACAGGACACTGTCCATTGAGGTACCATCTCTGTAAAATGGACAAAATGGACAGTCGAACGTGCAGATTCTGTGAGTATACAGATGCAACAGCTAAACACATTATCTGTAACTGCAGAATAATTGATCGCCAACGACATAAATATCTAGACCTTTTAGACTCATAATTAAATGTACGATATGTACAAAAGATCTTTAAGGTCCCAGTGTAGTAAGGTCACCTGGGTCAATCGACCACACTCATAATCTACAATCTACTACAAATCTAATTTTTTCCCCTTCACTTGTAATCGTATCGAATTTACGAGACATTTTACCCTCAAAGCTTATTATACATTAAATACTAGTAGATAGCTATTATCTTTTTCATGTATTTAACTGGTATCCCCTCATTTACGAGCCCTAACAACTAAATGTTCGGACAAACAATAATTTATTGAAAAGGTTAATTTTCACAAACTAAATTAATAAATTGAAGAACTACATTAACATATTATTAAAATCTATCATTTACAATAATAATGTGAAAGGTTTGGTTTATAAATACATTGAAATTCACTGTGTGCGAATAAAATAACAAAAATATTGCACAATATCTTGACAACTAAATGTTCGGATTTATCTAGTTACCGTATATAAAATACATAACATTGTTATTTTTACTTATTGTAAGTTGGTAATTAATTGACAATTACTTGTCAGTTACTTGTTAGAAACTGTTTTGCTAAAAATTCTGATAAATTTTGCCCAAAATGGCTAGAGGAAGTGCGACAAATGTAAAAATTCGTGAATTGATTATCAAAAAATATTGTCAGGGTAAAAAAATACGTGAAATAGCGGATGAATTAGATTTAGCTAAGTCGACAGTTGGGGACATACTGAAGCACTATCGGGACAGTGGAAGTATCCTAACTAAAGGCAAAAGTTCGGGAAGACCGAGAAGTGTATCTGATAGGGATCGAAGATTGCTCGTAAAAATTTGCAAACAGGGTCGTCGTAATACTTTAAGGGCTATCACAGCACAGTGGAATACAGAAACAGGACAGAGTTATTCGAGAGAGTGCTGTAGAAAGTGGATACACAAATCAGGACTTAGTTTTTATAAGGTCGGATTAAAAGATTTTATTAAATTCATGATTTTTTATTATTCGTAATGCTTTAGGCGAAAGAAAAACCTCTACTAACAGTGAAGCAGAAAATAAATCGATTAAATTGGGCAAAATCGAAGATGTCATGGACAGTTGAAGACTGGTCCAAAGTCATATTTAGTGACGAGTCGAAGTTTGACGTGTGTGTGGGAGACTTTCGAAAACGGGTTATTAGAACAAAAACTGAAGCATTTCATAAGGATTGCCTCAAAAGGACAGTTAAATTTCCTAAAGGCATCATGATTTGGGGGTGCATGTCCGCAGTGGGTTTAGGAAGATATGAGCTGGTAGAAGGCACAATTAATGCGGCAAAATATCAGGAAATTTTGAAAAATAGTCTTGTGCCAAGCACGAAAGATCTTTACCCGGACATGAATTTTATATTCCAACAGGACGGTGCTCCATGCCATACGGCGAAAACAACTAAAAAATGGTTTGGGGATAATAACATTAATGTCCTCTCATGGCCTTCGAACAGTCCGGACCTCAATGTAATCGTAACATTATGGCATAAAATGAAACAAAAATTGCGTGATGATCCCCAAAGAACCGTTGCCGATTTGAAGAAGAAATTGGATGAATTATGGCAAAGTTTTGATCCTAATTTATGTCAATCATTAGTGAAAACAATGCCAGATAGAATTGCAGCGGTTGTAAAAGCGCGTGGCGATGTAACGTCATATTAAAATAGTAAATCTATAATTTTCCGAACATTTAGTTGTCAAGATATTGTGCAATATTTTTGTTAATTTATTCGCACACAGTGAATTTCAATGTATTTATAAACCAAACCTTTCACATTATTATTGTAAATGATAAATTTTAATAATATGTTAATGTAGTTCCTCAATTTATTAATTTAGTTTGCGTAAATTAACTTTTTCAGTAAATTATTGTTTGTCCGAACATTTAGTTGTTAGGGCTCGTAATTTGAAAATATTAAAAGATCATTAAATAAGATTATTACTATCCTCATTAAAGTAACTGGGGCCGAATTTTCGTTAAAAATAAACAAATATGCTGAGGTAATTGTTTGTTATATGTTCATATTACATCGATTAATAAAGGCTATTAATATTATTATGAAAGATGCGATAAAAAAATACTTAAAAATACCATTACCAACCAATATTCGATCAAAAAACCGATAGCATTAAATTTTAATTATTTAAAACTATTCATACATAAATATTTAATGTATAGAAAGATAAAAAACAGATTAACTCACCTGTCCTACCGATGCCAGCACTGCAATGCACAACAATCGGGGGTCCCCGGGGATGGCCAGCCCACGTGTCACCCAAAGCGACCACCATACTCGCTTGTTTTCTCCTTACCCTTTCCAGGAACTCCAACATGGCTTTTGCTGAGTGCGGGACTCCATAATCCGGCCACGAAGTGAATTGCCAATGAGAAACTTGTCGAGTTTCTTCAGTCTATCAAATAAATTAAATTCAAAACTTTACACCAGAATAAAATGCATTTATTTTGTGTTCAATTTAAATTTTATTCCAGACGAATCTGTACAATCGGGATGATATGTGTACAATTTTATTATTACAATAGCATTTTTTAAGTTCAAACCACTTAATTTAGCAATTTAGCAAAATTGAAATAAACTGTTTATATATTTTTGAAGTAGAAATTTCGTGTGTTGTTAAACTTAGCCGCAAAACAAATTATATTTCCAAAAATGTTTATTTTTACCATTTAAACAAATTTTTCATTGAAATGCAATAGGATTATGTCATTTATGGTAGTTGATAACTAGAGAGTGTATATATGAACATTTCAGCGTATAAAATTGTCCCATTATTTGTTGAATTTGATTAATTTATGATTTATAAATGGTATGGTTTAATGATTTATCACAGTTGTTACTTACTTTATTATTTGTAAGACTAATTGTAGTTACGGTATAATCTGTATCAGTTTCCACAGCCTCCGTCTTAACCAAAAATTGACCATAGTTTACTTCTCCTCCAATTTCAGACTCCCAATATTGATGGCATTTAGGCCTACCTCGTTCCATGGCTCGAGTAGTCATAACTATTACTAAAGTGTGTTGTTCCCATATCATCCTCCAAAAATCTGGCGTTGTTTTTGGTAAAGGACCTTAAAAAATATATATTATTAATGCATTGTCTGCAACACGCCTTTTTTTAAGTTCATTTTTATAGTGAGTCCATGTCAGTCATATAAGAGTGTCACGCAAGTTTATGTGACGATGTACGGATTTACATAAATGTTGTTAGTAAGGAGTATGGCGCATACGAAGTATAGATACTAGGAGTCTACACGGTATAGGCTTTTCTATAATATTTCTGGTACACAATAATCAACCCAGATCATAGTTCTAATTTTTACCACTAGCTGCGCAAGGATTAAGGATGTACCGATGTTATTATTATTATGACATTTGAATGTCGCGAATGTTAAATTAAATATATAATATTAATTTATTTATTTAAAATTAGTTGTAATAAAAGATACTTTTCAGAGCTGTCCATAGCAACAAAACTTTCCGCGTAAGGATTTAAAAGAGTACGTCTTGAACAATGGCGCACTTTACCGGCAATAGATCTGTCCCCTAAATTGAGACCATTCGTTCAACATTACGTTTTATCTATACTTCGTGATATACACTAGTATTGATTGACTGTTTGACCTTGTGGTATACACGCCGTATATCAAAGAAAACAATCAACATCCTCTTGAATTTGTACTTGCTCATCATCGTTATTTTTTTCTCTCGAAGAGTTTGGAGACTTCTAGTGCATTGATTGCCTCTTCGTTTTAGAGCCATATTGAAAAATACAAATTTAGTCGCAATTTATGACCCTTAACAAGAAGTTTGAATCCCTTTCGATGCATTCTAGGTTGTCAGAACAAACGTCTTTACGATAAATCTTCTTTTCCGCTGTTAGGAGTCTGAGCACAAGCTTAGCACACACTTTCCTCATGCGAAATTAGTCTCACAGTTTGTTTGTTAATATTCACACCTCCAGGGATAGCCCTGATACTTAATCAACGATCTTTTCTAACCATTTCGTTCACTTTTTGAACACACAAATAGCTTTTTGAAGTCACGCTCTTCATCTTCAACATCCTTCTTTCTCTCTTTAAAACGTTTGTACCACTCAAAATCTCGGGCACGGTATAGGTAATTATACCCGCAAACCCTCATAGCTTTCCGAAGCGAACCTCCCGAGTTTTAACAAAAATTTTAAATTCACTCTTTGATCATTTTTTTTCCAACATTTTTTCGCAGCAAAAAATTTTTGCACATTCTTTAACAAGTACAAAAGGAGTGTCTGTTGCAGCTGCCTGGAATTTTAACCCAAGCTCAAGGGATATATTTAGAACAAAACTCCTCCCCTTTAATTCTTTTCGCTATGCAGGTATTTAAAAAAATCTTGGAACTTAATAGCTAGACCTCGCATGTTTGTGGACGCAGTCTTCAAAAACTGACTGTCTCCTATAAACAGTCCCATGGTTTGCAAGTGTCCCTAGACAGATGCAAACTCTGTAATGAATCCTATAATGACTTGTAGCTGATTCCTTCTGGTTTTGTGTAGTGTTTCAGCTCTTCTTTAGTACACGTCTGTTCAATACACATTCTGCTATGTGCTTGACCAGAGATGTGTTCAAATTGTCAGTTGTGTTGTCTACAGATATAGGCTTTAGTTTGGCTCCGGACGCTACTTTTTAGTACCCCTAGAGCTGGCTTTGGACCGTGGCCGATCCTTTTCTTGCAAGTTTATCAGACTGTTTGTTGGCTTGTATTTCTTTATGTCCTGACATCCTAATTTTGAATTTATTGTTCAACTATTTATACCTGATATTACAAAAATGACATACCGAACTTTCTAGAGACATGTAGGTAACTATCAAAGTAGTTCCAAAATATTGTAAAACAGATTATTAAATAAATTGGTTTAACTAATACAAAAAAAAAGTTTTTTGTATATTGAGGTGTTTTTATAATACCGTCTTTTATATTTTTTTTAAGAAATATTTTTTCGCCGAATTTTTTGTTTTGAAAACAATTTAAATAATCTTATGCTAACAGCAATAATTCTTTGGTAAATTTATTTTACACAAACAAGCAAACGTTATTTTTCAAAGTTTGTTAGATTTGCGTCATTTATTAACTTACTAAAAGTATTAAATTCTATTTACTTTAGCTAATTCCACATTTTATAATATTGAATTATAACAAATATAAAGCTTTTTCCCCAACAATACAATTTGGTCTACTCTCCTTGACTGCAAGAATATTTAAATCTATTAACTTTTAAAGCTACTAGCAATAATATTGAATCTTAAATCATTTTAATGTTCGGTTTTTAGTTCGATTAAAAAACAGCAACGGCTACTGATTTTTAAAAATGTTTTAGATAAATTTCTTTAAATCAAATCAGGTTAGAGTAAAATTTAATATCCAAATGAAAATCGACTTTAAAAATAGATATAATCATTAACTCTAAAATAATTTGTATGTTTAAAACTAAGTAATCCCCATAAAAATTATTAGTGGCGCGGTTGACAGGAATTGCATTTCGGTTAAAAATAGCCAGTTAAAATTATTTTTACATGACACTTTATTCTAATAGACATTACATTATAAATTTTTAACTTTTAAGATTTATAACAAAACTAGCTGACCCGGTGAACTTTGTACCGCCTACTGATGTTTTTAACCATTTTTCAAAATTTTTACGGTTTTGTAAATTATCGATTAGATATATTATATATTAACTGCGCCACCTTATGGTGGCGTCATAGTACTTAATTACGCAAGAATTGCCAATGTAAATTTAGACCATCTCAACTGCGCCACCTTACGGTGGCGTCATAATTCTTAATTTAGTAAGAATCACTTTTTTAAGATTTTTTGACAAACAAATCTTTTATTTTTCGTAATAAATAAAAATATTTTTTTTATTAAAAAGTATCCTATTTTACTTCTAATACCTCCAAGAATATATGTACGAAGTTTCATGATGATCGGTTGATTAGTTTTTGCGTGAAAGCGTAACAAACAAACTTACATTCACATTTATAATATTAGTAGGGATAGCGACAAATTTCCTGATACTTTAACGAATCTAATGCAAAAACACTTATTCCGATCCATCTTACGTTACAAAATACGGAGGTTTTGTTACTTTATTTCCTTGACTACTCGTAAAAACTCTGTTTATGTAGCCAACAACCTCAAAAGCATAGTGCAGGGTATACTGTAACCATGTGACGGTATTTTAGACTACAATACAATACTCATTACTGAATATTATTAATATTATTAATATAAAATACTAAACTTAATATTTTAACTTACGTGACAGAATCTGTCAAATAATCATGTGGTCCGTCACTATGATATTCATAAATTAGTTCAGACTGTTTTTTGTATATCTATCCCTTTTCAATGTACTAAATGTTGAAACGGTATTCAAAGGATTTATAGATATGACTAATAACATGTGATCTTTGTTTCTACCGACCAATATACGTTATAAGTGTTTCTGTCTCTCTCTTACTCACACCATTACATATGTAATGATTTTTCCCATTTAATTGTACACAAATCTTTTCCACCGAGTGTATGAATAGAAGTATAACTTCAAAAAAAAAAACAAAAAACACTTCCCTCTGGCGTAATTGATCCCATTACGATAACCCAACCGAAATGTGAATATCAGCCGCTGATCCAAATTAGCTACCAAGACCTTACATAAAGACTTTCAAAATGATAATATCATATTTAATATAAAAACAATTCAATAAACAAATAATTTGCAATAAAATAATATTGCGACTATAAATTAAAATGTAAGCTATCCTATCTTTCAAGTTGGACCAAACTGCACACGGTGTGCAAATTTGATTAAAATCGGTTTAGTAGTTTAGGAGTCCATTGCGGACAAACAACGTGACACGTAATTTATATATATTAAGATTGTTATAATATATAACACTTACCTTGCGTATTGATGAATGCATTTTTTTGCTTGTACCCATCCACAAAATTTGCATGAATATAATCACTATCTTTGTCATTGTCTAATTCAGACAGAATTACTCGACTATGGTCGTAACACAGCACGTCTGTATACCTATTTTTGGGCAAATTATTTTTTGATTTAGCTATGTTAAAAGTTCCATCAGGTGGTCTAGACCTAGAACAAAAATTATGTACATAAGAAAATATAAAATTGATACAAACTACCTAAACATACATCAAATAACAAATTTAGAAAATGAACCTAGCTTTTTGATGCAATGATACTAATATATTTGCCAAAAACTGGCATATGGGTATACAAATCAGACGTTTCTTCACAAACAGAGATTAGATTTATTATTGTTATTGTTATGTCCACGAAGACTTAGTGGTTATGCCCATAATAAGTATGACATTAGAGCAAATGACAGAAAATGCGTTTATGGTTTACCTGATTTCGGCGTACTCCTGCATAAGTCCGGATCGTCCTCTATCTCTAACATAATCAACTAGTTGCATGGCTGTCAGTGCAGCACCGTCTCCATGGAGGGAATCATCATCAGAAAAGCCACTAGAGGCGCTGCTTGGAGGGTTCAAGTTGGCTTCTTCAGCCCAACTATCGACACCATTGCCCGATCCAGATATATCGATATCACTTGGAGCTGAGGTGCGTTTCTGGGGCGACGGTGTCTTACCATCTGGAATAAAATAAAACACTTTAAAGGTATCAAATATTCGAATATTTTAAAAGACTTAATCAAGAATGTCAAAAAAGAAAATTTTAATGGTTTTATTTAAATCAGAGGAAGTTTAGTTGGATTATGTTCAATCTTTGTACGTATTATAAATATTTTTAAAATTTGATAGGTAATTGTTACTCACTGAAATTATAACTAACTTGGATTGAGCCAGCGAGCTGTTTTTAGTAAGCATATTGGTTCTATCCCTTCATGTTGCAAAAACTTTGTTCTATGTGTAAGACAGAGAATTAACCAAAAACGACAAACAAATATTATCCTCCACTCCATCTCGACGACTACTTTTTCTATATTAAGTAGATGTCTATATATGATTATAGTGTTTAATACTTTGTTACATGCTTTAATTATGATGTTTAAACATCAAATATGGCAAATGACTCAATGAAACAAAAAAAACTGTCCGCGTAGGGGGAATGACCTTGATACCTATCCCTACTCAAAAAAAAACTGTCCGCGTACGGGAAATGCCTTTGTACATGGCATGCGCAGCAGACTGAAGTATACCAGTGCATTTAATCCATATTAAGAAGGCATTCCATTCTGCTGTGTGGAAAATTATGGCAAAGTTTGGCATCCCCCCAAAATTTATAGCCGTGTGTAACAGCCTTCACACAAAAAACTACGCCAGTGTTCTCCATTACGGAAAAGTAACCAGCCCCTTCAATACTGTGGATCGACAGGGTTTATAAAATGAATATGTTTTGGAGAACTAAGCGAGGGGACCGTAGACAAGGAAGCCACGAAAAACGTTATAAAGGAGTTTTACACGATACACTAAAAAACAGTCAACTTAGCAGGCAACTGGGAGTCTAACTTCCATTCTCAAACCCGCCGTAGAGCATTTAACTACACACCTGGAAATTTTCAGTGTCCGGATTGTGTCCTCGTAATTTCGTCAAGAATAGGTCTTTATAGCCACAAGCGCACGCACATGCCATAATGGAATAGTGGATAACTTCAAACTCGGCATCGAGTGCTAACAATAATAATAAATATAAAGTATGGAAAGTATATGGCATACGCAGTAGACTGAAGTATACCAGTACGTATCTATTTAAATAAAATTGAATCACAGGCGTTTGTAACATATTTTAGTTATCGTAAACCTATAGAGTATAATAATGATGACGATAGTGTATAAATAAATATTTTCAAATGTATAATCTGCAGTACATTTTATACTAATCTTTGTATTTTACAACATATTTTTTGTTATCAAAAAAATATATTTTTCTGGCTTACTTCTCTGTCAAAAATAGTATCGAATTCCATCGGAATTTCCGACACCTTTTTAGTTTGGTATAAGTCTATAATCATAACAATCATAGTTTGACATTATTGAAGCCCATAAAAATGATGAGGGTAAAATTTTAGGATACAAGAGCACACCGTGACATAAAATTGACACCATAAAATTAGCTAATCAACATAATATTTTTTTTGCATTATATTTATTGTTATTTTTCCATTTTTTTGTGACAATTCTACTTTACTCTACGACGCTTTCGCCACTAAATAGATACAAAAACAGTAACAGGCCATAAATGTGAATAGTAAAAAATTAAGAATAATAAAAATCGGTTTTAGTATAATTTGTTTATAAAATGTTGTTCTTTAATTATGTACAAATAATTTTTTATGCTATTTAAATAAAATTTAATTAAAATGGATAATGCATTTTAATAAAACTTTCTTTAAACGTATTTAATACTTTTATTCTATTATTAGTGTCGTTTTCATAACAAACATAGGATAACGCGATGGACAAATTTTTAAAGATTTTTATCTTGTTACGCCAAAGAAGTATACCTTCTAACATGCGTACGTGCATACACTCACATACACCTAGGGCTGGTGGCTTCGCACATATTTTAATTTAATAATATTTTCTATCTACTTTTAAAGAATGTAAAGTGATAGATAATACTAACGATTAGGTAGTAAAGCAGATAGTTTTAAAAAAATGACCTTTCATATGCTGTTTTAATAGTATTGAAGAGGAAATCATAATTTAATCCAAAAACCAAAAAAGAAAGCATTTAATTAAAGCGAACCTCTTAGATAAAATAAACGAACCGTCAAAACCATGAAACCCATTGGTATTAGTGATTTTAACCAAAATTTCCAATCTGACACATAAACACTACTTGATAATATTCTAATTTTAGGATTATACCACTAATTTTTGATAATTTCATTAGAAACATTTCAGGTTAAACCTAAATAAGTATTCAACAACACCTGAAATATTCTTTTATATGTATTTATTTTATAGCTCTTATCGGACAATGAAGTAAATATTTTAAAACACTAGATAAAAATAATTCCTAAAGTAAAGATTGAGCTTATATAAATGCAACTAAATAATCCCCAAATTAATTTAGAATATAACAAAATAGAAATTTAATGGAAACGTAAATATAATTTTACAGGTGGGCAAAAAAATTAAATTGATAACATTAATGACAACGGCTCTAGCCGATATCAGTGGGACTCGCTATTTCCTATTATAAAATCCCTATCCGTTACGCTCAACCGGCATATCTATAGTTGATTCAAATAGAAGTGTCATCAAGTAGTCTCTGGAAAATTCAAATTTGTAGTGGCAGCACCCACGTTTAGTGAAATTTGAATCGCAATATTAGCCAGCTTGTGATCAGATTGCTACATATGCTCAATACCCTCCATATCATGGAGACTAGACAAGGAGTACGCACTCGACCGGGGGAATTGACAAAATCTGTCCACGGTATCGTACATATTAGATTTACTTTTTTCACCACTAGCATCGCTAGTGTTCCTTTTGTACCGGTATGAATATAGACAATTAAATAATCGTGAATTATTAAATTGGTTTTTATTGTTTACATCTGAAAGATCGAACTATTTTTTTCATTGTGTAAATAAATTAATAATGAAATAATTAAAAATTATTTATTTTATTTTAAACTACGTCCTCATTGGTCGCCATTTTGGTACAAATGGAACACCAGCGCCCTCTTATTTTGGTAGCCCTATTTGCATACATGGTGTTCGTACTCCTTGTCTAGTCTCCATGCTCCATATGCTCAATATAACTATAAACATTTTGACACATCGCGATGACATATAATTCCCTAACTAAAGTTCTGTTTCCATTGAATCTAGTAATAAAGTTAAAGATGATCTCACACGTACCCAGCCCACTTGATGACACTTCTATCTGAATCGACTATATAACCATTTATTGATGTTAACTATAAAGGTTTGTAAGAAATTATGGGCAAAATAGAGTGATTAAAGTGTTATCGCGGACTTCAAGAATCAAAACAATCCCTGGTACTTGTAAAAGGCATAAATATGTAGTCTCCCGTGCCAGTTATACCCGTAGAAGAGCAGTTCATCGAGGAAGTAAAAATTTGAGATTCGTGTGGTGGAAAATTAAATATGGTTTCTAATCGACAAGAACCAGTATTTCGCTTGTAAAAAAATGTTTCTCATTAGGAATGGTACTTTCTTTAATAAAAGTAGAAATAGGTACCATTTTGAAAATGATTGTAGGGTTGTTAAACAGAAATCCTACACGACTCATATGCCACTTGACTGAATTGCACAGAGATACTGTTGTAAAATTTTTACATAATTTAAAGAAGTCATTTAAATATTGGAAAAATATTGGAGGTATTAGGCACACTGCGTAAGTGGATGAAATACTTTTGGAAAAAGGAAATACAATAAAGAGAGAATGCGAAAAACACGTTGGATGGTTGGAGGAATATACAGCGAAACCAAAATAGTGAAAACAAGTGCAAATATTTTATTATTCGCCAAATATTCTCTTACATAGCTTCCTTTTCTTCTGTATATTATAGTGGCTCCCACTCAAATCGACTAGAGCCATGACAATTGTCAACAGGTTTGTTTAAAATAGTAGTAATCCCACTCCCTCAAAGGACCACTGTAAAGTCGCTCTGGGGTTCTTAAGCAGTCGTTAAATGCGAGGTAAGCGAGGTAACCAAAATTGAATCAATAATTACTTGAAACATATATACTGTAGTAACGAATTGTTTATTAAATAATAATTTTCACTACACAAAACAAATAAAGAATTTTATGTAAAGCTTCAAAACTTTTTACTGATAAAACCTTTAAAAGTTGTCCTTCATTTGTATACTTATTGTTTACCATCCATGTGATCCAATTATAGAAGAATATCCCTGATAAATATAGGCTATAAAGTCTTAGCGAATATATTGACGGAAAGATTAACTTCTTATGCAGAGGATGTAATTGGAGACTACCAAGCAGGTTTCAGGAGAAACAGGTCTACTATCGACATGATATTCACCTTAAGACAACTGCTCGAGAAAGGGTGGGAATTCAACAGAACAGTCCACAACAGGTCTGGACCTACCAATTTTTCTAGGGGGGGCAAGCTTTACATTTGGCGCCCCCCTGGCCTACTGTCACGACCGATTTACGAAAAAGCGAATGCTTATTACTACACGAGTCGTATACGAGGTTGAAATAAAACTTAGGTTGAATTATAAGGCATGATACACAAGTTGTGCCATTGTACTTTACATACATAATTGAAACAAAGCGAACAATTTAAAGCCTCAACTCAAAGATTAGATCCACAAGACCCTGTATTACATAATTCTTATTTTTCGGGCTTTCTTTTCTGAAAAAGTGTTGATTATTTTATCAAAAGAAAGCAAAGAAGCCCTTTCATGTTAAAACTTTCTATTTCATTTACAAGTTCTTCTTCGTTCAAATCACTTGCATAGGTTTTAGCCAATTCTTTAGCCTTAATTTTCAAAGTCGTAACGTTCAGTGTTTTAATTTGAGCCCCACACAAAAAACTGAACTTGTCGGCAACCTCAACCCTTAATTTGGCGCCCTCCCTAACTTGGCGCCCGGGGCACATGCCCCCGCTGCCCCCCCTGGATCCGGCCCTGGTCCACAATCTATTCATCGATTTCCGCCAAGCATATGATAGTGTAGAACGAAGCCAAGTTTGGAATGACAAGACAGAGTTCGGCATACCCAAAAAACTTACCCAGCTGACTAAAGTCTGCATGGAAAAAGGAATAACAAGTGTACGCGTAAATGGCAAGAAATCGGATAGTTTTGAAATCAATAATGGTCTAAAACAAGGAGATGCTCTTTCGCCCCTTATGTTTAATCTGGTACTCGAAAAAGCGATAAGCACTACTCAAATCAAACCCTAATTTTTCTCTACAAACGGGCCCCGACTCTTATTGGGTTATGCTGATGATCTAGATTCTGTTGGGATTAATATAATTACTATAAAAGAAATATTTAAAAAGATCCAAAAGGCCACACGGAAAGTAGGACTATCAGTCAAAGAAGAGAAAACTAAATACCTATATCTTAATCGTCAACAACAGAGACAGAATAGGACAAAACGTAACTATGGAAATATAACATCGAAAGAGTGGAAACCTTTAAGTATTTGGGTGTTACCATAACGGCCAACTTCTCCTTAATATCAGCTTAATAATTTCTTGTTTGTATAAATTATAAATATCAAAAATTTCAAAAATACGTTGAGAGTTATCTCAAAAATAATAGTTTACTAAAAATCAATGGTTCCGGTCTCCTAACCGAATAAAAATATAAGACAGGGCACAAATAAAGTAACTTAGAGTTTGATGTTTCAATTGTCGATTTGACAAATCTACTCTCTCATTAACGTCATGTAACATGTGCTTAAGGAGGAAGTGAGTGAATGTCATATCTGATGGGATTTGAGTTTATTATAACGTTTCGCTTCCTAACCACTTGATCATCCAATAGCTTAAGTGGTTAAAGCATGCCTGCGTATAACGCAGTGATGGTGGGTTCGAGTCCCACTGCACGTGACATTTTTTCAATTTCTCCTTAATATCAGTTTAATAATTTCTTGTTTGTATAATTTCTAAAATTCAAAAATTTCAAAAACAATAAATTACTTTAAGTATACATATTTTTTGTCTTTATGGATATATGAAAAACAAATAAGCACAATTTACAAAAAGAACTTTTTATAATAGAAAGTTTTTTACTGATTTATAGGTCATATTTTGTGTCATCTCAACAATGCACAGCATCCCTGATTTTGCAAAAATATTAAGTCATACAACGCTGTGATTGATCATAGAGAAGATTGTTTCCTTGTTAACAAAATCAAGGGTAGTTGTATCTAAAAACTTTCTAAAACAGTTTATTTTATTACCAGTTAAAATAATACAAAAAAAAAAAAGAAAAAAAACTTCTCTGTCGCGTAATCGATCCCATTATGATAACATAACAGAACTGTCACAAGTGGACTGATCCGCCGCCTAACCAACTACGCTACGAACGATTTATTTAATAACTTTCAAAATAATATTATCTATACACAACTTAGATCATGTTTAATATCAATTCGGTATAAATTTCGAAATCTATGTATATGCCTAAACACACTTGAAACATGCATTGTCATCCAGTTCTTAGCTATCCTGAAAATTTCAGAGCTCTAGGTAGTCGGGAAATAGGTTTAAATTCGATTACAAATTCCACGGAATGACACAGAGACACAGAACACGGCGAAAATATAAAAAACTTTCTAAAAAGACAACCAATCGAACGAATAGTTTAATTTTTAACGAGTTTTTATGCAAAATACTAACCATATTGTGTAATTGGCGACTCGGCCCTCGTACTAGTCATTGACAGCACGCAGTGCGACAACCAACCATTATGGTCCAGGACTAGGGAGCCACCCAGCTGGGTGGGCAGCGAATCCCGAGGGATGTGACTTGATAATTGCGCCACCGACACTGTGTAGACTCTTTCTCTTAATTTTTCGCGGACAAACAGTCTGAGGATTTTAAACGGTGCTTTGAACCATAAAGGTGCGGTAACAATCAGTACCTTTTTCAATTTTGCTGGATAACCACCCTGAAACAAACAAAAAATAATTAGTATATTTTGTGTGTGTTGGTAAAAAATAGCACCTATTACCCCCAATAAGTTACTATTTAAACCATTTTTTTAAAGTTTTATTAGGTTTTGTATGTTTATTAAATAAAATTAAGTGTGAGTAGGAGAATTTTTATGGTTAATATGATATAAAAATAATTCTTAATGTTAATTACAAGTTTCTTGATAATGATATGTAATTTGTTTATTTTCTTTTTTATTAATATTTTTTATTTATTTCTAATATGCTTTACACAATTATGTTATGACATATTTTTAAAACAGCATTTTCTGATTCCTGATATAAAATGGTATGAAAAAAAAATACTTAAAAAGGTTTATAAAAACATAATTTATCTCTCAAAACATGATTTTTCAATTAAAACAATTATCTATTCATCGTAAATCATATATTCTTTTTTAATAAATGATCTTTTTTCTACAAAAGTGTCATTGTTAGCATTAAAGTATAATTTTCAAAAAAAAACTAGGAAATAAATTAGAATATATTTTTTTAAATTGTAGTATAATATAGAGTATTTTATTAACAATGGGAAATTCGAGAACTGGAGGGTTCAAATAATCATCGGTGACCCCAAAATGTCAGGGTATTGATAATGAATTTTTTTTGCTATTACATATTTTGAAAGTAACAACTTATACTCGATTTGAAATTGGTTGATAGTAATAAATCATTTTTAGCAGCCGATTCCATAGGCGCACCTACCTGACGTGCCGGTTTGAAACTTTATTATTATTATTATTATTATTAAGTAACATTGTGTATTAATTGTTCCCGTATTTCTCGGCATAATTATTTTTACCTGTTATGACAATAATGATTACTAAATTATTCGGATAAGTAAATAGGGTTCAAACCGGCACGTCAGGTAGGTGCGCCTATGGAATCGGCTGCTAAAAATGATTTATTACTATCAACCAATTTCAAATCGAGTATAAAAATTGTTTATTTTTTTATTTTTTTCTTATGAGGAAGAAGAAACTAACTTTCTTTTACATTCGTCCTATAACCTATTACTTCGATAAATTATCATTTTATTTTCCCGGTGTAATTTAGTGTTAAATAGACTTCAAAATCTGATAGAAAAATCCTAAAAAAACATGCATATATGTATGAAAATGCTCACTTTTCTTGACCGAATATTTGCAGGAAGTGTTTCCACATCCTTATACTGTTTGACAACCTAAGATACCCGATTTAAATTCGCAGGATTTTTCGATATGTTTTCAAACAAAAGACTTAGTTTAGTACATTTCCAGCAAATCTTTCTGTTTTACTGAGGATTTATAGAATAAAATTTTATTTTTTTGTTTGTTTTTGTTTACAACGAAATGAAATATCCTTATTAAATAACACTACATTTAATCTTACAAATGTCTGGTTCATCAGATTCTAAATTCAGTTAACGCTAAAATACAGGGTATAAAATTATGCCCCTATTTTCAGCAAAATTCATTAAAAGTGGCGACCTCTGTTAGAAAAGTAACAAATAAATAGAGATTATTTCTCGTACAGAAAATTGGCATTGACGTCATATGACGTATATGCAAGTAGACCAATACGCGGTAGGAATGAAGCGTAGTTGCTAGGTTTAACTTAGAAAGACTTACCGCGTATTGGTTCTACTTGCATATACGTCAATGCCAATTTAATGCAAATCCAGGTGTAGTGATTTTTATGGCAAAAACAGAAAAACTTTAATAAAAATACCAAAATAAAGTTTTAAATTTAACACCCTGTATTTCCTAAACCGTTAATATTGGAATAGCGCATGTTTAGGCCAATGATCATTATTTGACCACCAGCATCTCGAGTTCTCGGATTTCGCAGTCTTAATGAAACACCCTCTATATCATTATCTAAAATCAAACAGTTAAAACTTTTCAAAAATCCTATATAGACGATATCGGAATAGGATATGTTTGGGTCAATGATCATTATTTGACCCATAGTAACTCGAGTTCTCGGATTTACTAGTGTTAATAAATCATCCTGTATATGTAGGTGTATGTTTGTTTAAAATCAAACAGTTACAACTTTTCAAAAATCCCATTATAGACGATATAGACAACAAAAAAAAAGAATCAAAACAATTTTGTTTGGAATACATTTTTTTAAATACGTTGTTCCTCAAATAACCCTGATTTTTAAAAAATGAAAAGACATTTTATACAGGTGTTTCGATTGTAGAGTAACGATCTGAATATCGTTATTGATTTGTTTTCGTTTTAGTTTGTAAATTAAAATTTATACGCCTCTCAGGCACCTCTAGTGGCGCCACCAAGCGGAATGCCGCGACATGCGGTTGGGTCAATCGGCTGTCATAAGTGTCATATGCTATGTAATTCCAGCGGAGTGTGTGCTTTTTTAAATTTAAAATTTTAATCGATTGTCGTGAAATGTCCGCGAAAAAAGTTAGTGGTCACACTTGTTGTGTTGTTGGGAGCAATTCCCGGGGTTATACTATCCCAGGAATAAGTTATTATAGACTTCCCTCAAAATCGTGGGAAGTAGCTCGTCGCAAGGATTGGATTGTCGCAGTCCGTCGAGTCGGGTATGTACCAATAATGTTTATCAAATAAAATGTTATGGAGCGGTTTTTCAACTAAAGTTTTTAAAATAACGCTCATTACAGAAGAGTGATTTTGCCTGATAAAGAATAGGCAATACACAGCACCTGACTCAACCTAATGCGGCCTTGCGCCACGAGGTAGCGCTGGCGTCGCAAAGTCGAGATGCCTGAGAAGCGTATTATCAATTTCCAAATATAACAAGTTATTAGAACCACTAAAGTCATATATATGTCAATGCCTTACCGTTCATTTAGAAATTATCAAAATCTTTTTAGCAATTCCAAATTTAACCTTTATTAATTAACGATTTAAAATTAAATATAAATTCATTGCATCCATTGTCGGACTGTTCAGGGAACGAACACCACAGCCCAGAGAACCCTCCATACCCACTTGTATGGAGGAGTCCGAAGAAGATCCAGAGTCCCGAAAAACAAGATCCCCTTTCTCAACCTGAGACTCCTCCAAACGGTAGACAGGGACCTTCTTGAAGACCTGGAAACCCTCCTAGATGAATATCCACTTTGTTACAGGTAGATGGTGATGATGCCCACATTAGGAGGACTGGATACAAAAAAAACAATGAACCCTTGGCGAAGGTTTCTGTGGTTCCCTTCGTCCTTGCCAAATGGTAGGGCATCACGACGGAGGAGACACGCCACAGCGTCAATGTCCCAACCCCACATTGCACCACGTGGGTTACACTTCCACACACACTTACACTCACACTCAAAATAAAAGACCCTTTAGGCACGTTTAAGTGCCATGGATGACAAGCAGACAGGAGCAACAGTCAAAACAATCCAACCTGCTGCAAGTGGTGACATTTGTAGGAACGGTGCCGGCGACCGATGCTAACATCATCCCAACCTTCCCATCCACTCCCTAAAAAGGACACAAGTCTTACAACAGGGTCCTCACTATAAACTTTCTTTCATCTATGTATTAACCTATATATTGTCTGGTCTTGTGTTGCATCCAGAAAAGTTTTTGTTTTGTGAAGTTTGTACTTGAAGAATCTGAACTATTACAAATCAAACTAAAATTCGAACCACGACAAGTAAGTTAGCGTAAGAACTTATTATGCAATAATTTAATTTTCGTTTTGTTATCAATTAGATTTGGAGTATCGTTGAGTTTACAAAGTTATATTACTAAGTTTAAAGGATTTTAACAACAATTTTGATTTTTTACAAAATAAAAAAAAAGAGGGTTTTACAGTATATTTAATCAACAACAACAAGAACAACCAATAAAGCAATTTTGAACTGATTCTGTCTAGACCTAACCCTAGAAACACTGTTTTCAATTTTTAGTATAGAAAAATAGAAAAGATATTAAAACGAAATCTTCATTGATTTTTTAGTAATTGTATACGAAAACAATTTTTACTTTACCAAAATAGAATAACAAAAAAAAATATATAAAAATAATGCTAGCTCAATTGTTGTGGCTCGAATTTTAGTTTCAGTTGTAATAGTTCTAAGTCTTCATAGAAATAGGAAAAAGTAAAAACTTCACAAAACAAAAACTAATGTAATATACGAAAAAAAAGAAGAGATTTAAGTATATTTAAGAGCAATAAAAAAAACAATAAAGATGTGATTATACATTTCTCATAATAAATCGAAAATCCGAAGACATAACGGTTTCACAATATTTCTCATTTTCGTTAAATATTCTTTACCCACGACTTATAAGTAAATTGCCTATTTTTTAACCTATATATCTGTCAGTAAGTGTCAAATTATTAACGAGTTGTGTTATAGTTTTATTTACTCCACTAGTAGAGTAAGTAGATAGAAACCTGTATTATTATGTTGGTTGCCTACTGTATACATTAAATTAAACTAACATTTGACATTTCTCAGACAGAACTGTCTGTGAAATCGAATATTTTTGACAACTTATGCCAAAATTTAAATTATTTTTAGTTTTATACAAAACTATTTGGTAAGTTGTGGGTAAAGCATAGTACTTCACTCGAGGAACAAATTGCATATTTAGCTCGTTTCCCTAGCCCATTCGTTCGCAAGCTCACTCATGGGCCAAACACACTCGCTATAATATGCAATTTACTCCACTCGTAAAGTAATATACTATTACAGTACCGGTTTACCCTCAAACAATTTATTAATTTTGCTTTATTATAAAATTAAAAAAAGAAATTTTGTCTAGAAAACAGGAATAGATACTTGCTCTAAAAAAATAACACAAACAACATTAAAATTTGAAAAAAACACAGATAATTATAATAACCAAACATTTAAAACATCACTCTTTGATTATTTACATTAAATATGTAATACATACAAAAAAACCTATACAACACATAATTTCACTTATTTGTAAAACACTAACTCCGCGAAGCTCATTATTAAATCCTGTTTTCTACAAATTTGTAATAATTATAACAATAATTTATCACGTTTTATGACTGAATTAAAAACTAAAAATTACTCACCGGAATGACCAGCGGTTTAATTACGTACAAGAAATAACAATTCACAATACCAAACAATTATAAAACACACAGATTAGAAATATAACCGAACCTAAAGAGGAAAATGAATACAGTCTTGGTTGCGATCCCGAAATAACTGAAAGGGATCAAAATGAGGGATGATGCTCTTCCGACGTTAACCAGGTGCAGTTTGCAGTTTTAATCCTGTCGAAAATGGAAGGGGAGGAGATGGATAAACATTTGAAGGTTTATTAAATATGGATCGAATCGATGGATCAACTACGTATTTAAAGCAAACAAAGTAGGCAATTACGTATTACTTCTTTTTAGATATGATATTATACCAATTTGTTCTAAGAAAAGATGGTACGCTAGATATTTTTTTTTTTTTTTTATTATAATAGTTGCGTTTAAACCTTTATTAATAGAAATCTGTGATCGTGTAGAAAGTATCTGTCTATCTATAGGAAAAATATTTATATTCGTTTTTTTTTCACAATCTTACTCAAAACGCATACACGTGGCCAGGATAGTTCTATGGGTGCAAAGACCAACAGTCTGGCAAAACTACTCTGATTAAAAAACTGAATATAGTAATGTGTTGAAAACCTATTACTACAAATTCTCAGATATTTATTTCGTGCAATTGTCTAATATGCCATCGGGAAAAATCACCCTGTAGAATTTTTGTCCGTTTGTATTTATATTTGTAGTTATTACATTTGTAAATGTAAACCGTGTTAGATTGCTTAAGCATCCGTGCTGAAAGTAACTTTTTGGTGGTCCTCCGTCCAGAAACAATTACAATTACTTCAAAATCGTCCGGAAAACGACATTTTCCGGCCTAGGCCGGCAAAGTAGTTTTGATATTATCTAAAGAGATATGGCTATGAGTCATCAAAAATACATAATGAATAATACAAATTTTAATTAAATTTACTTAAAAACAGCGTAAAATATACTAAACTAATAACTTTTTCTAAAGCTAACCAGGATTCTAATTTACACTTAATTTCTCTCACAACTTTTATTTTAAATTTGACATTGCAAAATGTCATTTTCCGTCCTTGTGTCACAAATAACTATTTCTGCACATGTGTGAAAAAGTGGCACTTTTCATGGGGGTAGGGTGGGGTAAGGGTTACTTTCCAATGTGGTCGTAGGAAAAAATATTAATCGTTTCATTTAAAAAAATTCGAAAAGAGGTTAACCTTAAAGGCCATCCTTGCAACTTCCCGCTAGTTTTAAAAGCAAAGCTATAGTAACGTGACGTATTTTGCCTTTTTTTGAAATGTTTAAAAAGCCACATCTTTTTAACGCGTTATTCGATTTTAATGTTCAAGATGGCATTCGACGCAGTTTTTTGAGACCTAAAAACGTTACCGGGAGTGCAAAATCGATTAGTCAAAAAATCTCTAAGATATTGAAAAAAACACTTTTTTTAAAATTTTTCGACAACGATATCTCACGAACAAATCAACCGATTTTAATTTGCAAAAAGGCATTCGACGTGGTTTTTTAAACTTGAGAGCTGATTAGGTTATGAAATTGATCGATGTAATGGCCAAAAAGATATGCCCAAAAAACATCATTTTTACCAATTGTTTTTTTCGGTTATTTTGAAATTTCTCAAAATCTAGCGGTTCGAATCGGTTCATCCTTACAGGGAATCTAAGTTAGATGGAATTCTTTGGAACACTTTTTATTTCATTTCGATCGGTCAAGTCGTTCAAAAGTTATAAGAGGTTTACATACATCCACACACACACACACACATCCACACGTACATACAGACATACAGACACCCTCGTAAAAATAGTCAGGGGAGGTTCCAAATACCTCAAAACGTTGAGATCCGATGAAAACTCGATTTTCGAAAAACGGGGTAAAACCAATAACTTCCCGATTTTAAAAAAAATTTTAATTTTTTTAGCGGGAAGTTAAAAAATCTAATTATTAAAAAAATCTTAAAAACAATATACAGTTTAAAAGACCTTCTGAATTCAAAATTGGTTAAAAAATTGTTTCAATTTTTATTTCTAACTCGATGTTAATTTGAGATTTTTTTTAGAAAATCAGTGCAATATGTAGTTATTTGTGTATTAAGAGTAGAACACGCTACTTTGCCAATTAAGACAAAAAGTAGCCGCGTGACGAATCAACAAAGCGCCGCAATTTATTAAAACCATCAAGGAGCTTTCTACTCGAATTACACTCAAGATTTTTTCTACGATCACATGAAATTACAGAAAAAAAGATTTTAAATTTTTTTTGTAGCATGTGTGTTTTGTGTTGTCTATAAGGTGACGTTAATTGACAGATTTAATATTTTTTTAGCACTTTTATTTTAATCATTGTATTTTAATTTTTCAAAGTAACAGATAGTCAAAGAAAATATTCAGTAGTTGAAGTTTTATTTTATTATACCACCATGGGGACCTTTTATATTTATTTATTTTAAATTAAAATTAACAATCCGAAAGTTAGAAATGTTCTGCTCTAGGGCGGAAAGTGATAGAAGGTGGCAAACGCCAACATTCTACTAGGAATTTGGATGTGGAAAAGGCAAGTTTCAATAGTGATCGTAGAAAAAAATACTCTTAGAAAAAAAAACTTTTTCTAGGGAAAATGATTGTTTCCAAGCTTGCCTTGGACAATTAGTTTTTTAATGAAAAATAATGTTTTTGTAAAAAAGTATTTGCTCTTTGAGGGGAGATGATACTTTCTGGTGGAAAATGAGTGTTTTGGTAGAAAATGACGTTTCTATTGAAAAGATAGTTATTTTTGCCAAAAATTAACGGTTTCTTGGAGAGAAATAATAGTTTCCGATAGATAAAAAAAATTGAGTTATTAAACTGCCAAATCAAAATAAAAAAAGCTAAAATATTAATGTTACCAAAGTTTTTTAATATTTTTCGAACATATTTTGAATTTAATTATTTTTGTATAACATCTGTGACAAAAAACCCTAAGCAATTTTGATAATAATTTTTTTCTGCCTTTGTTTTTTGTTTTTTCATTGGTAAGCAAAAGAGCGCGTAATGATTACACGCGGTCCCTCTTATGCATCATATCTCTCGCACTCACAACAGCGTATACCTTGGTGGAAGTCTTTTTTTGAATGGTAAATATGGTTCTTAAATAAGTTTTATTTTTATATTCTCTTATTTTCCAATATGAAAGTAAATGTAGCATTATTATTGCAATCAGATCTACAATTTGTTATATTTTCCGAAGTGTGTTCAAAAAGTACCAGTAATTTTTGTTTTTTGAAAAAAACATTGATTTATTCGTCTATATTAATGTTGTCTCCTTTAAAATAGACCCCATCAGATATTATGTACTTGTGACAACGCTTTTGACAATCCTTGAAACACTTTTCAAACTCGATCTGTAATATAGCCTTTAGTTCTTTCAGCGATACGCTTGTGAAACGCCGGTCCTTTTTTTTTGGAAATGGAAAAAATTTACACGGAGCTATCTTTGCCGAATATGGAGGCTAGGGCATCATTACAGTATTGTTTTTGGCCAAAAATTCACGAAAAAGCGATGAACCTGATGCAAAAGCCATGATTCCGGTCTTTTTCTTTCGGATAGTTTTACGCAAACCGCTTTACTTGTATGTAGTATTTGTTATAGATCGTTAGACCTCAAAGCAAAAATTCATGATGCACTATGCCATTAAAATCGCAGACCATAACCTTCACGTTTGACCGCAATTGTCGAGCCTTTTTCTGTCTCGGCAAACCCGAATGCCTCCACTGGGACGATTGAGAGCCTTAGGTTAAATGTCATAGCCGTAAACCCATGTCTCACCAAACTTTTGAGTAAGTCTGGGGCGTCGTTGACTGTTAGAGACTCCTGAGCAACTTCCATTTCCCTCTTTTTTTGTTCAAAATTCAACACTTTTGAAACAAATTGTTCTTACGCCCGTTTCATACCCAAAACGTCATGGCATGAGTCAATCAACATGGTAACTTCATCAGGGTCTTCCCTGATTGTGATTCGGTGGGCATTCATAATCATTTCTATAACTTTTTTCACGTTTTCATTAGTTCTTGATGTGAAACGCGAATTCGAGGGATTCTTCTTTATTGTTCTATATAATAGGTTAAATTCTGTAGAATAATCTTTAAATAGGTTATATGTATATCGTATATGACAGTATAGAGCGACCTATTATCTTTCTGACAGTCCCTATGTCAAAGCAAATAAAAGCTTAACTACTTTAACGACATGTTACAGAATTGTTATTTATGCAACAATTATAAAGCATTACTTTCCTCTGAAGACGAGTACGTACAATCCCATGAGTTAAAAAAAGATACTTTATGTAAAATTTAATAAAAGTATTATATATGTTCAAATAGGTTCATTAACAACTTTTTGAACTAAGTATAAAACAAAATTGGCAGTTGAGCCACCCTTTATTGCATCATATTATATAGAATTATAAAAGCATATTTTTGTAATAGAATTAATTAGATATGGTTACATAAATAATCGATGCCAAATTCGGTCTTCCTAAAACTAATTAATGCATGGCTTTATATTCTTCGAAATATTTAACTACTTAAAATCTAATTAGCTATTGAATAAATTCAATTATAAAAAGGAAATCACAATGAATAACACATAATGGAAAATGCAATTCATTTATCGACTTTTCGTATCGAATATGATGAAATTTGTAGGACTGTTGAAGGTGGTTATAATCAATATACACTCTTATTTTTATTCGTTTGATATTATCAAGCTTTCCGTAAAAAGTGCTTCAAGATAAAGAGAAAAGCGTAAAATGCTCACAAAGTAAAGTTGAATTTAAAAAAGAAACTTTCCAGCGTTCATCCAGTAAGAGTTGGGGTGGAATCAACTGCACCAGAAATTTAATTATTTGAGATATATTATTATTGGATTTAAAGCTGAATAAATAAGAATAAAATTAAGGAAACAAAAATTAACTGATGATCTTTTCAACGAATAGCCGCAATTATTCTCCCTCCTGAAAATATACTAATCTGGATTTTTCTTCATGGCACACGTTCCCAACAATCGAATTTTTGAAACGTAATCTGCCATTTGTAAATTGGTTGTCTAGATCAAGTATGTATTTATTTGATCGAGACGTTTTTGTTAAGTTATTTGTATCTCAGAGTAGTAGAACAGAAGAAAGTGCAAGTAACAGAAAGAAGGAGCCAACAGGTATAGAAAAACAGAGAGGCCACAATTAATTGAAAAGTTTAAGAGAGCAGAAAGACAAGAGAGAAGCAGTTTTAGCAGCAAGAAGAAAGAGTTGGAAATAAGTGGAGTAGGAAGAAGAGAAAGAATAGTATATTGTGTGGCAAGGGGTGAAACGAGACAACTTCTGACTAGGGCGAGAGTTGACTGCCCGAGCAAAGCGATGGCCGTCATCGCCCGGTCAGAAATCGTCTGTGTTTCATCCCGTGCCACACTCTATATTTTTCATATCACATGCATTGAAACAGCGAGTTTTGATCTCTGTAGCCAGTCGTACTGGCAAAACAGGAATCAATCAATTTGAAAATTGCAGAATCCACGACCAGTAATTTTATTGATAGGAGGGTGTTTTCGCAGGTAGGTCCATATCAATACATTGCCTTTTATTCCAGTTATTTTAGATTTTTTTTGGGACAAAAAGTTTACGAGAAGCCACTAGTGCTACCTTTTAAAAGTAAGTTATGAAAAAACCAAATTATATCGAAAAGTAGTTTTTGGATTTGGTTTGTTTAAAAAAAGCAATACCTTTCCTGAATAAGCAAATTATTTTTAACATAAGTTACATTAATACATTCTGCAAAGATTGCACAATAAAGATTAAGGCAATCTGACAACCAAATCAACCCTCCTTTCTGATAAAGAATTACCAAAAATTTTCCATATTTGCGATGCTCGTGTTGGCCTGCGCTCGGCTAACATTCGATATCCTTCGAGAACAATTGATGAACCTTTATATGGAGTGGACAATCGACGAAGAGTAGTTTGTCTGGTGATGTTGATGTGCCAAGAACCAAGTGACCAGTGATAGTTCGCTTGTTTGGTTTCTATATAACTGTTGTTTGGTTGAATATATTGTTAAATTTATCCTAGTGTTACAATTGTTGTCAAGTTTGAAGATTATTTAATATATGAGGTCTGGCTATTAAATAACGAGACTGTTTTTGCGAAAAAGGGTTTTGTTACAAAAATTATTTTAGATTCGAATGCCCTCCTTCAAGATACTCCCTTCCCCACGCCACACACCTTTCGATACTTTTTTTCCATTGATCAAAGCAGTGCTGGAAGTCTTTTTTGATAAGGGAATTTAGGAGCTCTCTCGTTTTTTGCTTTACCGCTTGTATCGACTCATATAGGGTCCCACTTAATCTTCAGACACAAAAAAAAATCGCACGGTACCAAATCTGTAAAGTACGGCGCGTGTTCGAACACTGGATTGCATTTATTGGTCAAATACTGCTTCACAGTTAGCGCGTTATGGGCAGGTGCGTTGTTTTGGTGCAAAATCCACGAGTTGTTCTTACGCAACTCTGGTCGTTTCTTACGAACTCGTTTTCGCAGTGTTACCAAAACTGACAAATATAAGTCTGGTTGACAGTCTGGCACTCCGGAATCCGTTCAGTCATCACGATACCGTTTTAATGTTGAAAAAAAACGATCAACATTGCCTTGAATTTTGATTTGGACATCCTTGCAATTGGGCGATTAAGGCATCGATAATCGATTTATTTTAATATCGTAATTATGTTTTTTATCAGTCTGGGACCTTCTTTTTACCTTTCAAGGAAATCTGAGCAGACCTGTTGACGCACAAGCTTTTGGTCAGGAGTCAGGTTTTTTTATCACCAACTTTGCACAGACTTTTGTCATGTGTAATTCCTCATTCCTCGTGTAAAATTTTTCTAACCGTTTCTTAATCGGCGTTAACAGCATCGGCAATCATCCGATCATCCGGATGCTCATAATTCGAAGATCTGCACGCACAAGTTAATTGGTCACTGTTTCCGGAGTTGAAACAGTGACCTTGGCGCTGGTTATCTTCAGTGCTCTCTCAGTCCTAACTGACGCGCAGGTACGACTCAAAAACACGCGCACGAGATAGATTATTGTCCTCATAGGCCTCTTGCAACAATTTATAGCACTCAGTGGGAGTTTTTTTTAATTTAACGAGAAATTTGAGATTGATACGTTGCTTATGTTTTTCGTAACACATGGTTTCGGCACGAGAAAAAAACAATCGTTTCTAACCGCTACTGCACAAATACTATAATAGTGAAGAAAACGTGGATTGGAACGTGCATAGAGAAGACTTCTAGATACCCAACAAACTACTCGTTTGTTTCCCCACCCCATAGGCGCGCAGTCTCGTAATTTAATAGCCAGACCTTGTACCCGGAAAGTGTAACAATATTTTATAAAAAAATCGGTAACTGTAATCGGTAATTTTCGAGTTATTTAGCTTTCATTTTTGATACATTTACTAAAGATGATTAATTCAAGATATTGTGTAAACCACTGTTCTCATTATAATTACAACCTCATAAAATAACTATCTAATTGTAACATATGAAACATAATTAAATCTTACCATTGTTAAAGAAAATCATTAATATTCTCTGCAGAGAAAGTGCCTGTTTTTGTAGGTACAATCTTTCGCTTCAAAAACGTTTGTAGTTTTATATAATTTTTTATACCTCATCCTGCCAAACGTCTTCTAGTAAGGTTTTCGTCCATCAAGTAGAGCTTCGGTTATTCACTACAGCAAAAAATGTTACCTACATAAGAAATACCTGGATGACATCTGAATGATAAAACCTTTCTACTCGTAAAATGTTAGTCAAGCTTTAAAAGCATCTTCCTTTAGCAGGACATGTGGGACAGCGGACACCTGAAGATTTTCTTGAAATGATTATATTGACTACGCCAAGTTTGTGATTGATGGCGATTTTCTTCAAGGTGTTCTTGAGACTAGTTGTGACTAAATCGACTTATCGCTCCGAAACCCCCTGAATACTAAATTTGATGAAAATGGTTCCAAAATTCGGAATAAATAAATTGCTCTTAACTTAACAGATTCCGAAAATGATTTTATTTTTGTTCCTTTCTCCAATTTAAGAAAGATTCATATCTTCATTTTATTCCAAAAAAATTTATATAAGTTAAGAAGACTTTATTAAAGATAAAAACTAGTTAATAGAAAACTAAAAAAAGTTTTTTTACTGTGAACAAAATATTTGGATGAGAATTATTTTGATACTGACAGGTGCAATCAGTCTCACTCAGAAAAAAAAACGAAGGGAACAAGGGAGAACCCCAGTGCTTGTGAAGGGTATGAGTCATGCCATTTCTCTAATCTAACCGTTAGGTTGGTTTATCGTATAACCGCGTAGAAATTTCAACCAATAGGAAGCAAATACCGATGCATTCCCCAATGTAGAAAAGAAATTCGGCATAGAAATGTTCGTATTTTGTACGGGCAGTTGCCAACAAGTATTGTGTAACAACCGTGTAGGGAACGTATCGTGGATAATATATAAAAAATAAATTAAACTAGATCTTTTCATCCGGATATTCGATTTTAAGCATGATTTGGTTTGCATTTTATGGCGATTTCTTGCGACGTTAACAGATATTAATGATATTGATCATAAATTATAAAATACTGCAATCCGGTATCATTGAATTTACGTTTTATTTCTACGCGAAAGAGTTACTCGGATCTGTAAAATAATAAAATTTTTAGACTAGAATCGAAAATCTCAGGAACCGATTTCAGTACAAAAGTTACGGAGATGGGTACCCAGAAGTTAAACCAATTTACTTTTAATCTCTGTCAATATACCTCCATAACTGCTTTTCCGATTTTCGCGCTACCAGCTGATTATATTTTGCTGTTTTAGTTCCCATTTTCACCACTACAGAATATAATTGCGGAGTTGTCTATGGTCTAAAACGTGAAGTAAGCGACATTGAACAGAACGTGGCTGATGATAATACCTATATCTATAGTGCCTTAGACATTCTAGTCTATACCTCGATAGGCAATTGCATGTCACTGACGTCATTGTGACGTATATGCAAGTGGAACCAATGCGAGGTTTGAATGAATCGTAGTTGCCAGGTTTAACTCAGAAAGACTTACTATCTTTGTCTTATTAACCCGCAATAGAAAGAGATACTTTTAAGAAAAGTGGCAAGCGGCGCTAGCGTAGTTCATAATGTTCTCCAGTGTTACCATTTTCTTAAAAGTATCTCTTTTTATTGCGAGTTAATAAGAAAAGATAGTAAGTCTTTCTAAGTTAAACATGGCAACTAGCATTCATTCAAACCTCGCATTGGTTCCACCTGCATGTACGATGTACGTCACAATGATATCACTGACATGCAATTGCGTATCAAGGTATAGTCTAAGGTAAAAGCATTTACTTTTAATCTACTGTCAAAAATGAAAATATTAATAAGGCATTGACATTCTAGTTTAGTCTAAGTTAAACCAATTTACTTTTAATCTACTGTCAAATATGACAATACCGATAAAACATTGGCATTCTAGTCTAGTCTAAGTTAAACTCATTAACTTTCAATCTACTCTCAAATATGACAAGCCAGATAAGACATTAAAATTCTAGTCTAGTCTAAGTTAAACCAATTTACTTTTAATCTACTGTCAAATATCACAATACCGATAAAACATTGGCATTCTAGTCTAGTCTAAGTCAAACGATTTACTTTCAATCTACTGTCAAATATGACAAGGTTGATAAGGCATTGACATTCAGTGACTCTGGACTCAAAATGGTGAATGAACTTAATCATGTCTTTATAGTGCCTTACTCATAAATTGATCATATAACCTCATAAGGACGGTTTAAGTAATGAGTTCCGTGTTCGAGACAGAAAATTGACAAATGAAACTTCAATTGACTCATTTGATGGTCTTGTCCTTATGGTTTATACAGAAACTTTAAGTTAGCAGTATTCAATTCAATAAAAAGATTAACTATTAAAGGATATTTAGTATTTATACTTAACTGTAAACACAGTTTGAATAAATAACATCCGGTAGATTTTATAGTTTGATTACAATTTTACGGCATTTGTATTTTAATTTTTACTAATTTGAGTTATATACAGGGTGTTTCTAAATTGATGCGAAATATTTCACAGGGTGATTTTTCAGCAAAAATTAAGGGGGGTCTTTTATATAAATTTTTGTTCAAAATCGCTCTCCCTCCAAGTTACAGCCCCTTAAAGTTGGGGGAAAACAATTGTTTTTATTTAATATCTCCACTATGGAAGAATTTAGAAGAATGATATTTGGCAGATAATTGATGCTAATAAAATGGCATTTTTTGACAATTTTTGTAACCCTGCAATGTTTATACAAGGGGGTGAAAAAATCAACCCTTATGATGTTTTGCCTCAGAACTTTTTAATTCGTCTACATTTTCCTACATAAAAAATTGATTTAAGAAGAAGGACTTAAACTGCAACTTTTTTATGTCCTGACTATTCCTCGTAAAATTGTTAGTTTGATCACAAAAAAATAAAATATGTTACAATTCGATATTACTTATTCCTTTTTCACATAAATCCAGAAGCGTTATTGTTTGTTAAAAACAGAGTAAGCAGGTGTCAAATAATGTCATAATTGGCAGATAATTATTGTTAATAAAATGACATTTTTTGACGGTTTTTGTAGCCCCGCGATGTTTATACGAGGGGGTGAAAAAATCAACACTTATGATGTTTTGCCTGAGAACTTTTTAATTCATCTACATTTTCCTACTTAAAAAATTGATTAAAGGCGAACTTAAACTGCAACTTTTTTACGTCTTGACTACTTCTTAGTAAGTTGTTTCTTTGACCATAAAAAAAATAAAATATTACTCATGCCTTTTGCACATACATCCAGAGGGGTTATCGTTTGTTAAAAAAAAAAAAATTATGCCAGTATTGAATGATATCATAATGACAAACAGTTAATGATTATTTAATTGGACCATATTTTCTACCAATAAGATTAAATGGAAACGACTACGGCCATTTCCTCGAAGAAGTGTTGCCCCCTCTTCTTGAAGATGTTCCTATACAAATTAGGCAAGAATTATGGTAATGAGTAATATTTTTTTTTTGGTCGAAGAAACAACTTACTGAGAAATAGTCAAGACGTAAAAAAGTTGCAGTTTAAGTCCGCCTTCTTAAATCAATTTTTTAACTAGGAAAATCTGAGGCAAAATATTAAAAGGGATGACTTTTTCACCCCCTCGTATAAACATTGCGGGGCTACAAAAACCGTCAAAAAATGTCATTTTATTAGCAATAATTATCTGCCAATCATGACATTATTTGACACCTGCTTACTCTGTTTTTAACAAACAATAACGCTTCTGGATTTATGTGAAAAAGGAATAAGTAATATCGAATTGTAACATATTTTATTTTTTTGTGATCAAACTAACAATTTTACGAGGAATAGTCAGGACATAAAAAAGTTGCAGTTTAAGTCCGTCTTCTTGAATCAATTTTTTAAGTAGGAAAATGTAGAAGAATTAAAAAGTTCTGAGGCAAATTATCATAAGGGTTGATTTTTTCACCCCCTTGTATAAACATTGCAGGGTTACAAAAATTGTCAAAAAAACGCCACTTTATTGGCATCAATTATCTGCGACATTTCATTCTTCTAAATTCTTCCATAGTGGAGATATTCAATAAAAACATTTTTTTTCTCCCAACTTTAAGGGGCTGTAACTTGGAGGGAGAGCGATTTTAAACAAAAATTTATATGAAAGACCCCCCTTAATTTTTGCTGAAAAATCACCCTGTGAAATATTTCGCATCAATTTAGAAACACCCTGTATAATGGGAACCAGTAACTGGCTTGTAAAGAAAACGTGTTTTTATCTAATATTGTATTAAGTTAAAAAGTAGTAATGGATTTTGAATTACTATAAGCATGTAGTTTATATATTATTATATTCATTTAATGTGATTTATTTCACGGCTTATAATTCTTACGATTTATGTGTTTTTCAAATTGGTTCTTAAAGTTTTATCTTAATTCTTATCTTTTACTCTAGTCACCGGTGTTGATTTTATGGTTTTTAATTTTATAAAAAACAGGAAAAAATGACTTTCATTTCCCGTGCCTGCCTACACAAAAGATTATTTTTTGTTTATTTATAGAAATAATTCGTATTCAGTATGTATATAAAAATATCCAGATAAAACTCAACACTTCCAAAAATAACTATAATTCAAAGCAAGTTTTTAGTATCTTAAAAATTAGAAACGATATTAAAATAAAATGTGAAACATTTAATGCTAGAGGTGTTATGACAAAAAATCGTCACAAAAATGGGTTACGGAACATCCATTGATAAACTTTCGAGTAAATCAACGTTCTTCCTGCGTCTCCTTGCCTCTCTTATTTCCTGCTTCCACTTTCGCGTACACCAGCATGCTCCAATTCTAACAATTTTTCTTAATGGGTGTTCTTTTTAGAGTTACACAAATTTACCTCATAATAAAATAAAGAAGTTTACTTTTAATATCAATGAAATGAGCTTTATTGGAAAAAATAGGACATTAATGTTTAAATATGACTTTGGCCATGTGTCTGCCACGATTGGTGCAATCTAAAAAACCAATTTTCACACACTTTTCGCAACATTTGCGGCCGTATTTCGCCAAGTACTCTTCGAATGTTTATTTCAGGTGTTCAATTATTGTCTCTGATATATCGACGTAGACAAGTAGGTTTACATAACTCAAAGAAAATAATCCAATATGACTAAATCACACGAACTTGGCTTCGTCTTAGAACCACATGTCAGCAAGATTACTGCCAGCTGATTGAGGTAATCAAAAATTTCTAATCATCCTTATACAATTCTGACTTTCATCGTTTTTGATGGCATATGAACCAATGACTCCATCAGTCCAAAAGCGCACTAAACCGTAATTTTCTGTAAATGTATTTGTGTAACGACAAAAGCTTTTGGATTCTCATCACTCCACGCTGCTTATTTACGTATCCATTCAACCAAAAATGGGCTTCATCGGAGATTAAAATTCTGAATGGAAATTCACTAACAATAAAAAATTGCTTCAGCCTATTAGTCGAATTGGTGGCGGATACGATGATCGTTTGGCTTTAACTCCTGCACAAGTTGAATACTCTAGTCAACATCTTCAAAAACGTGAAAAATTAAAATAAAGGTCCTAAAAATATGAGCGATAGCTCATTGGATTCGGAATCACCTCTAGAAAAATGTTTTTGAAGGAAAAGTGTGCAGGCAAAAAATTGCAATTGTTATTAACAAAATAAGATGAAAAAAAACAGATGTTTATGTTTTTGTGAATAACTCGAAAAATATTAATATTTAAGTAATTTTGAAATAAGCTCGTTAAAGAGGAGGAAATTTCCGAAAAAAAAGTCCGTCCTCCCGGAACTCTATCTCCATTATCCGAAAAGGAAATAGTCGAGGCTGGTAAGAAATTAAAAAACAAAATGACTGCTGGATATGATGATATTCCATCGTTTTTGGTTCGCGACTGTATTCGTGTATTAGCATATCCGTTACAAATTGTCTTTAATCTATCTTTGAAAACTTCAACTTTCCCGGAAGCTTGGAAGGAGGCTAAAATTATTCCGGTATTTAAATCAGGCGATCGGACTCAAATAGACAACTATCGCCCTATATCCATTTTGTCAAACTTCTCTAAGGTTTTCGAGATGGTGCTTTATAATCGTGTATATCCTTCGGTATGTAATCTTATAACGCCCTCACAACATGGCTTCATGAGTAAACGATCCACCATGACCAATCTCCTAAGTATGACCCAGGTATTGTCGGAAGTTATAGATGCTGGAGGCCAAATAGATGTAATATATACAGATTTTTCGAAGGCATTCGATCGTATGGATCATGGTGTATTGCTTGATAAATTACATCAATTCGGGTTTTCTCCTAAATTAATATTATTTTGTCGATCTTATCTGGAAAACAGAAAGCAATTTGTATTTCATAAAGGGCACACCTCACGGAGATTTACAGCTAAATCAGGCGTTCCTCAGGGATCAAATCTCGGTCCCTTGTTGTTCCTTCTATTTTTAAATGACATCGATTGTTCCTTAAACTCAGGTAGATTGATTTATGCTGATGATATGAAAATATATCTTTCTGTTTCAAATGTAACTGATTGTTTACTATTACAGTCCAATTTGGATAAGTTATGTAGTTGGTGTTCCGTAAATAAACTGGCTTTGAATGTTTCAAAGTGTAAAACGGTATCGTATTCCAGAAAAAAAAACATAATTGATTTCGAATACAAGATTAACGGAAATATTATATCTAGACATACCTCTATTAAGGATCTTGGAATAATTTTTGATTCGCACTTAAGCTTTGTTGAACATATTGATTTACTCTTAACCAATGCATTTAGGTTATATGGTTTTGTTGTGAGAAATTGTCAAGGATTTAGGGATGTAAGAGCATTAAAATCACTCTACTTCTCATATATTCGTTCTAAGATGGAATACTGTTCTATTATCTGGTATCCTCATTATGAAATTCACATATCTAGAGTCGAATCAGTTCAGAAAAAGTTTCTAAAATATTTATCATTTAAAGTAAATGGAACTTATCCGTCAAGAGGTATAAGCTATCAGTCTCTTTTAGGAAATTTTGATTTTGATAGTCTGTCTTTTCGTAGAGTTGTGTCGTCCTTATCTCTTTTATATAAACTTATTCATGGTGAAATTATTTGTCCAGATATTCTAGCCAAGATTAATTTTAACGTACCCAGATATAATAATAGGCAACATCTTACCTTTTATTGTGAACGACCAAGAACGAATTTATTGTTTAAATCGCCCATAAATATTATGTGTAGTAATTTTAATTATTTATGTAAATCCTGTGATTTATTTGTAGATAACCTAAATGTCATAACAAAGAGCGCACGTTTGAATTATCTGAGTTAGTAAACTGTGTTTTTTTTTTAATTAGTATTAAGTAATTATGTTTTTTTTTTTTATTATTAGTATTAAGTAATTATGTTATTATCCTCTTTTATATGTTGAATCTTGTACTATGTATTATATTGCTCTGTAATGGGATTTTATATCTGTTGGGCAATAAAGCTATTATTATTATTATTATTATTATTATTATTATTTATAACTTTAATTTGATGTTGAAAATGGGGCTTTGAGCGGCTTTAACGGCATACGCGCGCTACCGCTAAACGGTGTTTATCAGATAAAATATTTTTTTTATGACATAAAATGTTATTTTAAAAATTTGAAAAAAATCCAGTATTTTCCTAACACTTAAAAGAATCTAAATCAGTTGGAAAAAACATTTTATCACTGTTTTTTAAAAAGTTATTCAATTGTTAATTAACAAATTTTTTCCTAATATCTGTTGACATAAACAATGGGATAAAAGGTATACATAATTGGCCTAAAAATTTGAAACTTTGTGGAGCCTTTTTCATATGTATACTTTACAAGATTCTGTGATAAATGTTTATAAAAGTTTATTAATTTGTTAATTATGATTTTTCATAACTATTGCAAAATATTGCGAAAAAGTAAAGAAAAATATAGAATTTTTCCAAATAAATGCATGTAGTATCTAATAAACAATAAATACGAATTTGGTCTTAGAATTATTTGAAAGAGAAACTTATTTTCTATAAAAATCTCCTGAATATCCTTTATCATATCTCCAATAGTTTAAAAGATATATAATTTTTTTAATTGGCAAGTTATTTGGCGCTACAGTTAACGTGACGTATGATATTAGAAAGTATTATTAACAAATTAGTAAACTTTTACAAAGATTTATCGCAGGATCTTGTAAAGTATACATATGAAAAGGGCTCCACGAAGTTTCAAATTTTTAGGCCAATTATTTATACCTTTTATCCCATTGTTTATGTCAACAGAGATTAGGAAAAAATTTGTTAGTTAACAATTGAATAACTTTTTGAAAAACAGTGATAAAATGTTTTTTCCAACTGATTTAGATTCTTTTAAGTGTTAGGAAAATACTGGAATTTTTTCAAATTTTTAAAATAACATTTTATGTCATAAAAAAATATTTTATCTGATAAACACCGTTTAGCGGTAGCTCGCGTATGCCGTAAAAGCCGCTCAAAGCCTCATTTTCAACGTCAAATTAAAGTTATAAATAATGGAGATAGAGTTCCGGGAGGACGGACTTTTTGTTCGGAAATTTCCTCCTCTTTAACGAGCTTTTTTCAAAATTGCTTAAATATTAATATTTTTCGAGTTATTAACAAAAACATAAACATCTGTTTTTTTTCATCTTATTTTGTTAATAACAATTGCAATTTTTTGCCTGCACACTTTTCCTTCAAAAACATTTTTCTAGAGGTAATTCCGAATCCAATGAGCTATCGCTCAGATTTTTAGGACCTTTATTTTAATTTTTCACGTTTTTGAAGATGTTGACTAGAGTAGAATCTTAAAAGCTGTTAAGCAAAGATCATTTCACAAAATGGAAAAACACACCTCTAGCTGCTGATTACGGCGGCGAATTAATTGATTTAGATCCAGATATTCTTCAATGCTTTCCTGTACAGCGGCTATAGGTTCTTCAGTGCGCACTGTCGGTTTCTCATATCATTAAGAGTTAACGTTATCCGAAAATGATCTATTCTTATTCGAATTAGCCACTCTGAAGAAACTATTCAAAAATCAACTATCAGTTTGTCAAATAAAGCAGTGTTCACAACTCAAAGTTGTGAACCTCTAAAAAAAACTTTTATCTCGTGAAAATGATTTGTATGTAAATAGTTACAACCGTAAGCAAGTCACGGATATGCAATAAACTGTCTTATGCGTGTGCGATCAAAGCGTGAGTGGAGTATTATCCACAAAACGTTTTTTTGAAGTTCTTCTGGCGCGCTCGATACAGACTTCAATATATAATATACACATAGGAGTAGGTTTTGTATAGGAAAAAAACGTCGGTTGAAAGAAGAAGTGTAAAATAATTAAAAAAAAACAAAAACGATTTCATTTTAATTATTTTATGATATTCCAAATACCGATGTATAATAGTATCAATACTATATAGTAACACTGATGTGCACTTGTGTCTGTTGGTTGTTAACAGTTCAACACAAAACAAAAATCTGGAAGTGTATAGAATATCAATAAAAATTTGGAAAAGTAACAACTATTTGAATTTTAGAAATTAGACAATTAAGAAATTACTTTAAGAAGCAGACGAAAAACTGTTACATACGGCAGGACTTAAACCTGTAATCTCTACTTATAGCCGTTAGCTCCTTTAACCATTTGACCATTTAGGGCTTAGTGGTTGGTAGGCAATTTTGATAATATCTTAATTCACTCACGTCATATAGGACACCTACTCAATTTATCCTTAGTGCCCATTCATTAATTACTTAAGGATCCCGAGTAGGAGGGGTTTGAAAAATGTATCTAACTTTTTGGAGGAGGAGGTAAAACCTGGTCTTACACAATATTTTTAGTCGATATTTTATATAGAAAGCTTTAAGAAGAAACAGAAGGTAAGATGGAACGTGAACAAATTAAGCACTGATAATATACGGAATAAATACGGAGACGCCATAATAAAAAAAGCCAAGTACAAAAAGAAATGAGAACGAAAATAGAGGAGCATTGGGGCCAGATTAAACAAATAATAACAAACACAACAGACGAAGCTGGAATTACTAATTAAATTTCAAGAAGTTACCAAGTTCAACTATTTAGGAGTAACAATATGAAAAAGCAGCAAAGATAGAATACAGGAGAGGATCCAGAAGGATATGCAAGATTAGACCAGTTATCAGCTTTGCAATGGAAAACACGACGCTAACAAAAAAAATTATGAACAAGATCTAAGAATAGTGGAAAGAAAAATAATGAGATCAATATTGGGACCAAAAATAACAAGTGATGGGGAAATAATAATGAAGACTAACAAAGAAGTTGAACAAGAAATGGGAGGAGAGAACATAAAAGCAAGGCGACTAGAACGGGCAGGCCACATAATGAGAAGAACACCTACAGAAATGATAAAAAGAATCACGAACTGGACACAGCTAGGACCAAGAAGAAGAGGAAGACAAATCGTTTCTTAAGGAATAATTGTCCTATGCTACATGAGTTAAATCAAGATATGAAAAACGCCACTAATTACTAAGGCATATGTGATCGAATGGTTGAGAGGTTTTACGGATTAGACATTTTCTCAATTGCTCCCCAATGTCAATTTTTGTTTGTCTAAAATTCTAAATTTCAAGAATCACATCAGAACTATTTTCGAAGATATATGAAGTTATTAAAAAAGGCGTGTGGAATTTCGATGAAAGCAAAGCTTTTAGGAAGTAACACTTCTTCAAATTTGCCGTCATTTTTTTAAATCTACCGATTTCAGAAGTTTGAGGTTGGCAACGCTGCTGGTGAGTGCCTTTTTGGCTCTAGCACCATTACTTTAAGAAAAAGAACTTCAGATTCGGATTCCTGAGGGTCAAAAACGTAAATTACCCTTTCCCGTTTACGTTTTCTAAAATTTTTGAAGATTTACCTTTTTCATTCGACTATACAAATTAATAAGAAATTAAGTTCACTAATAGTCAACAAGCCAACGCATCTACAGGTGCATAATACGTATATAAAGTGCGTTTGCGTATATTCATATTTTTGTAAAATCTATGTAAAAATAAAATACAAAAGTACTGGTAAACTTCAGTCTGTCGCCTATGCCATTTACTTTCCATATTATGTTACATCTATATTAATGAGAGAGAGAGGGAGAGAGGGGATAGGTAACAAGGTCATCTTCTGTACGTACGCGGACAGAAAGTTTCGCTTCGAAAATACAATTATACAATTAGATTATTTCTGTACAAATTTAAAGATAACATTAACCTAGATTTTCTTTAATTTACCCAACTTTTTATAGTTAACGATTTTTCTTTACCATTTAGGAACTGTCATTTATCAAAAACGTGTACACATTAATTAATATTTTAGTATATTAATTTTTCATTTATAGATTATTACTCCCTCGATACGATTAATGAATAAACAATTATATTTCCTTCCGTGTGTTACACTTTTATTAAAATGAAATCAGACCGGCATTGAACTTGAACCATGGTACCCTAATTAAATTGATCTAAGTGGGCTGTGTCTCATACTCGAATATAGAAAATAAAATTTTATATCGAAGGAAGGTCATATTAATTAAAGTAAGTAAACATAATTGGGTGTAATTGACAGGAAATTCATTGGAACAAAATTATTGCTTAATTAATGTAATCATATAAATATGTAAATTTATATTCGATAAAGGGATATCTTGAAATAGGTTTTAATAAATTTACTCTTACCGACTAAGTTAAAATGTGTGTTAATATTTATAAGATAATCGATTTTCTTAGTTATAATTTGTATAAATTTCTTATCTTTGAATATTGAACACAATTCGACCATAAAATAATTTTTTCTGAAAATGTAATAATATATCATTACGTAACTCTGTTTTTTTCATTTTTTTCAAAGTTTATAATTTTTGATATTGTTTTTAAAATTAGTTATATTTTTGAAAATTTCTAACGCGAAGAACGAAATTTTCATTATAAACAAACCCAATAATTAAAAAAAAACGAGAAGAAATAAAAAAAAAGATGTGGCAGTCAGTGGGACTGCCGGCAGAAGTTATACTCCTATGCACTGTTAACTAATAAAACTTAATAACTACAAACACAGGCAAGTAGAAATATATTTTTTTTTTAAATTAACTGTATTCAATTAAATAAATACAGATTAGAAAAATAAGACCAGTTGATGTGTGTCCTTACTTCAAACACGAAAACCAAACAGTAAAACGATCAATGTACAAAAAAAGTGTTTACAATTCCCGATTTGCTTACCGTGGGCTATTACAGATTTTAAAACACTAGAAAACAATGAAAAACATTTTCTAACAACATAAGTATAGGTACACACTTTTACAAAATTTTAACGCACTTTGAACTGCACTTTTCAGTAACTTTGCAGGAACAGGTTTTAACTCACACGCATGTCTTCGACTCAAAAGCATAGTGAAGGATATAATGCAACCATGTGACGGTATTTTAAACTACAATACAATACTCATTACTGAATATTATTATTAATATAAAATACTAAACTTTATATGTTTATTTACGTGACAGAATTATAAAATAATATGTCAAACATAATTCGATACGTCAATGTAATACAATAACAATAGCTCAGACTGTTTGTTGTATATCTATCTCTTTTCAATGATATGAATGTTTAAACGGTATTCAAAGGACTTATAGTGATGACCAATAACATGTAGTAAATATTTCATCTTTGTTTTTACCGAACAATATACCTTATATGTGATTCTGTCTCTCTCTTACTTACACCATTACATATGTAATGATTTTTCCCATTTAGCTACACACTAATTCATTCCACAGAGTGTCCGAATAGAAGTATAACTTCAAAAAACGTGTGCGTCTCAGGACGCGCGGCAGAAGTGATAACTTCAACTAATCCAAGTTGAACTATTTAATATTGAATTTTTTTAACTTTGTCTATTACTTAAATTTTATGTACATTAATATGATAATGTGTATAAATTTAAAAATTTAAATATTTTGAAAATTTTGAATATTCTGAAAAAAAATTTATCACTATAATTTTCACTAATTACGATACAAAAATTTTTTACTATGACAGTTCAAAATTTCTAATCAGTCACGTAGTAATTCGCAATACAACAACCCTTTACGTGGAACGGCATGATTGCTATTTAATACACACTTAAAACTTAAATTCTTATCCATATTATCAAAAATAACATTAATAGCACACTTTATAATCAATTTTTTTCTAAGATTTATCACAAATAAAACCACCAAAACACGTCTTTTTTATGCTAAAATTAGGCTAATCAGACTGTCATTTCTTCTTAGACAACCTGTTATTTGAATAAATGAGTAAATAAATAAAAAAAAAAAGGTAAAAGTTAAGAGATATATACAAAAAAGCTTGCATCAGTCGGGAATCGAACCTGTTATTTGAATAAATGAGTAAATAAATAAAAAAAAAGGTAAAAGTTAAGAGATATATACAAAAAAGCTTGCATCAGCCGGGAATTGAACCCGGCAGGCTGCCTGCGTGGCAGGCGAGCATTCTACCAATGGACCTCCGAACCACCTACGTACCTATGATAACTTCCAGAATGTATTTGATGCACGTCTCATTTGACGGGTTTTTCGTTACGGTTTTTACTATTACATTTTTTTCAGTTCAGTTCAGTTTAGTTCTAAAAAGTAAAGAATTGTATTTAGTGACAGATTAATACCGTATAACACGGTAAATTCAAATATACTTAAAACTTACATTGGGAAAAGCATAGAGAGAGAGAGAAATTATATTATTATGTTTCACTGCGCCTGCGTGTAACAACGATAAACAACGCGTTATGATAAACGCTTTTTTCAACGCGTTACGCTAAAATCAGTTTACCCTCCCATAAGAAGTTATCACTTCAATAAATAAATAAATAAATAAAGATATTTGTATAAATTTTTAGCTATTTCTATTATTATTATGTTTCAGTGAGCCTGCGTGTAACAGCGATAAACAACGCGTTATGATAAACGCTTTTTCAACGCGTTACGCTAAAAATCAGTTACCCTCCCATAAGAAGATATCACTTCAACAATACCAAAAGCAATAGAAAAAAATCAACACAACTGAACATCCAAGATCCAAAAAATATAAGACAAGCTTTTTTACAAAATTAATATAACTAAAAATAATTTAATATGTATTAAGAAAAAAGTCACTGGAACTATCTTTGAAAAGATCGTTAGAAAACAATGAAAAACTAAAAGTTAGATCTTCCGGCTTCGTAGGGATGGAAAAACCTCGGACTTTTTTCTTTTAGAAACAAAAGTATTGATCCATTTGCGATAATGTCAAAGAAGTTTTGCTCGAAATAAAAAAAAACTTTTAAGTGACGTTTTGTATAACTCTCTTGCTTGATTTTCTACTAAGGAAATTAGGAGCAACCACTAAGAGGGTTGTCTTTTGCAAATAGCAATAGAGACAAAAAATATAAAGAGTTAAAGTACTTTATTGCTTTTCAAAATATCTCCAGTCATTCCAGTATTCAGTTGACATCTGCAATATTGATGTTTTAAAGGCATTGATGGCTTCTTCTAATGATGACTCGAATCTTAATCTTTGCTAACGTGAAGTCGTTGGGACATAGGTCGGGACTCGGGACTATACGGTGGATGATCTACGAATTCGATGTTTTGAAGGTCCAAAAACTCGGTTGTCTTTTGGGCAATGTGAGCTCTGGCTTTGTCCTGATGTAGGATAATAATTCACTGTTGTGACTTGCTTTGTCGGAGTTTCTCGGTAACTTTTGGTAAATATAAGTTTATAAACCAATCGGAAGTCACCGTTCTTCAAACTTCTAAAGCTACTCTTGCCACATAACTAGATTTTGACACAAAATTGCGACCATTTTCTTTGACACATTTCGAGAACGGATCACTTTTGTAGGTTTTTTCCTCATCGTGAAATACCTACACAGCGGATTGGCGTTTATATTCCGGTTCGTAGGAGCTAATCCAAGATTCATCGCCACTAACAATACTATAATCGTTTGTTGAGCTTCCTTTTTTGAAACGTTCCAATGTTTTTTGAAACCAATTAACGCGAAGCGCATTTTGCTTTTCTCTAAGTAGATGAGGGATCCTTCGAAACACCCAGCTCTTCATGTAGGATCTTTGACTGGGTGGTGCTTCATTCCCAAATAGCCAAATTACGAAACATTACTGTTGGGACAATCCTCTCCGGAAATTGTAAAAAATATGGCTTGAAAATGTTCTCGGCTAAGATTCATATTTCGACCATTTGCTAATTTCAAAAATTCACTCTACCTACACGAGATTTATCGAAATGAAACTCTGAATTTATGTCAACAAAAGATTGAAGTTAGATTTGCCTCTGAAAGTTCCATTGATGGCGCCTTCTAAGCGACTATTTGCAAAACTAAAAAGATAACCCTACTATAATTTTAATTGTAAAAATTTACAAACTTTGTCCCTGCTTGAGTTCTATGCCGCATATAACTCCCTACTTACTTCGTCTAGCACCTTACTAAAAAATATAAATCGCAATGAAACTCTGGATTTATGTCAACAAAAGATTGAGGTTAGATTAACCTATGAAAGTTCCATCGGCAGCGCGTTCTAAGCGACTATTTGCAAAACTAAAGTATAACCCTCGTATAATTTTAATTGTAAAAATTTGCAACTTCGTTAATAACTTTGTTCCAGTTTGAGTTACTATGCCGCACATAACTCTCTACTTACTTACTCTACCACCTTACTAAATATGTAATAGAAATCGCGACTTTTAGAACGATTTTTCGGTGTGTCCTCTAAGTTATATGAAAACCGCAGATACAAATAAAAAAATGTAAGATTACATTTAAAATACCGTAAAAAATAATTGCCCGATGACCTCAGTTGATAAGTTGAGCCGACAAAAAAAAACATGAAAAAATTTTCGGAAGAACTAAATATCGGACAGAATCCATCTTCAGCGTTTTTAAAATACATTATAAACTTTAACTTCCCACAAGATTAATTTTGAATAGGAACGAAGTTATGTATTTAAAAAAAGTAAATTTTAATGTTTTTTCCGTATTTTCTCAGCGAAAAATCAAGCTAGAGACTTTCCGAAGACGTCATTTTGTAGGTTTTTTTATTTAGAGCAAAAAATCTGCTGGTGTCACTATCGAATCAACACTTTTCTCTCTAAAATAAAAACAAGTCGAATTTTCGAGGTTACACTGACTCTACGATTTTGATTTTTCGTAACTAATGGCGTGCTGTTAAACTTGTCGTCCCAACACCTTTTATAAAATTTATAATAATAAATAATATTTATAAAATCCTAATTCCGAACAATGTTAAAAAAATATTTATTAGTAAACATTAAAGATTTATCATTTTTTTTAAATACTGTTTTCTGTCTCCTAGCCGATCAAAACAATAATATAGGATTATCGATTTGACAAATGTATTTAAGAAATGAATTAAGTAAGTGTCCTATACGAGATGAGTTTTATTAATATATGATTAAAATCCCCACTAAGGCGTCCGTGGCCGAATGGTTAAATTCGCTACTGGCTGTAGATACTATCGCAGATTCGACTAATTTCGAATGTGACATTTTGTCAATTTCCTTAATATCGGTTCTCTTTTGTATAATTTCTTAAGAATAAATTCTGTATTACAATATTAAAATAGAGACATTTTCTAAATATTTAATTTCATTAAATAACCAAATATCTAAGAATCCTTCATTTTCTAGACTCGTATCCGACCTAAACAATGAGTTCCGAACAACATGGTAAATTTATCAGAGTTTCCAAACACATTTAAATTGTTAAAACGGTCATTTGGTATGCAAAAAGGATTACTTCGTCGGTGTGTTTATGGTTCAAGTAGGTTTTGAAGTGGCATTTATTGTAGAGCCACCTCGGAATAACACGCTTCAAAACTTTAAATTAGTTGGCTTTTGCATTGATAATTTTCTCCTGAAGAACTTCACGGTTTAAACACAGATTCATAAATTCGTTACAGTTTACGAATTTTCGTAAAATTTAATAAAAAAAGCTCATTTTTTTTTCATTAACTTAGAAATGAATGAATCAATCAATGAACGTCTTCGAATAATAAATGCCTAATGATACTTTTTTTAGAAAAATGGGATATACTATAACATATATGATAAATACATATACATTATAACATATATGAAAATACCTTGAAAATTTTTATTTATTTTAATATAGATGTGAATAAGGTAAGATTCAAGTTAATTTCTTTTATTTTAATGATTGTTACTTTAACATAAGTTCTTATCTATTCTCTTTCTAAGGGTCAGAGTTCAAAAAATCTCAACTAATAAATGGATTCAAATTTAACTGATATTGAAAATTTCAAAAAAAAAAAAAAATATAAAATTCAACAATTATATACCAAATTATGTTTTTGTACGATAATTCCAATTTAACCTTAACCTCACTTTTTCTTATTGTTTTGTGCGCATAGACACATTACCTTCAAATTTCAAACATAATTAACTCAAGGGTTATGAAAAATTCTGAATTTTGTAATCATTAAATCAAATTAAACTTATCAAAGAATGTAAAAACAACTTATTTAAACAGTGTACAAGTGAAAGTAAATGTTCATCAAATACAGAAAAATCAAACACAGGAATGTTCTTTATTTTAAAAAAAATTGGAAATTGATACCGTGTTTTGAAGCTTTGGTATTCTCTCTGGACAAACTAAGGCATAGGCTATCCTTTCCTATTGGAATCCAACCATTTCCGAGGACATCAATGATATACGGACACTTTATAGATTTAGACGAATAAATTTGCTTCTCATCCGGAACTTATTTGCTCTTGCATCAAATGGTAAGTAAACTAATACTCTCTTTCTTATTAGAAACTAGTTTTACTTTAGTTAAATCACTCAGGAAGCATTTATATAAATGATGTACTCAGCATACCATTTCTAACATTCATTTCTCCATATATATAAACTTTAAGTCTTACCATCGGCTATCAGGAGTTGTCTTGTGGCTTTGTTAACACTTTTTACTACTTTTATACTTTCTTTTATAAGTATTTAAAAAAAAAATCGAAATTTTAACGGAGCAAAATTTATTACATGTTATCACTTCAAAAGCCAAAAACAAGAGAGAGATTCAGGAAATCAACAAATTAACAACTGAATCCCCAAACAATCTTACACTATCATTATTCTGTTCTATTCGCCTACTAAATTATTGATCAAATACAATTACTAAAAATATAATACCTAATTCCTTATTTACATTTTAATACAATAGACATTCTTTTAAAATTTTTGATGAGTTGTTAATTTTATAATATCTTTCGCCTACTAATTCTTTGTCAAATCAAATTACTAAAAATCTAATACTTAACTCATTATTTACATTTAATACAATAATCATTCTTTTAAAATCTGCTATACTTTAAATGAATTGTTAATTTTATAATATCTTATCTACAATATAATCTAATGTCTTTCTATTTTCAGAATTTTTCATTTGGAAATTAAACTAATAACAAATCACAATATGTCTTGAGAACAAACATTGTCTATTCTAAAAGTAAGTACAAACTTTTTTTTATTTCCTTCTATGAGTTCTAATATTTTATACTGAAATTTATGTAAAAACTTTACATTGATGTCTTAACATTTGGTTTTCTTATTTCATTTTATCTTAATTTATTTAAAATCGGTTTTAATTACTAAGGTATCGTAAAATTTATAAACTTTTTTAATATTTACTCTCATTATCTATTTGATACATGATTATTAGAATTTTATATGTTATAGATTAAATTAAATTATTTTGATTCTTTGAATATCTCTTATATGTACTTGTATATTTTAATTTCGCATTTTGTTTTATTTTTTCTTTTTAGGTATTGAGAAGAAGACGATTATAAATTATCCCAAATTAACTACATTTGCACTCTGCCTTGGAATGAGAATATATTTTCCTTTTCTCTATTTTTATTAATTTTCTTTATATGTACTTAATTGAAATAGCATAGTAACTTATATCATCTCAATACATAAAATTTCTTATGATTAAATGATTAATTTCAATAGATTTCATCCATTTTTTTAAAGTGCGCACGGGATGACATACTGTTAAATTTGTTATTCTTGTTTCCACATCACGTTGCATCACTAAGCAACTTTAATCGAAAGATATGCGACAAATACCGAATCGAAACCCCGATAACACCTACATTCAGGTACATTTAAATTTCCTTTTTAACACAACACATCCCTACTAATATTATAAATGTGAATGAACTACATAATATAACGCCACCGTAAGGTGGCGTAGTTAATATCTCACATATTTAAACGAGCCATTACTACTAAATTAACTACTATGACGCCAACGTAAGGTGGCGCAGTATATATCTAATATATTTAATCGATAAATTATAAAATACAATGAAAAAATAGTATAAACCTGATAACGAGAAAATATGATTAATAAAAATTCGAAAAAACGAAAAATGAAAAAAAGTCACGACAGTGTTATGCGGTACGAAGTCCGCCGGGACAGCTAGTTATCTAATAAAATCTGTACGATACACTGTCCTGAACTGTCATTAGAGTACTCGTTTAGAAATTCCAGCCTCGGCTCCTCCATCAGCTTGGCTCTAAACATCTAACTCGAAACGTGTTCAACCAGTTCCCGGCTTTGGAACGAAAATTACTATAATTTGTCCTTGAGGAACAGATGAAAATGTTGGTAAATCATTACAAACATTTTAACTGTTAGTCAAACTAAAGTTTGAAGATTTAAATATCCACAGAAAAGTGTATAAATATACATAGCTTTATCCTACAGAAAATTTGGTAAAAGTGAAAACGTGAGAATTAAAAAATCGGAAAATAACAGAAAAAATGGTAAAATATTTGATATAGTATTATAAAAATTTCAGAATTAATAAAAATCAGGAATAAATAAAAAATCGAGAATACTTAAAAAAAAATCGTAAAAAAATTGGGACAACTAATAAAGTCATAAAAAGTAGTAAATAATTTGAGATATTTCGAATCTACATAACTTCACCCTAAAATTAAAAATAAAACCCAATAATTATGTAGTAAATAAAAAAATGCTAAAATATTGGAAAAACAAAACAAATAAAAAAATAAAAAACGTAGAGTTTGAAAAAGTTATCTCAAACGGAAAAAATATGAAAAATGAAGAAAAAAATTGTGAAAGATCATAAAAAAAATGGAATAGTATTAGAAAAACTAAGAAAATTGTAAATAATTGGAAAAAATTCATAGAAAGTTGTTGAAAACCATAAAAAAAATTGTGGAACATATAATAAAACAAATAAAAAGCATTATGAACAACTTATTAATTAACAGTAATAGGAAAAAATTGAAACATATTATGAAATATGATGAATAATATAAAAAAAAAGTGTAAAAAATTTGTAAAAGCTAATGAAAAATTCGGAAAGATGGAGAAATATTATAGAGAATAATAAAAAACAGTAATTAAAAATATATTAATACTTTGAAAAAACAAACAAATGATACAAATTGTAAAAGACTGGAACATATCTTGAAATATGGTGAATATTTAAAATGAATAAGAAAATGGAAAATCGTTAAAACTTCAGAAGAATCGTAACTGGTTTAAAATCGTAAAAAATTGTGAAAAATTGTTAGAACTAAAAAAAAACATAAATTACATATTGTAAAAAATTTTAAAAATCAAAAAAAAAATGTGTAAAAACAAATAATATAAAAAAACATGAGATCTAAAAAATGCTATTTTATAAAAAAAATTTCATCGTTGACCAAACACTCTTTATGGTTAGCCAAGTAAACACCAACAAATTATTTAAAAAAATATTAATTTTAATTATTTTTTTGATAATACTAGAGACGGTTACCTTTCAATAGTTTTTTTCATTTTTTAACATAAAATTTAATTAAGTAAGAATGGCTTGTTTAAATATATGAGATATCATTCAGTAAGTATTTCTTAGTTTTCTTTTTTCCGCAATATTTTCTCTTTTTCTTTTTGACCAAGTTTAACATTACAATTTAAAGTAAAACACAAAAATGTGGAGAATATGGAAAAATTTTAAAATATTAAAAGAAAAAATAGAAAGCGTCCAAAAGTGGGAAAAACCGCAAAGAAAAAAATGTGTGAAGGGCAAAAAATAAGAAAAACTGAAAAGAACATAAAAATGCTGTTTTATAAAGAGTTTCATGGTTTACCAAACACTAACAATAGTTATTTATTATACAAGGGAAAAAAGTATTAGATTTTAGCTCGAGGTTGTGTTGTCTCCCGACACGAAGCGGAGGAAGACAAAAAACCGAGAGCTAAAATCTAATATTTTTCCCGTGTATAACTATTTTTTTCTGTGACGACGATTTAATATTTTAAATAAAATCAGAAAATTACTGATGCAAAATTTGAATTTTAAAACTAGTAGGCTTTTGTCCTTATAGTGACAATTAGACCTGCGTTATCAATCAACTATCTGTCAAGGAAACCTTTATTTATGTGTATATATCCGGGAAAAAATTACTCACTTTTTTCCCATGGTAAAAAAGTAATAATTTCATAAAAAGTGACGTTTTGTGACCCCTTAACAGAGATAAAATGTCAAACTTTTTTCTCGTCACAGAAAAAATTATATTATTTATAAAAATATTAATTTTAGTTACTTTTTAGATATTCCTAGAGACAAAGATTACCTTTCAATAGTTTTTTCATTTTCCAACATAGAATTTAATTAAGTAAGAATTGCTTGTTTAAATATATGAGATATCAACTTTATTCAGTAAGTATTTCTTAGTTTCTTTTTTTCCGCAATTTTTTTTTTCAACAAAGTACCACCCTACAATTTAAACTGAAACAAAAAATGTAGAGGATATGGAAAAATATTAAAATATTAGAAAAAAAAAATACAAATCGTGCAAAAATGGGAAAAATCGAAAGGAACAAAATATCTGAAAGGGGCAAAAAATAAGAAAAAAAGTATGAAAAGCTGAAAAAAAATAGAAAACTTAAAAAACTGTGAAAAATTAAAAGATAACATAAAACATTGTAAAATGCGAAAAGTAATGAGAAAAATTCTAGAATTATAAAAAAATCGGAATAAACAATGAAAGATTGTGAAATCTCTAAAAGAATTGTAATTGGTAAAAAAATGGTAGAAATTTGGAAAAAAAAGTAACAACTGAAAGAAAAACCTAAAAATCGGGAAAAATTGTAAAAACAGAAAATATAAAAAATATGAAATTTAAAAAAATTGCTGTTTTATAAAGACCACACTAACAAATTATCTATAAAAATATTAAGTTAATAAATATTAATATTTACTTTTTTGATAATCCTAGAGTCGAAGCTTACCTTCAGCTGTTTAAAATTATCTTAGAACAACCTGCATTCAAATAATTGTTTAATTGAGAGATAATACTAAACCAAGATTAATTAGAAATACATTAACATACCTTTCGTTTTATGATTCACAAGATACACAAAATTGATCCTAATCCGTAACAAAACACTTGAAATTAGCTTTTGAAAACACCACAACCGAACAGAAAAAAGAGAGAAAAGATTTGTAGTCGCGGGGATTCGCGTGTGTTTACGCATATGACATTCATGACTAATAAAATGAAAAACGACGACTACGACTACGCTAAATTGGATAATCATAATCGGACCCGGCAGTTATTTATAATGACGATGTTGCCAAACTGAAATAAACATTAACTTCTAAGAAGTTTTGCGTTGTTTCTATTTTCTCTGGTAAACAAATAGTACACATGTGCCAATATGCGTTTAAATATAAAAATCCTATTTTATGAATAGATACATTTACTCTGCGTCCCTATATGTGAAAAATAAGTCTTCAGGCGGATAAAAAATAGGTCGAAAAGTCGACTTTTTATCAGGGTCAAAAAACACGAGTCGAGTAATCACAGAAAAATAAAATTAAACAATAAATTCACGGAGACTACATACGCCCTTGGCGAAGGTTTCTGTGGTTCCCTTCGTTCTTGCCAAATGGAAATGCTCCACGACGGAGGAGACTATCCACAGCGTCAATCTCCCAACCCCACATTGCACCACGTGGGTCAAACTTCCACATACACCTACACTTACACCAAAGATACTGCCAAGAGGAGGAGGAAACCGCATTTCATGTCCTATGACAATGCGAAGGCCTTGCAAGGACACGGTATCTAGTACTGGGAGAGGAGAAACCAGCTGCTCCAAGTTATGCGGAGTGGCCATTGTCAAAGCTAGTAAGTCTCATTAAGAGGGCAGGGCTGGACAAGGTTCTCTAATCCTATTCTTAAGATAATGGGTGGTCACAATAGATCTGCAAAGGTCGCAATAGCCAACCCAATAAACATCTAAACTACACCAAAGAAAAATGACTTTTTAGGCACGTTCAAGCACCACGGAGGGATGAAGAGAAGTTCGAAGATCCAACTTCACAGGAAATGCAAATGGAAAAATTTGTGAGAGCGGGGCCGACGACAGACAGATACTAACTCCTTTCCAACACTGCATCCATCCCCTGAAAAGGACGTAAGTCCTACAACAGGGTCCTCTTACATACAAAATTCCTAAAAATCATCATACTTATCTTCCTAATATATACTCTTAAGTTCATTATTTTCGCTATGCAGATGTTATAAAAAAAAAAAACAATCTCAAAACTTAATTTCCAGTTCTCGTATGTTAAAAAATCATAATCAACTATTACAACCTTACAATTTGTTATATCCGTAACATAAAATCGCGGTTTATGTATGTACATATATCGAAATGTATAATTACGATTTGTTTACAATTTAAATAATACTAAGTTGTATGGAAAATTCCTGAATGATTACACCTCTAGCTCTTAATAAGTTGATATTCATTTGGTATTGGTAATGTTATAATAGACATACTTCAGACTCCGACAAGACATGGTTTGCAAAAAAAGACCTTGTGTAGGTTCAGCTATTGATGAATGAGTGTTTTTTAAATCTACGTCGAAATATTAACCTTTAATGATCTTGACTTCAGTATGGTGTACGCCTACGATTACATAAAATATTGTTCAACTTTTAATTTCATTCATTCATATACAAAAAAAAATGAATATTTTATAATAACGATGCAATATTATATTAATTCAATTCATTAAGTTTCAATTTAATATGTCTGAAAATCTAAATTTATGACTTTATGATTTCATTTCTTTTAATTCATTAAGTTTCATCTTTTTCTGTCTGATATCTATCCGGAATTGTAGAAGATCTATACAGATTTCTTAATGCCAGGTTTATCCTTTAAGTTATTTTTTATTTATTTTTTTTCCTTTTAGATTACTTCAAGGCATTTGACAAACTAAATCATCAATTTCTTCTGACGATACTAAAATACTTAGGATTTGACACAGATGCTTGTCTTATGATAAGGAGTAATCTACCGAGACTTCAACAGTCTGTGAAACTAAAAGGAAAAGAATCCAAGCCCCTAAAAATGTCCAAAGGTTCTATTCTAGGACCTCTTTTCTTTAAGGCGTGTTTACATGATGCCAGTCCCACTGGCATGCCAGCGCTGGCATCATGTAAACAGTTTCTTGTGCCAGTCCAGCGCTGTCTCGAATAGAAAGTTGGTCTATTTTTCATGCCAGCGGCCCTCGTCCGCGTTCCCTCCAACCCCGCGCCAGTGGTTGTAGACACGTGTAAACACAGCGTTCCAGTGACTGGCGTACATGTGAAGGGTAAACTTCATCAAGTAGGAACTAGGGTGCCAGTGCGACTGTTGTCAGCTACTGGATACGTGTAAATGTACCAGTCCAGCGCTGTACGAATCAAGCACTGGCATTCCAGTAAGACTGGCGCCAGTTACTGGCATTATGTAAACACGCCATTACTCTGTACACGTCCCAATTCTACACCTACCTTAGACACTCCCAGTCACAGTTTTATGGAGACGATTCTCAAATTTATATTTCTATTAAACCAGAAAACAGTGTTCAAGGTAACATTAAGCTTAATAAGTATCCTCGACTGTTGATGGCTGCTTCAGAGAAACATTGCCTAGAATTCCCCCAAAAAAATGTCAGATGCTTTTGTTTGGGTCTACAGCCTTAAGAAAACAATATTCAGAAAATTTAAATATTACGATAAAATCAGAAAAAATAGAAACTTCTAACTATGCAAGAAACTTGGGTTTGGGTATGGACGTGAAATTAAGGTTTTCAACTCATGTGAGTAATTATATTCAAAGAGCCTTCATCAATTTCAAAGTAATATACAATCAACGTTAATTGTTAAACCGAAAGTTAAAAAAACTGTGAGAGCTTAGTCTTTTCACAATTACTTACTGTGATACAGTTTATGGTCCCTGTCTATTAGACCGCGATGCTAAACGGATTTAAATTATTCAGAATTGTTGTGTCTGATTAATTTCTGGAATAAGAAAATTTGAGGGAAGTGTCACTACAGGAATGAGGGAAATCGGATGGACTTCTATGAAGGAGAGAAGTCTTGTGTTATTTAATAAAATAATAATTAAGAAACGTCCAAATGATCTTTATGAAACAATAAAATTTAGGTATGATTTCCACTATTTATGACTTAAGGCATAAACAACAAACATCACCACCTTTACATAGAACACCATTGTAAGAAACGTCGTTTAGTTACCAGGTCTTCAATCTTTACAATAAAATCCCAGATTGTTGAAAAGAATCCATTGTAATGACTGACTCATGGAGATGATATACTGGTTTAACACCTTCGATACCATCACTACCAAGTCAATAACCAACGAAACTTTGTGGATCCAAACAATCGATGCATTCACACCCTAAATATAGAAGGTAAATGGTCTGTCATTAAGAGGAATCTTCGTTGACGATTGGAAAGGATGTTCAATACTAGAATATGTTTGGCGTAGTCGATGCACCACGTTATGCAGAGGCTGCGAACAAGAAGAGGAAACAGTAGAACATATATTGTACGACTGTTCTGCTTTTTCTGAAATTAGAAGATCCGTGTTGTACTGGCTTACATTAGCCGATTTCAGGAAGATCTCCCTCGGGAGCCTCATCTCCTATTTTAAATCTCTAGGCCTGGTGACAGCCTGAGGTGAGGATATCCCTACTCACGGGATGATGCACAATGGGCCATATGTAATATAATAGAGACTTACCAATACCAATTAATATTTAATAACGTCTCTCACATGAGCTAATAGAGGTTTATTCTGTAACAGCTAATACTTAATACATTAAATAGACAAGTAACACTGTTTGACGTATTATTTCTATCCACTTGGAATGTACAATGTTGCCATGTGCAATTTTTAAATGTATTAATAAATGGTGATCTATTCTCCATAATTTATTGAATGTTTTATGATATCTTTCGGACAGTTTATGTTTATTTTACAAACAAAACAAAATTTATCAGAATTTCTAATGAAGTTAATATAATAGAGACTCACCAATTAATCTTTAATAACGTGTTTCAAATGAGCTAATGGAGGTTTATTCTGTAATAGCTAATAGTTGCCATTAAATAGACAAGTGACAGTGTTTGACGTATTTTTTCTATCCACTTGGAATGTACAATGTTGCCATGTGTAATTTTTATCTGTATTATTAAATGGTGATTCATTCTCCATGATTTATTGAATGTTTTATGATATCTTTCGGACCATTTATGTTTATTTCACGAGAAAAAAAAACAAAATTTACCGGAATTTCTATTGGAGTTAACATAATAGAGACTAGCCAATTAATATTTAATAACTGGTTAAAGAATACTGGAATATATAATTTATATTTTTTATTCACTTAAATTTCGGTACAAAAAAACCCACATATGTAATTATTAAATTGTTACATTTTTGTTTGTATCACGATTAAAAATACTGGGAAACACACAGGATTAATATATCCATAGTCGAGGCAATGAAGCATTATGATAGGAAATCTTTTAGGATAGGACAGATCGGAATGCGGTTTTTAAAGTGAAACTTTTATTACATCGTCCCAAACTTTTTGGTCTGTGTTAGCGCATGTCGGCATGTCGCGTGGTCGGCCACTGAGTAGGCGGCGCCTATAGTTCGCAGCAGCTGACCGTGTAGTGTATAGTATTACTCATTTGTGCCAGTGCTCCACGCTATATTATTTGTGTTTAATTTTTGTCAGTGTTTAATTGTTAGAACTTTTTGCTGGTGCATGTTGTTGTTTATGGATTTATTTCAATTTTGAGTACTTGAATTTATTATTATTTAACTTATTTTGTATGAATATTAAATTAATTATTGGAACGAAGTTCCCTTTTGGGCGTTACGACCAGTTACGACTGATGCTAGAGGCTAGCCGAAAAAAATTCAGACCAAAAGTTGTCACGACACGACACACGCATGTTTCTCTGTCTGTCTGTCTCTCTCTCACAGACCAAAAAATAAAAAACTCTCTCTCTCATAGATAGATATACTACAATTAAAAAACACTATTTTAAATTAAAAGAAAATGTACATTAAAAAGAAAATAGAAAAAAAATATTTACCTATAATAGTATATTTTATTTCATCCTGTTTTTATATATTTATAAATTTATTAAAATAAAAACTAATTCTAGATATATGTATGTCATCTAAACCTCTGGTATTGCATTAATGTACACTTTTGTTAAAAGAAACAAACTGTTGAAAATATTCAGGTGATAATGGATTTACTATTTTCTATTTTGCTTTGAATAGTGTAGTGTCGCGACTTTGTTAAGTTTATACAGGTTTTTTTGTAGATAATAATTAATAAAATAATAGAAAATAAGAACAATGATGTATCCTGACAGTGTTTGTGCCCAAGTTTCGGATATTGCTGATGGAGTTAGGTAAGTAGAGATTTTATACAGACAATAATAAATGCTTATGTATGTACAAACACTCTGTTGTGTTTACAAATTACAATTCCTTCACTAATTAATCGAAAGGAACTTCGTTCCATCCGGGTATCCCTTGACACTTCTCACTTTTTTTTTTTATTTATATTCGGTCCATTCCAATTTTCCAAATATAAAATTAAGATTGATAAAGCGATTTTTATACCCTAAATGGAATATTATTCGAAAAATTTTTAGTTAAATGTCTATAGTGAGAAAAAAAGTTTCACTTTTACTGTGGTTTCATAAAACCACACAACGGTTTTTTTGCATTTGCTTTCAAAAATTATTTATACCATTCCTACTTACTTTCTACCTAGTACAAACCGGAAGTTGCATTGCTGCAGCCAAAAATGCTTTCAAAAAATGCATTTTTTTCAGAGGCATTTTTGACAAATTCAATAACTTTGGAAATAATAGTCAGAATTGGCCCAACAGGGGTTTTTAATCGCTGATCACGATTATGATGTTCACATTGACCCCCCGAACACATGGAGCTCAGGAACGTCAACGAACGTCATCTCCGAGGGACTATCCCGAACTTCATGCGAAGAAGAAGAGAAACTCGACACCCGGGGATTTTTTTAAGTCGCTGAATTCAAATATGTCACCGGCGAACACCCCACGGACACCTGGTGCGCCCTACCCTAGATGCGGACGTCATCTTCAATAATTTTCCTGAAGATTACGACAAAAACGTACCAAAAATCATTATGGGGGCATTTTGTGCGCGCTGAATCCGAATTTCATATGGAAAATGACACCCCGAACACTTGGAGCCTCCCTAACCAACAACACGTGAAGAGCTTTGAATGGCCCTTACTTTTCCCAACGAGACATCCAAAACGAAATTAACTCCATGCCAAATCGAATGACAATCGAGGTGGCAATACCTGTTACTAAAAACTGACACTACTATAAAAAACTATTAATATCAACATCAATAAAAACACTTCAAGATAGATTTTAAGATTATTTACATTAAAATTAATGTGTTAAACGAAATTTTTTTTGTAAAATTAATAATAAAATATGGAAAACGCTTTTATTGGAACTACTTAAAAAATTGTAATCTCTCTGTGTCATTCATATTAGACAAACTACAAACTACAACAGTGGAATTTTTCGCCGGAACAAAAACATACGTACCAACATAAATTGGGATCATATTTCTTCTATGAATGAAAACAAAGAAAATGTAAATAAATAAGGAATTTTGCATTGAGCTAATTTACCAGAAAAATTTAATGATTGAAAAAGGGAATTTCCAAATTAATGTTGTGACATATAATGATCAATTACATAATTATAAATACTACGATTATTTAAAAAAACCCAATTAGTTTCTACAAATAAAGAATACGGATGAAAAACCACAAATATTTCTAATATTTGTTATACAGGCCAATTAGTAGAAAAATTCATGATAAATATAAATTTTTAATTAATTTTGTTTATTATTATGTTACTTTTCTCTATTTGGTAACATTCATTTCATCTCTCAAATTAACAAATATAATAAGGGTTGGTTGAAAAGTTTTGAAAGCCAGTAGAGGAATTCAAATTTATACGCTATTTTATAACATTTCACATTCCATTTGAATATAGAAAAAAATCTAATTGATTTGTCAATTCATTCTTTGTTTACAAGATATTTGATGTTAACGTGTCAGTGTTTTTTTTTAAATGGAAAAAAACGAATATCATGCCAGGGTAAAATTCTTAGTTTTGGAAAGTTTATTAGCAACTAAAATTCATATTAAATGGTGAAAGTGTTTTGGTTTTAATAATGGAAATAACTCTGGTTGCGAGCTCCAAATAGAAGTGGTATCAAATAAAATATTTTTTGGTCCTCCGTCCAGAAACAATACTATTAATTACTTCAAATCGTCCGGAAAATGACATTTTCGGCCTAGCCCGGCAAAGTAGCTTTTAGATTATCTAAAGAGATGACGCTATGAGTTTAAATTTTAAGTCATCAAAAATACATAATAAATAATACAAATTTTAATTAAATTTAATTAAAAGCAGCGTACAATATACTAAACTTACCTATAACTTTTTCTAAATGTAAGCAGGATTCTAATTTACATGTAATTTCTCTCACAACTTGTATTATAAAATTTGACATTTATGTCAATTTACAACTACTACTTATCATTCGATTATGAAAATACATATCTCGATTTTATTTTTGCTCATTGAACTAAAATAGTTCATTGTCTCTGCTATTTTTATAAAAAATTATTAGATATTAATGTTAATATTTTTAATATAACAATTTTTACTGTGTTGCTTATTAGCAAAGTATTCGTATTTATAAAAAAAAGGATCTTGAAATCGATTATCAGAAAATCATTCCATATTACTAATTCTTTTAATCGTGCAATAGATGTCGATAAACATCTAATCTTGTATGTCATAAAGTAAAAAGTTTTTGAACTTTTGAAAATATTAAAAATTAGTCGGACCAAAAAATAGTGTGTGTTACACGCCCGGGAAATGTTTTGCAAGTGCTCGTATTGTTTCACACACAACTTTTCTCGCTCTTGCAAAATGTCATTTTCCGTCCTTGTGTCATATTTAATTTAGATTTTAATGTAGGTATGTAGCCAAAAGGCAAATTGCGCTTTTTTTTATTTATATCATTGCCGATTTGATCACGTATTCTTAAATAAACAATTAGCACTTGAGAGTTAATCTAAATTCTTATTTTGTTTATACAAATTGTAAGGTCAAATGGTCGCATATCCTATTTTTACATTAATTTCTTTAAGAATTATTTTTAATACAAATTATGAAAGTTTCTTTAAATCCACATTTTTATAAATACATTTCAATACAAATTGACTTTAATTTTTATAAAAAAAAACTAAAACATTATTGAAGTTATACTTCTATTCATGCACTCGGTGAAAAAGATTTGTGTACAGTTAAATGGGAAAAATCATTACATATGTAATGGTGTAAATTTGCCTGTGCTGCTTGCGACAAATTAGCTTCATTCAGACAAAAGTTAATAATTTGCGACGTTGCTTCCATCGTTTCAGCAGCACGAGTTTTCATTGCATCGCAAACCATCCTTTTCTCTAAGTTCGCCGGAATACTGTTATGTGAATGGTTATGCATTTCATACAAAATTAAACCATCTATGGTATGAATTCTGGTTTTACAACCTTCACAGCACCAATTTTTTTTCCACAAGCACTTAACTTGTCAAAGTCGTAGCAGTAGCCATTGCTACTATACAAAGGTTTACTAAGTTTCGAAACTAACACCCTTTTAAAAACTGATCATACACTGATTAAAATAAACTAATTAAAACTGATTCACTCATCAGTTTTTATATTAAGAAAAATAGGGGTACCTTAGTCATTAAATACATCTCATTTCGTCAAGATTATTTACCTAAATTTACTGTTAATTTCTTGTCAATAGTAACATTACAATATTAAAATAAAACTAAAATGCTAATTAACAATCCTTTTAGCCTTTAGTTCCAAGAATTATTAACCTAAATTATACCTTTTTTACCCGTTAATTCCTTATCCTAATCCTGGGAGTACATCCAAATTCCAATGGTAAAATATCATTAAAAGAAAATTAAAGACATATCATGGCTTCAAAAGATTATTTGTTGTTTCTAATGATCCAAATTCAGCCTTTAAATTAAAGTAGAATTTTAGAATTCTTAGAATTTATATTCACATATTAATAATGTCAAATTGGATAATATTTTAAACAGTTAAATAATTCACTGTATTATTAAAAATATGTTTTTGAAAATAAATATTCGATACTGGCGCCAAATGTACCCGCGCCGAAGTGTCTTCGCGACGAAACGGCCGCGCCCAAACGGCCGCGCCGCAATGTCCGGATCCGGTAAGAGAGAGACAGACACACTTATAAGGTATTTTGGTCGGTAAAAACAAAGATGAAATATTTATCACATGTTATTAGTAATGTAAAAATGGAAATTGCATTTCTGCATTCAAAAAGTACATTCCGAACAGACAATAGAGAGAAAACTTACAACTCGGTAAGTATTGCTGAAAATGGGTTCAATTTATATACTCGGGGTTTTTGGAGTCGCTGAACACGAATATCACGATTCCGAAAGTATCCGCGGCACTTGGTGTCTAAGGTATTTACCTCTTCTCCTGGGGTTTTATGTAAATTCTGTACGAAATTATAATAATATAATTATAATAATGGCGATGGTGTTCGAAACACCTGCTGCTTAAGACGGATGTTTATGCAAATTCGATACAAAAAGAGTGTGCACACAGTACTAGGAGGTTTTTGGGGTCGCTTACCACGAATATCATATAATGAGTTTGCTGAATCATTCGCATACAAATTTATGAATACATGCGCGTGCATAGAAGTATAACTTCTGCCGACAGACCCACTGACTGCCACACTAGTTTTTTTTTATAAAAAAATCAATGCAAATTACGTAATTCGTCATATTCATTTTCTGTGAATAGGTCTAAAATACCCGGATGACCGAGCTTTGCTCGTGTAATGTCAGTCAAATTTTGCAAGCATCTTACTTTAGCAGCACGTGTGGGACGAACAGAAACCTGATTATTTTCATGACGGTATCCTTGAAATGAGTCTTCACTGTGAGAAGTTTGAGAATCCTGATCAGTTTGATGACGATGCTCTTCTAGGTGTTCTTGAGACGAGTTGCGGCTTCGTGAAGATAGATTGTTTATAAGTGTTTTTTTCCAAGATCGTTTAGGCATTTTTAAGTGAACACGTGCATTAAGAAGACACAAATAATATAAATAAACAATTGATTTTCTTAGTCTAACCTCAAAGCAAACACTCATTGACTTCGTGTTACTTAACAGCGCCATCTGCTGGAATAGCTTTAGCTGTTGTTGTGTCGTTTAAAAAAAATAGTATTATTATTCGCCAATAGATGTCAGGAAGAGTCATATTTTTCAGTTTTATCGATAAAACACGAATAAAATGACATTTTCTAAAAATGATTCCTAGCTAGATCGATTTATCGCCCCCGAAACCCGCTATATACTAAATTTCATGAAAATCGTTGGAGCCGATTCCGAGATTCCAAATATATATATACAAGAATTGCTCATTTAAATATATTAGATAAATTAGATATAAATAAATGTAAATACCTAACATACCATTTTTATAGCAATTTTAATAATAATTGGTTTAAAATCGTATTTTATTTGATAATACACTTTTTTATAACAAAAAAAAGTGTGAGGTGTCAAGGGACACCCGGATGGAACGAAGTTCCTTTCGATTAATTAGTGAATGAATTAGTAATTTGTAAACACAACAGAGTGTTTATACATACATAAGCATTTATTATTGTCTGTATAAAATCTCTACTTACCTAACAGTTCATTTCTTTTAACAAAAGTGTCCATTTATACAATACCAGAGCTTTAGATAACACATCTTTTTAGAATTACTTTTTATAATTTAAAACAGGAATTAACAATTCAATACAAAATTTTAAAATTAAAAAAATATTTGACAGTAACTGACAGTTAAGGTAATTTGACGTAGGTACCTAAATAGTCAAGTTACGAACTATTTTTAAAATGTTTATGAATTTATTAATTTATAAAAACAGGATGAAATAAAATGTAATACTATTATAGTTAATTATTATTTTTTCTACAGTATTTTCTTTTTAATGTACATTTTCTTTTAATTTAAAATAGTGTCTTTTTAATTGTAATATATCTATCTATGAGAGAGAGGGAGAGAGAGTTATTTATTTTTTGGTCTGTGAGAGAGAGAAACATGCGTGTGTCGTGTCATAGTGTCGTGACAACTTTTGGTATGAATTTTTTTTCCTAGCTCCTAGCGTCAGTCGTAACTGTTCGTAACGCGCCAAAGGGAACTTCGTTCCAAAAATCAATGAAAATAATAGCTCTAAAATTGTTATGAATGTTTACTAATATATAAAAAACTAACCTAACTTGATAACTTTCTTCTTCAAAAGATTTAAAAAACAATATTTTACAGATTATGGGAACTACAAACTATAACGAGTATTCTTAGATAATCACTTGAAAATTTTAATGTATTTCTATACACAATTAAGTTTTGGTTTATACCAAACTGTCAACAACTATCGACATCTATGGGCGTATGGTCTTTTACCCACGACTCATAAGTAAAGTGCGTATTTTTTAACCGATAACTCTGTCAGTAAATGTCAAATTATTGAGGAGTTGTGTTATAGTTTCATTTACTAAACTAGTGGAGTAAGTAAATAGAAACCTGTATTATTATGTTGGTTACGTACAGTTTTCATTAAATTAAACTAACATTTAACATATCTCAGACAGAACTGTCTGCGAAATCGAATATTTTTGACAATTTATGCCAAAATTTAAATTTTATATTTGTTATTTTTAGTTTTATAAAAACCATTTGGTAAGTCGTGGGTAAAGCATAGTACTTTACTTGAGGAACAAATTGCATATTTAGCTCGTTTCTTTAGCCCCTTCGCTTGCAAGCTCGCTCATGGGCCAAACACACTCGCTGTAATATGCAATTTACTCCACTCGTAAAGTAATATACTATTACTATATCACACATAAGATTTTGACTTATTTCTACTGATTTAAAGGCAATTTAATCAGTGTTTAATTTTACTTATTTTCTAAAGATCTATAATTTCCATCTTTTACTTTATCTTATTTCTACCGTTATCCGTTTCATTTTTTTTTAACTATATTCCTTATAAGACGAAAAAGTAAAGTCGCGATTTAAAATTCTAAATCTTCACAACTTTTTAACAGATTGATACTTCACAATTTAATCCACCCCAACTCGTTTGAACCCTCGACTCGCTCTTCTCCAAACAAAGTGAGTGTAACCTGTATCTTATTGTGTATCTTTTCTCACTATTTTAAATGGTCAATTTTCATCAAATTTAAAAGGTTTACAATGTTTTAAATTTTATTAGTTTAAGAAAAAAATATGTGAACTTAATTTAATGCTACTTAAAAATTTCATATAATTTATTAACGTCAGATCAGTAATTTCGTAATAAATATAATTAGTGGTTTTGTGCATAATATGTTTTTAAATAAAATTCCCATGCAATTCAATTTTAATATAATTTACATATACTGAGAATCGGCTCGTGTTTACAATAAAAATAAAAACGTATTGTGTTGTACGTTGTTACTTTCACTGATGACCTTTTAATGCATTCTTTGGAGAAAATTAAAACTTATTCGCTTGTGCGAAAGATTTTTTGATAAAAGATGCTTAATAAATAGACCATAAATTTAAACATTATTTATTTATACAAACCCGGATATTTTAATCAGTTTCATAGAATCTCTAACTCAGAAGAAATTGAATGTTTTAAAAATTTCTTCCCAAAACATTAAAAAAATGAGTGGAAACAAATGTAACGATTTATACGTTGTTATCTTTTGTTTTTGTTAAAGTTGTCTATAAAATTAAAATTCAATATCTACTTCAAAGTATAAATAGCTATTAGAACCACTAAGGTCATCTGTATGCCAATACCTTTCCGATTAGTTTTATTTCTAAACGAAATCGTTTTAGCAATTTTAGATTAAAGTTAAAGCATTGCGCATGGACATCAATTCCATCAAAATTGTTAAAATTGGATAATTGTAGAAAAATATTTTAACAAAGGAAAAAACATGTTGAAAACCTAGAATAATTCGTAACAAAGATTTAAGAAAATGTTATAATTTTTCTAGTTACTTTTTAGGCTTTTAGTTTTTTTTTGTTTTAATTGTTCGATTAATTATATTAGATATCAACTGCACCACGTTACAGTCGCGCCATAATACTTAATTAGTAAGAATTACTCGTTTAAATATATGATATAACAACTGCGCCACCTTACAGTGGCGTTATAGTACTTAATCCCACAACCTAGATGTGTGACGGGTGTCTATCCGATCTAGATTGGAAATGTTAGTGTCCTACTGAATAACAGAGATGGAGCCAAACGACTCACGATATTTTCACATTCGAGTTTCGGTGAGGCCGAAACTTTCGACTATTTTTGACCGATACCGAAACCAAACTTTCGGTTGGTCTCTTGCAAAGGTTTAGAGAGTTATATCAGTTAACTTAAACTCCCATCTATTAGGTATTCGCAGAACTTAAAAATAAATGTCACTCAGAAGGTATTGTCACTTTACCGTCGAAATACACAAATAAGTAAATAGATAAAAAAAAATTATAGCCAAATATTAAATCTCGAATCGATTTGAATGCATACAAAAAAAATTCATGAAAATCGGTGCAGCCCTTTAGGTGGAGTTTAGTGACATATATATATATATATATACACACACACACACACACACACACACACACACACACACACACACACACACACACACACACACACACACACACACACACGTACAGAAGAAATATATATATATATAAAAAATTTTTTCTTCACTATAGATGTCTTGAAAAAGAATTAAATAAATTCGAAAGCTTGACAAAAATAAAAGAGTTTTCTTCATTTACATTGGCCATAACATTGACTGCAACTCCACTATTGACTTCACGTTATATTGAACCAGTCACTATACCATTATTCATATATATATATTGAGATGATATAAGTTACTATGCTATATCAAATAAGTATATATAAAGAAAATTAATAAAAATAGAGAAAAGGAAAAAATATTCTTATTCCAAGGCAGAATGCAAATGCAGTAAATTTGGTATAATTCATTATCGTCTTCTGTACAATACCTAAAAGAGAACAATAAAACAAAATAAGAAATCAAAATATACACAAGTACATCTAAGAAATATTTATTTTCAAAGATTCGATATAATTTAATCTATAATATATAAAATTTTAATGATCATGTATTAAATAGATAATAAGAGTAAATATTGAAAAAGTTTATAAATTTTACGATACATTGGTAATTAAAACCGATTTTAAATAAATTAAGATAAAATGAAATAAGAAAATTAAATGTTAAAACATAAATGTAAAACTTTACATAAATTTTAATATAAAATATTAGAAATCATAGAAGAAATGTTTTCAAGCCATATTGTGATTTGTTATTAGTTTAATTTCCAAATGAAAAGTTCTGAAAATAGAAAGATATTAGATTATATTATAGACAAGATATTATAAAATTAACAATTCATTAAAAGTATAGCAAATTTTTAAAAGAATGATTACTGTATTAAATGTGAATAAGGAATTAAGTATTAGATTTTTAGTAATTTGATTTGACAAATAATTAGTAGGCAAAAGATATTATAAAATTAACAACTCAGCAAAAGTATAGCAAAGTTTAAAAGAATGACTATTGTATTAAATGTAAATAAGGAATTAAGTATTAGATTTTTAGTAATTTTATTTGATCAATAATTTAGTAGGCGAATAGAGAATAATAATGTATAGTGTAAGTTTGTTTGGAGATTCAGTTGTTAAATTGTTTATTTCTGAATCGCTCTCTTGTTTTCTACCTTTTGAAGTGAAGATGTAATAAATTTTGCTCCGTTAAAATTTGGATTTTTTTTTGAAAATACTTATAAAAGAAAGTATAAAAGTAGTCAAAAGTGTTAACAAAACCGCAAGACAACTCCTGATAGTATCTGGTAAGACGTAAAGTTTATATTTATGGAGAAATGAATGTTTGAAATTGTATGCTGAGCAGTTCGTTTATATAAATGCTTTTTTTTTTTTTTTTATTAAAGATGTCCTCGTAGGTATAGACCTAAATACAAATGTACCGAGAACATCTATTGGGGCAGAAGAGGTAATTTATTAATTTGGGATTTAAAGGCCTGCAAGTTAGGACGAGTGGGGAAGACGTGGGGAGGTAAGGAGTTCCACAATCTGGAGACCCTGGGGATGAAGGAACGATCGAATCGATCCGTTCTCGATGTCGGGCATTGAACAGTATAAGGGTGCATGGAGTTGGCACGTCGCGTTGCTCTGGCTGGTCTGGCAAGTGGAGGCATGCTTCCTGAGTTAATTTAACGAAAGTAAAACTAGTTTCGAATAAGAAAGGAAGTATTAGTTTTCTTACCATTTGATGCAAGAGCGGAATTATTTCCTGATTAGAAGCAATTTTATTCGTAAAAATTTCTAAAGTGTCCGTATATCATTGATGTCCTGGGAAATGGTGGATTCCAGTTGAAAAGGATAGCCTGTGCCTTAGTTGTCCAGAGAAAATACAAAAGCTTCAGAACACGGTATCAATTTACAATTTTTTTAAAAATAAAGAACTTCCCTGTGTTTGATTTTTATGTATTTGATGAACATTTAATTTCACTTGTACACTGTTTCACTGTTTAAATAAGTTATTTTGCATTCTTAGATAAGTTTAATTTGATTTATTGGTTATAAAATTCAGAATTTTTCATAACACTTGATTTAACGATGTTTGATTTTTGAAAGTAATGTGTCAATGCGCACAAAACTATATGAAAAAGTAAGGTTAAGGTCAAAATAGAATTATCGTTCAGAAAACATAATTTGGTATATGATTGTTAAATTTTATTATCGTTTTTTCGTTGAAATTTTCAATATTAGTTAAATTTGAATCCATTTATTATTTGAAATTTTTGAACTCTGGCCCTAAGAAAGAGAATAGCTAGGAGCATATGTTAAAATAATAATCGTTAAAATAAAAGAAATCAATTTGAATCTTACCTTCTTCACACCTATATTAAAATTAAAAAATTTCAAGGTAAGAAGTACTTTATAACATGGTAACTTATAGAATACTACTATAAATATCATATGTTATAATATATAACAAATCTCGTGAGGATGATCCTCCACAACCTGAAGTTGTAAGAAGATCTGGGGATGTAGTCAGGATGACCAAGGATAAGGAAAACTCTTTGCCAATACCTCGAGCTTTCGGTTTTATTTTGAAACGATCATCAGGATACTGTGCACAATAAAAGTTTAAAGTTAGAAAGTTACACACTTCTAGTGATTTAATGAACCTACTTAACGTAAATTTGATAAGCAGCTAAGCATAACGAGAAAAAATAACTTCCCGATTTTAAAAAAAATTTTAATTTTTTTTAGCGGAAAGTTAAAAAACCAAGACATGTTATAACACATTAACAACACAAAGGTTATATTTTGTTACAAATAATACACTTCTTTCCAATTTACTTAACATCGGTATATATGCATCAAACTCATTAAAAATGTATCGTACTAAAATCCGTTTTATGATTTTAACGCATCGTACACAAGAGAGTTCGAATCGAATATAATTTTCGTAAGCAGGTCAACACTACCGAGCAAGCATATTATTTATTATTATTCTCGTCCCGCTCAACAATTTAATTTTAATTTTGGCCACGGCCACACTTCCAGTCCCTAAACAAATCGGAACACGCGCTATTTTCACTAAAAAATTCACTACATCAACTTAATTTACTGCCGATGCCGGACCATACTAATATCGAATCCTAATTGAGTATACCGACAAATCATTAATAATAATACTCTCAGATATATAAGAAAGTGACTACTTATTGTCAGTTGTTAAACAATTGTTAGTTTTGTCATTAATTGCAGTAAATTACAAATTAATTATCGTTAATCTTGAATCAAAATTAACAATTTTATTAAATTTATAATAAAACGTCAGAAAGTACCATATTTCTTACGACATACTTATTACTCCGGCAGCTAGGGAGGTTTCCGTGGCCGATTCTCCTCCTCTTGATAAAGAATGTTTTTTACGTATTTTTTCTCGCGGAATCCGAATCTGAAACTTGTTTTTCCGAAAAACGGTCGGGTAAATTGTTAAAACAATTATAACTAGAAAACTAAGAGAGATGCGACATTTTTTTCAAATACTTTTTTGATCCTTATGAAAAAACAAAAAAAATGAGCTTCAAAAAATTAAAATCCATTTGTTAGAACACGAGATATTGCAAATGTAGTTAAAAAATATTGCAAAATATCACTCCTAATGTTTTTGATTTTTAATCATAACTCGTATTCTAATAAAGCTACGAGGGTGGATCAAATACAAACGGGAATTTTATAAATCTTAAGTGTAGTGTATCAGGAGCGGGGAAAACGCTTGTTGTGCTGTTTGACTCGTATCGGTCATTTCGTCAGTACAGCTATAAGAGATGAGCAACAGGTTCCAGCGTCCGTTGCACAACGGGTTATAATGAAGTTTCTAACCAAGGAAGGCGTTAAACCATGCGAAATTTTGACTCTATTGATGGTTTAGTATGGGGATGATACTCTGTGTAAAACTCAAGTGTTTGATTAGGCCAAAAAATTTAAGAGTGGATGAGAAAGTGTGGAAAATGTGAGTCATTATCGACCTCCAAAATCAAGCGTATCTGGTGACAACATTCAAAGTGACAGGCGGCTCACTATTCATGAAATCGCTTTACAGGTGGGCATTAACTATGGAAGTGACAACCAATGATTAAAAATAATCTTGGTTTCAAAAAAATCTGTGCCCGATGGGTCCCAAAGTTGTTGAACGAAGATCAAAAAAACATCCGACTGCAAATCAGTAAGAGACATCTGAATCGATTTCAGCGGGAGGAAGAGGCTTTTTTGAAACATAGCGTGACATGGGTTCATCATTACACTCCCGAGTCCAAGATGGCGAGTAAAGAATGGCAAAAGAAAGACGAAGCCGGTCCTGTGAAAGCCAAAACCGGTATCTCAGCCGGTAAAGTCCTCGCGACCGTCTTTTTCGACATGTTCGACGTACAGTTAACGCTGCCTACTACTGCCAGCTGTTGGGGGCAGCAAAAGCCGCTTACAGAAGCAAATGTCCCAATCAGGAACGTCATCCTTCTTCATGACAATGCCAGGCCACATACGGCGGTTAAAACGGAAACAAAAATGGAAGGATATGCATTGGGAAACCCTTGAGCATCCTCTATACAGTCCAAATTTGTCACTCTGTGACTTTCATTTGTTTGCACACATGAAAGATGCACTTGGAGGATTACGATTTAACAACGAACAAGATGTTGAGGAATTCGTGCGCAATTGGTTGGTGACTCAAAAATTTCTACGAGCAACGAATTAAAAAGCTTCGAAATCGCTGTGAAAAATGTGTAGAGCGCGAAGAAGACTATGTGGAAAAATAAATTTTAAAAAGGAATTCCGGTTTATATTCAATTCACCTTCGTATTATATTTCATAAACTCTCATTTTGAAGAACACATTATTATATAGCTTACTCAAACAAATGCGCTCGCGACGTGCTTTGATGTGAGCATAAATATCTATGTGATCTAAAACTGATATATCCTATCAAAGAAATAACTTAGATACATTTAACAAAGCTTAAAATGTTCCTCTTTAATCGTTTAATAGAGAAAAATTTTTGGAGACTTTTTAAATCTGACCTAATGAAAAGTTGCTATAAACAAATTGCATAGCAATTTTTATGTAAAAATTTGTTTAACTAGGTATAATTTTGTTAAAAACAATGTTAGACATATATTTCAATTTAAAGCTAATAATGTGGCCTTTAAAATGAAAGGTCGTGAAATATAGCTTTATTAGAACCCCAGTTATGATAAAAAATCTGCGATTAAAAACGTGATATTTTGCAATATTTTTTAACTAAATTTGTAATATCTCGGGTTCTAACCAATTCTTAAAAACTTGTCTTTCTTATATCAAATTCGACCGATATTTTATCTGGATATTATTTGCAGTTTTCATTTAGTTGTTGGTGAACAATTTTACAAATTTTCGTTATGGGTATTTACAGTAATATTGAATTAACTGATATACCTTTCTTGTACGGTCGTGAAAATGCCTTCAGTTCGTGTGTTTGGAAACGAAAATCCCCATAGGATTGTGGAATCCAGGCATTAAGTACGTTTTTCGTTGAACATTTGGATAGGTATTTTGGGCGACCGGTTACTAGGTCCATTTGTACTACCTAACCGATTAACGGGAGCTGATTACTTAAAACTTTTTGCAGAATACATTGGGTGATCTTTTAGACGATATTCCTTTGTTACGAGCCAAGCCAGACCTGTCAGTGGAGTGAGGTGTAAGTAAGTCACCGTACGGAGAATCTTCGAATCTCCGCGTATCTGATGGATTGATCTCGAACTTCGAGAATCTTCCTTGCTAGAAGAATTGGGATCTGTGTAGATGGTTCTAGGAGGATTAATATTATATATAAGGACCTGTTGGACGGAGTGAGGGTAGTAGTTGTTATAGCGATAGTCGGCGATAAATAGAATTAATTGTATTTGTAGTAGCTGGTGATAAAATGCGAATTGTTATACGAGTTATTTTAACGACGATATTTAGTAATTGTAATTTTATTAAAGTTGTGTAAATTAGTTAAAGAAAATTGTTATTTAGTTGTGTTTACTAATAAATTGTTAAGTTTGTCTGCTGTTATCACTTATCCCGAACCTACGAAGAAAAAATCACCTTTAATATAAAGAAATCAAATGTGCTACCAGCACGATGGTACTCTGGCCCATTTTTCATTTGCAGTAAAAGAGCATTTAAAACTCCTTGGAGACACTTAAAAAATTTCGTATATGCCACTCCTGTGAATAACCTCGAGGAGCCACAGCAAAGAATAGGGCAGGGATGTTATCGAATCCTAGCCAATGAAGGTATTTTGGAAAGAGTTCGACAGTCACTGTGGTGGAAATTGTCATAGCTGCATTGAAATGGAGGGAAGGTACTTTGATTATCTTATTTCACTTTATGTTTCTGTTATTTGTTAATATTAATCATTGTTTTTTTGTACACAAAAAATTGTTTTGAACGCAAAATGAAACGTTAATTTGCGGACATATGTTTATTAACTCTTTTTTGCTTATTTTGGGACATACTATAACCCATTTAATTTTGTGACACTTTTTTTAACACCCTGTAGGTATTGTACACTTTTTTCGACAAAACGGACATATATTTGGCAAATATTGTTTTTTTTATAAAATAAATTATAATTTATATTAATAATAATTTAATTATTTTTCAAGTCTGCTCTTTTTTTATATTTTTTTGAAATAATTCAAAAATTACGACTATTTGGTATCATTGTAAAAAAAATTAAAAAAGTAGTCATCCATTTTTAAAATTTTGGTAATTGGTACTCAAGTAATTCAGTACACTTGTAAAAATAGGAATATAAAGCACTGGTATATGGTATATAGTGGAACGACCGGAGATTATTTGTATCTAAGCATCGAATTTAGGCTTCGGAAAATGAGAGAAATATTAAACGGAAGGAAATTGCTTATCGTCAAGGTTATAGCTTTATAGCTATTACACGTGGATGTCTAATAAAAAGTAAACGATGTTTGAGATATATAAATTGCTTATAATTTTTTGTTATATTTTCTTTCACATAAATAGATAAAGTTATGAATTAATTAAAATTAATTAAAATATATAAACCTTAGTTAATAGTAGTTTGTTTGTTGTGAATATATAGATATACGTACAAGTGCGTCCAATTAAATCGGCATCATATGGGAAACTTTTTTATTCTTAATTTTATGAAAAAAAGTTATTCTTTATTAAAAGTTGTGCATGGTCTTAAACCTAAAATACAACCATCAGATATTAATTTTTTTGGACCGTATACGAGGTGTGTCAAAAAATATGAATTTTACTCAAGAGTAAAGTACCTTTTTATTTGAAAATAGCGACAATTTTTAGTAAGAAAACTTTGGTCAGATATCCAATATTTTCCATCCACCATGGAAAACGATCTTTAATAATTAACGGTATAAATTATGCAAATTTTGTAGCAATTTTATTGAAAAACATGACATGATAAAAAAAATAACAATAGTTATTTGTGACACAAGGACGGAAAATGACATTTTGCAAGAGCGAGTAAAGTTGTGTAGTCGAGGTGCGTGGCACCGAGGCGAAACAATACGAGCACTTGCAAAACATTTTCCAGACGTGTAACACACACTATTTTTTGGTCCGACAAATTTTTAATATTTTCAAAAATTCTGTTATGTTCAAGAGTTGACTGCTTGTGCTACCTAAAGTAGGACCAGTGACTAGAAGACAGCCGACAGACTGTCAGCTGTGTGACGTGATCTTCGGGTAGATATTAGCGCCACATTGGATGTTAATATTATAGTTGTATAATAACTTGTTTGATACTTAATATACGTGTTCAGCTAGTTATTAGTGTTTTAATTAACATATGTTGCAAACACAACAAGTTCAAAAACTTTTTACTTTGTGACATACAAGATTAGATGTTTATTGACATCTATTGCACGATTAAAAGAATTAGTAATAAGGAATGAGTTTCTGATAATCGATTTCAAGATCCTTAATTTTTATACATATAAATACTGTGCTAATAAGTAGCACAGTAAAAATTGTTATATTGAAAATATTAACATTTATATCTAATAATTTTATATAAAAATAGCAGAGACAATGAACTATTTTCATAATCGAATGATAAGTAGTTGTAAATTGACAATTTAGATAATCTAAAAGCTACTTTGCCGGCCTAGGCCAGAAAATATCATTTTCCGGACGATTTTGAAGTAATTAATAGTATTGTTTTTGGACGGAGGACGAAAAAATCTGTTTTATCATGGCGGATATTGGATATCTGACATTATTTTCAATTACGATCAACTTTTCTTTATAACAATTATAACAATTGTCGCTATTTTCAGGTATTTAAAGGTACTTTACTAATGAGTAAAATTCATATTTTTTGACACACCTCGTATACGGCTAAAACAAAATTGATATCTGAAGGTTGTATTTTAAGTTTTAGACCATGCACAACTTTTTATAAAGAATAACTTTTTTTCATAAAACTAAAAATAAAAATGTTTCCCATATGATGCCGACTTAATTGAACACATATATATAATTTATTGATAGATTTTTTTTTACTTCGCTTTTATAAGATTTTACGGTACTTCCATTCATTGGCAGTTTTTTAAATAATTTTCAGCTTTTCTCAAATAGATCAAATTTTTTAATTTTTAATAATTGTGTATTTTATCCATTTGTCCCAATTTTGTAGGTATATATTTTTTTCTAGTAGTTCATTTTTTCAGTTTTATTTTTTTTTTTATTTAATTTGCAATTTGTCTCTATTTTTACGATTTTTTAATTTTTATATATTAATTTATTAGTTTTTTTCAATTTTTCTCGATTATTTCTATTTTTTAAATATTTTCAATTTTTGGTTTTCCCAAGTTCCAACATTTTTATTGATTGTTTCTAGTTTTTTTTAATATGTTCCATTGCTACCATTGTTATTTTTTCAATTTTTCGTTTTTTTTTGTTTTTTATTTTTAATTTTTATTAAAAAAACTGGAAAATTTAAATCAGTGACAAATAACAATAAGGAATATTAAAACAAACGCAATGAAATAACAGCGTTACAAAAAAGTATAATAAAAAACAGAAAAAAAATACAAATTATTTCAATTTTGAAACAAATATCTAGAACATTACAAAAATAAGAATATCCAAAAATAAAAAAGTTATCGATTAAATTATAACTACCAAAAGTATACAAAAATGACAATACTTTAAATATTTTTAATTTTTTTTTAATCATTCTCGATTTTTTTTATCAAATCAAGTTTTTGTCATTAGAGTGAAAGCCACCTTCTTTTTTTAAATAAAAAAAATATATGCCAAGTTATTTGCGATTGAAACCATAGATACTATTCTCGTTGAAAAACGCATGTTTTTTATTCGTTTTTAATGAATTACTCAAAATTTGTTTATATTACGGAAAAATGTAGGTAATAAAACACAAAGAGATTCGCTTTTAACGATTTCTAAAAACTCCATACGAATGGAGTTTTTATTTGTTGAAGGACGGTTATTTTTCAAGAAGACCGAAGTTTGAACCTCACATAAAATGAAATTGGGCAATTTTTGTGTAAAACTCAAGAAACATTTTTTAAATTAGGTACTTAAAAAATATATTTAAATGTGAGCAAATAACATTCTTTTGCACGAAAATAAAACCACTTTTTATTATATATTTTTTTAAATTTATTAGTGAAAATTTCAGCAACACCACTTTAGTTAAAATTAATCGTATTTTATTCTTTATTTGGGTAGCGGAGTCCGAGGGAGTGAGAGAGAGGAGAGAGAGAGAGAGAGAAGATGAATCCTCCTGACACTGCTTTTTACGTGAGAGAAGAGGAAGACAGACAGAATGACCGTAACGCGTTACGTTACAAAGCGGTTTACCCTCCCATAAAAAAATGGTTTAAGCAAAAATATTTTTTTTGTAATTTTGAAAAAGTAATTTTATCAAAATCAAAAGATATAAAAAAAGTATCGTACAAAAAGTATAGGATTTTCTTGAGAGAATTTGGTATTTTTTTATTTTTGTATTATAAAAATTAAAGAAACTATGGAGGTTTACAGTTTGCATTTGCGTACTGTTTGCTAAAAATTTTAAAAACGTAAGTTATCAAGAGAATATGAGATGATTATAAAATAAATTTGATTATTTCGACCATTTTTTTTCTGTTTTAATTATCACTGAACAATCTATACGTGCTAGTATTTTTATATCTCTATTAATATGCAAATTATATCTTACTTTTATAAATATTTGTAAAGCTGCAATTGAATACGTACCTGAAACAAAATATAAAATTTAGATATTACCAATTAAAAACATAATCTACATACACATATAAAATAAAGTTGTGTTTGTTACACTATTTATAACTCAAAAACGGCTCAACCGATTTTGCTAAAAAGTGGTGAGGTGATAGCTTAGAACCAGGAGACGGACATAGGATACTTTTGATCCCGTTAGACCGCGATTATTTAATATTCCAATACAAATATTGTAGATGGCGATATAGGTTAATTTGTTTGTATACTTACGTTACAGATACCTGGTAGATGGCGTTGTTTTTCGATTTCTAAATGAATAGAAAAACGAGAAACTAAAGTAAAATGAAAATGTCGAAAAGAAGAAAAAGAATGCAGAAAAAAGAACTGAGAATCTACTTACTGAATTAAGTACTACGACACCACCCTCAAGTGGCCCAGTTAATACCCTATATATTTAAACGAGCAATTCTTACTTAAAAAATTACTATGATGCCACCGTAAGGTGGTGAAATTAATATCTCATATATTTAAACAAGCAATTCTTCCCAAACTCATTACTATAGCGCGAGCGTTAGGTGGCGCATTTGTTATATTATGTTTAAATAAGCAATCCTTACTTAATTAAATTCTATGACGCCACCATAGGGTGGTGCAGTTAGTATCTCATCTCTTTAAGAGAGTCCTTCTAACGAAATCAAGTACTGTGACGCCACCATAAGATGGCGCATTTAAGGTCTTATTTGTAACGGGATAACCGAATAAGGATGCGGACCATTACTGGCTGCACATGTGGTGCATTTACGACACCAATCTTTAACATCGTTAGAGCAGTTTACACAGTAAAATCTATCTCGGACCTTTTGCAGCGTTTTCGTGATACCCAGATGTCTTCCAGAAGTATCATTATGTATCTGTTCTAAAATTTCTGGTACGAATTACTAGTGGTAATAATGGTAGGAAGGTAGCTCAGAACCAGGAGAAGGATATAGGATACTTTTTATCCATTCGACCGCGTTTCCGTGAAGTCACTATAAAATGTGGTATAACAAAACGCATCTGACATGAAATAACAAAACAAATAATGACAAATAAGAAAATATTTACTAAATTAAGTACTATAAACCACCATAAGATGAGGCAGTTAATATCTCATATCAAAACGAGCAATTTTTACATAATCATGTACTATGACACCTCGTAAGGTGGCACAGTTGATATCTCATATATTTAAACAAGCAATTCTTACTCAATAAAGTAGTTACTAAGTTGCCATCGTAAGGTGGCGTAGTTGACATCATATATATTTATACGTCATTATACGGGCGAAGTTGAATCTTATATATTCACACGCCATTATAAGATGGCACAGTTGATATCTCATATATTAAAATAGCCAATTCTTACTTAATTAACTATTTTGACGCCACCGTAAGTTGGCGCAGTTGATATCTTATGTATTTACTATCTACACACCATTATAAGCTACTGCATCATATATTTAAAAGGACAAAGTACGACGACATCGCAATGTGGAGCAACTTGATATCTAATATATTTAATCGAAAAATTACAAAATAAAAAGAAAAAATTGTAAAAACGTGGAAAAAATATGATAAAAACGACAAACCAAGAAAAACATTGAAAATAAAACGAGACAAAATCGTATAAATTTGAAAAAACGGAAAATGAGAAACGAGTATCAGTGTTAGGCTGTACGAAGTTGTCTACCCTAAGGTGCCGCAGTTGATATCTTATATATTTAAACGACCAGTTCTTACTGTACTTACTATGACGCCACCGTAAGGTGGCGCAGTTGATATCTTATATACTCACACGCCAAGATAAGGTGGCGCAGTTTATTTGTATATTTAAACGGGCAATTTTTACTTAATTAAATGCTACGATGACACCGTAAAGTGGGTCAAGTTGATATCTAATATATTTAATCTAAAAACTACTAAATACAACAAAACAATATTAAAAAAAACATTGAACACAAAAAAAAACAATAGAAAAGCGTATAAACTTGAAAAAACGGAAAATGAATAAAGTATATCAGTGTAAGGCAGTACAAAGTACAAACTAGTTTATTATATGGGCAATACTTACTTAAGCTAAAGCAAACTCGTTTACTATTTAACATTGCCAGATTTATTTGTAAATCTATACTAATATTATAAAGTGAAAAGGTTTGATTTTTTGTTTGTTTGTTTGAAATGAATAGGCTCCGAAACTACTGGACCGATTTCAAAAATTCTTTCACCGTTGGCAAGCTACACTATTTCCGAGTGACATAGGCTATGTTTCGATTTCAAAAAAAATAGGGATCCTTACTAAAATGCCATTAATGTAACCAAAAATGACCTTGAAATCCTTACATCGCGTGCGCTTAGAATACTTCTATCTATACTAATATTATAAAGAGAAAAGGTTTGATTTTTTGTTTGTTTGTTTGAAATGAATAGGCTCCGAAACTACTGGACCGATTTCAAAAATTCTTTCACTGATGGCAAGCTACACTATTCCCGAGTGACATAGGCTATGTTTTATTTAAAAAAAAAATAGGGATCCTTACTAAAATGCCATTAATGTAACCAAAAATGACCTTAAAATCTTTACATCGCGTGCGCTGAGAATACTATTGATTATAGAATAAAATAATGTACTACGATTTTGAAGAATATATAAATATCTACAAAAAATTCCGCGACAGCATATGTCTAACTGTTATAGTTACGTCACAATAACTATTTTTTAAAAGTTTTTATCTTGGTATTAATCCTTATCAAAATAACTTATTTTATAATCACGACAGATATCACGAATTTAGCATGTGCAATGGGACGAGGCTACTTATAAAGGAATTAAAGGACAATTAAGTTGTAGCAACCAATATAATTGAACCACCAGCTGGTCAACTAGCTCATACACTGAGGATACCGATGATCCCAACTGATCTACCAAATCCATTTAAACCGCTTCAATTTCCTATCAAAACATCTTTCGCTTTTACTAATAATAAGTCTCAAGGCCAAACCTTCCAATTAGTAGGGATTGGTTTTCCTCATGGCCAACCGCCTAAGGCGGGTCGGAGCACCTGAAAATCAATTTATTTTGCTGCCAGAAAATAAAACAACATGTAATATTGTTTACAGGGAAGCCTTGACCCAATAAATTTAATGGCTTTTGTTATTTTTCTTTAATCCCCGTGCAAAGCCGGGGCGGGCTGCTAGTTTAATATAAAAATATATCATGATACATGACTCAAAGACTTACGTTTTTAAAATCTTATAGTTCATAGATATGTCTTAAAAAAAAAGAAGCGAAGCGACACATTATTGGCTTAATGATGATTATTATTAGTGTAAATCTAAGGCTTAGTTTTTTTTTCTATTTTACAATTATTTAAACAACATTAAGCGCCTTACAGATAATTCGCGGTAATACATGTCGAATTAAACGACAAAATGTAATTTGTACCGAATTTTATAAAATACAATTGGATTTTACAAGTAAAAGTAGTAGAAAAAGCTAATCCTAGCTTTTTCATGGTCGTATGACAAACTTTTTCACATATATTGCATTCCATACTCATTGTATGATATAACATTATAAAGTTAGTTCAATGGCACGCTAAAGTGAATAAATCAGATTGAGAAACACTTCAAAAACAATAAAAATACTATTTACTGTTTTATTCCAACTCTTTATAAAAAATATAAAAGATATCTCTCGTAAAATATTTATTTTCAACAATGGTTTACCTCGAACAATTTAATGATACTTAACCAAAAATTATACCCGTCATGTCACCATAAATCGTGTGTTACGGCTTCAGGAATAATTTCGTACATTTATTTACACTGTGTCGAGACAAGTATTTAGCATCATTTAAAAAATACAATACACAGTAAAATGAAATAAACAGTACGATGATGTGAACATGTTTATAATGACAAAATAGTGGTACTTAAAGTCAAATTAAGGTTAATCAACTAAGTACGTTATTATAAATGTTAAAATCACGAATTTACATAAGCGGTTTATATAAAAATAAACAGTTTTTGTATATATACTCAGAGGTATGTAACACGGGCACTTTGAAATTTTGATCAAATTAAAAGGATTGTTGCGAGCCGGTCCGGACTTGTCACCCACAAAGTAGAGCGAGACCAGACGGCAGTTTTACAGATCTGCGAATGTTCGAGTGACTTTTGGAACGTTCGACAGATTCTAGAACCTTTTTTTTTGTTGTAATATTGGAGATGCTTCTAAAATGATTTAATTTTATATAATAGGACCGCTTTGGACGGAATAATAGTACTGGTAATAGCGGTAGACAGTGATTGTGAAATAAGTGCGAATTGTTATACGAGGTATTGTAGAAAGACGTTATTCAGTAATTGTGACTGTATCAAAATTGTGTAGGTTATTTTTAAGAAATTATTATTTATTTGTGCTTATCAAAAAATTGTTTGTCTGCTATTTATCATTTCTCCCGAGAGAGAGAGAGAGAGATAGAGAGAGAGAGAGACTTTGTCAAATCGACAATTGAAACATCAAATTCTAAGTCATTTCTGAAGTTAAACTTCTATTCGTGCACTCGGCGGTGTGAGTAAGGAAGAGACAGAAACACATATAAGGTATATTGGTCGGTAAAAACAAAGATGAAATATTTACTACATTTTATTAGTCATAACTGTAAGTCCTTTGAATACCGTTTAAACATTCAGAACATTGAAACGAGATAGATATGCAAAAAACAGTCTTAGCTAATATTTTTGTATTATAGGTGACGTATCACATTGGGTTTGACCGTTTATTTTATTATTCTGTCACGTTAGTTTACATATAAAGTTTAGTACTTTATATTAATAATAATATTTTGTAATAAGTATTGTATCGTAGTCTATATAGTACCGTCACATGGTTGCAGTATATCATGCACTATGCTTTTGAGGTTGTTGCCTACATAAACAGAGTTTTTACGAATAGTCTAGGAAATAAAGCACTAAAATCAGCAAAACCTCCGAATTTTGTGGTTCTCGGAAATTTCTTCGAATGAAATTTGTTCGAAGAAATTTATTCGACAGAAATTTGTTCGAAAAGAAATTTATTCGAATGGAATTTGTTCGAAAAAACATTTATTCGAAAGGAAATTGGTTCGAAAATAAATTATTTGAAGAATTTATAACTAAGGAATGGTCTGCGTATTGTTACTGTTAATCCCAGGATTAATACCAAAATAGATATTAGAAATCGATCATTCCAAATTTCTTAAGCTGCTAATGGTTTTTAAAATTAACTTATCAGTAAACCGATCAATATCCTATTCTGAAATGGAAGATGATAATATCAACTTTTCGGAATTGAGTAATCCTTAATATCCCTATTGCAATTATACAGGTAGGAATTTTATTTTAATACGAATGACTTTTGGATTAGCAGGTAGGTACCATTATCTAAGCTGTATATGGATTCTAGGATTGGTTCAAAATTGTTATTACAGAACTTCTCGGTCCTGTTCTTCTAGCCCTAATTTGTATATTAGGGCTGTATGTAAATATTTCCAGTTTAGTCGAATTGTATCGTTTATCGTTTGATCACGTATTGCGAAATCATCTCATTTGTGATTTAAAATGGCTGTGAATTTCTTTAAAAGTTCGAAAGGCAAAGATATGCTTAGTTTTAACGGATATCTGTACGTACAGGACAAAAGTTGTGATACCAAAGTTTACTGGAAGTGTGAAAATGTTAAGAAGTTATCTTGTAAAGGTCGAGCAATTCAAAGATGACCAGATGAACTGAAAGAAACTGGTGAACATAATCATGCTGGCCAAGCTGCCGTGATTGCTGCGAAAGAGGCATACAGTAATATGAAGGAAGCTGCAGTTAGAAGTCGAGATACACCTCACTACATTATTTCAAGTTCGTCCTGTCAACTACATTCTGCAGCAAGCTCCCAGCTACCTTCAATAGAAAGCATGAAAAGGACTATTATTCGAAACGTTAGATTAAAGAAGAATAGCGAACCAACTCTTCCAAAGACGCGCGCCGAAATACAATTTCCGGAGGAGTACCGAAAAACCGACAATGGAGAAGACTTCCTCTTATTTGACAGTGGTATGATTGACTTGAGAATTTTACTGTTTACAACACGACGAAATTTACAACTCCTTGTTAATTGCCAGCATTGGTACGCTGATGGTACGTTCAAAACGGTACCATTATTATTTCAGCAATTGTATACGATTCATGGAATAAATGAATGCGTAGCAATTCCATTGGTATATGCGTTGTTGCCGAATAAAACTGAAGCTGTGTATCGTGTAATTTTAAATGTAGTTAAGCGGCTAGAACCTCGAGTGAATCCAACTTCTTTTATGATTTACTTCGAACCTGCAATGATAAAAGCTATTGGAGCAGAGTTTCTACAAACCAGGTTACGTGGTTGTTTTTTTCACTTTTCTCAATGCATATATCGACGAATTCAAGAAGAGGGATTAAAACAGACATACGATAATAATATAGACTTTGCTCTAAAAATTAGGATGCTGTCGGCTTTGGCATTTGTTCCTTCCAGAGAAGTTATAAATTCTTTCGAAGCATTGATCGATAATGAAGAATTTCCCGAAGAAGCTCAGCAAGTGATAGACTACTTCGAGGATACTTGGATAGGTCGTCCAGATCGCAGAAATCAGCGTCGGCAACCACGTTTTCCCATTTCTATGTGGAACTGCTACGATTCTGTGTTAGATGGTCTTCCAAAGACCAATAATTCCATAGAGGGATTTCACCGTGGATTTCAGGGGCAAGTAGGAGCTGAACATCCAACAATTTGGAAATTGATCGAAGCAATAAAAAGGGAACAAGCTACTTATTTATTGTGCGAATCGAACAAATAGTTGCTGGTCACGGCATACACCAACAAAAGAAGAAATATAAAGACAGTGCAGCACGTCTGTTAAATGTAATAAATGGTTTAGATGTAAGAGTTGACACTATAACCTATTTACGTGGAGTTGCCCATAATATTTCTTTGTAAGTACGTATTTTTGTATGTAATTGTATTCCTAATAAGCTATATGTATATAATAGTGATAAGTAAATTAAATACCGTCAAAAATTTGTTAAATGTTAATTCATTTATAAGCTCACTCATTTTAATTTTTGAAACTATTAATAAAATTATGTTTTAGTAGGAATATTTAAATTCAATTCTAACAAAATACTTTTAAACAAATTTATATTCTAACAAATTTCTTTTCGAACAAATTTATATTTAGTGATGAGCAAATGCAAGACCAAGACCAAGACCAGGTTAGTCTTGGTCTTGGTCTTGCATACAAGGTCTTGGTCTTGCAGTCAAATAAGCGGTCTTGGTCTTGGTCTTATTCTTGCAGGGTCCAGTCTTGGTCTTGGTCTTGCACCAAGACTCTTGCAAGTCTTGAATTTTTTTTAAAGATTTACTGGGGTCCATTTTTACAAAAAAAAGTAGGAAAAAATAGTTTTTAAAATCATTACAAGTAAAGAAAGATTAAATGAAAGGGATAGTATTTTGCATTATAAAAATTTTGTTTTTTTTTTATATTAAATTGTAGCGATAAATCAAGTATGAAAGTACAAATCCCATGCGCAGTTCCTTTCTCATTACTCGGAATAATATTAAAAAATTCACTAAATTTGCTCTTCATATTCGGCGTAGGCGTTGGTATTTGTGTATCCCGTGTATCCGATATTTTTTTTTTGATCTTTGATGAGGCAAATATCTTTTTAATTTTTGAAAGGTCGACGATGTAACATCTTCATTACTTTCTGAATCACTTGAAGTCTCACTAACACACGACGATTCCAGGTCATTGATTGTTTTCTTCTTTTTTTTTTAATTTACCGATCCTATTCCTATAAAGGACAGATTATTTTAGGCGCCTTAATACTAAACTGATTCCAAAATAATAATTTAACAAAAAAATGTTGGTATGTTTATTTACAACCCCAACATTCAACACTCTTTGCAAAGTCTAATAAAATACCAATAATATAAATTATTTCTTTGGCCTAACCGGCCGCCGGCCGCTTTTCTATTGTTTGGTGATTTATGGCTCTGCTTAAGGGTATCGTAATTATTGATATTATTATTTGTTCAAACATAGTGCCATTTGAAAGGTTTGTAGAAATTTAAAGTGCCCAAAATCGTCGCAGATAAACTCTTTTAAAATACATATTCTAAATTAAAATAAAGCGATATGATTTTATTAGTATTGGACGAAAGAAAAAGATTTTTGAATATTATTATGGCCATAGGTATGCCCTTTAGATATTGTAATAAGATGCATATTCTGATAATATAAAGCGTCATCCTAGGTTCTTTATAATATACACAGTGATTTATAAGTATTGCACAAAAACTTGAGGTCGGATTCCTTAGGTTAAAATATACATATACGAACAAAAAAATACTTCGTTAAAACAGGTTGTGGTTACTAAATGAGTTGGGGTTAAAAATATCCGCGGCAGTTTTATTTTGTTTTTAGATCGTTAGCACAAGTTGTGCTTAGTAAAAAGGTTAGAGTTTAAAATAATCCGTGGCTGCTTTATTTTTCGGTTTATATGTTTAAAAAACGCAAGACCGCAAGACTCTTGCAGGCTTGGTCTTGGTCTTGCGTAAGTCTTGCAATGCTAAGTCTTGGTCTTGCATAAATCTTGCACTGCTCGGTCTTGGTCTTGATCTTGCAGATTGACGTTGGTCTTGGTCTTGCATTTTCTGCAAGACCAAGACCAAGACCGCAAGACCAAGACCAGTCTCGCTCATCACTATTTATATTCTAACAAATTTCTTTTCGAACAAATTACATTCGAACAAATTTCCGTCGAATAAATTTCTTCGAACAAATTTAATTCGAAGAAAATTCCGGATACCGAATTTTGTAACGTAAGATGGATCGGAATGCGTTTTTTTTTGCATTGGACTCGTTAGAGTATCAGGAAATTTGTCGCTATTTTTCAAAATGTAAAAATGGGAAATTGCATTTCTGCATTCGAAAAGTATTGCTGAAAATGGGTTTTTTATGTACTCGGGTCTGCGAAATCGAGTCTCAATTTTTTCAATTTCTCCTCATTGGCATATAATATATTCTTGTTTGTATACTTTCTAAAAAAAAAAACTTTCAAAAATTTCAAAAATTTTCAAAAATCGTATAGTGTTCTTCAATATAACTCTAAATAATGTTCTTAGATGAAAATAAATAATAATAAATAAATATTAAAATAAAGTAACATAAAGAATGTGACTATAAAATGTTAACCTTCTCAGATGCTCAGATGATGCCAGATTACATTTGGTAAGTGAACTATTACTGTAATTTTAATTCAACATGACCTTTACGCATAAAAAATATTAACAGATCAGACGATAAAAAGTATTAAATTATTTTAATACTGGTCAAAGCATTGGAATACAATCAATTATATCTTTATCGATTAATTCACATCAGCTACCGTAAATCTGTTTGTTGAATGTTGTCGATAGGATCTGAATAAAAAAAAGGAAAATGATAAATTTATATAGCGTACTTCCAACAGACTCGATCAAGATTATCCAATTATTAATCTATTGTTGTCAAAAGCAGATCCGTATTTATCAAATAATAAAATCAACAACTGAAAAATTATTATTCAAGCTATTTTAAAACTTTAATCTGTACACGAAATATACTTGGGAATTGTGCTAAATATTAATAATCTTAAATTAATGCAGTTAAACTTTTTTTATTTCAGTGTATTTTCAATTCAACTGTTTACATAAAATATAAACCGTAAATGAAAAAACTGGCAGCACAACACCGTTAATTATAGATATAAACAAAAACACATAAAGTTATAAAATAGGAGGCAACATTACGAGGGTTGCTACTTATATTTTGAGCCCTGACAACACTAAAAGTTTCAGGCGCTATCTAACTTGGCCATTCGAACGTTTGACATTTTTAAACATAACTTTCATTAGAACATTTTGTAATTTGAACACGATTTGCTTTGTTGACTGAGACTTGAAAATTTTGTGTCAGCAAATAAAATGGAACTAAGGATTAAAAATTTTCGTGCAATGGTTTTTACGACTTTCAACGTGGATTATGAAGACAGGAGTGCATGGATCAACTTAGTTCTACTTTTGACGATAAAGCCACTGTGCCACTGTGAAGCGCTGGTATAACGAGTTCTATCGTGGCCGCCATTCGCTGAGCGATGAAAGTTGCCCAAAATCAGTTGTTGTACCAGAAAACATTAATAATGTGCAAAACCTAATAGTGCATTATCGTGAGATTTAGGCATCCTTGGGCACTAGTTTGAAGAGCATCAAAAAGATAGCTGTTCACGTTGCATCTCGAATATTTGACAAAAGCTCCAAAAGAAATACTCAAGAAATACAATCGCGAGTATCAAAAGCTGTATATAACTTTTACATAAGTTACGAAACTTGGATCTATGCGTATGAGCCAGAAACAAAACATCAATCCACTGTATGGGTCTTCCAAGACGAGCCAAAGTAATTCGTGCCCAAAGCACTTCAAAGCAAATGATCGCCTGTTTCTTGGGTATAACTGGACATGTGGCAACTCTACCATTAGAGCAACTTAAATTCCGAATGGTACACAACCATTTGTTTGTCAGAATTGTGGTTAAATACAAAAAAAGAAGCGACAACGAAAGATTATTCTTCATCATGACAACGCAGGTTCTCACACATCAGCTGCAACAAACGAACAAACACCTACCAAAACGTCAATACAGCCCTGACTTAGCACCAAATGACTTTTTTTGTATTCTCGCATATAAAGAATAAATTGCGTGGCCAACGTTTTTCGGCGCAAGAAGAAGCCGTTGATGCATTTAAAAATCATGGTTTGGAGTGGAAAAAGTGCTTTGAAAAAAGGTATTAATCATCATGGAGAATACTTCGAAAAACAATACAGCTTGATAATAAATTACGGTGTTTTCATTATAGGCTCATAATATAAATAGCAACCCTCGTAGTATGTGAGACTAATTTATTCTCCGGACAATAAACCAAAATGTTCAAGATTCAATCAGTTTTAGTGTGCGTTATAAACACTTTTATTTATACATAGTCTTTTGCATGTTCCTGTCACCATTTTGGTTATTGATGGTTGTCCTTATATACTGGAAAATTCTCCTACTGATGAAGACATTGTAAAATTTAATGATTGCTTCCAATGGATTTATAATTCACATCAAATATGGAGTTGACATGAAGAACGTCATCGAACTTCAAATCCTGCAAAAGGTTGGCTCAATAGACTCAAGAAACGAATTGGAAAAGTCTATCCCTATATATTAAAACTGATAATAGTTCTTCAGGAGGAACTGTGTTATCACAATAACGTCCTCCTACAAAACAGTGTGGACAAAAAAAGCGGTTAAATAGAGTGGTTGGTATTTATGTTCAAAATAGATGAAACATTGGACGAATTAAGTTAGGTACTTACATTGTAAAATTTGATTAAAAGTAAGTACATTTAATGTATATTTTTCATATCAGATGCATTGAAACAGCTAGTTTTGATCCCGGTTTTGCCAGTCGAAACAAGACAATTTCAAACTAATGCAACTGACAGTCAAAAACAAATGTCATTATTTCAAATCTTTCAGAACGTTTCTGACTGACAGTTGCATTAGTCAGAAATAGTCTTACTTACATTCGACTGGCCACAGAGATCAAAACTCGCTGTTTCAATGCATGTGATATGAAAAATATAGTGTGTGGCAGGGGATGAAACAAAGACAATTTCTGACCGGGCGATGACAGCCCTCGCTTTGTTCGGGCATTCAACACTCGCTCTTGTCAGAAATCATCTTATTTCACCCCTTGCCACAAAATATACTGTTGTTTTTACAAGCCTTTTATTTAGCTTGTCGTGTTCGTAAGTTTGTACAGGTGAAATCTTGGAAGCAAAATTTGCGCCACTATCGACTTCCGATTGATCTGAAATTTTGCAGAGATATTGGGTGACAATACAATACTATGATGTCAAAAAGCTGATATTATGATGATGGAGTCGGAAGGTAGCCATAGCATCTCAGAGATGAAACTACGTATCACAATCGAGTTTGGAATCGTCTTGCCAAGCACTTTATGATAAAATCGACAAAGATAAAAAACATGAAAATCAATCGAAAAAATGATAAAATAACGTAAAAATTTAAAGAAAAATAAAAAACTGTAAATAATAAAAGCTTGTTTAAAAACTTTTAAACTTTTTTAATTAAGTATGGCATTTGGTTTCAGATGCTTTTATTGTTCATTTTGAGTAATACATGGTTTCGAATATTTGTTTATGATGTTGGTTTGTTGCAATTTTAAATTAAAGTATTTAAACAAAACAACTTATTCATTTTATTTTTTAGGTTTTCATTGTTTCTAATTTAACATTAGTATGATATCTCAAATTTTTTATATTTAGTTTGCTTTTCATATAGACACTCAGGAAACAGGAATTCGGAATCATATTCGTTTTCTATGTATAAACTTATACCCGAAAAGGGAAAATCTGTGGAAACGCTCGAAACGGGGACGCCCAAAACGGTCTCATACCTCTATTTGTCGAGAAAGCTTGTGATTTATGACCGTTTACATACACTTAACTTGTCGTGCCTTCTAGCGTCATCTTGGCAAATCGTTTTAGTTTTAACAGAATAACGACGTTCTTCATGTCCTTATAGATTTCGTTTTTTTTTTCTATTATGTCAGGAGTTTGTTTGAAATCAATAAACAAGGTTTCTACTGCCAAATTTTGCTAGTAGCTGTTATGATCTCCTTGATTTGATCTAAAGAAATGGTCCCACAGTTATCAAGACTAAATAAAATTGCTGCTTTTAACACCATGCCTGGACAAATGAGAATTGACAAAATGTTCTTTTTTTGGATGAGACCAGAATTGGCCTAACATCAGATGATTTGGATTCTCCAGTCTACTAGATCTGTCCCAAGATATTACGGAGGAACTCTGTAGTGTTTTGGATAGGTGGATGGAAAAACTCCATTTTTATCACTTACACAAACTCTAAACGGTCGGAAAAGTGTTGATTTAGTGCTAGAACCACTTGTTAGGCTTTGGGGAATAATTTTATCTTCATGGACGATAATGTACTTCTTAATACAAGCAGGTTAGTAGAGAATGTCTTGGCACACAAGGTGTCACAGTTTTAGACTGGCTGGCATGTTCACCACATATAAATTCTTAAAAGAATAGTTGGAGCTGTGGCTAGAATGCAAGAAATATCACAACGCTTATTGATAGCATTAACAGAATGGGACAACACTTCCAAGACAATTTTGACAATTTAATAATAAGTATGCCAACGCGAATAGAAGTTTACATAATGGTAAGAGTTGGCAATATGAATATTTAAAATTATCAATTTGTTTTTGGTCGTTAAAAATTTAAATCTCATTTCGTTTCATAAACTAAAACAAATGGCCAAATGCGAGTTGGACTCGCAGACGAAAGGTTCCGTACCATTATCTATAAAAATGGGAGCGTCTACATGTTGCCGTTATCAATATGGAAAAAAAAGCAAAAAATCACGTTTGTTGTTTCTGAGCACACCTTAATATTTGTTTTATTTTAATTATTATTTATATTTAAAATGTAGTCTACCTGCTGCCAATATTGAGCATAAAAGGAGTAAAAACATTACATTTGTTGTATAGGAGAATACTAAATATTTATTTTATTCTGTTTTTTAGTACTTGCTGTTCTAGCAGCAAAAAAAATACATCATCTGTGAAATTCTCAACTGTCTAACTATCACAGTTCATCTGGATCTGAAAATTTGGGGAGGGGCGAGCAAGTGCTCTGCCAGCACTGAGGCCCCATATAGTCCATTGTGCATACTCCCGTTGCGTAGATATATCCAAACCTCAGGCTTTCATGAGGCCTAGAGATTTAAAATAGTTGATGAGCCTCCCGAGGGGGATTTCCGTGTAAGCCAGTACTCGCCCAACATGGATCTTCTGATTTCAGAAAAAGTGGAGCAGTCATACATAATAGCTATTTTCGAGGAGCGAATCCTGGACGTATTCAGAGTAAGAACCGTGCATGTACTGGATAGGGCTTCACACGAGAGCGAGATTTTTCTCGTTTCGTCTCGCTTTTCCGAAACGAGACGAGACGAGACCTTTTGGAAAATACTATGGGCGATACCGAGACCACATACTGGGCAACCCGAGAGTCTCGTTTTTAGCCTCGTAAAATTTTTTTTATGATGTTTTTATTCGAAAATTCAGAAATGGCCTGTATAGAAAAAATATATTTTAGAAAATATAAAATCTGGTGACCATCTGTAATATATTTTATTGTAAATTTAAACAGAAATCAATAACCGAGTATGATTTTTTTCACATTTTTACTTTAACTTGTTCACGCTTCTTATTTTGTTTAAAAGATCAGGTTACCTTTCTCTTGGTTGAGTATATGTGTCTATAATAAACTAGAGGGTAATAAACGTGTATACTATCAAAAGGGTTTCTTAGGCTCGAAATTTTCTACCTGGAAAATCCTCTTATTTACTACAGACATACAGTAAACTTTTATATAATAATTATAATCATTATTTACAATTAAGCGAGACGAGACAACTAGTCACGAGACGAGACTTGAACGAGACTCAATTTTTTGGCAATTGACGAGACCGAGACGAGATTTTTGTTACTCTCGCCTACTCTCGTCTCGTGTGAAGCCCTAGTACTGGATGTCCTTAACGCGCAAGTCTTTCTACAGACATATTCTGAATTTTTAACCCAGCGCGAGCGCTAAAGTGTACCTACCTACAAATCCTAGAAATATATGTAGCTAAAAATTTTCATTTTAGGAACACTAAAAACTAACATCTCTTCTAAATCTTCATCGCTTGAACTGAGGTTCATCATCTAAAAAATTATTATGAAAATAAAACAAAAAAACTAAGAATTATGACAACTAATTAAAATTTAAAAATTTTATCTTTTACAAATACACAAAACTTGAAACAAAGTACTTTGGAAATATAAACACAAAATTTTTAGGTTAAAATCTCTTCTGAAAACAAATATCCCTCGTTAGAACCTAGAACACATCGAACACGTTATGGGCATATTCGGAATGTCACCTAAGTCCTCCGCGAACACAGAATTTTATCTCCTGGACAGAATACATTTACTCCGCGAACGCTTAAATTTTAATGTGCGCATGCGAATTCCCTCCGAATAGGTTCAGGATTCGCTCCATGACAATAGCTAATATGTTCTACTGTTTCCTTTTCTTGTTCTCAGCCTCTGCATAGCGGCGATTCTGCTAATTTCATCCTAAAGAGATGTTGTCGCAATGGGCAGTGACCTGTTAAGATTCCCACAGCTGTTCGAAGATTTTGTCTTAAATTTGTTGCTGTTCCCTCGCCAGGATGAGGTGATAACTCTCTGGCCAGTCTACAGTTCGTTGTTTCATCCCAACACTGTATAAAATTTTGATAAGAGTGCTGTTTGAAAAGGTCCACGACAGCAGACATTGTTAGCTTGGTAGAGTTGGCGAGGGCTAACATATTTGTAGCCCTCAGCCCTCCTTGCTAAATTGTTCGCAATGTGGTTACCAATGGACAACAGCGAAGTTTTAGTAATAAGGTTCGTTTTAACCCTTTGGGTACTAGACCTTAAAATTACCGTTGTGATTATTTTTTCAATTCTTTTTCTAGTGCTATGTGGGTTATGTTTCAACAAAAGTCTTTAGTAAAGACTGAATTTTACTTCTACACAAAAAATGTTCATATGTACATTTAAAATATTATGTAACATAATAGATGATTCCGTACAAGTTGTGTGCATTTCTATATTAAGTTTAGATTTGTTTCTTTTAATTCATAACTGAGTAAAAACCATAAGCATCCCTAACAATTTTATGAATGTTTGTCTATAAATAAACATTTACTCTAATTGCATACTAACTAGAATACAATTATTTACTGCTCATTAAAATCATTTGTGATTTCTTTGAAATCAAAGGATTAATGAGGATGTGTATTGAACAAAATAGTTTATTGGAATGTCGATGAGAAACCTTCCATTATTATTCTCATGTCATTCATAGAATAATAAGCCTATCTGTGACAAAAAAAATAAAGAAAATGACTTTTTTATAATTTTGACAAGTAAAGTGACATTTTTCAAAACTGCTGTCAGTTTTGAAAGTCATTACTTTTCATAACTAGTTTTGAAAAGTAAAACTTTACGTAACTAGTTTTGAAAAGTTCATTTCAAAACAAGTTACGAAAAATATAAAGCAAATATAAGTAAACAACTAAGAAATATTTTATACTAACTTTATTAAAGAAATATTTAAAAGCAGACATTTTTAAACAAAAAATTAAATAAGTAGGTATACTTAATATTTAGGTAAATCAGAAACTTACCTTTTAATTATGTCTGTATTAAATAGAATTGTCATTACAAAGGTGTCAATGCAAAATAAACACGAGAACTAGATTTATTGTTTTTAATTATTATTAGATAATTATGATTTTCTTTAATTATGGAATTTCGTCAAAATTATAAAAAATCTTGTACGGAACTCGTTATAAAACGCCATTTTGTTTAACTCGTGTTCATTTGCAGCACTCGCTTCGCTCTTGCTGCAACATCACACTCGTTAAACAAAATTGGACTTTTCATAACTCGTTACGTAAATAACTATTTTAACGTATTCAGAGAATAGAAAAGATATATTTAGCACAAAATTTAACTCAAAAGTTTCCATGCAACAAAAACTTTAATAAAAATAAAGAAAATTTTGTCTATTTATCATCAATACATAGAAAAAAAAAATGTGAGCCGTCACGGGACGCCTGGCAGATGTGAAACATCGACATTATTGTGTAAAAGTAATATGCAGAAAAGAACAGATTGTGATAGGAACTAAATATGTCATAATGATAAAATAAAATATTACGATTTTTTCCAGATAACGATGACTATTTATTGAATAAATTTAAAAAGTGATTTCGTTTAGCTTTTTATTTAATTACCTTAAATTCAATAATCTTAAAAAAGGAAATTATTAAAACACAAATTTATATAGAAGTACGTTACTATATTAATATAATTGTAGTTACTTCATAATTTTAGTACAAACAAAAAGCGATACTAAATAAAAAATAGGAAAATGATGAATTTAACTATGAATACAACTTTATCGTTGAATAACTTTTAAACGGTATTTAAATGGGAAATGTATTATGATTTAGGCACGGGTTAATGTGAATATTAAGGGCTGGTTAAGGTCTGATAATTTTTGTTAGGTCATAATCTAAAAATTTGATGGGTGTTTGGAGAACAAAACCAAATCTGGGAAATAACGGACACCCCAATGTATATAGAGTACTCACTCATTTTTATTCATATTTTTTCATCACTTTCTTTATTAACACTTTGTTTATTCATATTTAAAACTAAATACACAAATTTTACGCGGACAACTATATGACAACTATTCACCAACAATCTATTTTGATTGACTAGCTGTCAATTTTACAGGTCAGCAAAATATGTAGGTATATTATGTTGCCTATACAAACAATCATTTTTATATATATAGAATAGATAGTAGGCGGAATCGAGTTAGGTTTTTATGCAACAATTCATACCCTGTCCCACCAAATTTTTGAATCGATGAGCTTCTTCCCCCTATTGTTGGCGCGCCACCGTCGCGTCGCTCAAAACATGACACCAATTTCATATAAGATATCAGTACATCTCTTATCGATTATTATCGATGCGTTAGGTTTTTTACGTCATGACGTCACCGTCACCACGCCAAAAATCTGATTTACGTGCCGCTATAGATGTTTCACATCAAAAAAGAAACAAGCAATTGGAACGCATTACTATTCAGATAACTTTATTAAACTTTTATAAAAATCAGTGCAACAGTTATTTTAAGTTATCCCGGTTTAAAACTGTTCGAAATTGATCCAATAGTGGCGGAGATAATTAAATTTTTCAGCACTCATCGAATTTGATTTAGGTCGAAGCATTGTTGAGTGCGGGAATTTTGTCTTTTGTGTCATTTCAAAACGCTGGCATTGCTGGACTAAGTCGAAAGAGTAATTTTTATATAACATTTTTGGAAATAAATTTTTGAATTTTTTATACATTAATACTAATAGAATTCTTTTATCCAAACTGGAGGCTCTGAATATTGGTGGTTCATTGCTTTTTTGGATGGGTAGCTACCTATCTAACAGATGTCAGTTTGCAAGGGTTGGTAATTGTATTTCTAATCTTGTAAATGTTTTGTCTGGTGTGCCTCAAGGTTCTGATTTGGGGCCTCACCTTTTTAACTTGTTCGTTAATGACATCAGTCAGAATATTAAATTAAGTATCTTCTTGGTTTTTGCCGATGATCTTAAGATTTTTAAAGTGATAGAATCTACTAATGATGTTTTGTTGCTTCAGTCGGACTTCGATTCTGTTTTTGATTGGTGCGTCAAAAATGATCACAGATTAAATATAGGGAAGTGTTTCAGCGTAAAATTTTGGGTTTTGTTTGTCGATCTTCATCAAACTTTTCTCCTAATACATCAAAATTATTATATTGTTCTTTGGTTTGGTCATTTTGGAGTATTCTTTAGTTGTTTAGTGTCCCTACTATAATACTCACATTAATAGCATTGAGAGTGTACAGAACAAGTTTCTTCGTGTTTTGGCTTTTAAAATAGGATTGTCAATAGGCGACTACATTCGACCTAAATTTAATCTACAAACTCTTGAAAACAGGCGTGTAATTGGTGATGTTTGCTTTCTTTCCAGACTTCTTTGCGGTAAAATTGATTGCTCCTTACTTCTTCAAAATATTTCATTTAACACTAGCAGAAGGACACGTTCATCTAAGATTTTTAACATTCCATTTCATAGTACTGATTATGAGTTTTACTAACAAGAATGTTACGTCTAGCCAAATGATATTGACTTTGTTAATGACTCATTGCTCACTATAAAAAGATTATTAAAAAGAATGTTGTAGCTCTCTTTTCTTTTCATGTTGTTTTCATCTTGTTATTTTTTGTTTTTCTTTTTCTTTAGTATATAAGTTTTGTTTATATTATGTACAATTTTTTGTGTGCTGTTTGGATGTATTGCATTTGTATTCATTTTTGGTAAAAGGGGTTACCAATAAATAAATAGATAAATAAATAACTATTTAAAATAATGCTAATTACATTTGTTAATATATATCTACAGATAAGGTGCCACGTATTTTTGATGTAATAAAAGAATTAAAAGAAATAAAACAATAAATTTAGAAAAATTATCAATTACTTCAAATAGAAGTTCAACTCCAGTTGAGATCGGTAAGTGGTTTCTCTACTGGCAAATTAGTGCCCAGCTCAGCCGTAGAGGGTAAGTACACAAATAATAGTGAGTCGCGCCACCGATTTTGAACGGTTAAAATCGGAAACCCCTGTTGTTCCAGGCACTGACCTTTCTCACTGGAGATAATTAAATAAATTAAGAATATTAATCAATATTAATTGAATTGCACAATAAGAACGATAAAGTGAGCTAAATAAAACGAGAATATCAAACTAGACCCTCCTTTAATATATATAAAAAAATAGTATGGGTTTACACTACTGTCAACCCTAGCGCCTTACAATGGTATCAATATAAAAGTGAAGAGAAAAAAAAAAGAATTATCTGAAAAGTGTGATCACACGCACGACTTAAAATTAAAATCTATAGTTACGACTTAAATCTACAAGTTACAATGGCTTATATCTTATCTGTTAATCCAGTTATCAATTTCTTCCTGTCCTCGGCTTCAAATGCTTCACCACTAATTATCTAGGCCTGTACCAAAAATTAGGCCCGAACCAAAAATTTAGCCTGCACCAAAAATTAAGCCTGCTCCCAAAACAAATTAGGCTTACTCCAAACAAATAAGCCCGTACCAAGGACTTAAGCCCGTACCAAGAACCCTAATGTATTAGGTTATTCCTTTAAAATCGTGACACTCCTGACTGGTAAAAAAGTGAAATAATGTATTCGTTGCTAACTGTACTGTTAGGGAATTCTGCCACTCTAACCGCAATTTGTGGGCCTGAATGGTATTGAATTAACCAAATAATTCGCTGACTGTACCGTGGTCTATCACAGAAGATTTCACAAAAAACCCGACACGCGGCTTTTCCAATGAATCTGTCCGAAAATAACAACAGAATCTAACTCCAACAACAATTCAAATGGAAAATAAGGTTTAGTTTCAAAAATCCGAAAATTAATTGTTACGGATGCACCGTGATTTAAAACTTAAACCGAAAAAATCTTCTGACTTCCTCAAACAAGTGCTCAGGTCGAAAGCAAATAGCAAAAATGGCCGAGACAACCCTTTCCTTTCGGCGAAAAATGACACAACCCGAAGATGGCCTCTATCCGTTCTATCCTTAACTCTAAACTACTGTAAGACCAGTAACAGAAGAATTGTCAGCCAGCAGTTTACAAACGACAACGGTAATAGTTTAATAACAACAAATCTTATTACTTGTCATAGTAACACCAAAATTCTCAATAGGTACTCAATTTCTCGTTCGTGTCCAAGCTTTAATATGTTAGATGCCAATATAACGAAACACCTGACTGTAGACAACAATATGACGAGTTATACGAACAGAAGAAGAAGTGACAACCACCTAGAAGGTGATTACCTACGAACAACCAAGAATCAACTTGTTCTTAACATTAAATGACTCTGTTTAACCCTTAATTATGGTGGAATTTGTGAGGTGAGTACTCAATTTATTACCGATTAAGATAACTATCGCTAACGAGAAATTAGCCCGTGACAAAGGTTGCAGTTGATTTAAAAAAAAGTTGCTACATTTGGTTCAATATAAAATTAAAACTAGAAATTTAAATAAAAATACCAATTATCAGATAATCACATTAAAAAAACATTTTTTTTAAAGAGTAAAAAACAATTTTTTTATTAAATTTCAAAAACCCTGTTTTAGATCATTTTTGTTTTGGTTCTTCTAACTTAAAATTTTGAAAAATTGAGATGAGAGATGATTATTATACTTAAATCTACTTCTTTCAAAAGCGATTTGATAAACAATTGTAGCAAAACGATTTCAAATCAAAACACGAGAAGTCATCGCTTACGCGCCTTAAGGTTTGTTCTCACAGCACGCCAGAAACAGTTGCTGACGTCAGGAGTGTGCGCTGTTTATGTTTATGTGTTCTCACGTCAGTTTCTAACTGTTATCAATATCAAGTAAGTAGTTTACTGTTCGCACAAACATTTCTGATATGTTGGTAACAGTCAGAAAGGTTTGCGGATTATTTTCCAGTAAACTGCAACTTATTTGGTGCGCATGCGTTATTTGTTTTAGAATTTTGTTAGGTGTGTTGTTTTATGAACCATATTAGAATGAAGTGTAATTGTACTAGTAAATAGAAAATAATTACATTAATTACACAGTATGGGCGATATTTCTTCCTCTGAATTATCAGAAACGGACGATTCAAATCTAGAAAATTTGTTGGAAGACAGGGTTAGACCCGAAAATGATAGTTAGAATTGCTCATTGTGGAATTAAAATATTTTTTATAATAAAAAACAATTAGTTTGTTTGATAAGAACACAAAAGCACTTTCTTTGTGGAAGCTTGAAGCGTCTGCAACCCACTATATGCATAAATCAAACAGCTGTTCTCACATTAGTTCAAAACAAGTTTCTAACATATTTCTGATTCGACATGCGCAACAAAATACATTACAGTTTGTAAGATAACAGTTTGCCAACAAGCTGTGAGAACAAACCTTTAATCGACCGCGTACCGTACGAAAACAATTAGCAGTAATTAACACACAACAGGCATGAACGTTCTCACTGACCCGTCTACAGCAAATGAAACATGTAATATTCATTCGCCCAGGATATAACAAGACACGAACGTCGAAGAGCACAATACACAGCCAGTTCTTTAGAAGGACTCCTCCACCGAGACCCGTGACATCACTCCTACGAACACCCAGAAAGCCTGCTAAGTGTATATATATATATATATATATCACATTACTTGATATTTTTTTGTTATTTAACTATTTTTTATGACAATTCTACTCTAAATGACAGTTTCGCCGCTAAATGGAAACAACAACAATAAAACACCATAAATGTGAATAGTAAGGAATTGAGGTTAACCCTTTTGGCCCCCTTGTCCTTAATTGAGGACATACAGTTTATTTTTTTTAAGACACATCTATTCATATTGTCCACACTTGGCTATATTAACTATAGTACCATTTTACATTTAACAACACATATAGAATCCGGTTACCAGAAAAAGATGAAAACCGGCACTGTTTTTATGGATTTGACAGCAGCTTACGATACTGTTTGGAAAGATGGCTTACTGTTCAAACTATTTAATACCTTACAATGCAGGCAAGTAGTCAAACTTATCGAAAATATGCTTACTAACAGAAAATTTAGGGTTTTTATTGGAGAGAATAGTAGTAGATTTAAATTTCTAAATAATGGTCTTCCACAGGGCTCTGTACTTTCACCTCTTCTTTTTATACTTTCACTTCTTCTTTTTAATCTGTACACTAGTAATTTACCGCAAACTATTTGCAAAAAATTTATTTATGCAGATGACATTGCACTAGCTTGTCAAAGTGATAAATTCGAAAACCTGGAAACTGTTCTTGACAATGACTTAATACTTATGATTGAATATTTTAAAAAATGGCGTCTATGTCCTAATCCTACTAAGACAGAGGTTTCCTGTTTTCATCTTTGTAATTCTGCCCAAACTTGAAAACTTGACGTAACATTTAATTCTGTAAAACTAAATCACAATTTTCATCGTATTTATCTTGGTGTAACTTTGGATACAAGATACAAGCTTAACATATAGACAACACATTGAGAAAGTTCGCCAAAAACTTAAAACCAGAAATAACATTATTTAAAAATCATCTGGTACAAATTGGGGTACTGACGCACATACATTACGTACATCCTCTCTTGCTCTGGTTTTTTCTGTTGCAGAATACTGCTGCCCAGTTTGGATGAACAGTGTCCATGTACACAAGATTGACACTCAAATAAATACAACAATGAGAATCATCAGTGGTGCGTTGAAGTCTACTCCAACCCCTTGGTTACCTGTTCTATCAAACATTCCTCCACCAAGTTTACGAAGAAAACTAGCTGCGAAAAAATTGTGGCAGAAATATCAACTTAATGACCTCCAGGACCAAAATAATAGATTAAAATTAAGAAATCCTTTTTGGCTATTAGCAAACAATATCGAACATTTCTCAGTAGATGAAGATTGGAAACGAATCTGGTTAAGTGAGAACGTTTTTAACCGAGGTTTAGTATAAGATCCAACAAAACCACTACCTGGATTCAAACATCCTAGAAATATCTGGTGTAAATTGAACCGTCTACGCACTGGTCATGGACGCTGTAATTCCACTCTCTTTAAATGGGGTGTTGTAGAAAGCCCATTATGCTCTTGCCATATAGCCGAAGAAACTATTGAACATTTAGTCAATGAATCTCATCTTACAAGAGTTACTGGCGGTTTTCAAGAATTACATGAATTGACACAAAATGCCATTGAATGGCTCACACAAATCAAGAGTCTTTGAATATACAGCAAGTAGTTCTGATTAAGGTTTTTTTCTGCGGTTTTTCCCTTAATCTCCAACACGAATGTGAGAACTGCGCACACCCTTTAAAAACTTTCCGCAGATACAATATTTAGAAGAGTGTTTTCTCAAGTTTAATGACTATATTATTGTTAATAATATATATATATATATTGAGATGATATGAGTTACTATGTTATATTAAATAAGAATGTATAATGAAAATCTTATGGAAAATAGAGAAAGGAAAATTTTCTTATTTCGGGTCAGAGCACAAATGCAGTAACAGTGGGATTAATTATCATCATCTTCTTCATAATTCCTAAAAAAAGAAAAAAAGAAAATAGAATGAGAAAGAAGAAAATACAAATTCATTTCAAAGATTTTTGTTTAAAGATTCAAAATGGTTTAATCTACATTATACAAAGTTTCAATAATTATGAAATTGATAAATGGGAAAAGTAGATAATTAAAAGCTTATGAAAATTGCCAATACATTAGTAATTAAACATTAATTTTTAAATGAATTAAGGATATAATTAAATAAGAAAATTAAATTATAAAAATATCACAAATAGTTAAAATAAATATTAAAACTTCTACTCACTTTTAAAATATACAAATTTATCAACCATATTCTAATTTGTTAATAGTTCAAATGCCAAATGAAATATTCTGAAAAAGAGAAAATTATTAGTTTGTAGTGCTAGTAAATTTTATAAGAATAAAAAGAATAATCATTGTTTTAAATTGTAATATTGAATCAAAAATTAGAATTTGTTAGTAATTTTATTTAAATAAGGAATTAGTAGGCGATTAGGTGTTAAGGATGTATAGATTTAAGTTTGTTGAATTTGTCAGTTGTTTTTTTGTTGATTTGATAGAAACTCTCTTGTTTTCTGGTTCTTGAAATGGAAGTTGTATTAAAAAATTGCTCCGTAGAAATTTTGAGTTTTTTTTGAAAATATTGATAAAAGAAAGTATTAAATCAGTTTAAAGTATAAAGATTATCACAAGGTAACCAGAGAAAGCAATTGGTAAGAGAAACTTATATTATTTTATGAAGAAATAGATATTTCAATTGGGGGTTGAGCAGTATATGGTATACCTGCATTTTAATTAAGTTAATGAAGATTAAACTAATATTTAACAAGAAAGAAAGCCATAATTACACTTACCAGAGGAAATAGCAGCAGTGTATCTTTTGGTTTGAAGAAGAATTGATTGTTTGATCTCTACAAAGTTTCCTGAAATCTTTGCTGTTCCGGGGAAGAAAGTAGATTGTCCTGAGAACTGAATCCTGGTTTTCCAGAAGAGGAGCGAAGCTTCGTACAAATGGTAACCACTTTTCTCTCATTACAATAAAGAGTTTTTTATGTGTTTGATTTTTGTAATTTTAATGAACATTTTTATTTCACTGTTTTACATGTTTAACTAAATTATTATTATTCACTTTTTGATAAGTTTAATTTGAATTGTTTATTAACTCAAATCAGAATACTTCGTTTTATATATTTGAGACATATTTTGGTTAACAACGGTTTCTTTGAAGTTTGACACATTTTGAATTAGTAAGGTTGGAAATTTATATACAATTCATGCCTAGAAAACATCATTGGTCTAGGATAGTGTGGTTTTACAGTCATTTTATTGAAAATTTGTATATTAACTGATTTTGAATCTAGTTTTGTTGAATATTTGAACTCTGACCTTGACATAAGGGAATAGCCGGTAGCATATTTAAATAATCATATTGGAAAATAATTACATTAAGTTAATTCTTACCTATTTAATAGTTATATTTAAATTCAACATTAATTCATGGTAAGGAATATTTTATAACATAGTAATTGATATATCAAAACAAATTATTATTCATACACACTCATATATGTTATAATATATATATATATATATATATATATATATATATATATACAAAATAGGAAGGTATTGACTAGTAGAGATAAACAGAACGATGTTGATCCACCACTGTATGCAACGAGTGACATCCCCAGATTTGTCACTCGTTGCATACAGTGGTGGATCAACATCGTTCTATATATATATATATATATACTGATAAATTTCGGAAAATCGCAAGAGGTGTTTATTGTTCAAAAACAAAACGCATGAAAGATTCTGTTAAATATGCATTTTTTTTATCCACTGAATACGTTAAAAAGGTCATTTATCCCATCCGTATTTTATTGTTACAGATTTTAATATCTGACCTAGGCTAAAGTATTTAGTTACATACTTAAATATTTGGTGCATCATAATAAAACTACATATTTTAAATGCATCTACCTACTTTTAGTTCACATAGATATCTAAATGGAACGAGACTATTTCTAAAAAATGTGAACATAACAGGATTTTTATATTATAAAATAGGTAACCCAGACATTCTTGTACGATAACAATTTATACATATTTTTTATTTTCCTATTTTTAACGATTTTTATTTTTTTGGTCTTTAGTTTACACTGAAATGTTAATATTTTGTTTTATAATACTTTTTAAGATATAATTTATCATTCAATCCGAAATGAAATTGTGACATTCTATTTAAATTCCTCATTTGATTTAATGAAAATTCCCCGTAAAAAATTAATTTATTTTGGTTTTATATTCCGATTCTATGTGATCTAAGCAGAGCATCTGATTCTGTCAATCATGAATCTGTGCTGACTCTTGAGATGTAAGGTATAAAAGGAGTTTTATTGGAATGGGTCTTAAAATTCCTCAAAAATCGCTGTCAATTTCGAAAAAGTAAATATTGCAAACATACATATGAATCTGGTCTATAGCACCAAACCATGGGATCCCATAGGGATCTGTTTTGAGAACCACACTATTTATTCTTTACGTTAATGGGTCAGACGCAGTATATAGTTTGTGTTGATGATTTTTCCATAATAGTTTCAGCAAACAATGATGACTTACTAAAAGGAAAAACTTGAATGTCGTGCAACGTGCAAGCAATTAACAATTTTTTTATTAGTTTGCATTTGTTTTTAATGTGAATTAAACACAATTAGTAAGATTTCACATTTTTCACAATTCGTAAAAAAAGTAAATAAGTTAAATGTTATTGGTAAAACCAAAGAATACAGACGCCCATAGAAGCTCATAAGTCGTCGTTGTATTTTAGGTGTTCCCTGAAATCCTTAGTACCAACCCTGACAACAAGATGGCGAAAGTAGTACGAAGTCGGTATTTAATATGATTACCAAATTTTTCGTGCATCTCAGCGTTGATGTGATCCGGCCGACTGCTTGACACATGTCAGCTACTGCTGCAAATTTCTGATGATAATCATATTAAATACCGACTTCGTACTACTTTCACCATCTTGTGGTTAGGGTAGGTACTAGGGATTTCAGGGTACACCTAAAATACGACTTATGAGCTTCTATGGACGTCTGTATTCTTTGGTAAAACTAATCTTGGCAATACGCACAGAAGTGTGCGTTTTCTTCGAATTTACATTGATGGGACTCTTAACTGAAAAAGCGTGCCTGTTCAGAAAAACAATTCGCTGAGGTACATTTTCATTAATTTGCGAGAGTTGCTGGAAGTAAGTCAGTAGGTCTGTACTTTGCTTATGTTGATTTTCGACTCAGATATGGAATGTTTTTATGGATCAATTCAGTTAATGCATCAAATGTTTATATTGCACAAAAGTGACTGTACTGTCTAGAATGGCTGCGGGCAACCTTTGGTCGTATTGATAGAGATAGTGTCCTGGCCTATCTTCATTTCTGCGATTCTTGTAGTCAGCAATAGCGACAACCATGTGGAAGTCGTTCTATCTACTCTTCTATCATTAAGTGTTATTTTGACAGCCTCATGTGAAGTATTGTCAAAGGCCTCCTTTATGTCTAGAAACCTCTGGTCGTATTGATAGAGATAGTGTCCTGGCCTATCTTCATTTCTGTAAATCTTGTAGACAACAATTGTGACAACCAGATGGGAGTCGTTCTATCTAGTTCTCTATCATTAAGTGCTCTTTTGACAACCATACGTAGAATTTTCTGTGTCTACGGTTTCTTTTTTCTTTAGAGAGTCTTGGATTTTATCAGTCAATTGTACCAAGGTATCCGTGGATTTACCCGCTTGATACGCATGTTGACAAGGGTGCAGTGGCACCTCTTCCAGGACTTTTGTTCTAATATCTACAGCTTTTTTCGTCGTCTTAAGAACAAACAATGTAAGGCTGATTGGTCTAAGGGATTTGGGGTCTGTGGTGTCCCGTTTCCTTACCATTGCGATGAAAGTGATTCTTTTGCTTGCTTATCAACCAATTTAGAAAAAAAAAAACTAAAAAATATTGTTTCTTAACGTTAAAAGGATGGAGTTTTTATTTATTTTATCGAATTCCAAATTTATATATTTTTACGTAAAGTAACCCGAAAATGAAGATAATGGATGTTTCAGTAATTTCGACATATTTTTTGAAATAATATTTAAACTTTCAATTAATGCTTAAAATCTGGAATTTCTTACCAAAATAAATAAATAAGACGTGATCGCCAATAGTTTAGGACTTACTTACAGCATAAAAATATCAATAAATATCAGATTATTAACGATTTTAGTAAAACCACTGAAACAATTTTTAATTTTTCTAAATTACCCAATTGCAAAAATATTGTAATCAGTTTAATCAAACTTCAACACTCGGCTTAATCTCAAAAGAAATATTTAAAATATCCCGAAATATCAACATTACAAAAAAAAAACTTCATACTCTGCGACAATCCCAGATCCATCTGCAATGTTATCTTATCTTTATTATACAGAATGATAAACCGGGTACAGGTCAATAGGTCATTTATCGATTCAAAAATTTATAATAATTAATGTCATTTGTCATAATTGTCAATTGCACCAACAACAAAATAAGCTTACGTATTCATTCCTGTCAACAAATTATATTTTAAAATTTGGCACATTATCCTAGTTGACAACTACAAAAAAAAAGGAAATGTTACTTTGACGTAATAGCTCAATTTCACATAAAAAAAATAGGTGAAAAGTATATTTATATATTTCCATCAAAGGCAACATTATTTTGTATTTTTGGTAAAAAAAATTGTCGGAAAAAACATGTCAAAATCGGTTTTATAAGTTCAATGACTTACCGTATTCTTTTAGTAATAATATCACATAAAGTTATAGTTATAAAACAATGTATGTTTATTAAACAATAAACTAATCACACACTTCCCGTGTATTGGTTTTATACAAATCTACACGAAAGTGAATGCCTGAATAAAATCAAGCAACAGTTTCTGACGTTCTTGTAAGAACTAAATCGATGTACATACATCCAACGGCGCCGCGACGCTATAGATTTGGCGTCGGCGCATTTCATATTTGCGGGGTTCGAAAATTTTAGCACAGGTATGACGAGTAAATGACGTTTTATCCCTCGGTGGTCTCAACTGAATATTGGAAGATTGACGGTTGTTAAGATTTTTGTTGATTTATTAAATATTGACGTTGACATTGACAGTTCTCGCATAAGATAAATTTGAAAAATGAAAATATAAAAGATTAATACTTGGAAAAACGTAGGGGGTTTGAAATTCTTTTTGACATTTTATGAAATCTTGAAAAAATAATAAAAATCAGAAAAAAATTTAAAAAATTGAGAGAAAAAATGGAAATAATCTTGAAAACATTCTAGGATTTTCTATGTTTCAAGTAAATAAAAAAAAGACAAAACCTAGATAAATGGAAAAATAAAACAATAATGTACAAAAATTAAATTCACAATATTATCAACAAATAAAGAAAAAAATGCAAAACTTCAATTAAAATAATTGTAAAAAATATGCTTCCTATACTAAAACGAAACGAAGAAAAAAATAACGATAAATAAGAAAAAATGGATAAACTACGCAAATTCGAGAAAAAAAAACTAGTGTGGCAATCAGTGGGACTGCCGGCAGAAGTTATACTTCTATGCACGCGCATGGATTCATAAATTTTTATGCGAATGATTTAGCAAACTTATTATATGATATTCGTGGTAAGCGACCCCAAAAACCTCCTAGTATAGTTTAACTAATGTTAATGTGAAAAGACAACCACGCCTTCTAACCTCAACAAAGGAACCGACTTTCGAATCTAGGTTGCCAGATGTATTTCCGAATATTCCTAAGTTTATATATTTTGAAAATTTTATCTCTACTTTACTATTCAATTGTTCGTCAATGACTCTTAGAAAGATAATATAAAAATATTCTTACAAAATATATACTTATTAATTAACTAGGTTCTTCATATTTAAACAGTTTTCACTTCTAATGATATCAATTTTGTATATATTACTTATACTTAAGGACATTTTTAAATACCGGCAACATTGTGTATTTACTGTCCGATTTTCAAGTCGGTTCGTAACCCATTGATATTAACGTAAACAAATGCCAACGGCGCGATGTACATCAAACGAAACTTCAAAGAGGAAATTGCAAAATGCGACAAGAGTCAAATACCGCCAATAGTCTTCTTCCCCATTACAGTACACAGTAGCGTGATTGATTTTTATTGATTTTTTATATTAGATATATTATATATTACGGTGGCTTGATAGTACTTAATATAGTAAGAATTTCTCGTTTAAATATATAAGATAATAACTGCACCACCTTACGGTGGCGTTATATTATTTGATTTAGAAAGGTATTTTTTTAGACATTTTTTTTTCGCATTTTTTCTGTTTTTAATTTTCCACTTTCTTTTAGTTTTTCTTTTATTTATTTATTTATGAATCGAAATTCAACACTATCTATTGGGTTTTCTTACAATTCAGTAATTGTTATGGACAATGCGTCGTATCATTTCCGCATATTAAACAAAATACCTAATAACACAAAAAAATAATGAAATTTTAAGACTTATGGCAATCAAAAATATCGATGTTCCTAAAAAGGTTCCAGTAAAGAAGGAATTAATAAGAATGATCAAAAGTCAGAATTTTAAATTGACACCATTTGCAGCAGACATGGTCATACCCTTTTGCGTTTACCTTCTTACTACTGTATTTTTAATCCAATCGAAATGGTTTGGAGTACTGTAAAGAAACGTTTACGAAAATATAATCAAGCACCAACCTTAAGCGCAGTTGTTCTTGATAATATTCGAGAGGTAATTAGTGGCATTAATAGCGATGTATGGAAAAATTGCGAAACACATGTTATAAAAATAGAAAAGGAATATCCTGTTTTACCGCCAATAGCACCATTAGTTATTCAACCTGGAAACGATTCTACTTCAGAAGACTCTGACAATTCTTGTTAGTCATTCCAACCAATTTCCTTTACAGCTATCGTGATGTATCTTGAAAACTTGTTTTCAAAAACAAACTAATTTTATATTCTTACTAACATACCCAACCCTTTCCTTTCCAGGCAAGGAAGGCTCATACCTCCTCGTGGTCCTTGCTGGACAGACAATCTTTTAAGATTGTCTGACAAAATGAGTATTATTTGTAGACAATTGTTATAAAAATATTATGAGTTATGTACTATTTGAATAATGAGTCAAATGTTCTTATTAATAACTAAAATTAACAAGTTTTAATTTGAAAGAATTAATTTGTTATTTGACAAAATTTACAAATATATAAAAACCGTTTTTCTTTTGAAATTTAAAACAAAAATTAATAAAAATTTATGAACCCTTTTTATTTAATTCCACGCCAATGGTCGACAATGCCATCAAAGGCATTTAAAAACCGACAAAGAGCAAAAAATTTCACATTTAGATTGGAAAGAGTATACCGTGTGTATCGAATTTGCATAAAATTCCTGGAGACGAGGTCCGTCTTAAGCACCAGGTGTTTCGAACACCATCGCCATTGTTATAATCGTATTTAGTGACTCAAAAAACCACCGAGTACCAAGTGTGCACTGATACCCCAGGAGAAGAGGTAAATACCCTCCAAGTGCCGCGGAGACTTTCGGAATCGTGATATTCGTGTTCAGCGACTCCAAAAACCCCGAGAATATAATAATAATAATAATAATAATATTGCTTTATTTAGAGGTAAAATCAGTATAAAATGTATAATTTAAAGTAAATAAATAAAGCCAAGAGCCGATAAGTTAACACTTGTTTCGGCAAGTAGATGCAAATATAATTTGCCAATAATATAAGAAACATAATAAAATTAAAACTAAAACTATACTAATACAATAAAATTTAAAATATATAGATAAAAAGATTATAGATTATAAATAAATAGATTATAGATCATTATTAAAATCTTATTAAAATATAATTATTGTTTAAATATAAAAATATTAAAATTTCAGAATATAATAAAAGCGTAAAATATAAATTGAATTTTCGCATAATCTGACATAAAAATAATTATTAAAAATTTTATTTACGAAAATATTTAAAGCGTTAATTTTGACATAATTCGACATCAGGTCCATGGGATATAAGAAAATAATAACTAAATAAAGCTCTATGACGTCACCGTAAGGTGGCACAGTTGATATCTCATATATTTAAAGAAGCAATTCATACTTAATTAAGTACAATGACGCCACCATAAGATGGCGTAGTTAATATCTAAAATATTTAATCGAAAAAATATTACAAACTTGGAAACTAAAAGAAAATATGATAAATACAATAAAAATACAAAAAAAAACATTTAAAACAATAAAAAATGGACAAAATCGAAATATTTGAAAAAACAGAAAATAAGAGAAATTATATTGAAAAATTGTTAAATAAACTGTTTTTTTTTTGTAGATTTGCAGTTTTTAAGTAAAGTGATACGTCAGTAATTGATTATTGTTTGATGAATATTTTGATTAAAAGTTTTTTATAAAAATTCTGACACGTACGTTGACATTTATTTAATTGATTTAATTATTGGCAGTTTTTACAGACACTGATAATAACCAGTTGGATTTAATTTATAAAAAATGATGAATTTTGTAAAATGAAAATTTGCATATAATAAAATGATAGAGAAGTTTTAAATTTCACATTTAATTTCTTTTAAGAAAATGACAGTTTATTTTCTAAGGATATTATCAAATTATCATTGAAATTGATGGTTTTTTCGTAGACTGACCGTTTACTGAAAGTAGACATTAACGTTGACAGTTGACCTAAAGTTACAGTTTGATAGAAAATCGATATCCGACTCAATATATTCTATATATATATTGATATGGATTTTTCTACATGGGTGCACGTTCTTTCAATGAAATGTTGGAACGTGATCCATTATTTTTTAATTGGTTGTCTAGATTAAGTATTTTTGTAAAATTAGATTGTTTTTGCGTTGCTACGTTGTTAGGAGGATTATTATGTTGTATAAATTTGTCAGACTGAAAGTTGTAAAAAGAATTGTCATTGAATAAACTAAATTGAGTAAAAGAATTTGAATTTAAAAAGTCATTGAAAATAAAAAGTTAACAAAAATACATAGAATTTGATTAAAATAGTAAGATATAACGAAATTTATATATATATATATATATATATATATATATATATATATATATATATATATATATATATAAAAGGATGTTTGTATATATGAAATCGATAGACTCAGAAACTATTTGACCGATCATTATGAAAATTGGTATGTACATGTATTTTTCCACGGAGAAGGTTTATATGCTATGCCCATTGATGTAACTCGCCACCAGGCGGCGCTGTAAAGTATCGACTTCCGCCCCGTTCAACCGATTGTCATAAAAATTAGTATGACTATGTATTTTTCCTCGGAGAAAACGAATATACTATGCACATTGATGTAACTCGCCACCAGGCGGCGCTGCAACGTATCGCCTAAAAATGAACTATTCAAAAAGCAAATCAACTAACTTCTCTTCTATCATCTGTCAATAAGCTTAAAATAATCACACAAATAATAAATAATATAAATAAGTTATAGAAATATATAATATATCTAATCGATAATTTACAAAACCGTAAAAATTTGAAAAAAATGGTAAAAAAACATCAGTAGGCGGTACGAAGTTCGTCGGGTCAGCTAGTTGGGTATATTAGAAGATACTGGATGTTTTATTTATAATCAAATTTGTGTCCTAGACTCATTTAGCAATTTGTCAGATATCTGACGTTAACAATTTTTCAGAAAAATGACTAGTAGAAAATGTATATTAACATCAATAAATTGGCATTAGAAAATCCGTATAACGAAAACATTTATTATCAAGTTTCTCTGAAGATATTTAGAATTTTATTATTATTATATTTTTTACGTAAACTGATAGGTTATTATAAAACTAATGTTTTTCTTTAACTTCATTTTTGGAAAATTAAATTGACGTTGACAGTTTGTGTGATAACTGACGTTAACGTTTTTTTTTAGGAAATTGACGTTTACAATGTGTTAGAAGAATGACGTTTACAATGTGTTAGAAGAGTGACGTTGACAGTTTATTAAAAAACTGACATTGACGTTTTTCACATAAACTGATTTAGTTGGCCAAAAAATATTATTTTTAAGTAAACTCTAAAAATTGAAGTTGACAGTGTGTAAGAAGATTCACGTTGACAGTTTGTAAGAAAACTTAGACAATTTGATTGCAAGTACCTAAACTTGATATTGACCGTTTTTATATAAACCGATTTCTCCCAAAAAATTAATTTTGTTATTGATATTTGTTTTTTTACCGTTGAAATTTACGATAAAATGAAAAATAAACTTTATCAGTTACATATTGATTTTTTTTATATCTAATATTCTTTTATATATTAAGTTTCATTTTTCTTACCTCAATCAAATGTATTTATTCCACACCTAAAATCACATAAACTTTAAATTGAATTCTTCAGCGTTTTCGAGTTGTTTATCGTAATTGATGAATGATGCCATTATAAAACGAAATATAAACTTTTATACTTTTATCGTTTTCAGTCATCTCATCAGTTTCTAAGTATTGCACATTAAGTACGTAATGTAAACAAATCTAATAATAAATAATAGCAAACCAAACATTTTTTACTTAAGAAAAAAACAATTAATTCTTAATAGATAATTAATATTTTAAATTGGATATTAACTAGAAAAATTAAAACAAATAATAAAATTCAAATAAAAAGTTTTTTTTTTAATTCGAAAATAAAAAACTAAAAAAAAATTAAATAACTTCAAAAGACAATAAAAAATATTGAGAATCCTCAAAAAATTAAAAATATACATATAAAGAAATTTTTTTAAAAGTAAAGAAGAAAATGACAAAAAATGGAAAGACGTAGGGCTTTCCATTTTTTTATATTTTAAGAAAATCAACAAAAATAAAAGGAATCCCAAGAATTTTTAAAAATTCGGCAGTAACAATGGGAATAATCTTGAACAAGTGTAACGTTCGTTTTTGGGAAGAAAACCACCTGACTATATAATATTTGGTATTTATTTTAAGTTGTATCGCGTCGTCGTGGAGGGAGACGGGCGAATTGTTTTCTTCGTCAGCTTATTAGTTCGATTCGTTCATTTTCACTCCGTTTCTTCACTAAATCAGAAACATTATCTGAATATTTTCGGCCCTCCGTTATAAGTAAAATTTTTGCTTCAGTATAAATTTTATTTGTATTAAATTATCCAAAATGCGGTAAATTTGTTATTTTAAAATTTTACTAACACTTAATGTCAAATACATTTGCTATCGTAAAAGTCAGTTTTTTGTGATCATAAAATATATAAACATGTGTATATAATAAATTTTTTCTCGAAAATATGGAGAACCAGATAGCGAATATATTTGATTGTAAATTATTAATGGTTGGAGTTTTGATTATAATTTCGTTATTAGGGAATTGCCGAATCAAGAAGGGCCCTAGTAAGAATTATCTGTCAATTCAATAAAGAATCCATTTTGTACCTGAACAAGAAGTCGTCACCAAGAAAAAACCATCCCGGGATAAATTATTAAAGAAGATTCTTCCTTTAAGAAAAGACCTGACCATCCTTGATTGGAAGTAGGAAAGAATTCCTGAAGATAGATAGTCAATCTCCACCGAAATAGATGCCAGAATAAATAAAGATAAGAGAATTAATTAATTATTTATTTCAAATTTTTTAACAAAATTCTTGAATCTTGACTTAATAAATCATCTTAAACTGATTTTTGCGTTTAATTTGTTTGTATGTACTTGGCGCCCAGAATTAATTGTTTGGGAAAATCTATAAAACTCAGAGAGAAGCCACGACCCCAGGAGCTAGCCTAGGGTAACTTAGGGTTACACAAGTTTAATTAAAAAAAAAAAAAATCGAAGAAATTTAGGATTTTTTATATTTCAAGGAAACCAAGAAAGAAGACAACCGAGAAAAAGGAAAAAATCAAGAAAAATAAGCAATAATTTATAAAAAACGACCCGGACAACTTCGTACCGCCCAACACAGACGTCTTTTTCTCATGTACTGTTTTGACAAATTTTTCCTTTTTTATTGTTTTTAATGCTTTTTTTCTTTTGTCATTTTTATCAAATTGCATTGTTAGTTTCCGGGTTTTTATTATTTTTTTCGTTTTCATTTATCGATTAGACGTAATAGATATTAACGGCGCCACCTTACGGTGGTGTCATAGTACTTAATTAAATTTTGCTAGTTTAAATATATGAGATACCGACTACGCGTCACCTTACGGTGGCGTCATAGTAGTTAATTAAGTAAAAATTGCTAGTTTAAATATTTAAGATATCACCTGCGCCACCTAACGGTGGAACCATGGTACTTAATTTAGTAGGAATTGCACGTTTATATTTATCGGATATTAACTGCACCACCTTACTGTGGCGTCATGGTACTTGATTTAGTAGGAATTTCTCGTTTATATTTATCGGATATTAACTGCGCCACCTGACGGTGGCGTCGTAGTACTTTATTAAGAAAGTATTGCTCAATACTCAACGTCACCTTACGGTGGCTTTACAGTAGTTTTACACTACTTACCATCATTCTTTAGTTATTCGTTTTCTATTTATTTGGACTACGCATGTTTGGATATAATGTCAGTCGCGCTACAAAAAGTTGTAACATTAGAAAACAAAGAGCAATTCAAAAAAATCTAGAAAAATAACTGCTAAAAATAGATTTTTGTTAAGCTTGCATGCAACATGTTGCCACACTTCCTATAATTTACTTTGTGACAGCGTAACTTTCCAATAACAGCAATTAAGTCATATTCTAAAGATATAATAACTAGTAAATAATTCTAATACTTTTTAAACGAATTTACAAAAAATAAATTACAGTGAATTATTATTATTTGTTTTGAATTTAATTGTTTTAATTACAAATCCTGATGATCAAAACCGACAATCATTCGTACTTGTTCTGACCTTTTCCAAAAACACGAAATGATCATCAAAAAAGGAAAAAAGCTGCTGGAAATGAGATCATTACGAATATCATTCACTTTGATCATCCGTTTATTGTCTAACTCGAGGTCAGAAATAACTAAAACACTAGGGAGATTATCAGTAAATAACATTGTTTTTAATTTACAATATTATTATATATACAGAATTGTTATGATACTAATAGTTAAAAAATTTTAATGACTCATACATCACCGGTAATAAATCTCATTTTTTCCCTCTATAATCTATATTAGTTGGTATAGAATTGGCCAAAATTGACTAAGAATTAGAAAAAATAAATAAAAAGAATTTAAAAAATACCAGATAAATTGGTAAAAATACAAAAAAAAAAATAGAAAAATCTACAAAAAAAGAAATAAAATGTGTACACGCGCATTTATTCATTTGTTTTAGTTTAGTTTTAAGTTAATAATGAATTAAATTTTTAACTTAAAATAAAACATTACAATATTTATTTTATTTTTTGGTTCATATTAGCTGGCAAATTTATATAAATTATAAAATGAAACAGAAACTGAAAACTTAAGGAAAATAGAAAAAATGTAAACAAATCAGGAAAAGAACAAGATTCTAATGTACTTTACACTTCAAGAAAATCAAGAAAAAAGTAAAAAGGGGAGAACAAAAAAATTGCAAATATTGAATAAATAAATAATAAAATTTTAAAAAAAGATAAAACACAAACAATAAGAAGACAAGAGAAGTAACCGAAAGAAATTAATAATTTTATGGAAAATAAAAAAAAAATAAAGACAATATAGACAGATCGAAAACAGGAAAAAATTCGAAACAAAATACAAAGAAAAAATAAATATAAATTTGTAGAAAATAATAAGAAAAAAAAGAACCTAAAAAAATTGCAAATATTGTAAATATAAATAATAATAAAAATTAAAAAGAAATAAACTCAAAGAAGAAAGAAATTAAAAACAAAAAAAATATAAACAAAATAAAAAAATTAAACAAAAAAAAGAAACAGTGAAATTAAAAATTTTGAGAAAAATAAAAAATAGAAATCATCCAGAAAAGTTAAAAACAGTAAAAAAAACTCGAAATAAAAAAAACAGGAAAAAACAGAAGATTCTAGTGTTTTGGACACTGCAAGAAAATCAAGAAAAAAGTAAAAAAAGTGAGAACTAAAAAAAATTGCAAATATTGAGAAAAAATTTATTAAAAAGGATGAAATAAAACATCAAAAATAGGAAACCATGAAAAGAAACAGAGAAAAATTTAACATTTTGGGAAAAATAAAATAAATGGAGATAATATAGAAAGATTGAAAACAGTAAAAAGTTCGAAACAAAATACAAAAAAATCAATAAAGAATAATTTGTATGTGTTTTACACTTTAAGAAAATAATAAAAAAATTGCAAATATTGTAAATATAAATAATAATAATAAAAATTATAAAAAAAATAAACTCAAAGAAGAAAGAAATTAAAAACAAAAAAATATATATAGAAAAAATAAAAAAATTAAATAAAAAAAAAGAAACAGTAAAATTAAAAATTTTGAGAAAAATAAAAAATAGAAATTATCCAGAAAAGTTAAAAACAGTAAAAAAACTCGAAATAAAAAAACAGGAAAAAACAGAAGATTCTAGGGTTTTGTACACTGCAAGAAAATCAAGAAAAAAGTAAAAAAAGTGAGAACTAAAAAAATTGCAAATATTGAGGAAAAAATATATTAAAAAGGATGAAATAAAACACCAAAAAATAGGAAACCATGAAAAGAAACAGAGAAAAATTTAACATGTTGGGAAAAATAAAATAAATGGAGACAATATAGACAGATTCAAAACAATAAAAAGTTCGAAACAAAATACAAAAAAATCAATAAAGAATAATTGTAGGTTAAGAAAATAATAAAAAAAGAGAACTGAAAAAAATTGCAAATATCGTGAAAATAAATAATAAATTTGAAAAAATTAAAATCGTTGAAATAAAACATGAACACATTAAGAATAAAGAAAAAATTCACAATTAAAAAATATGTAATTGAAAACAGGAAAAATTGAATTAAAAAATATTAAATCCAGAAAACTTAAAATTACACAAATTAGAAACAAAAAAAAAATAGTAAATAAAACTGATAAAATTGTAAAAAAAATTGAAAATGACAATATTACCTACAAAAAAAATAAAAACTTGATATATCTTAAAACAATAAAAACTCTAAAAAAATTTAATAATATTCTCAGTTACTACTTATAGATAGATTCGAAAATGGGAAAATCGCAGAGTGTAATTATGAAAATCAAAGTACACTTTTTTTTATGCTACACTCCGCACTAAAAAAATTATGTGAAAAAAAATAAATTTTTAGACTCTTAATAGAAAGTAAATTTTTACTTACAATTTTAATACAAACCGAAACAAAAATTACACACTAACAGATACATACGCACTTTTACACAGAAACACACAATAAATTCAGTCCACCCTGTATAACACAAAACTCGGTCAGTGTAATTAATAATTTCATACTCTGGTAAGGTACCAGTATTACTCGAACGCAAATAAAAATCATAAAAAAACTAAAACACCGCTACCATTGCCGATGCGCGCTCAATTCGTTCTTCCAAAGGTGAAATAAGTCGACTTGCTGTTTCAGAGTATCGGATGATAATGCATAATTTATTTTTAAAAAAACATAATGAAACTGTAGAAATAAATAGAATAAAATAATGCAGCGAAAGAGAACTTCCGCTACGGTCGGTGGTGGCACGCGCTGATGACTCATTGCTTAAGCAATATTTTATAACATTTTTTTTAAGTTAAAACTTCTTCTGGTGCGCCTGATATAGACAAACAGGCACAGGTTTAGAACGGAGAAAAAAATGTCGTTTGAAAGAAGAAGTGAGAATGAACTTTTCCATTCCACACTTAGTCAAGGATATGACGGCAAAATTAGTAGGAAATTTTGCAATTTTTTAATATGCATCGATTTGTATGAAAATTTGTAGGCAAGCTTAATATACCGGTATTCAAAATCTATCCTATGTCAATATGTGCCTTTCCTCTGGGGATCGTTACCACCCCAACCAGGGTGTGGTACCACCCCAACTCGGGGTGTGCTTACCACCCCAACTCGGAGGTGGAAAATATTAAAAAAAAAACAATGGTAATCCCTAGAAAAGTGAGTTATAAGACAAAAATGTCAATACTTTTGAAATTATTGGTAACTGAAAGTTCACAAATAAAACGAAAAACAGGATGTTTTCAAATGATTTTTCGGGAAATGTACATTTTATCGGGAGCGCTGTCATAATATAAAATGAAGCTTATAAAAAAGAGAGATTCATTTCCTACAATTAACGCAAACTTAATATTGTAACGAAACTACGCCACTGGGTGAATGTTTAGTTTATCTGGAACTCTCTAGAATCGAAGGCCCTCTGCAGCGAATATTCTGGTACCAAAAACAATGAAGGACTCTGTTCTCGAATTCTCTGGTCCTCGAACGTGAGATGGCATCGCAGTATATAAATAAAGCAGATTCGAATGCGGAGTTAGTATCCAGTTTAGCGCGAATATTTAAGCTTTCGAATAGTGCAAATAAATTGTGAATTTAGTATTTAGCAGTGTTATAGTTTGTGTAGTTATTCGTTAGAAAATAAATCAACTTAAAAATAAATCGAACCCGTGTTTTAATTTGTTAAAAACGTTACAATTGGTGTCAGAAGTGGGATATTTTAATTTAATTAGTGGACTTTTCGAGTGCAGTTTTGATAATTTTGTGATAAAACTTTTTCCGGTTTCGGTATTGACTTTTAGACATTTTGGACAGTTCTTTTTCGAAGTGCTAATTAAGATAATTCGAAATGAAATTAACACAGTTAACGGTTAAACAGTTAAAAGAACAACTAGAAGAACGTGATAAAGACACTGCGGGCACCAAAGCCACCCTTGTGCAAAAATTGAGGGAAGCATTAACCCAAGAGGGACTTGACCCAGAAACTTTCGAATTCCCTTCCACCGAAGAATCACTCTTGGCGAAAATTGAGGAAAATGCTAAGAAGGTTGAAGGAAAGCTAGAAGAAGTTGTTGAAACGGTTGACCATAAATTTAAACAAGTCGAAGAAAAGTTTGGACAAGTCGAAGAAAAGATTGAACAAGTCGAAGAAAAGTTCGAATGCTTAGAAAACAAAATCAGACAATTAGAAAACATGGTCACCAACACTAACATCGCCGAACAGGACGCAAAAGTTATTGAAACTACAGACAAGAAAGAATTAGTATACGAGGAATGTGGCGGCGGTATGAAATTCAAACTGCCAAATTTCGACGGTAAATCGTCCTGGTCCACGTATGTCAAACAGTTCGAAGCAATCGCGATGGCCAATCGATGGACAGAACAACAAAAAGCCATATCATTGACAGCTGCTCTGCGAGGTGACGCCGCAGATATTTTGAGATCAATACCAAAAGATCAAGAGTACTGCTATCAGACGCTTTTCTCCAGATTGGAAAACCGCTACGGAGATAGCCACTTACAGCAAGTTTATAAAGCCCAATTGCGCACCCGAAATCAACGCGCAACCGAGAACTTGCAAGAATTTCAGGCGGACATCGCGCGTATGGTCCGGTTGGCATATCCTATAGCGCCCGATAGCTTTCTGGAAGAAATAGCAGTCGACACTTTTGTAAATGGCTTGAGGGACAACGATTTACAGAAAGCTTTGAAACTGGCTCGACCGAAGCTACTAGATGAAGCTCTCGCTATAGCGCTAGAACATGAAACAGCGAGCCAAACTTCGCGGGGTCACCGTTTAAGAACGATTGGAGAAGAATCGGAGACTGAAAGCCTCGAAGAACTGGTAAGAAGAATTATTCGAAAAGACAAAATGGAGACGAGACGGGAACCAAGGTGCTGGAATTGCGGCGAGTTCGGTCACCTACGCCGCAATTGCAAGAAACAGCCGTCGGAAAACTAAAGCGGGTCGACATGAAGGGGCGAGCGTCGACCCTGGAGAGTAAAGCCCCTGTAGTCACGGTCAACGTAACATCTTCTGGTGGAGTCCCCAGTTTGTACATCGACGGACTTGCAAACGAGAGGAACACTTCTATGTTAATAGACACGGGAGCAACAAAAACCATTACAAGACCAGAGTTGGTGGAAGAGCAATCTCTATTATCGCCGACACCAGTAAGATTGAGAACGGCTACGGGCGAGATAATAAAGACGTATGGAGAAGCCAATATGCTCATAAAGCTAGGAAAGACCAGTGTTAGACATCGAGTATTAGTAGCCGAGATAGCAGACCAGTTCATCCTCGGTATGGATCTCTTAAAAAAACTGGGGGCCATAGTAGATGTCAAAAATGGCTCTCTTAGGGTCGGCGAAGAAGAGCTCCCCTTCCATGACGAACAAGAAGATGTTGTCCGTTTAATAACTACTTGTGACATTACAATACCAGGCCGTAGCGAAAAAATCCTAATGACCAGTCTTGATGGGTATTGCAGGGACGGTAGCCTGAGAATAATTGAAGAAGCCAACAACAAAGACCTATTAATCGCCAAAGCTCTAATAAAGGTCAAAGACACTATTCCAGTGAGAGTAATGAATTTAAAAGAGAATCACATCAAGGTGAATAAAGGTACCGTGGTAGGACAGTGTGTTCCTGTATCAGCGATATGTTCTGCGATCATCACGAAGCCACCAGGAGCAAAGTTTCCTAAACAACTTGTCGATACGGTCATTAGTAACTGCCCAAATTTAGACCCGAAACAAGAACAAGAGGTGAAAGCTATGCTTGTGGAATATCAAGATGTGTTTGCCCTGAATGACAAAGACAAGGGCAAGACAAGCATTGTTTCTCATAAAATAAATACCGGGGATGCTCATCCGATTCGACAACAACCGAGAAGACTTCCTTGGGCCAAACGAGAAGAGGCTGAGGGCATCATCGCAGATATGAAGGAACAGGGGGTGATTGAACCATCAAACAGTCCATGGACCTCACCAGTGGTATTGGTAAAGAAGAAGGATGGTTCCACAAGATTTTGCATTGATTACCGTCAGCTAAACTCACTTACCAAAAAGGACAGCTATCCCCTGCCCAGAATAGACGACACACTAGACACTCTCTCCGGTTCCCGATGGTTCTCTACGCTTGATTTGAAGAGTGGCTATTGGCAAGTAGAAATGGATCCAGCCGATCGAGAAAAGACTGCTTTTTCCATAGGGTCAGGCCTCTGGCAATTTACAGTCATGCCTTTTGGGTTATGTAATGCCCCTGCTACATTCGAGAGACTGATGGAGGCAGTCCTGAGAGGATTAACTTGGCAAACTTGCCTGGTTTATTTGGATGATGTCATCGTGATTGGGAGATCGTTCGAGGAACATTCGAGGAATTTGAGAGAGGTACTTCAGCGACTACGTGAAGCCAACTTAAAATTGAGTCCAAAAAAATGCCACCTGTTTCGAAGAGAAGTTAAATATTTGGGTCATATTGTGTCCAATGATGGTGTAACAGCGGACCCTGAGAAGATCGCCGCAATAAAGGAATGGCCCATACCAAAAGATAAGCATGAGGTAAGAAGTTTCCTCGGCTTGTGTACTTATTATCGGCGGTTCGTTAAATCATTCGCCCATATCGCCAAACCATTGACCAAACTGACGGAAGAAGGCAAGGAATTTTGCTGGGACGAAGATTGTCAGAAGGCTTTTGAACATCTGCAAGAAGCTCTCATCAGCGCCCCGATTTTGAGTTATCCTAGGCACGACGGGAAATTTGTGCTGGATACGGATGCTAGTAATACTGCCATTGGAGCTGTGTTATCACAAATCCAAGATGGACAGGAAAAAGTCATCGCTTACTTTAGTAAAGTCTTGTCCAAGCCAGAACGGAATTATTGCGTGACCAGAAGAGAACTCCTAGGGGTGGTTAAGGCTTGCGAGCACTTTCATAAGTATCTCTATGGCAGAAAGTTTTTACTGAGAACCGACCACGCAGCTCTAAAGTGGCTAATGCAATTCCGAAACCCCGAGGGTCAAGTGGCCAGATGGTTGGAGCGAATGCAGGAATATGACTGTGATATCGAGCATAGGGCAGGAAAAACTCATCTCAACGCTGATGCATTGTCAAGAAGACCGTGCAAAGAAAGCTGCACTCATTGTTCGCGATTAGAGGAAAAACTCTGCCCTATACGACGGACCACTGTCGTTAACGAGAGCTGGCAACCCCAGGAGCTCCGGAAATCTCAAGAAGAAGATCCATGCTTGAGAATTGTGTTGGGTTGGAAACGTCACGGTGAAAGACCTCCTTGGCAAGAAGTAAGCGCACAAAGCCCAGAAGTTAAATCATATTGGAGCCAATGGGATAGCCTAGTGATGCGGAGCGAAGTACTGTATCGAACTTTCGAGAATGAAGATGGTACCGAGTCCAAATTGCAGATGGTGGTACCAAGAAGCAAAGTGCCGGAAATTCTACGTCAAATGCACGATGGTACGTCAGGAGGGCACTTCGGAATAACGAAGACCTTGCAGAAAGTTCGCGAGCGATTTTACTGGGTGAACTGCAAGGATGATGTGAGACGCTGGTGCCGGAAGTGCGAGTTGTGTGCTGCAAGTAATGGAACCGTTGGCAAGAAACGAGCTCCCATGAGGCAGTATAACGTGGGAAGTCCAATGGAAAGAGTGGCGATAGATGTCGCAGGACCCTTTCCGGAAACGGACGATGGAAATAAATACATTCTGGTAGCCATGGACTATTTTACGAAGTGGACGGAGGCTTACGCGATCCCTAACCAAGAGGCTGCGACCGTTGCGGAAGTATTGGTCAAAGAGTTCTTTAGTCGGTTTGGTGTGCCTTTAGAAATTCATTCGGACCAAGGCAGGAACTTCGAGTCGAGCCTCTTTCAAGATGTATGCCGTTTGCTAGGTGCTCATAAAACCAGAACAACGCCTCTGCATCCTCAGTCAGATGGCATGGTCGAAAGGATGAATCGAACGATGGGAAAACATCTATCGAAAGTGGTATCGGAGCACCAGAAAGATTGGGACCAATACCTACCCATGTTCCTGATGGCATACCGATCAGCAGTTAATGAAACCACCGGCCAGACACCTGCCTGTCTCATGCTTGGACGTGAATTACGCCTACCATGCGACCTTGAATTTGGCAGCAAACCTTCAGAAGAGGGCGTCGCTGGTGAAGGCTACGCAGACCAACTTAAGCTGAAAATGCATCAGATCCATGACATCGCCCGGAAGAACATTCAGATTGCTAGCGATCGCATGAAAAATCAATATAACGTCAGGTCAAATAACAGGATATTTGAAACAGGAGACCTTGTATGGCTTCACAACCCACAGCGACGCAAGGGTTTATGTCCCAAGCTGCAGAGACAATGGGAAGGCCCGTATGAGATTAAGAAAAGGATAAACGACGTAATTTATCGAATTCAAAAACTGCCTAGAGGAAAGCCGAAAGTGGTCCACATAAATCGACTTTCACCTTACGAAGGCTCTAATAATGTCGAGGAAGCTAGGGCCGTTTCGCAGGAAGCAAGCATCGAAGAGAATCGGCCTGACTTTGACAGATTCATTACCGATTACATCAACCGAAAGAAAATTAGGTTTGGCGTTACTGCAGAAGTTCGGCAAGACATCTTCAAAGTTCCTAAAAACGTGTCGATCGCTCACTGTGTGTCTCAAGATCTTAGTATGGAAAGAGGCATAGCGTCCGTCTTCAAGAAGAAATTTGGACGTTTAGATGAACTGCTCGACCAACAACCACGGGTAGGCAAAGTGTTGCGACTAGAAGATGGCCGCAGGTCCATACTTTATCTGGTGACGAAAAGGGCGTCCAATGAAAAACTGGCCTACAGGGACATTTGGCACGCATTGAGTAACTTGAAGGAAATTATGAGTCATTACGAAATCAAGGAATTGGCGATACCAAAGATCAGCAATGGAACGGAACAAATTGACTGGAAGATTGTAAGGAGCATGATCGAGGTAATTTTCTATGGTTCCGGAGTGTCAATAACAGTTTGCTGTTACCAACCGAAAGAAGTAGATCTACAGAAGAGCGTGGACTGTTATTTCTTTGGTAAAGGAATCTGTCGGGCTGGGTCCAACTGTCGTTTCCGTCATACACCTGGGAAGCACTGGAAAGTATCTGATCGGGACGATCAGAGTTAAGGAGGGGGCAGTGTAACGAAACTACGCCACTGGGTGAATGTTTAGTTTATCTGGAACTCTCTAGAATCGAAGGCCCTCTGCAGCGAATATTCTGGTACCAAAAACAATGAAGGACTCTGTTCTCGAATTCTCTGGTCCTCGAACGTGAGATGGCATCGCAGTATATAAATAAAGCAGATTCGAATGCGGAGTTAGTATCCAGTTTAGCGCGAATATTTAAGCTTTCGAATAGTGCAAATAAATTGTGAATTTAGTATTTAGCAGTGTTATAGTTTGTGTAGTTATTCGTTAGAAAATAAATCAACTTAAAAATAAATCGAACCCGTGTTTTAATTTGTTAAAAACGTTACAATATTAACAAAGTTATGATTGTTTGAAAGTAGTACGTTTATTCATCAAATACAAAAATTAAAACATGACGTTGAATAACCGGAAAACGAGTATTTCATAGAAATCTTTTTAAAGAACTTGAAAAATCCGTTCAAACGATCACTAGTAACAAACTCACCCTCGCCAAAACCACCCTGGTTGAAACTAATGGCTGTTGCTCATTTAGATACTTCGTTTATATTCAAACATTACATTCTAGGAGTTTGACTGGTTTAGAAGGTGTAGTTTTGAAAAAATCTGAGTTTAAAGTGAAGTTATTTCCTGAATTTCTAAAGAAATAACTAAAAATCTACTAGAGGACATTCCTCTGGACATTAAAATACAATTGTATCATCAGCACGATGGAGCTTCTATACATTTTGCTCATCAGGTCAAGCAACATTTGGGCGAAAGGTTTCCACAGCGTTGGATTGGTGTCAAAGAGTGACAAACATCTTCCGGGGGAACCAAAGTCATATAAATCTATAAGCCTCCGCTCCTTTTTACTAAAAAATATTCACATACAAGAAGTGACAATGTATCAAAGAAACCGTTTCACGACGAACAATTTGCCTATCAAATCTACAATAGATGCCTTGCATTATCTCGTACGAAATCTTGAAAAGGCTATTGACACAAAGAAAGTAGCTTTATATGCGTTTATAGATGTAGAGGGAACATTCGATAATACCTCAAATGATTCTATTAGCGCTGCCATAACAGAAATGGGTACAATCCATGCTAAACACTAAGAATATAGTTCCTTAACTTGGAGACCAATAAACTATCATAAAATCAGTAAAAAGCAGTTATCAAGGAGTTTTATCGGCTTTACTGTAGTAAAGAAAAGGGTTTCGAGTTCTGGACTATGCAAACGATTTAGTTATTGTGGTAAGAGGTGTTGGAAAAAGAACTTCCAGCTAATTCTAACAAAACGACATTCATTTCATTCAACAACAGAAGGAAATTAATGATTTTACTGTTATGAATTCATTCATTCTCAGAAGCGGTTAAATACCTAAGGAAAATTACGTAGAAAATCGCACCTCGCAAATATAATCTCTTATAGACCCCCAATCACCTATACTGCGCTGGTTTGGTGGAACAAAACAACCCAACAAAAGGCAGTAGCAAAAGATGCAAAGACTCGATTGTATAGGGATTACTGGCGCAATGAGATCGTGTCCAAGTGCGGCCTTGGAAGTAATTCTAGACCTTCCCCCTTGTATTTACATGTGGAGAACGTACCTATAGGTTAACAAGGACTAAGTCTCTGAAACCCGGCGATTTTACAAGACAGTTAGGATTCTAAGGGTCAGAATATTTAATGCTTTCGAGCAAAGTTGCTTTGAAAGCTCTCCAATCTAACACGTTCGAGTCTAAAACTGGAAATAGTTTTTAAAGCAACTGGTTAAACACAACAAATTAACTTTGCTGTTGGGTACCGGGTCATAAAGGGATTGTCGAAAATGCAATTGGTAGTAGTGTCGCAAAAGAAGAAGATAGTACTCCTTTTATAGGACCTGACCTTTTTTGGCATCTCAAAATTATGGATAAAGTTAGCAATTGGAAAAGGAAATCAGGGCAACCTACTGGAAAAACAATACAGGCAAAAAAAAAACAAGAGATTATTGCGGATTTCACTGCGTTACCTTAAATGACTCATAGATAGATGTGCATTATACAAAAACGATCTTTTAGCTCGCAATGTAAAAAGGTCATCAGGGACAATCGACCCCACTTATAATCTACAATGTATTGTATACAGTGCATAAAGCAAAACCAAAATTTTCCATTGTAAGTATGGCCCTCACACTAGAAAGAGAGGATAATACTATTTTGATAGTTTCTGTTTTTTGCACCGGAAGAACGGGCTCATGTCGGAACGCTCAGTCTGAGTATAATATTTCTATGGAGTTTATAGTTATATACCTAACCTATATGTCTCCATCGTACAGTAAATTAATATAGTACGCTTTTTCTACACCAAGAGAGTTTCAATCATTTATCTATTTGTGTTATTTAAATAGCAGTATAATATAGGGAAGCACTACTTCCCTGTCCCTCATTTGGAAACAGAGAGGTAGGGATCGCAATACTCAGTCTATCTCTCTAAAATGTGTTTGTAATAAATATTGGTAATCCTTCAGTTAAGCGCTCCCGTATAACAGATGTCTAACTGTATACGAGACCCAAAAACTTTTTTTTTTATATTTCTGTAGCAAAATTTTTAATTATCTTCACAGTTCTTTATAATTTCTAATAATAGTATTAACAATTTTGTGATTATTCATTATTTTTAATAATCTTAATTATATTTTCTTTTTTAGTTTTATGTAACGCTCACTATATCTATACTTTTGTGAATTTTGATTAATAATATTTTTTAATAACAGTATAATTAGTATTTCATGTTATAGCAATAAAATTTGATTTGATAACAATGTTTCCAATTAAAATATAACACACCTGTTTCGGGAAAGCGAAAGTAGAGGAATACTTCTAAAGTTTTTGCTATATTTTGTTACATATGTTTCAATATTCTTAAAACAAAATGTCCCTTATTGCACATGCGTCGGTATACAGAGACAGGTAGGGTACTGCAATCTAATTGAACGTTTCCACCTACAGCCAGCCGTATGTTTTATCTACTCGATCTTTAATTCCTTTATGGTTATTTGGTGCATTATAATAAATAAAGTGACTTTACTTTACTTACTCCGTAGCTCTACAAACGTTGGTGGGTCCTGACTAACCAAAAAATAAGCCTTCACTTTTTTCGATCTTGCATTTGATATAGCGGATTCGTTATCCCCATTGCTATTAAATCTTCGTTTATGTTATTTTTCCATTTAATTCGTGGTCTTCCCATAGGTATCCTATTTGTTGGTGTATCCTCCCACACTAATTTATCATCCTGTCTTCTTACATATCCTGCCCATATCATTCTCATTGCTTTTATTTCTTGGACAATATCTAAAACTTTATATATTTCTGTTAATTCGCCGTTCATTCTTATTCGGTATTGTAGCGTTAACTGATCTTTTACAGGACCATATATTCTTTGTAGAAGACTTGTTTCATATACCCTTAATCGATTTTCATGTTGATTAGTTAGGGTCCACGTTTCATATAAATAGGTAAGTACTGGACTAATTCTGTATTCTTGCTTTAATTTTTTATGCAGTATTATTGTCCATTGCCAATTTCTTTCCGAGGTATACAAATTCTTTTACTTTCTCCAAGTTATATTTATTCATCATTACGTACTGCTCTATTTTATCTCTTGCTTGTGTTCTTGTATTATATATATATATAGTTTGTTTTATCTTTAATCATTTTTTCACATTCCCCTTCTAATAGTAAGAAACCTTTCACATTGATTGTAGTTTTTCCCCTTAGGTCTATGTCGTCTGAGTACGCCAAAATAAGTCGTGGACCCAGGTTGCAAAACAGTTCGCTTTTTATTTTTTGCTGCACTTATGGCTTTTTCCAATGCAACATTAAGGATGTCCTCGTAGGTATAGACCTAAATACAAAGGTACAGAGAACATCAATTGGGGTAGAAGGGACAATTTATTAATTTAGGATTTAAAGGACTGCAAATTAGGTCGAGTGGGAAAGACGTGGGAAGGTAAGGAGTTCCACAATCTGGAGACCCTGGGGATGAAGGAACAATCGTTCATTAGTCGAACTGCTCTTCTCTGTATTGCATCAAAAACTCTGAGCGCTGACGAAGTCGCCGATCCCCATACATGCGAGAGAATCCAAAATTAGGTCTTATTTGGGCTTTGTAAAGAGTAGCTAAGATGGATGGAGAGAAATATTTCCGTGCTCTTTCCTGCTGCAGTTGATATGGATGCAATATGTTTGTTCCACAGTAAGTCCTGGGAGATCGTTATACCAACCAGCCTAATGGAGTCGCTTGTTACTAGTGTCTGATCATTCATTGTGATGGATGAGTCGTATGTTTGCATCTTGTTGGATAGGCAACATGTCTTTGTCTTGAAAGCGTTGGAATTAACAAGAATCTTTCTTCCCCACTCGTCTACAAATCTGAAATCTTGATTCAAAGAAGCCATTGTGTATTTTCTGTCCTCTTCCAGAATATTTTGAGATATGGGACGGTTGTGCGCTTTGCTACAGTGTAGGTTGCTATCATCTGCAAAACCGTATATCGGGTTATAAGTGGCTTCTAGTAGATCATTAATGTGTAAAAGGAATAGAGCCGATCCTTGGGGAACTCTTTGATCTTGTAGAGGTTGGAGGAATGTCCATCTACGGTAACTTGCATGTGCCTTTTGGAGAAAAAGTTGGATATCCATCTACAAAGGTTTGGCAAGAGTCCGTATGATGGCAGTTTGTTCAAGAGAACTGATCAAATGCTTTTGAGATTTCTAGTGATACTATTTAAGTCTCCTCAATTTGCGAATTGTGATTATTTGTCCCACTGTAGACCGGTGTTTCCTAATATCCCATTGGCAATCCTCGACGATGACTTCAGTAAAAGGATTCAGTCGAGGAGAATATTGGATATTGGATAGGACTTTATATCCTGTATTAATGAGACTGATTCCTCTGTAGTTTTTACAAAATGTCTTATCGTGTTTCTTGTGTAGTATCAATGACTACATTTTCAAATCAAAATAATTTTTCAAACAAAAAAAAAACGAAACAAATAAAGGGTTTAACTAAACAATATAAAGATAATAAAAAATATTTTAAACAATGATATACAAAATAAACCTTTCTCTTCAATATCCTATTAAAAATTAATATACTTAGAAAATAGTAATACAATGGCTGTAGGCATTAAAAAACAAAAAAAAACGTCATTGAAGTGTTTCAAGTCTGCCGGCGTTCGTGGAAATGATTCATTCCGAGAATTTTCTGATGGAATTTGATGCCGTAATAAAATCATCGTAATTGATGATAGACCTTGTTAAGTATGCTGTTTATATTGAAGAATGGAAAAATATTAGTTTTCAAAACAAACGACACAGACACAGACGTTCGGTTAATGGCAATTTTCCAATTTTTAATTTGCGCTAGACTTCAATCGATAGGTAAGATTTGCCAATTTAAATACTGTTTTTTTAGATGTCAATGATTTTTCCATAAACGAGTGTAAAATGCTATCCTGCGTTCTAGAGTCAAATAGTAAATTATGAGAATTTTCTAATACCAACTTTTGTAAAACACATTTCTTCAAAAATAGTTTTTGTGTGCATTAGAGAAAAATGAATAAATAAATTTTTACGATACGCGCCCATAGACATGAAAAACATGTGTTTTTTGAAACTAAAAACTTCTCCTAGTGCGTCTGTAAAACACGTGTTTAACAAAAAAAAAATTGTCGTTTGAAAGAAGAGGTGAAAAATAATAAACTATTCTAAAACTACCTTCATTTTAATTATTTTATACAATAACGCATTTCATTCAAGATCAGTTTTTCAATTTCGGTTCGAATTTTAACCAATAAGTAGAGTCCACGGATATTTATTGCACATCAGATTATTAAACAAAAAAAGGAAGAAACGAAGGAAGGTACGAAGGAAGGAAGCAAGGAAACACAGAACAAGGAAAGTAAGGAAGGAAGGAAAGAAGGATAATAGAAAGGAAGGGAGAAAAGAAGGAAGCAAGAAAAGAAGAAAGGAAGAAAGAGGGAAAGGAAGGAAGAAGGAAAAGAAGGAAGAAGGAAAAGAAGAAAGAAGTAAAGAAGCAAAGGAACGAGGGAAAAAGGAAAGAAAGGAAGGAAAGGAAGAAGGAGGGAAGGAAAGGAGGAAGGAAGGAAACGAGGAAGGAAGAAAAGGGGAAAGTAAGTAAAGGACGAAAAAATTAATCACATATATTTTTTAAATTTAAACAATAGATTGTAAAGTCATGAGTGCATATCACCGCCTGCTGGTCGAGAAAAGGGTCGGATTTATGGACCGCCCGCAGGTAAGGGGTAATTCAAGACTCTTTAGCCATAATATTTTTTCCTAACGCGCCAAAAGAAGTATAACTTCAAAAGGAAGAAGAAAATAAATTAATACGGTAACAAGAATTATCAATTCTGTGGTTTAGAAGATTTTTATGTATAAAATTCAGTAATGTTTATTAATATTCATCTTTTATTCTTTTTTAACAAAATTAAACTTTCTTGCGATATCTTAATAACATAGTTCCAGGAAATTTTCACTTCCATTTTAATTTCGTATCGTAATTATGGCTTGTCCGGTAAAGCTTTCCAAGAAAATGAAAAATTCATTATTTGGTAACCACGATAACCTACCCAACTATATTAGAGTGTAACCTTGACTTTGGACGATATTTTTATTTTCTAACAGTGTTGGTTTAGCTCAAATGAAAATACTCTCTAAACTAGATTTATTTATTTAATTTATTACAAATAAAACAGTTTTGGTCGGTTTCTTAACGATAGATCGATAAATTTATATACCATTTCACACCTATTCAATATCTAACGAAATATATGATTAGGTTTTAGGGCGGGCGGACCAAAAAGGCCGAGACTCCCTCGTATTTTAACGGATTTACCGGTCATTAAATTATGATGCTGTAAAGAGGCAAAAACAGTGCCAAAAATGATCGCTTTTTCGTCAATTTATTGCTACAAAAAATATATACAAAGAAAAATTTAAAATTTACATGTGGGTATTTCTCATAGGAAATAGTTATTTATGAAACAGTTCGTGAAGTATACTTTTTGCGCACGCACGCGATGTTTAGAGCACGAGTGAAGCGAGTGCTATATATCGCGTAATTGCGCAAAAAGCACTTCACGCACAGTTTCATACAATATTTTATCTACGATAATCAAATAAAAAATAATTACAAGAAAGCAATTTATTTTCAATACATTTACAAGATACTAACAAAACTAATGCTCTCATAGGATTTATTTATATGAAGGTGTGTCAAAAACAGTCCGAAAAAGTAAATCCCATTTAAAATACATTGTTACTTCACGCACACTTTCAATCCTTCACGCACTGCTGTCTATAATGACAGTTTTCACGAACTAATAATTGATACATAATATGAGGTAAAGTAGATAATAGTTATTTTTGATGATTTTAACGCTTCTACATTGTTACGCATCAGAATTTAGTGTAGGTTAAAAGAGTTTAAAAGGGAGATCTCGGCCTGTCTGGTCTGAACCACCGGTCTTAACTCCTACTAATATAATGATAAAAAAAAAGGATGAACTACTTGCGGGAGTGTCCACAAAAGTTTAAACGTGGGTTTTATTTTTAGAATTTTTATTTATTTATACTATTAATAGAAACCCAAATTATAGAGTACATCTGGAAAACGAAGAAGTAATGTAGGGCGCCTTTATTTAAGCAATCACAAATCACAAGAATTATTCTTCTAAAAGGCATAGACAAAACAATCAGCAGTTGGATAGACTGCATGCTAAAGAGTCGTGCCCCAGATAGCACACGACGTCCATTGGACGTCCATATTTTGTCCAAATAATGTCCTGGATGTCCATGAACTTTATATGGACGTCCAATGGACATCCTCTTTCTGTTATCCAATGGATATATCCATTCAGATAGTCCACTGGACATCCAAAAACTGTCCATGATAGCCCCAGAAAAATGACGAAAATGTTGCAATTGAAAGATGGTAAATTTTTAACATAAAACTATGTTTATCTTATAATAAGTAAGAAATAATACATATACACTATATAAGTTTTATACATTTTTACTAAAAATCAATTATTAATCTCTGCTGCCGCTAACGTGCTGACAAGATACAAAATAAAAGGCCACGAAAGAAAGAAGATATTAGATTGAAAAGAAGAAGTGTCGGGAACTGATAGTTATAGGTTATAGTTTCAGTTTTCGAGTGTGTGTGTCATGGAGACTACACAAGGAGTACGCACTCTACCGGCGGAATTGCCAAAATCTGTCCACGGTATCCTACATATTAGGTTTACTTTTTTCACCACTAGCGTCGCTAGTTTTCCTTTTGTACCAGTATGAATATAGACAATTAAATAATCGTGAATTATTAAATTGGTTTTTATTATTTATATCAGAAAAATCGAACCATTTTTTTTATTCTGTAAATAAATTAATAATGAAATAATTAAAAATTATTTATTTTATTTCAAACGACGTCCTCATTGGTCGCCATTTTGGTACAAATGGAACACCAGCGCCCTCTTTTTTTGGTAGCCCTATTTGCATACATGGAGTTCGTACTCCTTGTCTAGTCTCCATGGTGTGTGTCTTTTCACAGTATTATTTTGGTAATGTATTTTAAAATTTTATTTTAGATCATATTGCTCAAAAACAAAGTCCACTTAGAGAAAAAAATATAAGCAGTCAATTATCGAGCCAATTAGAACTCAGCGGTAAGGTTTTTTTATTTGTTTATTTATCTGTTATTAATAATAGTGTAAAATATGCAAGCACATAAACACCTATCATTCCGATATTTAAATGTAACATTTTTTAGAGACAACAACTCGGAAACACTGCTGCTGCAAGGAAGTAAAAAAAATGTTAGGTAACTTTAATGTTCTTGTTTTACTTAATAGTAAATGTCATATGAATTTTGAATACTATTTAAAGCAGGATCCTTTTCTTTTAGACGAGTTGTCAAGTGATTTGAGTAAGAAGATGGCTTCATTGAAAGCAAGTTTGTACCAAGTTCGTGAGGATCTCAACATAATTATTGATAATAATTCTGTAAATAATAAATGGGACTCTCAACCTCAAGAAAATTTTCTAATGAAGTTTAAATTTCCATTGGAAGAGCATGAAAAATTATTGGAAGTGGAACATTACTTGGAAGACAAGAATCAGTTAAAGCAGGCTGTAAGTTTTAGTTTTTATTTTTAATTAATCCTACTGTGTCACCGACTTTGACTTTTTGAATTTCGTAGTACACAGGCACATTTGAAAATAGGATAACATCTTATTACAATTTTAGATTCAGCAGTTATCAAAACTCGGAGGCAAAGACACATACGAGTTTGTAAAAAGATGTTTTGTGGCCCTAATATCAGACAAACTGTCCAAGGAGTACACGTACGATGGTACCAAAGTTAAACTGCCTTTTAAAACAACAATGGTTTGTTCTTTGTTGATTGGTAAGTTGTGCAGCTGTCAATCTGACGTTTAATTTCAAAGTAGTTTAATAAAATAAGTTTTTCTCATTTCTATAACTACCAGCTTTGCCTATTCAGGCGTTTGTTAAGACATATTTCTAATTGTAGACCAATTTAATTTAAAACTCAAATCTTTATAAAATTCATTATTTCTTTCAGCTGCTGCTGAGTGTCACAATGGTGCTGACAAAAAAAACACAGAAATTTCCATAAGAAAGTGGCTGAGGAGATCTTCGGAAAGGAGCGCCTACAAGACGAGAAACATGCATTAATATATAATTATTATATATAATTAATAAATATACGCATCCATAGTTGCAATAATTTTGTGTTATTAATGTCGGTGTTGATGTCCATAAATTGTCCATAAATTGTCCAAAAAGAGTACACAAAAGGTACATATATGGACCTTCCATGGAGTCCAAATGGACGTCCATGAGTGTGACAACTGTATAGTCCAGTGGATGTCCATTGGATGTCCATCGGTAAAATGCTGGATATCCAATGGACAACCGATATGTCCATGCATGGGCTTCCAATGGACATGCATTGGATTGACTTGTGCTATCTGGGGCATGATAACGGATAACCAGAGCATGCCTTCAGAGTTCAAAAAGGATTTTTATGACCCCTTCTGTGGAATCTGGTCATAGACGAGCTGATAGTGAGACTTAGAAATAAAAGACCATGTGATGGATTATTATACAGATGGTCATTCTAGCTCACAGCAAATTTAAAACTACAACCAGAGATAGAATGCAATAGGCTCTGAATGTAACCACTGAACGGACTTTGACTACAGAGCTTAACATAAGCCTTTTAAAATCTAAGGTTGAAACGTTAACAGAAGAAGGAATTTCGAAGGCGAAAGTACTTTAAGCCTCAATGGTATAAACACAAGTACCTTGGAATGATACTAGCCCAAAACTTACCTGCCATACGCACTTACAGCAAAAGTTGGGGTTTAAGACTAGACATGTTATATTGCAGTGGTCAGCAAAGTGTGCGTAATCAGGAGTGCAGCCAGATAAGCCTTTGACAGTATACAGAGTGTCCCAGAATTAACTACGGAAACTTCGTATACGTATTCCTTGATGACAAATAAGTAGGGTCTTTCCTATAAAAAAAAATTTTTTAGAGACTCCTGTCAGAGTTATAACCCTTTAAAGAGGGGTGGTAAAATGTGCGCTACTTGATCGCGATACACGATACTCAATTGACATGGTCCTACTTTTTATTTTTTTACTCCAAACCGAAACGATTTCGCAAAAAACGACAAGGAACAAAAAAGTTTCAAAATAATCAAAACTTCCTAAAATAATTTTTTGTTATTGCAAATATTAATTGCTAAGAAAGTTACAAAAAAAATATGAAGAGGGGTTCCTTGATTTGCACCCTTAGAATGGGGTAGGGCAGGTGAAAAGTGGCAGGAGAAATGCGACTTTATAAAAATGATGTTCACCAAAATTTTCAATTTTTTATCTTGGACCAATCAGAAGATATTAAATTAAAACCGTATTTTACCACCCCTCTTTAAAGGGTTATAACTCTGACAGGAGTCTCTAAAAAATTTTTTTTTATAGGAAAGACCCTACTTATTTGTCATCAAGGAATACGTATACGAAGTTTCCGTAGTTAATTCTGGGACACCCTGTATAAATAAAGTTTACTGTAAAAGGGATTGTACTCTGTTGGATTGTTAAGATAAATAGAAGTAGTAACAGAGCGTTTTAGTAGTGACACAAAGCGTTGTGATTTACGAACTCATCTTAAGACACACAACCTTTTATGTGACAGACAATATGGTTTTCGCCAACAAAAATTCACAGCCGAACTGCTAGCATATGTAACTTATGCCTGAGTCATGCCATCCATCGACATGGTGATACTCAAATCACTAGACACCTCAAATGCATTTGACCAAGTGTGGCATGAAGCTCTCTTGAACAAACTGCCTTCGTACGGACTCTCGCCAAACCTTTCTCCCAACAGGCACATTCAAGTTGCCGTAGATGTACATTCCTTCAACCTCTACAAGATCAACGCTGGAGTTCCCCAAGACTCTGCTTTAGCTCCTGTTCTATTCCTGTACAATAATAACCCGGTACACGGTTTTGCAGGTGATAGCACTTACACTGTAGCACAGCGCTTAACCGTCCCATATCCCTAGATATTCTGGAAGAGGACAAAAGATCCATAACGACTTCTCTCAATCAAGATTTGAGAATTGTTGACGAGTGGGGAAGATAGAATCTTGTTAATTTCAACGCTTCCAAGACAAAAACATGTTGCCTATCCAACAAGAGGCAAACATACGACACATCCATCACAATGAACGATCAGACACATAGTAGCAAGCGACTCCATTACGCTAGTTGGTATAACGATCTCCCAGGACTTACTCTGGAACGAACATATTGCATCCATAACAACTGTAGCAGGAAAGAAGTTATGCTTTTTGTTTAGAGCACGGAACTACTTCCCTCCATCTAAATTAACTACTTCTTACAAAGCCCAAATAAGACCTAATCGTGAATACTGCTCGCATGTATGGGGATCGGCGACTCCGTCAACACTCAGAGTTCTTGATGCAATACAGAGAAGAGCAGTTCGACTAATAAACGACACCAGTATGACCAAAAACCTAGCCCCATGGTCCCACCAAAGAGAAATGTCTGATCTTTCCCTGTGTTACCGATACTTAAACTGATTTTGTTTAGAAGAACTCCGCTCTAGCCTTCACTTGCCAGACCAGCCAGAGCAACGCGACATGCTAACTCCATGCACCCTTATACTATTAAGTGCCAGACATCGAGAACGGATCGATTCGATCGTTCCTTCATCCCCAGGGTCTCCAGATTGTGTAACTCCTTACCTTCCCACGTCTTCCCCACTCGTCCTAACTTGCAGTCTTTTAAATCCGCAATTAATAAATTGCCTCTTTTGCCCCAATGGATGTTCTCGGTACATTTGTATTTAGGTCTATACCTACCTACGAGGACATCCTTAAATAAAAAAAAACCCGAGACACATAATCGTTCCACTACCAGTTCGATTGATTAAATTTGATCGTGTGCTTTAACTTTTCGTAAAAAGTTAGTCACAAAATGAAGATATTTTTATTAAATAAGGAAATCACTAAATCAAGACAAAGTGATCGATCATCGACAAGTTTAATTTGGTTGAATTTAGTGGAAGTAAATCATAAGCAAATACCGCAGTGCGTGGTGTGCTTGAAACTTCTAGCGTCGAAAATATGCTCCCATGTAAGCTAAAACGGCATCTCGAGACCGTTCCTCGTATCTCGTATGTTATTGCTTTGATTTTTAATAAGTCATGATATGAATTAAAAAATATCGATTAGTAGCAATGTCAGTGTTCTTTTGGAGAAATTATTCAATATGGTTTGTTTAACTGAAATGAACAAGATTGAAATTTAATAAATGATTGGATGTATGTAGATAGAGTAAGGACACAAACAAAATGTTACGTATCTATTCAGACAAAAATATTTCGACCTGCCACACTTAACGCAGAGTACTGTAAGTAAAATAGAAAGGAAAGACAATTAATGAAAAACATGAATGTAGTAAAACAAATACTCCATCGAAAACATTAAAGTTTTAGAGTTATGTATTTTCAGCTGCAACGTTATTAAATAGATGATTCCCAGATTGTTCTTTCAAATTGACCGATTTATATTTACATGCTTATACTAGGAATAGAAGAGTATTTTATGAAACATTTTCATTTCATTTTACGTAATTTTACGTAAGGTGTACCTTTAACGATAATGCACGCAAACACTAACCACTCCCAGTCCAAATTCCCGGTAAGTTTATTTCTGGAAGCAAAAACCTTCCAAGATGCCACGGTCACATTATAAATTCGCGATCATCACGATATCTACTTTAGTTCTATTTAGGAAATCCAGATCCGCAATTAGCCATTTTTTATGTAAAAAAATATACTTTTTTAATCACCTTAATACTTAATAGAATGTAACCATTCTGAATTTATTAATTAAACTTGAACAATTTAAATAAGATTTTTATGTTTTTCTTTTGTTTTTATATAAAAACTAGTATATTTTTTTTTTAAATTTTATTTAGTACCTTATTAGCGATGATGTCTGATTTCTTATTTGGAGCTGTTTAGATCATTTTTGCGGACAACAGTTCGGCATAAACTTTTTGTTATTAATTGGAAATAGTGTCTTAAATTAAACACCATCGATTTAAGTGGAATTTGGTATTTTAAATGTTTGCAAGTTTGACTTTGTATGTAGGTATAAGCAAGTTAGGGGAACAGATACACCTGCGACCTGTAAGATCTATTGTGTCCCCTTTTATTGGCTATATTTCCGATGATTTCCTCAAACTTTAGCAGGTCTTTTAGTCCTCTTCTATTTCGTATGGCCCTAGAATTACGTAATGCAATGCATTCTGAGAGTATGTGTATTGAGGTTTCATCCTCTACCTCACAGAATCTGCAGGTTGCTCATCTACCAATCCTAGTTTTTTCATGTGTTGTCTTAATCGGCAGTGTCCGATTAGTATTCCTGTTATAATACGGAGGTTCTTCTTACTAAGGTTAATACAGCTGAGAGACCTCTTCTGGTTATAGTTTCCCAGGAGCGTCTTCGATTGTCTTAGTCCTTCTAGATCATTCCAGTACTTTCATTTTTTCGCTTTCTTAGTTTCCTTAGTTTTTCAACTACTGCTGATTCCACAGGATGGTTCTGGTCCCAGGGAAGGGGTTTCAGCTCCTTCTTTTTTCAGCTTGTCGGGTGTTTCGTTTTTTTCTATTCTCTATTCCTATGTGTGTGGAACCCATAGGAGGGTAACAGTGTTATTTTTTCCTAGTTCATTTAGTTTGCCTAGGCATTCTTTGAACTAATTGTGTGTGAGTTCAGAGCTTTGATCGCTGCTTGATTATCTGACATGATTACAATATTCTGTCTACGATAGTTCCTTTTAATATTAAATTCTATACATCTTTCGATGCACGGATTTCCGCTTGAAAGATGCTTGGGTACACAAGCAGGCTTTCTGAGTATTTGGTTCTAGGTTCAAAAACCCCTGCTCCTGTTCCTTTACCTGTCTTGGAGCCATCCGTGTACCATTTTATGGCGTTTTGGCTTAGTCCCAGTATGATGTTTTTGCCCCATTCAGATTTACTTCCCAGTTTTGTGGTAAATTTTCTTACAAAGTTAAATTTCTTTGGCATGTCAACTTGGGGCAATTCCCAAGTTTGATCAAGTTGAAGTGATGGAGGACTTTCCTTGATTATTCCTTCTTTGACCATTCTATATATTGTTTTCTTCCTAGCATTTTCTACTTGAATATGCAGTGGCGAGAGATTTTTTTCATTGCTGCAGTGGGGCATGTTCTCATTGCTCCAGTGATACATGCACAGTCTAGTCTCTGAACCTTTGAGAGGTTTGTCCTCGAAGTGATCATATTAGCTCTTGTGTCCCAAGCTATTGCTCTATAGGTGATGATTTTTCCCAGCAATGTTTTTGCACTCCATGGGGGCTTTTGTGGCTTTGTGCATTATTTCGTTTTCGTGTTTGTTCCAGAGTAATCTGTTATCTAGGGTTGGCCCTAGATATTTAACCTCTGTTTTCCACTAAACGATATTTTCACCTATTTTGAAGGTTTTTAAGTTAGGTTTCTTTTTCCTTGTAAAGGCTACTAACGTGGTCGTGGTGGAGTCGATATTGAGTCCCACTGAATCACTGAAGTTTGACTTTAGTGTTCTTTTTGTTTGCTCCTTCTCAAGAATGACAATAAAAAATTATGACGAAGACGTAGCACAAGCTGTTGCGTTACAGGATGATGTGCGGAGTTTTCATTACATCGCAAATGCTTTGTGAATGACTCAAAGTATAGTGTTTGGTACAATATAAAGATTTTGAGAAACAGAACAATTCACCAGGAGGCCAGGTAAAAGTATTTGAGGAACTACAGTTCAAGTTGAAGATCGCTTAATCAGATTGCAAGCGTTACGCGATCACGCATTACACATTATCAACATCAGCAGTTATACAATAATTAACTGATGTCCATAGAAACACAGATATCCTTTATACTATTCGAAGAATAAGATTTAAGGTCGAGACGGGACCTCTATTAACAGCAGATCATTGAAGGCAACGTTTACACTTCGCTCTTCATGTGGACTACACCCCTTATATCAAAGAAAACAATCAAGATTATCTTAAATTTGGACTCACTTTTTTGGCTCTCGGAGAGTTTGGAGATTTCCAGTGCATCGATGTTATCGATGGTTTCAGGGTTATATTAAAAAATCAAAGTTTCGTCGCATGTTATATCCCTGGGCAAGAGGTGAGAGTCTCTTTCGATGTATTCTAGGATGTCAGACAATCCTCTTTAAGATACATCGTACGTTCCGCCGTTAGGAGGCTGGGCACAAGCTAAGCAGTTTCTTTGTTAATATTTACATCTTCAGCGATAGCGCTGGTACTTAACCGACGATGTTTTTTAATTTCTTAAACGTTCAATCACTTTCTGATGGCGCAGGCCGCCCGACGCGCTCGTCATCTTTAACATTCTCCCTACCCTCCTTAAAACTCAAAAACTCAGTCACGGAATTGGCAATCATCCCTTTAAGCCCTCTGAAAATTTTCATATCTATCTGAGTTTTAACAAAAAGTGCAAATTTACTCTTTGCTAAATTTTTTCGGCGCCAGCCATTTTTGCACCCCTTTAATTTGACAATTATATCGGGACTGTCTGTTGCAGCTGCCTAAAATTTTTACCGAAAGTCAAGGGATATATTTAGAACAAAACCAATTACAGAACTCAAATTTTACGTATAAAAATAATTAAAATAAAGCCGTATTTGTAGTGTTTTAAAATTATAGACAAATAATTAAATTCAAAATATATTTTTTAGCAAATTTTTGTTTAATATTTTATATTTTTCAGTATGACATGTTTCAACACACTTTGTTTTCTTTAGATGCTAAAATACAATGTTTTAAAATTATTCCTCCCGTGTTTTTCAAACAACTTTTTTTTCGTACCTGCAATATACGCCCGTATATCTATATTGCAGTCTTTCTCAGGCAAGTTAAAAGAAGTTTTAACTTTATATAATATTTTATACAATTTTGTCACAGTACATCTCATTGCATCAAAAAATATAAAATATCCCATTTAAAGCGAGAAACATATATCGTAGGAGGATAAATGACAACAAAAAAGAATATTTTATGAAATAAAACAATTTTATTAAGCTACCTACAAAACATCATATTCGGTTATAAAAATTGTATGTAAAACCTTGTTATAAACAAATAAGTCCATTATGTGGGTAAATTTATGAAGGTTAATAATTCTTTATTGTAAAAGAAATAATAACTCGTTCTAAATCAATTTGTATGAAGATTGTTTTGTAATGAATACATAATATTATTTATTTTTATTAAAAATGTCAAATATTATAGAAAGTAGAAAAACAGCCAGAAGTTAAATGTCACGTCACGTATAGTCGAATAATGCAGGTTCGATTCCTGTAGCATATAACACGTTTTTAATATATTTTTGCATATTTAGATGTTTTGGTTTGTCTTACATTTAACTAAGTTTCCTATGCGACATATAACTAAAATAATTAAAATTAACAAATATTATATTTCTTTCATCAGCGGTTATCAAACTGTTATGTGTTAAGTTGGTAAGGGGTGCGCAGTAGATTGAAACTATAACAGGCATATTTTCTCTTATTGGAACTATGTTCCTTACGGCTTGGATAAGATAGGGATTTTGCGGCGTGACCGAACTGAAAAAAATGTAATACTAAAAAACCGTAACAATAAAAACCGTAACGCTTGTAATAGTGCCACTATATCTAGTAGGCAGGTTACCGCTAGTCTCCACACAACACTAGCCTCTACTCAGAGTTCAATATACGATGGACATAATGTTGACAGTTATGATATAATATTTAACTGTCACCGAAACTTTCTTGAAAGTGTTTACAAAAAATATAATAGTTACTAGCTGTCCCGGTGAACTTCGTACCGCCTAACAATAAATAATTTTTTTCTCATTTCCTTTTTTCCAATTTTTACATTTTTTCTCGTTTTTTTTTTATTAATTTCCCTGTTCTTTATTTTGTTTTTGTCGATTTTATCATATTTTGTTGTCTATATCTAAGTTTCTACTTTCTTTTCTTTGTATTTTGTAATTTTTCCGGTTTTGTCATTTTTTTCTTATTTTTTTCGGTTATTTGTTATTTTACTTTACGTTTGTCTCCCTATTTTAATTTTCAATTTTTCTTATTTTTCCGTTTTTTAACTTGTTATCATTTTTGACAATTTTATAAGCATTTTCAACAATTTTTGAAGATAATCACTATTTTTTGCAATGTTCACGTTTTAAGATTTCTGTTTTTAACAATTTTTAATATTTTTTTTAGATTGTCCCAAATTTCTTACAATTTTTCACGTTTTTAAAATTTATTTATTACTGTCAATATTTTTTTGACCAATTTTTTAAGATTGTCATGAATTTCATACAGTGTTCAACAATTTTTACGTTTTTTTATGATTTCCGACATTTTTTAATCACTTTCAAGAATTGTTTAAGATTGTCCAGAATTTTTTTACAATTTTTTAAGTATTTTTTAAGGATTTCTTTATGATTTTGGACATCTTTTCACCATTTTCAATTTTTTAAGATTGTCAACAGTTTTTTTTAAGATTTATAACTTTTCACAATTTTCATGCAAAATAGTACACAGCACAATGAAAAGGGAAAGATTCTCTCGCAGAAAACTGAAAAGTCAATTTGATTATGTTGTATTTATGTGTCATATGGACATAATTTGAGCATCAAAAAAAAATTAAATTTAAATAGTGTAAAATATGATTGTAAGAGGTAAATTGTATAACTGTCACCGTCCTCTATTGAAAACTCGTAGAACCCTTTAATAAAACCTTAAATTCGCACTGAAAAAAAAATACGCTTATTAATCGAAATAAAAAACGATCCTATCTTTTAAGTTAGAACAAATAACACATATCTACAAAAATTTCATTGAAATCGATTCAGTAGGTTAGGAGTCCATCGCGGACAAACAACGTGACACGTAATTTATATATATTAAGATAATGAATCAAGCAAAAGATGATCTTCTTATTACAGAATCTCCTAACGAAAGGTAAGTTTAATAATATAATATAAACATTGTAAACAATATAGAAATATCCAACAATATCAACTTTTGTGATGTCCTATAAATTAATGAAAATCATTGGTTTTTAAATGTAAAATGTGTAAATTATGTTGTAGCATTTTATTTAATTGGATTATCTACAACTGTTACTAATGTTAATCTCAAAATTTATGTAGTAAATACATAAAAATAATTTGACTAGCATATGATAACTCTTCACGATTGGATATCGTTGGAGGATCGAATACTTACGCGGGATGGTAATTTTTTTTTGTTTTTTTCCAGTGTTAAACAAAAAACTATAAATATTATTTTAACTTTAAATAAAATTAACTCAATTATGTTATTCCGATCATTATCATTATAAAAATTATATCTTTAGAGAATTTATTGATATATAAGCTGCCCAGACGAAAAGTACAAATTATGAAAATATGTACAACCAAAAGGAATGTAATTATTAATCTATAACGTAGTATAATCCAATGCTTGGAGGAGATAGGGATTTTGCTGCGCGAAGGAACTGAAAAAAAAAGTAATAGTAAAACCGTAACAAAAAGTCTAAGGAATAAAACCGTTAAATGAGACGTACGCCGGCGCTACAGTCGTATACACAAGCGAGTAGTGTCGATTCTACATTAGCCGAAGGAACTTAGTTCCTACCTGGTGTCCAACGACACCATTATAACTTGTTATTGTTAACTATTGAAATTGTAAAATCATATGAAACTTACCTGCTTTTTGATTTTTACAATGTTTACAAAGATATTATTTCGGTAATTAATCGTGTTCTTTCTTTTATTTTTCCATAATTTCGTTTTATCTAATTTTAACTATCGTCAGTGCTTTGAATTTCTACATATTTATAGGTATTATCATTTCATTTTTGAATTATTGCGATCATTAAAATATATTTCTGCTTGTGTAGTAAACAAATAAAATTGACGTGAATTAAACTTCTGTTTCGTTTCTGGCCTATTGCAGATAGCCATTTCGTTACTGCAATAGTGCGGAATAGTAAAAGACCTCTCTTCTACGCATGTTACCATATGACAAGTTGAGGGCACGCTGTCAGATTTCATTTTCACCATAACCAGCTTCATCGATGTTTTCATCGACTAAGGAGAAAGCTCGTGGCTTTGCTTAATCTTGCTTTAATTTTGGATTTTGAGACAAGCCTTTAATTTCCGACTGGGCCATCAAATCCATTTACGTTTTGGATATATTTTTGGGTTATTTCGTGTCCAGTGGGAAAACCACATTGTGGGATTTGTAGAGGGATTTTCTGAGTCGATTTAGTAGAAGCACATTATAAAGACTGCTTTTGGGGAAAAATCAACGTCCCAGGTTATTGGAACAGCTCCAAGTTATGCGGAGTGGCCACTGTGAAGGCTATTAAGTCTCATTAAGAGGGCAGAGCTGGACAAGGTGCTCTAATCCTATTCCACAGATAATGGGTGTTCACAATAGATCTGCAAAGGTCGCAGTGATATAGGCTAACAGCCAACCCCAAAAATATCTATCTATTGGAACAGCGCATGGTTGTACTTTTATTACCCTATTACATCTTATAGGGTTTTTGGTACCGGCATCTTAGTGCCGTAGTTTTTGGTACCGGCACCTTAGTACCGGAGTTATTTTTGGTACCAACCAATTTTTTTTTTGCTTCTGGCATTATTTTTGGTAGTACCAACAGTTAAATTACCGGCGTCTGAAACCGGTCTGAAGTTTTTTTGAAGCCTATTGTAATTGGTGATTGGAAGCCACCACTGCCAGAACAGATTATCTTGTATCTTGTATTTTTTTATTAATAGTTTATTTTATTTTTGTAATTTGCAAAGTGTGATTACACATACACCACTCATTTATTTTATATATTTAAGGCGCCAGTGTATAAATGTAAACAGCTCTAAATTGTATTTTTTTGGGATCTACAACATTTGTTTTAAAGAAGAGTCTAGTTTACGAAACTGATTTGTTTTATTTAGCTTACTATATCTTATTCATTCTGATTGTG